>OX421383.1:7315984-8536476 GCA_949126905.1 Amorpha juglandis
ATCGGAGTAGAGTTATTCTTGGGAAAAGGTGGACTCAGTAATGTACGGGGGCCCGGCTGGATCAACATAATGCCCAAGTTGGTATTTATATATATATATATATATATAGAGATAGCCACACGCACTTTGTTGATCAACCGTGCCATATAGTCAGTTTTTTGTTGATCCAAAAACGTAAGTTGATCCGGGTCATGATTTGTTGATCCATTACAATATCCCCATGCACATGTGTATCCGTTTGGAGCCACAAGTGTCACGGCCAGAAATAATAATAATTACGCCATTTTTATACAAATCCACCTTTTTGGCATGTTAGCAGTTGTTGATCTGATTCAAATGGGCCAATCACAGCTTGTCATCGTCTGTGATTGGACTAAAGAGAGAGTTGGAAAGAGTGGGACCGAGACGGGGCGAATAGATGCATAGTACATAGATAAAATATAATAATATTGGTCGGTTCATCAAATATGTATTTTTTTAACGCCCGTTAAAATACTTTAACAAGCTCATTAATTAGGTATGTGTAAAATTTGAAATAAAAAAAAAGTGTGCGTCTCGGGACACTCGACAAAAGTGATAACTTAAACTAATGGGGGTTAAAGTGAGAGAGGAGGAGCCTGCCTACTGCTGCCGTATGCGTGAGAGAAAGGAAAGCCAGACAGAGTGGCGCCGTAACACGTTACGTTACGAAGCGGTTTACCCTCCTATAAGAAGTTATCACTTCATTGGATTGCTCTGCACTCCAGTCAGGTAAAAGTCCTGTCAACGTCTAGTCAAAGTCCGGTCAAAGTCTGGTCAAAGTCCGGTCAAAGCACGGTCAAAGTCTTGTCAAAGTCCGGTCAAAGCCTTGTCAAAATCCAGTCAAAGCCCGGTCCAAGTCCGGTCACAGTCCGGTCAAAGTCCTGTCAAAGTCGGGACAAAGTTCTGTCAAATTCCGGTCAAAGTTCTGTTAAAGTCCGGTCAGAGTTCAAAGTCCGGTCAAAGTCCTAACAAAGTCAGGTCAAAGCCTGGTTACTGTGTGACGCCACCTGGGACTTCGAAAATTCTCAAAGTTCTAGGGAGGTCGGCTAACGCTGGCTGGTCAACTGGCCCGCGAGACGTGTCACGGAAGGTTCTAGAATTTTCTCGAACCTTCCATTGATCGATGGAGCGCTCGCGTTACGGAACGCATCGGTTCCATAGATATAAGTAAAAAAGGTAAATTTTTTTTATTATATCTATGATCGGTTCACCCTCCCATAAGAAGTTACTTCAAAAATAATTTTCGAAATCATCCCAGGCGTAGTCAAATATACACGAAAAACAGATACCGACTTATTGTCAGTTTATTCTTTTTTTATATAACGCATATTTTAGTCAGGGATCCCAGATCCATTTTGCCACTTGATTACTATCAAGCTGATTTTCCGTGAGTAGCTTCGTTTCGATGAGACGCCCAACAATTCCCTATGCGAAAATTCTCTATTGTTGTAGCTAACAGAGGTAGCAAGGATAGAATATGTCGATTTGATGATACTCAAAAAAATATTACTAACTGGTTATTTTTTTGTTAAATCTCAAGATTATTATCTAAATTTAACGAAAAAATATTTGTCCTGCAAAATGTATGGTTTGATCAAAGAAGGGGGGACCCTTCCAATATTTATCGATTTGAAAAAGAGTATAAGTCAAAAAATGAAAATTAAGAAATTTTAAAACAAAAAATCGTAGGATATGATCAGTTTGCCACCAACAAAACAAGAATTGTTGCAAAAAATTAAAAGAGGAAGACTCAAACGGGTGGGGGATAACGAGTGTCCGTTCTATACGTAGTTTTATTATAATATCTTCTTTGGTAATACGTAGCCGATGAAAATGGCGGCAAAATTTAAATCTTTGATGTTTGGAGCCGACAAAAACTCCACAACGCATATGGAATATATCCGCTACTATGTATATGTCAGATCAACATTAGTTCAAAATTTGACAGTATAAATGGAATCACCAATGCATTGTAGTTGAACAGAGATCAACATAATACCCCGGCTTTAATATATAAAACGGATCCAATAAGTACGTAGGCGTATCAAAAATTTGACCGTTGCGGAGTTGATTGAGTTCAAAATTATTGGAAAAAAACTTGCAAGTATATCGCTTTCTCATAGAATATGTACCTCCGTCTCGATCAGTTGAAGGCGACGTTGCCACTCCCAGCAGAATACGCGCAATCGGAGTAGAGTTATTCTAGGGAAAAGGTGGACTCAGTAATGTACGGGGGCCCGGCTGGATCAACATAATGCCCAAGTTGGTATTTATTATATGTATGTGTATATATATATATATATATATATAAACTCCTTTGCAAAAAAAACGGGCACCTTACACACACACTTTACCTTAGCTTTTCTATGGGTAAATATTATTATATTTTTAGTATGTCATTAGCTTGGATGACTAGAAATTTCTTATTATCAATGAGAATCTAGTTTTTTAACACTTTTATCCTGGTATCGGTGTTTTAGTCAATGTAAACAGAGAGCCGTGTTAAAATGGACATTTTTATGGGTATAATGAAATTAAGACTACGAGTATTTTTATGGTATTTTAATAAAAGAGACATTAAAAAATAAAAATTAATAACGAGTATGACCTCCTCTTGCAGCGATTACGGCATGTAATCGTCTTGGCATGCTTCCCACCAGGCTTTTGATGGTGTCCTGTGGAATGTGTTCCCACTCAGTCGAGATTACACGTTTAAGCTCTCTGATGTTTTGTGGAGGTGGTTGGACAGATCGTACTCGCCTTTTTAGGAGGTCCCAAACGTGCTCAATGGGGTTAAGGTCGGGGCTCCGCGCTGGCCAATCCAAACGACGAATACCGACCTCTTGCATATAAGCATCTACGTCGCCAGAACGGTGGGCCCGAGCATTATTGTCCATGTAAATGGCATCTTCACCAATTACAGTCAGTGCGGGTTGTGCATTTTGAGAAAGGATTTCTGTTATGTACCTATGCGCATTTAGTGAGCCATTTTCTATGAATACTATCTCGGTACGATAGTTGGAAGTTACGCCCGCCCAAAACATAACGGACCCTCCACCATAAGGGGTGATTTCTTCAAAACACACATCGGCATAGCGTTCCCCTGGTCTTCGTAACACTCGCCGACGTCGGTCCTCACCATGCAGACAAATTCGAGCCTCATCGGAGAAGAGTACGCTACTCCAGTTACCTGGTGTCCAAGATAGGCAATTTCTAGCGAACCTCAACCGCGCAATCCGGTGCTCACGGAGTAACTTGGGGGCCCGCGCTGGTCGTCGACTACGTATATCAGCAGCTAAAAGTCTTCTCCTCACAGTCCATAGGCTAACTTGTGCTCCTCGTACCTCTTCAAGGTTTCTTTTGAGGTCTATGTAACTGCATTTGCGGTTCCTCAGCGCCTGAGTCACTAAAAAGCGATCGTCTCGCGGCTGTGTGCAACGTTTTCTCCCAGAACCTTGCCTTCTCTGAACGGAACCTGTCTCTTGGTATCGAGTCCAGGTTCTTTGTACGGTTGAACGACTCACGTTTAACCGCTGTGAGACGTAACATTGGCTACACCCCTCTTCCAGCAGCGCTATAATTTTACTAGCTCTCATTGCTTTTTCTGCCATTACGATAGACACAAAGATATCTGTTTTAAGTCACAATAAGGCAGAATTATGCGATAAACATAAATTGTTGTACTAAAAATAACGAAAAGTTACTTTTAGTTGCTTGATAACCTTTTAACCGCAAACCCGCGAAAAGTGTCACAAAATGAAAAAGGGATTAATAATTTAAAAAACAAAAGTTTTGAATCTGGAATGAACTTTTTTTCATACCCAGACTCTTTATTAAGTGCCAGTAACATAGTTTGGCTATTAAAACCTCTGAAGAACTAAATTATTACCAATAATGTTAAAAAATCAAACCCGCCCGTTTTTTTTGCAAAGGAGTGTATATATATATATATATACACATACATATAATAAATACTTACTTACTTAATACTTTGTATACATATTATTTATTTATATATAAATAAGATGTGGTATGAATTTCCATACAATCTGACATTCGAACCCACTTTGCTTTGCTTTTACCCCACGTGACGTAAGAAAGTTACCATTTCAGCAATTTAAACACGTTCAAAGTTATAGACATAAAGGTATTAAATTAACCATTCTTATAACACCCACATGGTTCACGAACATAATTGAGACATTTTCACATCTAGTACTAAAGGTCTAAAACGTTTTCGAAGTCACGAACATATTCGACATTTAGATAATACGTGACCAGTTCTTTGGGGATTCGAATATCGTACATTAGTGCAATTTCACGTGCTACGTTACTAACTCGCCTACAAGCTTGGTATGAAGTTAATTTTATTATTTGAATGGAGTGATGACGCTGCGAAAATCGTAAGTGAATGGACGTGGAAAACGCGACCTTTTACGCTCCGTGACTGGATTACAAATTGACGCGAGATAGTGTTACACACTCCCTGACCTGGTGTTTGTAGAAAAAAAATATTGAATCTTTTTTCTATTAAATATATTATTATATAAACGTAGGGCTCTGCACATTTGTCGTTTATAAAAGAATAAAATCGATTCTTTCATATTTTATTATTTTGCTTTATGAACTTTGAAACCAAGTGACTAAAATTATCATAACTTTACATCGTATCAAAATAATGGTTTTAGTTCTTTTGTTACCAGGTGAAAATTTGTATTATTTATTTATTTGTCTACGTTTTTAATTTCTTTGATTTTTTATATTGTCAACCAACTTAAATTTTACAACAATTATTAAACCTAATACAATTTAATTACGTAATAGATGAAGACAAAATAACCAAAGGCCTCAAAGAGGAAGATGCTCAACATTCATCGAATTGGCAACGTCTAAGAAAAAACTCAGACCCTCGCAGTAATACACAGTTTCATTACTTTAATATTGATATCAATTCTGTACAACAAATAAGATGTAGAAACTTAATATTGTCGTGGAAACATTCAAAATAGTTTACAACGCTATGTTATAGTTGTCTAGTTGTTTGTAATGAGTGATCCATCAGGCTTGCTCGTCGCCCAAATGTGATTGGAGTAACAAATGATGCAGGAACTTAGATCTACTCAATGTTATGATACGGGATTATTAGATAAATTATCTACATAATCATCTATTTTCATATTATTTTAAACTAGCTTTTGCTCGCGGTTCCGCCCGCGTTATCTGCTATTTCCGGGATAAAAAGTAGCGTATCACCCAAGTCAGCTCATACCCTGTCTGTGTACCAAATTTCATCAAAATCCGTTCTGTCATTTCAGCGTGATTGACGGACAAACATCCAAACATCTAAACAAACAAACTTTCAGTAGGATTAGATAATTGTTTTTGTAAAATCAACCGCTTAAAATCCACACTCCCTATTTTTATCTTGTGTCATGAGTATCAGGAACTACGAGGCTTTAGGTCTCACAACATCCAGACACGAAACAAATATTGGAGAATGAACCAACCAGTTGACCCTAGTATTCGTTTCAATACCTCAGGTTATTTTTTTATCAGAAACCTTCGCTGTCCTGCACTGTGCACAAAAGGTCCCAAAGATTCGTTGCAATCGGAAAAAGAATAAGAGCACATAAGGGATAAAAAAGATACATTATTTTTTTCATTTTTGTACATAAGACACGTCTACTGTATTATAAGTTGCCACCTTGCGCTTAACATAATCAATCTCGAAATAATCAAAATTCTGGCGCGCGAGAGGTAAAATAAATTATAGACGACAGATATCTCAGGTAAATTTTAGCTCAATATTCGACAAAATTACGTCGTCATCTTAAAGTTTGTAGACAAAATACCTCACAGAGGTTGAAAGTATCTATTATTTTCTCTACATTATTTGTACGTTTGACACATAACGAGTCTAATGTTATAAGCAATCATGATAGGTTCGATAGACATATAGAGATAACCAGATAAAACTGATTTTTAATGATAAAACGAGTCGACATACTTATCTCGTGCTGCACATACTAAGCCCTTGTACTTACCTAAGCCCCAAAATAGCAACATCGCAACTTATCGCAACATCTTTATCGTATAGCATGTGACTAACAATATTCATGTACCCGATTCACAATGAACCTCTTACCTCCCCTTCACTTTCCCCTTTCAACGGACACCCGACGCAGAGCTTAACGACCTGGCAGGATTCTTGGTTATAACCGGGCCTGTACAAAGCCCGTATTATTTAAGGCAGACTGCCAATGAACGGGAGATAGCCGGCCGATGTTCGGAAAACTAGCGCAGCAAACCAATTAAACAAAGTATTTGTTAGAAAACTAACGCCAGTTGGATGTAGATAAAAGTTGCGAACATAGATGGAGTATTGTTAGCATAAGCCACTGTCACACACACCTGCAATTTTAATTGGATCTTAAAGCATGAACTTTTTTTTCCTCGGTGATATCGTATGTTCTTGTATTCAAAATCCTTCGTTTGAAAGATCATTATACCTCTTTCAGCTACATGCTGCAATACGGTTTAAACACTACTGCAGCGCTATTTTTTAATACATGTTGCTAGTTTTTAGTGTTTTAGCATCACTGGCAATATTCTGCTGGCAATGTACTCGTTGTTCGATTGTGTCCTTAGCGTGACCGTTTCGAATCTCAAATCGAGATATATAATGCATTTTTCGATTTAGTATAGTTTGTTCAGGATTGAACTAGGAATTGTCTAGATCTTGTTCAATATACCTATACTGAAATGGGGATACGTCTATCTCTTGGAATGTACAGGCGACACTGTATATTAATTTCTATCAGTCATATCACAAATATATTTGTACTGCTATTAACTTTTGCTCGCAACTCCACCCGCCTAAAAGTCTTTTCCGGGTTAATTGTGAAACATGTGTCTTATCATTTTTCATAAGCAATACTTTATTCCCCATTTTGCGGTAATACATACCATAAAAATGTTCATTCCATCCTTAAAATGTAAATTATAAAAATTGATTTTTGAAAGGCCCCTACATTACATAAACTATCACTTGACCAAATTCAATGACCCTTCATGATTTCATTGCCTGTAAACGGTCCATCTCGGACTATTATCGACCTACAGTTCTGGAATACACCGGATAAGTGCATAGATTGCAGCCTATTGAGGCAATTTATACACTTATCCAGTGTAATGTACATAATATAACAATTTGCCACACAATAAGTCACTCCGCGCCGGCTGGTGAATTCAATGCAGTCTTCAATTGATTTTGCAATTTAGGTCTTATTGTAAACCTTTATTTAGTTGTGTTGTATATAGATCTATTTAATAATATTCTCTCATCTTATACGATGAGCGGTTCAAAAGAATAGTTTCTGGTTTATGAAAACATTTGACTTCGTCGGTATTAATTTTAGACGGGTGATTATCCGGTTGAAAATGGTAAAAATAGAAACAAATTTATAGTAGAATCAAACCCATTGTAAAAGGAAGAGAATACAACAAAATTGATAGGAAAAATAAATTAACGGCGATCTGAGGTCGGGAAGTGGGAAGGGGGGGGGCTTTTAAGGGTAAAAAACGGTTTATCTCGATTTCCGGAAAAACTACAAGTCCTATGGAAAAAAGTTAAATCGCAAAAATGTAGGTAATAAAAAGATCTACAACTTTTTTATACACACTTTCTTCACATAACCTCAAAATATATGTGAAAAATTCAAATAACCAAGTTTTTTGTTTTTATTTTTATCTATTATAATAAATCATTTTTTTTCACGAAATTTGGTGAAAACTTACCTTTTTGTATCCCAAATACACTGTAATTTTTTTGATTTAAAATATTTATTTTTGCACCTTATTTTGACTTAATATCGAAAAAGCAGCCTAATTTTCAAACGAAAATTCTCACGTCAAAATATGAGCTTTTTTAAAAAAGTCTGTTGGCTTCTTGTTCATTGAATTCTCTACTTTCTGATGGTGTAAAAAAATATATACATTGCTATGGTAAATGTGCTCAGAAAATGTAAAGTTATAAGTTAATATTTAATAAGACATATCTACAATATTTTGAGTAAGTTGTAGAATCTTCTTTAAATTATATGCGTAGATGCCTCTTTATTGTTATTTTAATATAACTTATATACCTGAGTGATCTACGGAAAATTTTAGCCCATCATAAAGAAGTGGGGAAGGGGCTAGGTGGGTCTGGGCCTTACTACCTGTTATTTAGTAGTTCGTTTCTTTGCATTTTCTGAGCACATTTACCATAGTAATGTATATATTTTTTTACACCATCAGAAAGTAGAGAATTCAATGAACAAGAAACCAACAAACTTTTTTAAAAAAGCTCATATTTTGACGTGAGAATTTTCGTTTGAAAATTAGGCTGCTTTTTCGATATTAAGTCAAAATAAGGTGCAAAAATAAATATTTTAAATCAAAAAAATTACAGTGTATTTGGGATACAAAAAGGTAAGTTTTCACCAAATTTCGTGAAAAAAAATGATTTATTATAATAGATAAAAATAAAAACAAAAAACTTGGTTATTTGAATTTTTCACATATATTTTGAGGTTATGTGAAGAAAGTGTGTATAAAAAAGTTGTAGATCTTTTTATTACCTACATTTTTGCGATTTAACTTTTTTCCATAGGACTTGTAGTTTTTCCGGAAATCGAGATAAACCGTTTTTTACCCTTAAAAGCCCCCCCCTTCCCACTTCCCGACCTCAGATCGCCGTTAATTTATTTTTCCTATCAATTTTGTTGTATTCTCTTCCTTTTACAATGGGTTTGATTCTACTATAATTTAATTATGTTTCAAATTGGAAAATCACCGGTCTATTTGGCATATTTAAAAATTTATATTAATTTTGCCTCGGTGGCGCAGTTGTTTTGTACACGCGGTACGTCTGCTATGCTGAGTTCTCGGATTCGACCCCCGGGTCGGATAAAAGTGATATTGGGTCTATCACGAAATGCTTAGTATGAGCCCGGAGTCTAGAATTATCCCCGTTAAAAATAGGCTCACCCCTATCACACCATGGGACAGAGATACACTCGGCGAAATATGAGTGTACTGCCTTATACTTCTGCCTACCCCTTCGGGGATTCCAGGATCGACTGCATATATATGTATGTGTATTAATTATTATATATTAGTAATTTTAAGTTGTGCCCGTTCTTAGTTTATTGCAACAGCAAAACTTTCAAAGCATTAAAATTATATGTATATCCACGGGAAATATTATTTTCATATTTACTTATATATCTACCAATGAAGAAATAATTCAAACAAAGAACGGGAAGTTTATGACGGTATTTATACAAATTGAGTTCCGTTTAAACATAATATTGGGGCAGTAGATTAGAAGTAGGTATCAGCGAGACGTGGCTGTGGATCGCATCGATTTTATGAGATATTTTGGGCGTAGCTAAAACGAGAATTCGGACGGAGTTAGGTCAACCGAGGGTATACATATACGTATGTATGCATATTCGAGAATAAGGTATGGGGTTATGTATACATACATACTAACGATACAATATTACAACGCTACAACGCATGTATATCCATAATGTGCCGGCAGAACAATGTCAAGTGTGTGCGCTATGCACCCACTCACCCAAACACACATAGTAGCGGCGCCGTACAATGTCGCTTGGGACCACTTACAAATTACAATAGTGTTGTAAACTGTAGTTTCTATACATCACCAAGTTTTGATTGTAGGTTCGTCACCTTGAATGTCGGTTTCGAGTATAAGAAGTTTAAGTCCAATCCAGTCTATGGTTTATCTGTGTGCCAAATTTCAAACAAAGACGTTAAAGCTTGATTAATTTACAGGCATCCAAACTTGAACATTTACAATATTAGGGAGGATGTAATAGCTATTCTACTATCCCACATAGCTGGTGGTAGGATATTTATATCCGCCCGGATAGTAACCACCGTCCACATGGTGTTAAAACCTGTCCCGTTTTTTTCGTCCGCAAATCACAATTTCTCTGACTGAAAGCGAATTATATAGATCATCTAGCTTTGCTCAAGGCTTCGCCCGCCTTAGGTCTTAAAGAGAAAAAATTGTTAGTCCATACATACTTTGTCATCCCTTTCTCCCCTTGGGGTTAAAATTTACTTAAACTTTTAAAGCGCGCTCAACTACGTTAATAACATTGAAGATGATTATTATGCAGTTTCTGGATGGACGTGGAAAGTACTATTTCCCATACAAACTTTTCCACCCCTTCTTACCCCTTTGTGGCTGGAATATCATGAAAACCTTTTTTAGTGGTTATTTGATAAAAATGTCAACCTACAGGGACCTGAAAGAGAGAGGAGACCTAAAAGTGGTTTGATCCAGGCGGTAATGAATAAATGAGTTATGATGTGTCATTTTATATATATCATTGTATTAGCCCATTCTTAAATTATCAAAGAGTCATAGTCCAAGTCAGATTCAGAACTGAAAATGAACTTAATTTATATTCCATCAATCTTTCGAGTAGTTTGTTCCCTCGCTACTGAGTGGCTTTCGAGTTTCGAGATCATATTAATTGACTACAGTGTTCTTTGCATACCTAATTCCCGTATAATGACATAATATTGAAACAAACAAGCAGAAATCACCTTATCAAAACATTTTTGCCATGATAGTAAAAAGTATTTCATAGTTAAATTAGACATAAAGGCTGTGGTATCTTTCTCTATGATGGAAAATTTTATGGACGGAAATCTAATTTTATTAATTTCTAAGGATTGTCAGTTAGTAACTAAAAATAGTCAAAGTAAAAATCGTTAATATAAAACAAAGAAGTCCACCAGTAAATATGTAAATTATAGGTATATTATGTTTCCTTATAATTCGTAATATGTCAAAAAATCAGATGAATAAGTTGGTATAGATAACACTTAATGCCTGGATTCTGGACTTACCAAGGAGTAAGACGTAGCGTTTACTTACTCAGTACAAATTTTCAACCCTGACGCTCCTATAGATCGGACAATTTAGGAAAGATAAAGAAGAAAAATCCTAACAGGAGCAAGCAAAGCAGATTATCATAGAGCTAGCAGATTATCGTACGATGTTTTATCATCAACGAGTAAATGAACAAATATAAGACATATAAATAACCCCAACGAAAGAACGTATTAAAATTACGAAAAAAAATACATATTCCGATATTATTTTCGCCATTCTCGCCGAGAAACCGTCTGGCGGAATAATTAAAAATCTTATGATACGACGCGACTCCCTGGAGCGTGCAGGGAGCGTAAAAACAATGGTTGCACTTTGCAATTAGCTGTAACCCCGATGCGGCCCCTTGTGTACCTACATATACTTACACGCATGTATGTAAATTACCCGTGGCTGTTATTTACGTTTTTAATAGATGGTCATTTTGAGTAACCAAAAGGTCTGAAAATACGACACCAGAAATTAATAAGTCAAAAATGGTTATCGAATTTCATTAAGAAGTTCGAGTTTTTTTTTATATATAGCATAGGCCGGCAAACGAGCAAGCTGGTCACGTGATGGTAAGTGTTCGCCACCGCTCCTGTACGCCCACAATACCAGAAGAATCATTGGCCCGTTGCCAACCTTAAAGGGAAGGGATAAATAGGGCTTGGGAAGGGAAGAGGGTTTTGGCCCTCCGGATATCTCACTCACCGTACGAAACGCAGCAGCAAGGCGCTACTTTAAGTCGGCTTTCTGTGAGACAGTGGTAACGACCCGGCCAAGCCAACATTCATGCTACAAATTTTGTTTCGGATCTTGGTGTTGTGGCACCGCAAGTCCCTCGTTCCTGATACCCACGATATAGGTTAACTTAGTGTGGGATCAGGACTGTCGTGTCTGTTGGGTGTACTTATTTATTTATAAAATTATTTAAAGCAACCATTGCAAACATTTGAAACACTTGATATCCTAATCCAAATAGGCAACTAAACGTTCGGTGAGCATGTTTAATAAACTTGTTTCCTAAGTAGGCAACTACACTTGTTCCCAACCTTTGAAGAGTTTGTAAGATTTCCTATTACCGCACCGCGTCGTCTTCAACTTTATGTAGTTCGCGGAATCCAACAGTTTTATTTACTTTCGCAAACTACTAGCACCGCACATAGTTTTCTAAAGGACCCGCTGCAAAATCATTTGTATTTTCATTCTAGCAAAATATTTGCCAATTAAAATGGGTATGAGAGTCACGGCTCCATTCAATTTTTAAGTGGATTTTACAACTTAAATGAAGTATTTTGCAGGTTATTGCCTATATATGTAGTAAGTAGTATTTTTAAAAGTAAAATTAGTATTTTTTTATTAATATTATACACAAAATATACCTAGTTTTTGTTTACTTTTGACATCTTCAATAACCTTACATGTCTAATAAATGAAAAGAATTTTAGTACACTAGTATCTTCAAACCATTAAATTATTATCACATGTATCTCTGTCCAGTACCAAACTCCTTTGCTCTTAGTAAGCAGTTTACATCGTAAATCTCAATAAATCCAGGTAGATATTTAGATTTTTCCGGCTCGTCTCACAGCGGTGAGGCTTCGAGACCGCAGTTTATGCTATGGCACGACTGAGTGGACTTTTAAAGAGAATACCTTTTCACAGTATTATGTATAGCGATAAATAGCTGTTAAATTACCACTAGGTAGTAGCTATGTATGGAATTACTTGATTCTCTTTCTATAAAATAGTGTGGCAATTAAAGTTTGTGAGATTGAAAAGTCAGATGGCAAAACCAAGTAGATAACCAGTTACACGTCCAGGGATACTTTGGACATAGGTACCCAACCATTTTAAATTAATTTGTTACCTACTATGAAATTAGCCCTGAGCGTCTAAACTCTAAATGTTGTTAGGTGTCTTCATTTCCTCATCGCTCAGTCTATTGCGCGGTCTAGCTCTAAGTTTGTATGTTTTGTACGCGTCAGCGAGGCGTAGAATTGGCGTGGATTCGTTCGGAAATTGGCTCTTTTATGGTGTGCGGTAAACTATAAGCCATAATAGCACACGATGAGAAGCGTCTACACACGTCTGCGGCAGACTAATTAGAGCGGTGGCTTTGTAAAAAACGGCTAATAGGCACCTGTTAATACCGGTCGTGCTTTAATTCCTAGGGTTCTCACTGTTGCATGATGGAGATAAATAAAGATGAAAATAGTTGTTTAAGCCATAGGGTCTCAACACTAATCATATAGATATAAATGTTATTATTTTGTCTATTTATTATTTTATATATTATATATTGGCCTAGTTTCCATCTACGAAAGATGATCTAGGAGGCGTCGGTTAGGTTGTGAGTTAGCCACGCACTTCCGCGCATGACTAAAGAGACCTATTCGATAGTGGCAGCAACGGCCACATATTTGGCAAGTAAATACATTCCACGAAGATGGTACGAGGTTAGTGGCTCTTTGGTGTCTTAAAGTCCGCTTCTGGGCTAGCAATTCGAACCACAACCTATCATGGGTAGCTACGCCGTCAGAGATGAGTTTTCTCCAGGCATTTCGATTATCCGCCTGACTTTCCCATCTAACATGGTCAATTTGGAAAGTTGACATATCGCGCTTAAAACTGTCTTTCCAACGTAGCATTGGACGTCCGATAGGCCTTTTGGCGTCTGCTATCTCTCCCAAAAGCGTTTACGAGTTCTCTCGTATACCAGAGGCTGCCTGGGTGGCTACCAATTTGCCTATTTTTCCAAGCAAGCCGTGTGCGCAGTATTGTGTTCCGCTTTGAAGGACATAGAAGCCAATAATCTCACTGGTCACTATGATAATATGTTATGTTATTCAGCTGATTTTCCATACGTTTTTATTTTTCACTTACCGATCGAAGTGTCATTAGTTATAAATCTATATACACCCAACGGTCACACATAGTCCTGACCCCACAATAGGTAATCTGTATTACAGTATCAATAACTACGAGGGCCTTACGGTTCTACGACATGGGTTTTTTGTCGGACTAAGGGGCGATCTAAATATGTATGTATCACACAAACATTTGTCTCGCTACGGGAATCTAACCCACGGCTTCTCTTTTTAGGACCGGCTACTCGCCCACTGCGCCTCAGAGACGGTAGGATTCGCTTGCTAGAACAAAATTGTATTCGATAATGCCTATTACATCACGCGACAACCCTTTACCAAAGCCGATGTATGCGCGTACCTACATGATACATTTACCTATTTACTAGACATTAATTAAAACCTACACCGAGGATGAAAGCGCAACGTTGACTTTTTGAATTGAATGCCTTTTGAATGGCACCTAGTCGTATGAATGTCCTGAATATTGTCGGTGGTAATCTGAGCAAGACTACAATGGCGTCTTGGATTATTTTCGTTGTTGAATCATACTTTCACAGCCTTAAATGACTAAGTAGGTAGTAGAGCCATGCTGTAGACAGATTTGCCTACAGCATAAATGGGCCGCGGCCGGCTCGAATAAGTTATTGCCACTGTGTCACAGAAACCCAATTATAGTAGCAATTTGCTGTTGTCTTTCATACGGTGAGTATCCGGAGGCCCAAAAACCTCCTATGGCGGTTTTCCAATCAACTGCATCCCTTAGACCAGTTCCGTAATGTTCCTGCGATTGGATTTGTTTCCGATGATTCACGCCCTATGACATCATGAAATATATGTGCGAGCTAAATAATGAACAAAACCTAACCTCGGTTAGGCTAAAGTCATTCACATCGCCTGCTCTTTACCTACACCACCCGTCACCCATCGGATTCTCATCCTCTGATAACAATAGCGACGCCGTCGGTCGTCACAAAGTTTAGCCTGGCCAAGTTATGTTATGCCTATTTAGTATGTCCTAATAGGTTAAATATTTCTTTATTAATCTTAATGACGATTCGTTATGGGTCTGGATGTGTTTTCTCCCCAGAGGGGTTGACGTCAGGCAGGCGGTCAACCAAAAATATAAGCCAAATCTTTCTGTAACTTTCTTTCTTTTCTGTTAAAAAGCATGTTCCGCCGACCCCACTGCGAGTGGGATAAGGGCAGGTAGAAGTCTTAATGACAAGACAAGCAGGTCCCTCGTCTGATCGTGAGTCACACCTGCCCGTAAATAGAAGCAGCACCAATTAGAGCTTCGAATTATGAAGTACTGCATGTTCCCGAACTGCGCTCGTCAGGCCCAACCATGTTGTCTCATAATGGCCAGTAATTACAGTAGCCGCAATGTCCTTTAAAACACAAATACAGTAGTTCCACACAGCTGATTGGGCTCATACGAGGGAAATACTACCTAGTTATATACTTCTGTGATTTATACAAAATTATATGACAATCTCATACTATTGAATATAGCAAACAAAGAAATGGAATGTGCACTGCTTGCACATGTGCACTTTTGATATTATGCTCTTAAAGATGCAATTATATATTCCAGGGATGTAAACAAACTCATTAGATTTTTTAAAGACAATTTATTTCTAAGTAAAAAGCTGGAATGCTATATTAAATGCATAATTAAAATAGTTTATCCAGCCAAATCAAAAAAAGGAAATATATCAATATTTTATCTATAGACATTTTAAATATCTTAGGTATATTTGTAAAACATATGTAATCAATTGAATGATGCAAAAAAAATTAGAAATATTCTGCTTTAAGTTACAAAAACATTTGCTATATTATGATTAAAATAATGCTAAGCATAAGTTTTTACCGTTACAATAGACTTAAAAGTAACATTGTTGCTTAGCTAATGATACCATACAACTAGTCTGTACATTTCACAAAGACACACATTCCGAACTACATCACTTGACACTACATCATCGACTTTCATTTATTTTCTATTGCTATACTCTACATCAGTGTTTCCCAACGTGGGGCCCACGCCCCACAGGGGGGCAATTTGATAGTTAAGGCGGGCAATTTATAAATGGACTCGACACAACTTCTACTCTTTCGCTTTGGGTCATTTAAATGCAATCATTATTTCATTTGGGTCATTTAGCTATTGGTGACAAATTTAACGAAAAAATGTTAAGGTGGGGCATGGCCTAAAAAGGTTAGGAAAGACTGCTCTAATTTATAAATGGACTCGACACAACTTCTACTCTTTCGCTTTGGGTCATTTAAATGCAATCATTATTTCATTTGGGTCATTTAGCTATTGGTGACAAATTTAACAAAAAAATGTTAAGGTGGGGCATGGCCTAAAAAGATTAGGAAAGACTGCTCTACATAGTTAGTAATCCTTGCTGCACTCAGAGATGTAGGAATCACCGCCATTTCTTAAAATTCAACTATTCATCCAGAGACTTTAGATTATTTTTGTATCTAAAATTCTACATAAAGCATTTTCTATATTCACTATAGAGCATACAACATTAACTGGCTGTAAGTGGAAACAATGGAATTCTATGACATGAGTCAATAACAATTAAATTTAATTAATGTCTCTGAGTGTGGTAGTTGAAATATTGTAGTACATAGCAATAGGAAGCACAAAGCAAGACACAGTTCCAAATTTGGAATAAGTGCATCTTCGTGAAACCACAAATATCAAATATTATATCACATAATATCATAATTTGCTAAGATTTCAGGACAAACAAAAATATAACATTCTGGGTATTTACCTTTTTACTTCATGAAAATCTTTAAGTACATCTAAAACAGGGTTCAAGGATATATATCAATGGATATATATCAAGATATATATCCGATATATATCAAGCTGGGTTTGACGATATATATCAATATTTTTTTTATAATATATTGCAATAAAAATAAATAAATAAATAAATACAAAAATGGTTTAAAAAATTAATGTTATTAAGTAATTTTTAGAGTTTGTTACTGTATTTCTACTTCCCAAATATAGATGGCGTAGGAGTAGTGTTAAAACATACTCCCTAATGGTAAGTTCTAATCCATAAATGGCAACACTTCTGCCCTAAAAAAAGAGTTTATGGTTTTTAGTTGATTTTGCCTTATCCAAAAACGAGTTTTTTATTTTATAATTGTAGTATGTGTATGTAACACATATGCAAACAGTATTCATAAATAATACAATAAAATAATAATATGGCTTTCATACAAAATGGATATATATCAAACTTGATATATATCGGATATATATCATAAATATCCGATATTTTGATATTTATAATAAATATCGGATATTTTCGAACCCTGATCTAAAATAGAAATACTTAACATTATTTGGATCCCTGATCATAATAAAAGTGTGTTAAAAAAACTTAGATAGTCTGCATTTTATCTCTTCACAGAGATCTTAGCAAATATTAGAGTATGGTGTTATTACCTAAGCAGCAACTTGTGACATTGTAATTATTGATATTTAATTCTTCATAGCTTAATACTGACACATTTATGTCATGGTGCCAAACACAGGGTTGTGTCTGCAAATACTGGGGCCATACTCCATGTACGCCTGTTTTGTGTGGCAAACTTGGTAAAACTCAGGTGTTGAAGCCAACATGCTGCCTCCAAACCACACAGCATATCTCTGCATGTTGTGGGAAATCACTTGCACATCAATGGGTTTAGGTGTGATGCGCCCTTCAGATAGTATTGTGGAAAGCTTCAGCCTTGCATCCACTGTTCTTTTAATATCCCGCTGCAACCTTCTGCCAAAGTCTCTGAACATTGTCGAGCCTCCTGATAATACAATGTTACCATACAGACCTCTCCTTACGTCAATCGGACATGACTGTATGACATCATCCACCATTTCATTTAGAGGTACTGTGAAATCAGCATTTGAGAATTCTGGGTGAAAAAATATCTCAGGCCCCAAAAATCTTTCATATCCAACATCAACTGTAAATGGGTTTTTGGTAATGGCATTTATACCGGTGTACTTCTTCATCCATTTTCCAGGGTCACTGTCATACTTAGCAAACTCTTTGGCAATGTCAGGGCAGATGTAACTAAATTTTTCCTTAATAGCTTTGGCAGTCTCTAAGCTTTGTTCTGGTGGGATACCCACTTCACGTTCACGCAGCAGTGACTGAATGAAAGAGGTAATGTTCCTTCCAGCTATTGGGATGTGTTTAATACATGAACCGATGACATATCCTTCAGCTACTGGCACAATATGTGTGACACCATCTCCACTATCGACTACAATGCCTGTGAACGTTCGCTCGGCGGACATTCTGGACTTCCATGAAGCGGCGAGCGCGAGCACTGCCTGTACAGCGATATACAGGCCTGGCACATTGAATGACTCAAACATAATCTCAGCCAAATACTCCCTGTTCTCGGGGGTGTTTAACGGAGGTTCAGTAAGCAAGAAGTGATGATCTTCGGGCTCCGCACGCAAGTATTTGAAAATACACTGCTCTATATACCGCTCCATCAAGTCCCAATCTTCAACAAGACCGTGTCGAACCGGATACTTCACGGAGTACCCAGTAGCTTCGAATGCCTCATCGCCAATAAAGAAATCCAAATCCTCCACTGCCTTGGCCATGCGGCGAGTGGATTGATCGCCAACTTTCGCAGTTTCCTTTATCGCGATGGCTGACGGAATGATAAACTGTGGTTCCTTGTTGCCGGCGAAGCCCAATTTCGTGTACCCAGTACCAACATCGATAACACAAGCTGGCAAGTGATCACCCATTTTTGTTGAGCACTTAAATTTACAGATAAGTACAAGATATGGTTAAAAATAATAAGGAAAATTTATATGGGCGCGGTACTAAATCCACTACAACACAGTATTTTTGACATTAATGTAATGTCAATTTGCGGGTGATGAATCAATCAGTGTTGTCACTTTGACAATATGACTTCCTTATTTTAAATACGTGAGTCGTGATCGTAAAGCTTAATATGTATACCTTTGGAGAAGAGGTACCTACATCCGGCAAAAAAATAAATAAATAATAAAATAACTATCTAGAGTTTATGTACCTCAAGAGCTGCGCCGCGCCGTGCGCTGTTCGGTTTACATTTTTAGTAAACAGTATTTTTTTTATCTGGTATCATTTAACGTATTATCCATTTATGTTGCTAGGGAGTTTAGTTACATACTACATTTCTTTTTAAATAAAAGCCATAACCCTATTCATTGATTTTCAATTGAAGTGAAGATACCTTTAATATCTATGCATGTGGAGTTTTGGCGGGAATTCTAATAGTACGGTTCATCTCTTACGTTAAACTAGCAAAAAGCTGAGCTTTGTGAGGGCTCGCGTAGTTTTTCTAACGGGCAATAATTTTTAAGACAGTTTTTCGATAGATCAAACTGTAGTCCAAAAAATATCAATATATTGCAGAAAATAAATAATAATAATAAATAACACCCAACAGTCACACACATAGCCCTGACCCCACAGTACGATACTAGTCTTGTGTCGTGGGTATCAGAAACTACGAGAAACTTTTTGGTCTCACAACACCCAGATCCGAAACAAATATCTGTGTATCAGACAAATATTTGCTCGGTGCGGGAATCGAACCCACGGTCTCACGTTTCACAGTCAGCTACTCGCCCACTGCACCACGGAGGCTGTCATCAAATATCTATATGTCAATATTTTTCTTTGTATTGTATTTATTTGCACTTCTTATTGTTTGTACTTCTTTGGCACTTTCGACATGTCTAAAACGAGACCTACCAGGTTAATCAGAGATTACGGCTTCGAACCCCAATCCAGGATTAGTAAGTTAGGTTAGTGTTCTCGAATTATTGGTCGTTTTAATATTTTACTGTTGAGTTTGAGCTTGCAATCAATCTCGACTGCGAGATTTTACAATCCGGATAATTATTTTATACTATCGGCTGCCCCCGAATTAGGTGACAAGTAATAAAACAAAAATATATAAAGCAGGTAATATTTATTGTGACCCAACACTAATGCTATATTTACACATTTTACATTACAGGAATGTAACGCAAAGTTTCGTCGTAAATGTCAACACATCGCAATTTGTAATACGTTAGACATTTGTTCAACATTTACGATTGGACTGTAACTTGTACTAAAAATATAACAGGGTTCTCCCTCCAAGTAGGTATAGCAAACGATTTATCAAATAAAATACAGTATAAATTATATATTTAATCAAATAACAAAGCTTTATGTGAAAAAAACTACATTTTACAGGGTTTTATAAAAATCTTGACTATTTTATTTTGCATAACAGTATAAGTAGTAAATTAAAAATAATTTGTAGCATAACATAATAACTGAGATGGTTTAACAAGACTTAATTAAGAATTATAATCTGTTTTCGTCCACAAAGACTATCCCATTTTGGTATTAAAAAAATATTTTCATCTAATTTCCTTACATTTACTTACTTTATTTCAATAACAACACATGTTTCATAATACATTGATTATTACCTGTCAATACATCTGTGAATACTACAAAATAAATAGTGTCAGGAATTGTTATGGTTACAAATAAATTTTTGTAACTTATTTGTTATCATGAGTTACACTTAGAATATTTATTAGCTGAATCGTGATATTATACAAAATCAATTAAAAATAAACTTTTTGAATAAAACGACAGATTTTTACTTCATCTACCTTAAATAATATGCCTAATTTCCGGTATGAGTCGTGAGCACAGATGAACAGTAGTGAAGGCCAATAGATGACGAGTATCGTCTAACGAATCAGCTGCTTTAACTAGGTGGTAGGTGCCTCGTATGCGAGAGTTTGGGTTGGTACTACTGCTTTTTCTATTTCTACCGCCAAGCAGCAGTGTCTAAGCAATTTTGTGTTTTGGTTTGGCTTTAAGCCAGTGACATTTTTGGATATTATGAGACTTAACATCGCAGGTCTTGTGATGACGAGCACAGTCCAGTACCATGTAGTGCTTTGTAAACCAAAGTTCTGTGTGGTGTTGCTCCTGTTTATGGACAGGCGTGATGCTTACCGTCAGGCGAGCGACCTGCTCGTCTCGTCATTCAAGCTAATAAAAAAAACGTAAAGCACTCTTTCATTTACGACACGTGCCGGTAACTATACTACAAAAATGTATATAGGACATACACAATAAGACAGTTATATTGATTAGTCATCGGATGTTATAATAATCAATTTATTTTGTTCATAATCATCATTTTATCAGTACTTTGTCACCGGGTATATGAATCATAAACAAAAATACGACCATATTGAGATGTACTTCAGATATCATGCAATTTGCAAAAATTGAGTATATAAATACTTTATAATATAATTTAGTTTTGTAAAAATTATCGTCATTTTAATACGTTATGCAGAAAATAATTCCATACAAAACGCCATCACCATATAACTAAACCAATGAAATAATAATTACGAACAGATTTTTCGGTTTTGATAGATCAAAGCCATATCATTAGATTGCAGTGACTTCAAAGTAAATATAAGTCATATTTATTCACACAGTTTTTCAGGTTATACTAATCAGTAACAAATATCAGACTTAACAATAAAACAGACGAATCAGCGGCATGTCTTAAAATCCAACATTACATTAGCCTCATTATTCGTCCCTTTGCAATAACCAAACATTCTAATTCTCTCACCACATCGCATAGTCTGAATCATCCATATCAAAGATTGTAAAGAAACCGAGAATTGTGAGGTATACTATTACATTGCCAATCAGTGTGAGGTAACATGCTCCCCAGTAAATCTGAAATTATAAAAAATTATCTTCAATTTTAATGTGGAAGTAGGTAATGCTTTCCTGTTATTAATTCAGTCTGAGGTTATCAATAAATAAATATATAGATAGTATGTAGTTAGTTATATTTTGGTGTTCTGTGCTGTACTCCTTGTGTACAATAAAGTTTAAATAAATAAATAGATACATTAATAAGCTGTTAACAACACTCGGAGTCAATTATAAAAACATCTGTAAGTTTTAAACAACTGAACAGATTTTATTCCAATACAGCTAAAAAGCAGGGTTCGAAAATATCCGATATTTATTATAAATATCAAAGGAAAATAATAATCAATCTCTTCTTTTAGGGCAGAAGTGTTGCCATTTATGGATTAAAACTTACCATTAGGGAGTATGTTTTAACACTACTCCCACGCCATCTATATTTGGGAAGTAGAAATACAGTAACAAACTCTAAAAATTACTTAATAACATTAATTTTTTAAACCATTTTTGTATTGCAATATATTATAAAAAAAATATTGATATATATCGTAAAACCCAGCTTGATATATATCGGATATATATCTTGATATATATCCATTGATATATATCCTCGAACCCTGCTAAAAAGTAATCCAACTAAACTAACTAAACAATAATACCGCATTTGAATCGGTTCATTAGTTTAGACGCTACAATGCTACAGAGACACAGGCACATGCACACCTCTTTTTTGTTGGGAGTTAAAATAGATATTGAGATATTCTGTTATCTAAATTACACTTATGACCATACTCAATAAACGATCTTAGATTTATATGTATGGCCATCAAACTGTATTCCGATTGCCTCATTTGTGCATCTATCTGGAGAATCAAACTAAGATCGTTTATTGGAAATGGGCAATAATCAAAACATTTCTTATAAGACTAGAATTTATAGGATTAAAAGTGATCATTAAAGTGTTTTTCTTATTTGTAATCATAACAGTCTTGAATAAATAGTTAATTCAAATATCATGAAATCATCACATTTATGTTTTTATAAAATTGTTTAGTTTACTTTTGTAATTACCATCATAATAGAGCCATAAACACAATACTCACCACAGAAGCGCGAGCAAGCACTATGGGCAACGCAAACGAGCTGACTAGAAAACCCATGGTGATAAATATAGCAGTCTCCATGCAGGCGGAGTTTGTACCGCCGGTGCTGTCTGAGACGCGTCGGGCGACCATAGTTGGGATCGGACACAGGATGTAAAACAGAACCACAAAGAATGGCCACCATAGTCTGGAAAATTAAAAGTAACTAAGTGGTAGAACTATGCTCAGCATGTATGGCCTAGCGTAATCGGGGCGGTACCACTGTCTTACATAAAATATAACGTGGCAACTGTTGCGTTTCGTACAGTGAGTGAGATTTCTTGACGCTCAATATCCTTTTCCCTTTTCAAATTCCCATTCCTTTCCTTTCAAGGTCGGCAAGACAACAATCTCTCTCACGGTATCGTGGACGTCTATGGGCGGTGGAGATTTCGACATTAGATGACTCTGCATGCCATGCAATTGTTCTTTTCTATATCAGCCTGAATGTCGAAACGTGCAAGTCGCTCGTCTGATGGTTCATGGTAAGCGCCATGCCTACCCATAAAAGAATGAACACCAAGCAGAACCGTGGATTCCATTCAGTATATTCCATTTGCTCGTGTGCCAGTCTATGGCATAAAAAAGACTGCCTCTCTCATACGAGGGTCCTACCACCTAGTAAAAGTCTTACACCTTTTTTTTAATAGATGGCAATATTATACGCAACTTCTGTGGTGTCATCCCAAATGTCATCATACGGTGCTGCTACTGTAGTGTAGTCAGGACTAATTATTGGTATTTTTCTATATTTACTTACTTATATTGTGGTAAGGCACATGCCAATATAACAAATGTCATTCCAATTGAACCCGCAAAAGCCAGTGACACCAAGCTGTAACAGATGAGAAAAAAATGTGAATAAAATACTGATTAAATTTAATTACTGCAAATTATGTTAATACATATAAAAAAATAATCTGTATTACGAAAGAGAAAATAAAAATGTGTAGTACAATATTGCTGTGGTGAATCATTAAAGCTGTGAGAACCAAAGTGGCCAACTATAAAAAAATAAGTCTTGCAGTTCTCAATTCACAAAATATGGACCATATTTGGCGGAATTATATGTGGTCATAAAAGAAAACATATATGGGTGGTATTGAGAACATACTTTGTTTATTTAACAGTAAAACCTAGGACTTGAGTTTGCACATCCCACTTTGCCTGACAGCAATCCCTAGTTAGGCCACTTTGGTTCTCACAGTCTAAATTTCAATTGTAGTACTGTACATTGCTTTATCATAAACAATAAGTATATTCATATTCTGATGGATCAAATAAGCCTTCGGCAAACTTTCTCGAATTGTCTGAGTTATTTTCGAGAAAGGCCAGGTATGAAGTACCCTAAATCAACGTATTGTATGAAGAATACAATGAGATTGTAGATGACTAGAGGAATGCAAGGATCATAGTGAAAATCTCTTCTAGAGTATTTGAATAGGTCTTAATCACAATTAAACCATAAATCTCACCTTACTGCCTATTCAGTCAACACGTAACCATGGCCAATTTAACTCAATTGAAACGGAATCGGGAAATAAAGAAATATATAAGTATTATACCTTCAAATACTATGTGATTAAGACCCATTAGTATAAATATCATTGTATATACACAAATCCCAAATCCTAAACAACATTTTTTGAAAATCTATTGTCTCTGCCTAATCCCTATAGGAAACGTATGGGACAACTGCATAATGCAACATATAGTATATGTATATATTTGCAACATTCTTACCAAATGTATATACATACCTTGAAATAACTTTATAATCATTATTCATAATTACATCAGGTAAATCAATTTACAACAGGTCGGTCTGGAAATCTTTGGGAGAGGCCTATGTTCAGCAGTGGACGTCTTGTGGCTGATGATGATGATGATGAAATCAATTTTATCCTAATTAATTTTCTAATACTATTTGTAACAAAAAATCCAAAATCTAGTTGGCTTTATACCATAAAAAAAGAGAATATAGGTTTTTACAGTTTAGTGTTATAAAATATAGTACATGTATGTAGACAATCAGGCCCCTAAATTATAAAGAAGTGAAAGCCAGTGTAAGTATTTAGGTAAATATGTGATAGACTAAAACTCAGAATTATTTCTCTAGATATGTACATAAATAATGGCATTTCCAATTTAAAAATATTAGAACACATCAGGTCATTTTTGAAAAGTTGATACGATTTTTTTGACTATTATCTATATATTTACAAGGTGACACACATATAGCAAAATAGATACAAATAAACTGATATGTTTATTTATAGTATAAAGGCACAGTATTTCTTTTAACTTTAATTAAGTATACTCTTTTGAGCCTGATTTTATCTTGGCTTACCAAGGTCGGCCTGATGTTATCTTGGCTTTTTGCCAGGGTTTGCCTTCATATGATGCTTCCACTAACTGTAGTTAAATACTTTGTCAAACTAAAATTTGCAATAAATATTACTTAAGTTAATTATAAATTGGTTATTTGTATTTAAATTACTACTAGTTACCAGTTTAATCACTGTGTATAACTATCACTTTGAAAACATTTGTTACATTCTTATTCATTCAATAGATAGTAAAAAAAAAGATGTTTCTAAGACTTTCATGTAATCAGGGGTACTATATCTATATATATAGGTATGTTTTATAGAAATACATACTCCAATATTTTTGAATTTATTCAATATTCATTCATAATAGTATACAATAAAAGCTCTGATACTTATTACTAGCCCTGAAGCCCCTATATATTTATTGGTTTGTGAAAACATGTATGATTTCTGAAAACTAAATCTCCAGTTCTATACAATAAAGTTTTGTTAATTAAGACTTAACAATCATAAAACAACCATATTCATATGTAAGCATTAAACATGTTTACTAATGGTTCATTTTCATACGATTCGACAGTTCCTAATTAAATTTAGCAGCTCTAAAGTCGGCTGAAATATCTTATTGGGTATTTGATAGGCCTAAGTGACATGATATTTTCAACTCTACATCACTGGCAGTGTCTAGAAAATTACAAAAGTAAAGTAAGCAAATATCTACAGTTGGTTCATGAATTCACGAATTTACATTCAGCAGTACAATAACTGTATATTCGGTGGAATTGTTTTGTTCGAATAACAACTTTATTAACTTACCCTGATTATGAGAATCGCCCATGAAGAATACATGAAAGAAAAATTAAATTATTATTATACTAGACCACGAATTCATCAGCAAAGAAAAGAAATGGTTTATTATTGATTAAAATTTTGGATATACAGAGATAAAATTTATTTGTAAATAAATGACTCATTGCATGTAATCTACATAAATAGTCTTACAATGCTTTTGATGTTTTTTCGTACTATTATTATTGTATGGGGTAAATAGCAATTAGCTACCCACCTTTAATTCCAGCCATTATGCTTATTCTTATGAATTAACAACTTTTACATTCAATTATACGTAGAAATTGTAAAAATACAAACTTTATCCACTCATGAAAAAAACCTGAGATTTAGTAGCCAGTACATTTTTATAATTCTTTCACTATGTCCCATAATATATTATGGGACATAGTGAAAGAATTATAAAAATCAATTTTGTAAACCTATAGGTTTACAAAATTGATTACTAATTAAGCTACAAATTGATCTAAAATCTAATAAAAGTTTATTTGATTTTTTTGCAAAATTATCCAATTAAACCTTTAATTACACTATACAAAGTGGATATAATCGACAACCTAATAATACAGTTCTTGTATTGAAATATAGAATTTGGCAACTCTGACCATAGATAATTGAACATTATATTCCATTTTGGATTAGACAAAGAAAATGTCATTAAGCAACCGTATTTTTTTATTTTATTGTTAATATTGGTAGTTTATTTTTCAAGTAAAAAAAAATATATGGAGTCATAAGAAAATAAATCTTCATGAAGAAAATATGTCCGGATCCATCTTTCACATCGGAAATGTCTTTTTTCTGGATGTTTTTATTTTTCTCTTCATCAACAATAGTAATATTATAAATGGCAGATAAATAATTGGTACATACAGTCAACCTGGGTAATTTTGGCTCACTTTAGAGGTAATTTATAGTAGTACGGATTTACTTTTATTGTTATTTGTCATAAATGAGTGTTTCTAGTGGGATATTGGCCTTTATAATCTAAATTCCTGTGTTATTTATCAAAACGATATATAAAAGACCCTTAAATTACCAAAAATTTGGTGAGCCAAAGTTACACTGACATTTGGGTAACATTAATAAGTATGAGGAGTTGATGAAGAAAATCTCTAATTTATGTAGTTTTTTTTTACTCCTCGGTAAGATTAGCTTGTCATGTTGATAAAAAAAATACATTTCGTTTATATCACTATCTCCTTTTTAGTGGCAACGTACGGTTGCCATATTAATACAATATTAAACTGCCTGGTTTATAGAAATCAACTTCTATTTTATGGACCTCTTAAATCAAGTTATTATTGTATTAATCAGGTTTTGATGTACTTATAATCATTGAACAATGCCTAAAATAATAAAAAATAATAAAATAAACTCAATCACATATAAAAAAGAAACATAATATCGGCTCTCAATTCCCCCATACCATGTATAGAAATTGATCATCAATCGCATAAGAATCGCCTCGTTTTGTGATTTTAGATCCTCCAAATCGACTAACTATATTTCGGGGGTGACAATTAAATATGTCAAGCTTTGATGGCCACTTCCACCCTTCAAAACTTTTTTGCATAATTGAAATTTTCACGCATTGTCTGTCCTTTCCCCGAGCTAATGTTACCCCAAATGGTCTGAAAATGAAACGGATCGAAGATTAATAAAACTGTTTTGCATTCCAACAAAACAGATATTATGTGTTGAATAAAACACACAGCGTAATAAGTGAAGAAGCTATCTATGGTTTTGCTTTGACTATGGTATACATACTTGTTTTCTTTGTGATTTCCGGTTAGTTTACTCTTTTTCTCACCAGAGGCGCCACCGTCCTAGTCGACGTTTCGACGAAGTGACCGTTATTCAAGTCATAGGAGTCTTCACTCACCTGCAAGGCTCTTGCTCCAACGCTGTGTGTTTTATTCAACACATAATATCTGTTTTGTTGGAATGCAAAACAGTTTTATTATGTGCCTTTATAAAACACACAGCGTAATAAGTGAAGACCTGTTTGGTATCTGCTGGTGAGAAGGAATGAAATGCACAAACGCTATGTGATATAAATGTACTGTACACATTTAATAATAACAATGTAAGTATCTGAAATGGATATGGAATTTAATAAAAAGATAACTGAAGTTATACAAAATATATGTTCAACGGTTTACAATCTCTTAAGAATTATAATCATACATATTATATAGAATTAAAATCTTTTATATAATGTGTAACTTGGAAACAAAAATAATCCAAGGTTCAATATAATTCATAATTAAATTAGGGGTTCAAAATCGAGTGACTATTAAAAAACATTCTTATTATACTCAGATCAGCTAAAATCAGATAACAATATAAAAATCAGCATATTTGCTTAATGGTTAGATTTTCTTAGATAATTGAAAAAGTTGTCTGCAATAAGTCTTCGGAATGATCAACTTGGCGTCGTACGGGTCGGCAGTAATGATTAGTAAAAGTAGACATACTTTTCCAATTCCCTCTGTCCAATATCTCTTGAACTGGTCTATTTTCCACCCAGCTTCTAGAAGCTACTGCAGATCGAATGCTGCCTGGAGGTGCAGCTATATTAACCTCCTTAAAAATGGATCTGATCCATCCAGCAATCATTGTTCTAGAAGCTGGTCTACTATCTCCAGTAATAGAAATAAAGAGATTCGTTATATTACCACCGGCAGTTCGGCGGTTCTCCGATATTTCTATAAGTTTAGTTACATGCCTAACTGGGCAAATATTAGCCACATCGTGCTGTAACAGTAACCAGCCAGACTGCTGATGCGATCCTGTATCAGTCTTTGAACCAAATTTAGGCCATAATATAATTCTGTCACTCTGGATGCAAAGACTCTCCTTAGCGACTTCTAATAAAGTTAGGTCATGTATTCTGCGGCCTGACGCCAGCAGCAATATCAAGGCCGTACGCCTTGCAAGATCAAAGTGGGTCTCAGAACTGGGTGTATTTATAAGCCAGTCAAATAGCAATTTAGTATCCCAAATTGGGGCTTTCCTAGTTTGTGGCCTAGCCTGAGATATGGCCTTTAATATTTGTTGTATGAAAAAGTTCTTATTATAATTTTCTTTTGTTGGTCTGCAATAAGTGACTATTGCAGACTTATGTAGTAATATTGTGTTATATGCCAAACGTTCTTTAAGAAAAAGGTTTGCCAAAAATCGGGCAATGTTATCGCCATTAGGAGATTTATCATTTACCTCATTAGATCTACACCATATTTTCCACCGTCTAATAGGAGCCTTATAGGTAGATAGGGTTGAGGAGCGCCAGCTGCTATTTAATAAATGTTGTTCGCTTGGACTCCAGTGAGAAACATGTTGCGACCACCCCCAACCTTCCAAGCTTGGAGACGTAATTTGTTCACCTGAGTGGGAGGTTGACCCGTGGTCTGATCTATGAGGACCTCCTGCAGGTCCACTATTTGTATTGGTTGTGCCAGGGCTCGAGTCTGCAGGTCCGGCAACCAAAAGCATTGGGTCCAATGGGGTGCTATCACTATGTAAATTCCCCTCGCGGTGTTGAGGTGTGTCAGTACCCTGGGAATTAGATTGGGTGGTGGGAACACCCAAGCCAGATTGTAATCCCACTCGCGACTGAATGCGTCGCAATATCTGGCCAATCCATCGCCTGAATCCAGCGTTACGTAGCTGGAAACGACGGCGGTCTCTTTGGACGCGAACAGATCTATATCTGGGATACCCCATTGTTGGAATATGACCTCCGTGGCCTGGGGTAGTAAGTGCCATTCGGGTACTGGCCGACCCCTCGATAGGCGGTCGGCAATGCCGTTTAACCTCCCCGGGAGGTAACATGCCGACAGCGTTATGTTTAGCTGCTCGGTTAGCTCTAAAAGCCTGCTCGTAAGGTCTAGCAGCGCAATGGAGCGAGTCCCACCCTGATTTTTTATATACGCCACTAGTGTGAGGTTGTCTGACTGCACTAGGATATGCGCATTTAATAGGGTTGTCTGCTGATCTTTTATGGCTGCCAAAACAGCGTATAGTTCTTTTATATTGGAATGCCAATTCCTTTGGTGCGGTCGCCACTTTCCGGCCAAAAGGACACCGTTTAATTGACCACCCCAGCCTGCATCCGCTGCATCTGTGGTGAGGAAGTGCGTGACTTCCTTCCTTTGGAGCGAGACCGTGCTGTGCTCTATCTCCTTTAGCCACCAATTCAGATCTTGTATCACAGGAGGGATTATTAACCTCCTCTCCCGTGCTCTGTGCTGTCGGAACTTTCTGAGAAAGATCTGAAACTTGCGGCAGTGTAACCGGCCCCTGGAGACCGTATGATTGGCAAAGTTTAGCTGGCCTAATAAGCTCTGAGCCTGCCTCATGGTGCAGCTCTTTTGCTTTATGATCTTTGTAATCACATTCTTTATTGACTCTACCTTTTGAACAGGTAATTTTACCACGTTGGCCAGAGTGTCCCATGTTAAACCCAGATACTCCAGCTGCTGGGTAGGGACTAGTATCGACTTTTGGTAATTTATGTGCCAGCCTAAAGACTCCAAGAGTCTCACGGTTTCCGCAACCTGCTTTGTAAGGCTTAGAGGATTTTGGTGGGCCAAAAGATAATCGTCCAAATAAACGATGACCCTGATTCCTCGACCCCGAAGGATTTCCGCAATCCAGTTTGATAGAGCTGCGAAAATTTGAGGGGCTGAACATAGGCCGAAAGGCAAGGCTGTTAATTGCAAAATCTCTTGTTTGTAGATGATGCGTAAAAAGCGCCTGTGTGTCTCCGCTATAGGCAGATGAAAATAAGCCTGTTGGAGATCTATTTTTACTAGCCAATCTTGACCCTGGAGGAAGTTCATGACATCCACCTGAGAAATTAGCTGAAATCTCTTTGTTGCCACATAACTGTTGAGATTTCGTAGGTCGAAAATGGGGCGTATACCCCCATCTGGTTTCTGGATGAGAAACATCTTTGAAAAGAACCCTGAAGTTATCACTGGTGGCTTTTCTAAAACTTTCTGTGACTTTAAGTCCTCTATTACTTTTGACATTTGATCCGTCGCCTTGGTTGCCAAGGCTTTTCGGATCTGACTGTAAGGGTACTGTAAAGGAGGTTTGTGTTTGAAAGGAATACGGCAATAAGTTACAATTTTCTGAATAAATTGGCCGGCCCCAAGTTTCCTCCAAGTCTCTACATGACTCCTTAAACACCCCCCTTCGAAATTCTGGTCACTTTTGAGATGTCTTTGGGTTGTGGTTATATTCTGAACCACCCTTGCGTTGACGAAAGGGCTGGTTCTTTTTGAACTCAGTTTTATTTTTCTGAGTACGATGAGTCTTACTATCGTATTTAAAATTTTTCCTACCGTCCTTCTTATGAGAAAAACGATTGGAATGAGAAGATGTAGAAGGTTTATCCTCTTTTAAGTAATTTGGTGTATTTAACCAAATCTGTGTACCACCCAATGATTGGATAATAGGCAATAATTTTTCACGGCTAAATAAATACTCAGAGCTTGGTGGAATTCGTTGTAATGTCGCTCTTAAATTAGGGTTACCTATTTCCTTTAAAATCCTATCTCGCCTAGTCTCTATACACTCACTCCTTTTACCACAAATAACCTGCATTATTGTTTCCCATCTCTTATTATTTTCAGAATTAGGACCAAATATACTAGTCAACTTTTGTACTAGTGTACTAGAATTCAGTTCTTGAGGGTTAGCGGCCGCCCAATCTACCAGGTTCTGTAAACCTACTTGCAATGATTGTCGTTGTTCTAGAACAGCATTAGACAAACCAGCTAATAAATGTTCTGTAGAATGCAAATAATCCTTTTGTTTGTTAAAATGGCAGAGTTCTTCGTTAACTTTTAGTGCAATAAAACCTGGACACACGACTGTAAGGCTTTTTTATATCGAATGGATTTCCATGCGGGTGTTTCAAACTTCTGCAACTGTTCTAAATCCCTAAGGCGATCCTTATCGGCCTCAGGAGTCACCATCTTACTATCGAAATCAACCTGAATTTCACCCAATGAAACATTCGTTTGGTTAGGATTACTTAGAAAGGGTGTTCGTGAAGTTGACGGAATTACTATGGCGTCTGACGATAGATTAGAAGTACATAAATTATTAGGTAAATGTGTAAGGTAATCGGATATACAAGCCACCTGATTTATTAAAGCGTCTATTCGTGGATCACTGAGGGTAGTAGAATAACGCCTATGATCACGTTTCGAGCGCTTGTTAGGAGGTGGGCTAGCGAATCCCTCCTCGTCTTCCGAAGATGAGGAGGAAGAAGAAATATTTTCTCTCTCTTCGCCTGAGCCCGAAGCCTCATTTTGTTCTCCCTCCGGAGCAGCAAAATTAGGCTCAGGATGGTCGCAATCACGATTAACACTCATTTCTTAAACAAAATATTACTGTGCCAAAAAAACTTACCGAATCGTTGTGTAAAATGCACAAAAGTTTTCACTGTCTCTATAAGTTACCACTTTATCAATAATTAAAGCTCAAAACTTTCACTATTCTCACTCTTCCGAGAGGTCCGTACCGGAGCAAAACCACAAACGCTATGACTTGAATAACGGTCACTTCGTCGAAACGTCGACTAGGACGGTGGCGCCTCTGGTGAGAAAAAGAGTAAACTAACCGGAATTCACAAAGAAAACAAGTATGTATACCATAGTCAAAGCAAAACCATAGATAGCTTCTTCACTTATTACGCTGTGTGTTTTATAAAGGCACATAATTAAAGATTTTTTAAGAAATCTATCAATATCGCGGGATATTTCAGTGTTATTACATAAAAAACATATGATTCTTCAACATAAAACTGAACTCGCCTTCTGTAGTTCTTCTGTAGTAACTGCTATACACAACTTTTTAGCAAGTTTATTTTTAACTCTATTTACCGCCAACATTTTGAATGATGAGAAATAAATATATATTTGATAAATGTCAATTGTCACTGCAGGTTTCGTTCAAAAACACTTTTTACCTTCATAGATTAAACAACTTATTATTATACAGTGATTCAGTAAGAAGAGAAAAAATTAAACGTTCAAATACAAGTTAGTGAGTCAATGTTACATTGAAAGCTAAAGTTACCCAGGTTGACTGTAACCTCTTGAATTTATTAAATATTGTCAATCTAGATAAGTTACGCGGGAGCGCCCGGAGGTTTTTAAAAAAAGACAAGTCTTCACAATGAAGCTTTATTGCGAACTGAATTACAATTGACAAATTTCCTTATTTATACCTGTTCATCTGTTGACAATGAATGCTTAGATCTACGCATTATGATCATAACAAGATCACCGTCTAGACGCTAGGCTAGCACTTTTTATGGTCAACATAATTTGATATTAAGAGCTTTAGACAAAACAAGAATATCATATTACAAATAGATAGAATTACCTCTGAGTACCTGTGTCAGCAATTGTAATGTCCTTCATATAGTAAATAAGGTTACATCACATTAGCATGCGGTTATAATGTCATGAGCGGGAGCGGGGTGCATAACTATCTGGGCTGTATGGCTTTGTTTATTGCTTTTCCAAAAGGAAGAAACAAACATATCTGTCAAGTGTCAATATGCAGTCAAGTGTCATATTTGTCATCGTCGATAGCAGTGCTGCCAATTATTAGATAATTCCCAGAGTCGTCGGTAATTGGAATCTCATGCGGAGAGAGCTTGTTGCATATCGAGGCATTTCGGGATTAGCCCGTATCTAGCACGTGATATTAAAGTACTAATCGACCAACGTATGAATGCAATAGTTGTGCATTAATAGCGCATCAACATTAGTCGGATTACCAATACATGACTAATATTGATATTAAGTAAATGATATTAATTGGCCGATATAAGAATTGCATATTTGACTATGTTTAATTTTATGCATCATTTTATATGTAGTGGACAATAATACCAAAAAGAAACTATTTTGCTAAACATAATTAAAATTGAGTAAAAAAATCCGTTTAAATTAGTTTTATTTCAATAAAAAAATTAGGTTACTGTCATGTTTTAAATATTGGTATGAGCAAAGGTGAGCTTAGTGGGTGGGTGTAGTGGAAAAATCCTACCCTATTTTATGTGACTGAAGAATATTAGAGTTACGATTACGATTCATCGGATTTCTGATAGGTGCGTGAAAACGTTGGATATAACTAATATCATAATCTTTTTGAATAATAATATTATTTTGGTTTCGCCTGTAAATTCGTGTTAAGAGATTTTAAAATACATAGCCAAAAAGCCAGCGACGGAGATTTAAAATTTTTACTTTGGCAGCATTAGCTGTTGGCGTGATGGTGATCGGATTTGTGTTGTATTGATAAACATTAAACTAAAATATTGAAACTCCTTTTACTATATAAAAGTACCTACCTAAGATTATATAAACTACATAAACTATGGATGATGACGCGGAAACATACAAACTTTGGCGAATTAGAAAAACAGTTATGCAGGTAAGTTAGGTTATAAAGTTTTTTTTAAATAAATTAATTTTGTTATACATTTATATACTTTGGTACATTGTTTCACTATAGTTATGCCACGATCGCGGTTACTTAGTGACACAAGACGAGTTGGACCAAACTTTAGAACAATTCAAGGAACAATTTGGAGATAAACCGAGGTGTGTTCTTATTTATATTGCTTTTTTTCTGTGCAGTCTCTACCTGAGATGATAGTACAGTACGCCAAAAATAAGTTTGCCGATCTGAACTTAGTATTAAAATTGTACATCATATTATTTAAGTTGCAAGTTATTATGTTGGTAATAAACATTTCTTTCTTTCTTTCAAGCTAATCTAAAGTCTATGCAAGTTGAGTTGAGAATTTGTTGTCATTGATTTGTTATGGTCTGATTACATTATATGTTTCAGGAAAATAGTCAATTCACATTAATGTTATATTATAATTGTGTGCACCGTTATGATAACATCAGTCTACATAGAAATAAATGTTTAATTCCCATATAGATTTTAATTCTTCATGAACTATTATAAGTCTTAAGTGGTTGGGCCCAAGACCTCATTATGTTCTTTTTTACTATTTTCCTTAGTTCAATTATATATACAATTGAACTAAGAAATTTAGACAATTAGGCATACTTGTATAATCAATCTGGCTTATGTATTTGGTAGCTGACTTCTGTTGGGATTTAAAAATATGTTGTTAATATTCTAGTTCCCATCCCTTCCTCTCGTCTTCCCTCATCTTCTCCTTATTTCCTCCTATCACCCTCTCCTCGCTTCCATCTCTATTATCAGCTCCCCTTACCTCTCAACTCCTCCACCCAAAACTTACCCACCCACCCTAATTCCTTTAACCCCAAAGATGAGATACTGCCGGGGTCCCCAGTATCCCATTAGCAGGGACCCCTGCAGTTCATCAGAAGGGTAAAAAAAACCTAGTTATAAATATTGTCCCTTGAATTTCCAGGGTCTGCATTTTATTTAATTTTGTAATTTTTATTCACATACACTAATTCCATAAGTGGCCATACAAATATATTACTAATGTAAATATTATTTTAAGTTGCTTACTGTAAGTATTTTAAGATCACATGCATACAGCTGATATCCATATGCACCACATATTATTTTAGTTAAGCTTGTAAGTAAACTTACAAATGTAATTGGTGCCTTAAATCCAATCCAATTTTATGTTATGGCTCCGTAAGTGTTCAATGATTTGCTAGTGTCGAGGTAGGAAAAGACACAGTGATGGAGTGATAATTTGATATCTAAGACTACTCTGATAGGTGAAAATAAATTTATTTGACATGGTCTAGCCATGAGAGTGAACATGATCAAATACAATGTCATAGGATATTGATTATTATAATACATAATTAAAACCATTCAAATACTTATACATAAAAGACATAAATCACGTACCCACATGCAATTTAGCTGTATCAGATAAAGTCCTTTCCATTAAATTTTTCTTTATTTTTTCATCCATAATCTGCATATTGCTGATTTTATGTTACAACAAAATTTTAAACCACAATATGTTCATTTTAGTAAGAATATTATATGAAATTATTGATTTGACAGGCACATAGGTGGTATGTCATATTGATTTGTATAAGTCAGTATTGACAGTTATTTTGATTTTATTGTGTTGACAATAAAAATGTTGACCGAAAACTGAGACTCCTTTTAAACTATTTTATGTTAATTCAATTATATTTATTATTATTTATCTACTTTGGCAATCATCATTTATTTTGGGGTATTCCCCAAAAAGGTACAATACTATGTTTAAAATTATGAGATTTGGCGATCTTTGGATATTTAGATTATTTCCTTATTTTTTTCTTGAATGACTGACTTAAACCTGATGGACGGGCATTCATTGTATATTCGTACTAATTCATAAAAACTGAACATTGCCAAGCACATAATTTATGTTGTCGAGTCGTACTGTACTTAATCATTCAACTTAATTCAACTGTTTAATAGTGAATTATCATAAACTTGATAAACATGTTACCCAAGATAAATAATATTTGTCAAAGTGTATAAAAAATAGCAGTACAGATATATGTTTAATATTATAATTATTAAGCCTTAATAGTCACTGTGGGGCCGCAGTAGCAGTAGCAGTAGCCGGGCAGTAGCCGGCTGTGAAGCCGCGGGTTCAATTTCCGCATCGAGACAGATGTTTGTGTGATCCACAAATATTTGTTTCAGGTGTGGATGTTGTCTGGCTGGTCGTAAAAATGATTTCCAAAGTCTCTCTGTAATGTGTGTTAAAAAGGATGTTGCGCCTATTTAATTATTTTTTCAGTGAAAAGCGTCCAGCTAGAAGTGACTTGATTGTACTAGTTGCACACAATGATGATCCCACTGACCAGATGTTTGTGTTCTTCCCTGACGAAGCCAAGATAGGAATTAAAACTATAAAAACATACTGCACAAGGATGCAAGAGGAAAACATTCATAGAGCCATCGTTGTTGTACAAGCAGGTTTGTTTAATATGAGTTGTTTTATAACAGAGATACAAAACACTCAATGTAAGTTGTCCGATATGAAGTGCGTCATGAGACATGTCGCAGCTATCGTTTTCTGAAACTAGATGGCAGCAGTGGTAGCGGTTGGGTGAAGTGATGAATTTTTGGCTAAGTTACTTTGTACACATTGTAAATTACCTACTTCGATATTACGGGCCTTTTTTACGACTGCAGGAACTCGTAGCGCACCCGCGTTACGTTGACTGCGTGAAATTAGGGGCCTTATTCTTATACCGTATAAACTTATAACACGATCGCCTTACGCTAACTCAGCGAAATCTGCACCTGATGGCATTCTTTAAGCCAATGTCACGTGTTCATAACAAGCATGTACAGTATCTCATCGAGTTTATAACATTTTATATTGGCTTAGTAGAAAAAACAAAAGTGATTGTAAATAAGTATTGTGCGCTCAAATAAAAGCGATAAAATTCAATAGTTCGGGCCTAACACGAGTGTTTTCTTTTATTGGAAGGCCGATTGACTACAGAAATATACAGCGTGGATTTCTGGGCTCGGTTACTTATCGCCTTACGCATCCCCGTACCCCATCAATACCAATATCACGAAGTCAACGTTAAGCGATCGCGTATCATCACACGTTATGGTGCTGCCACACTGGTGTTATAAAATGTTATATAACATTTTCTAACATTTATTAACATTATCTAACATTGTGATAAAATGTTAGAAAATGTTTGTTAACAAATGTTGTATAACATTTTATAACATCGGTGTGGCAGCACCATTTAGTAAACATTTATTAACAATTTGTAACATTTTTGAACATTCTTTAACCGCGGGCGGCGGTACTTTTGAGAGCGGGGCCGTCAAAGAAGAAGGGCCGATGTCATGTTTTCAAATGTTATAAAATGTTAGGAAATGTTAGCAAATGTTAAAAAATGTTAGAAAATGTTTGCAAACATTTTCCGTCGGTGTGGGAGCACTTAAAACATCTAACAATTCTTAACAAAATGTATCAATTTTAATGTTAGAAAATGTTTGTTACCATTTTATAACATCGGTGTGGCAGCACCATTACAAATCCACACGGTCTTATGGTCGTTCTCAATAAACAATCTTAAGATAGATTATCCAGATAGATCAAGGAAATCAACTAATCTAACGAAGTTATTTATACGGGTTACCTTCAAAATGTATTCTAATTGGCTAATTTGTGCTATCTATCCTATATATCAAACTAAGATCGATTATTGATAATGGGCATTAGCGAATAAGGACCTTGAAGTTACACTGCTTATTACTACTTGTTTTATATGGTTTAACAACGGCGTAAACAAAGTGAAATATGTTTGCACTGGTGTCTAATTTATAGTAAAATGTCACTACACCTTTTTTCCCACAGGCATGACACCATCAGCAAAACAGTCATTAGTGGACATGGCACCAAAATACATACTAGAACAATTTTTGGAATCAGAACTGCTCATTAACATAACTGAACATGAACTGGTGCCCGAACATATTGTGCTGACACTTGACGAGAAAAAGGAGTTGTTGGATCGATAGTATCCTTTTTTATTAACCCCAGATAAAACGGGGATATGTTTGACAACTTCGTCTGTTTATACATGCGTGCGTGCGTGCGCGCGTGCGTGCGTGCGTGCGTGCGTTCGTGCGTGCGCATACCTTGTAACGAGCAGATTTCGTTACGGAACTGTTTTTTGTAAAGAAATCATGAAGGTGTGGAATCGTACAACTTCCATCGTAGTACTGTGTATTGTTTTTTATTTAGTAATTAGAATATTAGCACTGACACCCAGAGTATTTATAATAGATACAGCAATGAAAATCTCGTTTATTATATATTGATGTTTATTTTGAAATATTTGTGATATTCCTTAACAACCATCTCAGTAAACTAAAAGATAACATGTTGATGAGAATTCAAGCTGGCGATCCTGTTGCTAGGTATTTTGGACTTAAGAGAGGACAGGTAACCAGAAAAATATTATGTTTAGCTAGCTACAGACTACTACTACACTACTAGACTACGAGACTAGACTAGAATCAGAGAGTAGAGTTTGAGTGGTAGAGCCACGCTGTAGACAGTTTTGTCTACAGCATGAACGGGCTGGCTCGACCGGGTCGATACCATTGTCTCACAGAAAACCGACGTAAAGTAGCGGCTTGCTGCTGCGTTTCGTACGGTGAGTAAGATATCCGGAAGCCCAAATCACCTCCCCTTCCCAATCCCTAATTATTCCTTTCCTTTAAGGTCGGCAACGCGCCCATGATTCTTCTGGTGGTGGGCGTACATGGGCGGTGGAGATCACTTACCATCAGGTAACCCACTTGCTCGTTTGCCGGCCTATGCTATAAAAAAAACTAGTCCGCGAAACGAAAACCCGGTGTAAGATTTAAGAGCGCGTTAAACCGCATCAAAATGCATCAACGTTATTTTACTGGTATTGCCATGCTGTAGACAATTTTGTCTACAGCATGAATGGCTCGAACGGGTTATTATTACGTACCACTGTTTCACAAAAAAACCTAAAATAGCGGTTTGCTAAAAGCGGTGTTATTCAACACGGCACACACTGTGAGGAGGTTTCTCTCTGGGGTCCTAACCGCCGGTGCCTTGGGTCCTAGGCCTCGCCATTGGAAGGTGATGTATTTTTATATTTTTAAATGTTTTTTTTAAATACAATATTTAAAAATGTAAAAAATCCTTTTATAATAAAGAGTACGGTATACACCAATAATAATAGCACCATAAAAGCAACTATAATATAATAATAAAAAAATATAATGGAATTAATAGTGATACTTATTTAAATCTCGCCCCGGAAACACATAACCCTAGCTACAAAGTTAACCACTTAATATGACCGAGGCAATTATACAAAAGAATTTCCATTTAAATTGTTTCGTATGTTTATTAAAAACGCTTCTATACGCGTAACAGAGAAGTGAGATGCGTGTAGTGAAAAGAAAAAATGGATCGTACATTATAAAGGCGTGTACTAAAGTCACGATGTTGTATAGAAATCGATTGTTTAAGCACCGGTTTAAGTCATACGAGTGTTGCACGATACAAAATTTAAATATTCAAATGGTTACCTACATTGGTTACGCACGTTTGCACTGGTTACAATTACTTTAATATTTGATATTTCTTTCGGTTACAATTACTTTAATATTTATTTATGAATACTTTAATATTTCATTATTTTGTCTCCCGCTTTGCTATGGAGGGAAGTGGACAAATAATATTTCCAACTCCTCTCCTCCCTAACCTTCTATCTGATTAATTTCGTTGCGAGACAAATACATTTAGGCATTCCCAGAGACTCGCCGAGCTTCACTGCTCGGTGTCGACAAAAATGCGTGCCACTGTTGATCCTGGTGCACAGGAGTTACAGTGGCGGGTGTGTGGGCGGGATAGTCTCTTACTTTTATATTAATTGTTGACCAAAAATATACGGCGTTTTCATTTTTTGAACACGTTTTACGACGTGTGTTTTAATTTTATTTTTATTGACTAAACTTTTATGTACTAGGAGATTAACACAATGCAACATGAGATAATTTGACATGTTTTGTCGTAAAAAAAGTTTATCTCTACCTACATGTCTTTCGAAGTTAAGCTTGTTAGGTCAAAAGTAGTGATTAAGTAGAGAAAATAATACTTTCAACCTCTGTGGAATTTTGTCTACGAATCGAATCATGACGACTTAATTTTATCTAATGTTGGCACTGTTTTATGACATAGATAGGTATTTATCGTCGACTATTTTCTCTCGCGCGCCAGCTATGTCTTGTTGTATATATTAAACTACATTTTCTGTAAGTGCAGTTGCTATTAATTACGAATAGAAGTAAAGGCGTGTCAGAAATATTGTTCACATAAAATTTTGAGCGTTTACAAGATTTGACAATATTTCATTTTTTCAACATACCTCTTAGTATTAGTAGGTTAAATTAAATCCAAACTAAAAAGACCCATTTTTTCCTTTTTTCGGAGATTGACTGTTTTCATTCATGATTTCTCCTTTGAATTATATTTTATTCTAAACAGACGTAAACGCCAAATGACGTCATATGTCGTCACACGTTTTTGGCTTTTTTTCTCCGAAATTAACTAGTAATAAAATATTTAAAAAAATATCGAACTTAGGATAGCAAAATAAAGAAACTGTATTTTTATTTTGGGCACATTTAGTTTTTGTAATGTTGTGAATTATAAAATGGCAACAATATAGGAAACAGGTGCTTGCTAAGCGTTAAAAATTGTATAGGTACCTATTTACTTCTGGGATTTTAAATCGGGGTCAAATTGAGATCAAATATGCTAAGTGTATTCGTTATTAATGTAACGTAATGACGAGAAATGTTATTCACTAATCTCAAATTGTCAATTTACTGTTACAGGTAGTGAAAATCATCCGGTCATCGGAAACGGCGGGAAGATATATTTCCTATAGATTAGTTTGTTAAGATAGATATTGAATATAATATTTTTTAAGCGAAAATTATTCTTTTATTGCTTTATTTGCAATTATATCGTCTGTAATGAGTATTAAATAGCTATCGAAAGAAATTAAGTACATATTAATTATTCAGTTATAACGACCTTTAAGTTTATGTAGTACAGGCTAAAAGGTATTATAAATTCATTAATGGTGGTAGGATATTCATATCCGCCCCGTACACATGATGTTAAAACCTGCCATAGTGACCCACACACCTTATGTAGATCGCGGTCTAGGATCAGCAAGTGTATATCCGGTTCTCCCAAGGGGCTAGCGACATGACTTGATGGTTGGTGGGGGTGGGTATAGGGGTACATCCTTGTATAACTGCGCCTGCATCGGTCAGCCGACTGGCCTGTCGCAGGCCCCTCGATTTGCTTCTTCCCTCTGCGTAGTGGGAAGAAGCATTTATACAGGCCGGCATGATTCTGGTAACCGCCGATAAACTCATTGTTTGTCGGTGGTCGCTGATTTTTTGGACTGCACTACGCTTACCATCAGCTAGTACAGTCACTTTGCAGTGATCGGATAAATAAAAATGAGAATACCTGCCAGAAGTCATTATACGCTTTTATTAAGTTGCTAATAAAAAAAAGAGAAATTTAAGCAAATTTAGTCACGCTTGGTAGACACATTTAAACTAATTATTTTTACACAATAAACGGAACTTAACGTGGAACAGACAATTGAAAGTATAGTGGTTTTAATAAAAATTTTGATAATATAATTCGCGTGTCATCAAAATCGCATCATTATTAAAATTAGAAACTACACATTGAATAGATGCATAATGAAAAAAGCGTGAAGCATATATCTTCATACAATTATTATGTTAAGTAGGTGGGTCACCCGCCAATCAAACTCCGTTCCGCAGACCCAGTGATCATTTACAAACATTCAAATATGTATGTATTTACAATGGTCATGGTGATTCGAGTTGCCATGCCGCACCGTTATAATAGAATACCGTGACGTAGTAACTATAACAATTAGACGATTAAGACCTTACAACAAAAAATAACTTTCGTGAATACCATCATTGGAGCGGACGTAATGAAGGTGGGAGTGGTCATGACCCCCAGCCCTGTATGTAAGTACAGTGTTTTTTTAACTGTGTTTAACTACATATCTAAATTTTTTTACAGCTACATTTGATAATTACTTAGAATTATTCTAAATTGTAAAAAGCAGGGAAACCCATAGAACCTACTCATAAGGATTGCTGAATCTTAATAAAGTATGTAGCGTTCCTATTTTGGTTACGATCCGACTATCATATGAATAGTCCTAATGGACTGTTCTGCCGCGATGAGGCGGTTAAAAACAAATAGGCCGAGGGCTATGTTCATAAATACCTACACGTATTTGTTATAAACTGACTGAGGAGTATTGTGGCGAAATTTGGTTTCTGTGACGGGTTTTGGCGGTAAGACGGCGGGTCGCAACATAAACCAATTACTGTCAATGTTGCAAAGGCGGACCCTGGCATTGGACTGGGATAACGCCAGCCAAAAAGAAAGACCATACTCAAAGTCGAAATTATGTTGTTCTACTTTTAATTTGCCTTAAGTACAGCTCTGCTAAGTAATAGCATAATGTAACGGCACGCATGCTCAGCGTCATGCTGTAGGCAGACTGGGCACGCGACTGTGCGATCTTTTCACACGCCGCAAGCGCATCATACCCCGCGCACGTTACTAATACGCAATCGCGATAACAACCCTTTCGCCATTATCGACGCCATGTTTATTGTCATATGAAATTCAATTAGCGCGAAAACCAATTTCGTGCTTTCTCAACTTAACATCTGAAATATTTGAAGCTTACAAAATACGCACCTTTTAAAGTGAGAATAACATTTCGATGTTATTGTATGTTAGTAATATTCTGGTGCGTCGATCCCGTCGGTTTGTGGTACTTGTGGTGGTAAATTTTGATGGTGACTGTGAATTTTTAAGACGTTTCTGGCTGTAGATGGTGTATTCTGCTGAACGTCTGCTGAAAATTCCTATGCCTGCTAAGGATATGTGACTGCGGTAAGTAATGTCTGGATCATTTATACTTCTATACTTCTATATTAAGTTGTTTATCATTGGGCGTGTTCGGGCGAACAAAGTGCTCAGTAGGTACCTAATCTAAGTCAGGCTCTCAGAATATCGAACAAGGTTTTCATCCGGGACACCTTATCTTTTTTTATATAGCTTAGGCCCCTGATGGTAATTAATTTCTACTGTTTATGACCGCCCACAATACTGAATAATCATGGACCCGTTCCAGAATTTACAGAAAAGCCAGCTTAGCTAACGAGCTTGGCTACCTACTCACAACTTTGATCGCAGAATACGCCATTATTATCATGAATTGAACTGAATAATTATTTCTTATGTTTACGAGAATACTACACTTTTAAATAATTAATTTAAAAGGATTTTGACGCTGTTTATTTTAATTTTGGTCCCGACGCGACGTTTCGAAAGCTTTCACCCTTCGTGGTCCCCGTTTATCCGAGAACGGCAAAGTGACTGCATTACACCTGAGGGTAAGCGTAGTGCAGTCCAAAAACCCAGCGATCACCTACAAACAATGAGTATCGGTGGTCACCAGAGTCATGCTGGCCTTTGTAAAAGCTTCTTCTTCGGAGAGGGAAGAAGCAAATCGAGGGGCATACGACAGGACAGGCGGATGACCGATGCAGGCAAAGGGATACAAGGATGTACCCTTATACCCGCCACAACCAACCATCAAGTCATGTTGCAATTCCCTCGGTAGAGCCGGATATACACTGGCTGATCCTGGAACGCGATCCACACAACGCGTGTGGATCACTATAGCAGGTTTACGGATTTTACGGAGGTTTATGGTTTAGGATACGAATATCCTACCACCAGCAAATCCCTACCTTCAGTTTAAAATTATTTCTTTAGGATTTAAAAATAATTATTAGTGATCCCATTGGAAAGAGCTAGCGTCTTGAGGTTGGTCTTTTGAGTTCCGATTTAATTAAAAGTATACATGGATTCCAGACTTGATTCTTGATTGAGGCCTCCTATTCTCTGCCCATAAAGTATCGGGTTATTGTGCGTTAAGTTTATGCTGGCTGGTTCCCAGGCTTATACAAGCTTCCAACCAATGACGTTTCTATTGACATTTGGATGTTTTTTTTTATTTCAATAGCCTCGCGAATCATCGTAGGTCGCTGTTCTATTTCTGGTTTGTAAATCTAAGAAAATGTTTGGAGCCTTCCTCTGGACATTCAGCAATTGCAGACTTCGTAGACCTTCTGTGTTTAATGTCAGCTATTTTTTTTTACGCGGGTCCCATTATTTCTTTTAGTTTACCCGACATGAGAGAGTCCACAGTCACAATCTATTTTATATACGCCCTGTTCTTGCAAGTTAGGTAGGGGAAAGGTGTACAAGATGATTCCCTTAACGGAAAACGCTCGTAATATCAAAGATATTTAACATAATTATGATCTGAAAGCGTTTACTACTAGCATATTTATCTTTCTTACTTTGGGCGTATGTTAAATCATTTAATTTATTAAAATTGAAATAAAAATATTCCTTTTTTAAAACCTTGCGAAAGGATCATCTTGTACACCCCGGTGTTCAAGATGATCCCTACGATATGCCCTTATTTTGGATAGTGTGATTTTGAAATATAGAAATTACTTACAACAAACAACATATTTATAACATAATTTAAGTTTTCTATAGTCAATAATATAATTTGTGAAATCAAAAATCATACATTACATAGTTACGGGCTGATTCTTCAATTAAAATTCACGACAGTTATTCTTTCGATAGGCGATTGAAAAATCATTCCTAAGTAGAACAATTAGAATAGAATAGAATCTTCTTGAAAATAAATAACACTGTTAGTCAAAATCAACAATCCTTCACCCATCTTATCTTTGGAAAATGTTTCCGTGCAGAAAAGGCATTCTGTATCATGGTCAAATGATTCGGACTCTGAGACATACAAAGTTTTTTTCTTTTTATTTGATACTTCTTTTCCTACTCCCTTCCCTTTCTGTTTATTTTTAGTTATATTTTTTGACTGTGTGGTCTTTTCGTAACTTCCTATTTTCTTTTCCAGTTTTTTTGCTTGTTTCTTCTTCTAAGTATTTTTTGTGTGGTGTGCTGGTTAAAATTGACGTATCCACCTTTTTTCTCTTTATGTTGCTCCTTTTGCCTACAATTTTTGGGTAAGGTTTTATCTTGGCCGATGAAACAACAAAATTTACAAAATTACTTTTGTCAAGGAGTGACGGTGAATCATTTCGGTTCAACGCATAACTTGTAGATGGCAACGGTGACAAAGGAATTCGAATAGAAAGCGATTCTTCTAGATGATCCCTAGGGACCATCTTGTACACTCAAAAGGTGATCATCTTGCCCCAACCTTAAGTTTTTCATTTATTACTCTGTAACATAACTTCTAAGTATTCTACTGTTACTATACTATCAAAAAAACTAAATTGATCATATTAGGACGCTACAAGCACAACAATGACTGTAACTGACAGTATACAATAAGACTTACATGAGTTTAAAGTCAGCGTTACCTTAGATCAACAGCCCACAATTTTAATATTTTCCCATCAAAACAAGTGCGTCGGTCGCGTCGCCATCACGAATTGACTGACGCGGGGGATGGCCGGGGGCCACACATTTTCGAAGAATATGACTAGATAGCATTTACACTTTAGTCGCAATTGAAAGTGATCGTCTTACCTCAAGGGATCATCTTGTACACCTTTCCCCTATATGATATTTGATAGATGCTAGAAATTTACTAATATTTTTGGGCATCTTGATGTAAGTTACGATAGAAGCACGCTTCTGTATATAGACAATCTTGTCTGACTCCACTAAAGACGTTACATTAGTAAATTGCACCCGTGTGAAGCCGGGACGAGTGGATATTTATATAATATTATTAAAATTGTTAATATTAACTTTCATTCAATTAAATTGATGTGATGTAAAATATCAGGCATAGCTATGTGTATTTTACGGCATTTCTTCCGGCATAAACGTTGTAGATACATAATTAAAACGTTCGTTCAAGATGGCTATTAAAATATGACCGTAGATACACGATATAATTGTTTTATAACCAAACAAAATTAACGCAAAGATTCACTTGTGTTTGAATTAACGATGCATGTTAATTAAATACCTTGGTCAATCAATGGACACAACACTTTCACTATTTTAATCAATGGTTTTCTTGTACATATTTTGTGAATCCATTCTGTTGAGCACCCACTATGGAGTAGGGTATCATCTGCCGTTCGGTCACGATATACCAATTAGAAAGCTCCAAAAAAATAGAAAAATATTTGATTTAAATATTTAAATCGGACCGGTTTCTCAAAACTGAGGAAATGTATGGGAACGTTTCCTGGTTATTCAAATTTCGTATACGATTGCAATTATAGAGAACAATGATTAACAGCGTCCATAAATCACATATAAACCCGTTTATTAATTTTAAGTGCTGCGCTGTCTACTGCCTGATTCTTAAATATATGTCCAAAATATACACACTATACATACATACCTACATATTTGTCCAAAAACGATATCGCTAGGGGTGCTAAATTCATCATATAATATTTTGTTTAAACATGACATATGATTAAAGCGTATAATAAACAATATTTTGGAGAGTGCTTAAATTTAAGCAACATATAATGTACAAGTATATATTGTGATATATAGGTACTTGTACATCTATACTTATAAAATAACATGTCCTGACTGACTGACTGATTCATCATCGCCAAGCGCAAACTATCAAGGCTACAAGCATGAAATTCGGACTGTATATTCATTTTGTTATATAGGCACCCACTAAGAAAGGATTTTAGAAAATTCCACCCCAAAAGGGTCAAAATAGGGGATGATAATATGTATGAAATTCCGTCATTTTGAAAGTTACATAAACAAAATTTTGTATTTCGGTTATTGACGTAAAACAAATAAACACGTGTTTCAGGAATTTTGGAAATTTTAGTTAATAAGAGATGAAAAGGGGGGTGAAAGTTAGTGCGAAAGTGAGTTTGTCTGTTACGCTTTCACGCCTAAATCACTGAACCGATTTTGATGAATTTATCTACAGGGATAGATGGGACCCTGGAGACGGTTACAGGCTAATTTTATCCCGGAAAATGCTGTTCACGCGGGCGGAGCCGCGAGCAAAAGCTAGTACATCATAATAACAAATCCGATTGCATTGCTAGAATAAAAATATAGCATTTTCTTTTTTATCGAATTGAGTAACATGTCTTGTCTTGAGTGGTAGAGCCACGCTGTAGACAGTTTTGTCTACAGCATGAATGGGCTGGCTCGTCCGGATCGTTACCACTGTCTCACAGAAAACCGACGTAAAGTAGCGGCTTGCTGCTGCGTTTCGTACGGTGAGTGAGATAACCGGAAGCCCAAATCCCCTCCCCTTCCCAATCCCTTATTATCCCTTTCCTTTAAGGTCGGCAACGCGCCCATGACTCTTCTGGTGGTGGGCGTACATGGGCGGTGGAGATCACTTACCATCAGGTGACCCACTTGCTCGTTAGCTGGCCTATGCTATAAAAAAAAAAAAAAAAAAATGTCGATATTTGATTTGCAACTTTTGGACAACAATAAATGGCCGGCTGAATGTGGTTCCTATAACGTGAACAGTCTGTGCAACTAGCAGGTTCAAGAGATAGTCATATAAATCCAGGACAGATAGACGGCGCGGCAGCATAGTAATATAGTTCCGTAGGCAACGAAAGGTTCGCAATCCTAGCTGGCACAGATGTTCAACCTGACAGTAACAATAAAGATACAAAGTATTGTTACAAGTGAAAATATTTTATAATCAGTTTGTTATTACTATAACCGGATCGATGAGTGGAACAGAAGCGTGAAATATTTGGGTTAGACACGCACTTCTTAACACTCAGGTGTAATGCGTTGATAGTACTGTTATTTAATCAAAGCATAATTATATTATGAGTGGTAGAGCCACGCTGTAGACAGTTTTTTCTACAGCATGAATGGACCGGCTCGACCGGGTCGTTAGCACTGCGTCACACTAAATCAACGTAAAGTAGCGGCTTTAGTTCAGTGAGTTAGATATCCGGAGGTTCAAATCTCCCTCCCCTTACCAATTGCTTAATTATCCCTTCCATTTAAGGACGGTAACGCACCTATTATTGTTCTTTTATTGTTGGTATACATGGGTAGTGGAGATCACTTAACATCAGATGACCCAATTGCTAATTAGCCGGTTTATGCTATAAAAAACTACTTGCAGAATTCTCGAATATAATCGCAAATTAACACCTACTTAAATTGTGGCAATACCAGTCAATTTTACAAGAATATAATATAACCTATACGATGTAATACATTCTTAAATTATAGGTATTGCAGAAGTGCTAAAGCGCAGTAACTATAGGTGTCTCTTCCTAAAGCCAACTTTCTTTGAGGTAAAATGAAGCAACCACTCTTACATCTCACTGCTTTGTTTTGCTTCTAACATAACAAAATTGTTACTTTGAAAAAGCAATCACTCGTAAGGGCTTGTGTCGCGGCCAACACGATTTGATTCAAATTACTCGATTGAATAATCAATTTTATGTCGGTTTAAAGAAACCAAAAAAAAAGCTAGATATTGTAGATTTATGTAATTTATTCTGCTACACTTTAAACACAACGAAATGAAAGAATAATAAAACCAACCTATAAACCAACATAGGTATATTTTTTATCATGACAGAGACTGTAAACGAGCAAATGGGGGGCATCTGAAGGTAAGTTATCTTCACCGCCCATGAACACGGGATTGGGTAGCGGAGGATGGATTTAGGTCTCCGGATATCTCACTCACCGTACAAAACGTCACAGCAATCTGCTAATTCACGTGGGTGTTCTGTGAGACAGTGGCAACAACCCGGTGGAGCCAGCTTTATTATGCCATGCAAAATGTTTGGCAAAATTACCAACCAAATTATAATCATAATCGATAAACCAAAATCCAGTGTTTGAATCAAACTGTTTGGCCAACTCCTAAAACTCCTCCTCCTCAAATTTATCTCTACGGTTTTTTAAAACCGGCAATATTAATTTATGCATTTTCGTTTAGGCTTTATCAATTTTATATGTATATTGGAATGGGAACACCCAAATACTCCGAAATATTTTATTCCGAATTTCGATGTTCCGATGTTCAAAAGTCCGAATTTCATAATACCTAAAAATTATAATGTCTATTATTCAAATTTACGAAATTTATTTTGCCGAAAGTTGTAAATACGATCTGTTTGTTTTCCGAATTTTATATGTTCGACGAGTCAAATGCTCGATAGGTTCTCGGTCCGAAAAACGACATTCCGATTTTCAATATTCCGAATTAATTGCTGAAATTAGGATTTTGATTCAGTTAGTATAATCATTACATACATTTGGGTTAGGTTAGGTTAGAACTGTGACCATTAAGCGCGAAGGCGAGCGAGCGCAGCGAGCGTGCCGCGGCAGCGGCCGCCGAGCGCCAGATCCTCTCTATTGTTGGTGAATCATTTGGGTTAGGTTAGAATTGTGACCAGCGAAAAAAATATTTTTATTGGAAAGAAAACGCATTTGACCATAGTTTCTTTCTCCTCATACTATTATATTTCTCTTTGACAAGAAATTATGTGTTGATTTGTCTTTCTATTCAGTTGAACAAGGCGTTTTTATTTCGGAATTTTAATTAATAGGTATTTTAATAATCGGAATTCGTATTTTTGATGTTTCGAATTATCATTAATTCGGACTTTTTGTTATTCGATCTATTGAAACTCGGTATTTTGAGAATCGTAATTATATACGTTAGGAATATTGAAATTTCGGAATTATAAAAATAGGATAAATGATACATCGGAGTTGTTAAATTCGGAATTTTGAACCATTCGGAATTATGAAAATCGGTATTTTGAAATTCGTATTTGTGACTATCGGAATAAAGTTTGTCGTATTATTGTAGTGTACCCATATTGGAATACATCGATATTTTAAGTAATAAAAAATGAATCGCTTTCTACATTCGTATATTTTTACTACTTTAATGTCTAATATGTTCAAGAATACATGCTAGGTTTAAATACTTTGTAAGACACTTTCATATGATTTGAATATCACTAATATGTTCGCATTTTCTTAATGCCTATCGCGGTATGTTTAGTGCTCATCATAGTTGGTTCTAAAATCATAAAACTGATTATTTTTGAAGCCATTACAAGCTGTATACACCCTTTTATTGCGTTCCGGAAAACACGAAGGATAAGAGTAAACTGGAAATAATCATTTACATTAAAATAAATGTGTTTAGTATGTGGTAGGTATACTAGGTGTTAGGTATTTCGTATGCGAAAGGTTGTGTGGGTTGGTACCATTGCTTTGCCGATTTCTGACGCCAATTATTTCTATTTTCTGCCAGCAGTGGGTAAGCACTGTTGTGTTTTGGTTTGATGAACTTTGAAGCCATTGAATTAATAGGCTTATTTAAGGCCATACCCCCAGCAAAACGCCGCGTGACCGAGATTTTTAGAGGCTATCTAGTCATTATTTAAAATAAATATTGATTAAAAAAATATACAATATATTTCTACAATCTGTCAGCTTTACTTTGTTCGATTCAAATTCATGTTAACGTTGATATATTTTTTTAAATTATCGTTATAAATGAGCCATAAAAATGAGAAAAATGCAAAGTGTTGGCGACAACTTGTCCACGGCGCGCCTGAGGTGTAAAAACAAGACTGAGAACGCGGACCGGGAACGCGCGGAGCGACGGAGCGATCGGCCAATCAGGGCGCAGCGGCCGGAAAGCACCGATGACGTCATGCGGCCGAGGGATGCGTAAACACGTCGGCCATTAGGGGCGTGGCCACCGACTCCGATCCGCTAGCGTACCCGTCTCGGATTGTGAGACGGGAATATTGCATATAAGCAAATGTAAAAATGTAAATAGTTGGGGTCCCGTGGTATGTGAGAGGTCAACCGATTTACCGTCCTCGCCGCCGAGGACCGCGCCGCGTTCCCCGCAACGCCCCCGACCCTAGTACCGGCCCGCGAGCCGATGTTAATGATGATTGAAATCATCAAGTAGAGTCCTAAAATTAGTCCCCTAAACCCCAATCGCAGATGTCTCTGCCCTCTCCGGTGACCGTCCTGAGCCGAGGTTCGTACCCCAAAGGGGGTGCCCTCAGCGGTGGTCACCTAGTCAAGGGCTGAGAGCGCCTGAAAGCGCTCGCCCGAAAGTCCGGTGAAGCTGTATACAGCCGACTCGAGTCAGGCTTACAGCAATCCCAACACAAAAAATAAAAAAAAAAAAAAAAAAAAAAAAAAAAAAAGGTATGTGAGAAATCACAATACCCACGTGGACACGGGCTTGCCGACCATCCGGCAGTTCATGAAAATGAACAGCAAGCGCTATTTCGATCGCGCCGCCCACCACCCGAATCCGCTCGTCCGACGAGCCTCAATATACACTCCCTTTGACCGTGCAAAGTGGAGACGTCCGCGTAGCGTCCTCACTGACCCCGACGATGCGACCACTCGGGCCATCCGAAGGAGAGAGGAATTCATCAAAAAACACTTTACACAACCGACATACCGTCCTCGCCGCCGAGGACCGCGCCGCGTTCCCCGCAACGCCCCCGACCCTAGTACCGGCCCGCGAGCCGATGTTAATGATGATTGAAAATCTTCACCAATAGAGTCCTAAAATATAGTCCCCTAAACCCCAATCGCAGATGTCTCTGCCCTCTCCGGTGACCGTCCTGAGCCGAGGTTCGTACCCCAAAGGGGGTGCCCTCAGCGGTGGTCACCTAGTCAAGGGCTGAGAGCGCCTGAAAGCGCTCGCCCGAAAGTCCGGTGAAGCTGTATACAGCCGACTCGAGTCAGGCTTACAGCAAGCGTCAACACAAAAAAAAAAAAAAAAAAAAAAAAAAAAAAAAAAAATGTAAATAGTTGTAGTCAGTGTGTAGTAGTCAGTTGGAGATAAGTGCGAATAAGTGTAAGAGCGAAATAAAGTGTGTGATCTGCAAGTAGTCTTGTTATTTTAAAACAAGTAGTACCACGAGTACATCCTTTGGAAGATCCGTCTTCAATATATAACATACAGTTCACAACATCTGCTGGTCCTTCGAGCCGGATATCACGAAGAACGAACCGTTGGATATCAAGTATCGAAGAAGCCTGCCGGAACGTGTTACGACGTGTCGCGATTAGTTGACACTTGTTGTACCTAGTGCAACTTGTCGAAAACAATCAAAACACGTTTGCGCTCGTTCCGACAAGTACGGGAAAGTGGTATCGTCATACCGCGACCCGACGTAACGCCGCTTCAGTCAAACGGACATCTTAAGGGAAGCTGCACGCCGCCGTCTACCGAACGCGATGGTGGTAACCAGAAGCCAGGGTGACGCAGCCGAACTGGAGGAACAAAGACGCGTCCACGAACGACACGAAGAGGCAGAACGTCGCCGGGAAGCGGAGAGACGACAGATCGCACTGGAACGTCTTCGCCGAACATCAATGGAGCCACCCGCGTCGCCGAATACGAACCAACCGACGGAAACGGGTGTAATGAGCACGACCGCCGCCTCCACGATACCCGCTGTAGCAGGGCCGTCATCAAGAGCCGCGCCGCTAGGAGACCGATTCCGAACTAGGTCACCTGCGCGTTCGGTGAGATCGGCACGCTCTACCGCCAGTGTCTCGACGAGACTCCGTTTGGCCGAGTTAGAGGCCGCGGAGAGACTGGCCGCGATTACCAGGAAGCAACTGGAAATGGAAGCGGACCTAGTTAAGAAAAAACTAGCCGCAGAAGTTTCGGCTATCCAGGACGAACAAGAAAGCGCTCACGGTGAGCCGATCGCCCCTGAGAACGAGAGAGTGGACGAGTGGTTACGAACGAACCCGCTCGACACACGGGGGGAGGTCGAGGAAGGCAGAGAAGAGGCGAGAACGTTGCGCTTCGACTTACCTCGACCGAGATCACCGACACCGACACGGAAAAAGAGCGACATCGAAATGTTGGCCGAAACAATGGAGAAAATGGCTAGGCCGAGAATCAGGCACAGCGAATTACCGACCTTTTCCGGTGCGGTAAATGAATGGTTGCCATTTAAGGCCGCCGTACGCGATACGACGAATATGTATCACATATCGGCCGCCGAGAACTTACAGAGACTACGAAGTTGTCTAAAGGGAGAAGCACGTGACGCCGTGGCCGCGTTGTTATACACGGCCACTGATCCGGACGTCATTATGAAAACATTAGAGCAGTGCTTCGGGCGACCGGAGCTTATAATCGATCGGGCATTGAACGAGTTGAAAAAGATGCCTAAACTGGGATCAGCTGTGACCGACCTTAACAGTTTCGCGGTAAAACTGCAGAATACGATCTGTGTACTACAAAACATAGATCGCCGAGGATACCTCTTCAACCCGCTGCTCACCCGAGAAGTACTGGAGAAGCTAAGTCCGCACCTACGATCGCGATGGTGTGACTACGCAAGCGAACACGAAGGAACGACAGAGGCCGAGATAGTCATGCTGTCTCGCTTCCTCATGCGAGAAGCCGACAGAGCGTTGCGGTATTCGTACGCCCCCACCACGGGAACCACCGCAGTTATGGCAAGGAGAGAAGCGAGACCCGTCGTCGTTCAAAAGAAGTCCAGTCCCGTCTACGCGGTTGAAGAGGAAAGATCGGAGGAAAAAACACGCTGTCCGGCATGTGAAGAAGCGCATGTGCTAACCCAGTGCCCGAAATACAAGGCGCTCACCGTCGATCAACGGTGGGAACTAGTGCGCGACAAAAGGTTGTGCTTTAAGTGTGCGAAAAAGACACATCAGCGCATCGCATGCAAGGCGAAGCCCTGCGGAGTGGATCAGTGTCGCCGCCCGCACCACGCATCACTACACCAGAGTCCAGACAAGCCTGCAGAGACCGAACCAGCAGCACCACACAAAGAGGCCGTGTTGTCAGTAGCTCCCAGAACCGCTGCTGGCTCACGCGCGGTCCTGCTAAAGATGTGTCCGGTCATCATCGCTGGCCCACGGGGGGAGGTACGAACATACGCGCTCCTCGACGAAGGAGCTACCATAACCCTCATCGATGGAGACCTCGCCGAGAGCATCGGCGCGGAGGGCCCAGTGCAACTGCTACACCTGCACGGCGTTAATATGTCTCAGAAAGAGAGGGACAGTAAGCTGGTCAACGTGACGCTACGGGGAGTGAAGACGGGCGAAGCGCACAAGCTTCGCGCACGAACCATGAAAAACCTGAAGCTTCATTCACAAGCAATCCCAGAGTCGGTGATGAAGTTAAAGCACTTGCGAGACCTGCCACAAGACGAGGTGTGCTATGAACGAGCACGCCCCGGGATCTTGGTGGGTTCCGACCATTGGGAGCACATCGTCTCGCGGGAGCTACGAACCGGCGGCCCCAACGAACCGGCCGCATCCAAGACGCTGCTCGGCTGGGTGGTTCACGGGACCATACCACGCAGCGTAATCATGAAATCAGAGAACGTGCTGCACGTCTATGAGCCGGAACGAGAAAACGATCGGCGACTTCACAACTTGGTGGAAAACCATTTTAGCATAGAAGCGCTCGGCATCGCACCGGAACCGAGAGTGAGCGACGCAGACCGACGAGCCATTTCCACCGTGGAGAAGTCCATCGGAAGGACAGACGGCGGTTACGAAGTCGGCTTACCATGGCGATATGACGACGTCACGATGCCACCGAGCTACAAATCGGCGTTCCAACGTCTGAGGCAGATTGAGAGGAAGATGGACGCCTCACCCGACTTCGCCCAGGAGTACACCGCCCAGATTGATAACCTATTAAGGAACGAGTTGCACGTGTTCTGCGACGCAAGCGAGCAGGCCTTTTCCGCCGTAGCGTACTGGCGGATCGAAAGGAGGGACGGCAACATTAGCGTCGTGCTAGTTGCCGCTAAGGCCAAGGTGGCGCCGCGACGCGCGCAGACTATTCCCCGCCTCGAACTTCAGGCGGCAGTCGTCGGGTCAAGACTCGCCGACACCATTAAAAAGGAACATCGCGTGGAGGTGTCCAGAACGATCTACTGGACCGACTCCTCCACAGTGGTCCACTGGATCCACAATGATGAGCGACGCTACACACCGTTCGTTGCTCATCGGCTGAGGGAGGTGTCCGAACTCACACAGAAGAGTGAGTGGCGGTGGCTGCCGACCGAACAGAACGTCGCCGATGACGCCACCCGCCTGAGGAGCGACACCATCAGCACACACGACCGGTGGTTCCAGGGACCAGAGTTCCTGCGCGGACCCAAGGAGCGGTGGCCCGCAGAGCAGAACTCCGATCTTGCAGAAGAGCCAGAAAAAGTCCTGCACACAACGGAGCAGGAGACCATTCGAGGAAGCTGGCTACCCGACCCAGCCCGCTTCTCGAGATATGAAACGATAGTGCGTGCGACGGCCAATGTACTGGCCTTCGCGGATATGACGCGACGCGCTGCATCACGCCTTGAGAAAAGGCACATCGACCGGGCTGAACAGTTGCTCATCCAACATGCGCAACAAGAGAGCTTTGGTGAGGAAATAAGGAAGCTGCGAGCCACCCGTCCAATCACAAAGACAAGTCGCCTCTTCAGGTTGGACCCAATACTCGAGAATGGCGTGCTACGAGTACGAGGCCGCATCGAAGCAGCCACGGCGCCTGAAGAGACCAAGCGACCAGTGATTCTGGACGGACGTCACCGACTCACCAGACTGCTCGTACTACGAGAGCACTGCGCCGCGGGTCACGCCAACCGAGAACGCGTGACCAACGACCTGAGGCAAAAGTACTGGATTATCCACTTGAGGCCTACAGTGCGAGCAGTAGAACAGAGCTGCGCATTTTGCCGAGTGCGACGTATGAAGCCACGAACCCCCGTCACCGGAGACCTACCACGCGCACGCCTAGACCCTTTCCACCGACCGTTCACAAACTGCGGGGTGGATTACTTCGGGCCCATGTTGGTGAAAATTGGGCGCCGACAAGAAAAGAGATGGGGAGCACTGTTTACGTGCCTCACGACTCGTGCCGTACATTTAGAACTCGTCGCCACGCTTTCGACAAGCTCGGCGATCATGGCACTCCGGAGGATGGCTGCGCGAAGAGGATGGCCCAAATTAATATATTCGGACAACGCCACGAACTTCCGAGGAGCTGATCAAGAACTACGGGCCGCCTATACAGAATGGCTGCCGGAGCTTCGTGAAGAGGGACTGCTTCGACGCATGGAATGGCGATTCATACCCCCAGGAGCGCCGAATCAAGGAGGAGCATGGGAGCGTTTAGTGCGGTCCGTCAAAACCGCACTAGGCGTAACTCTGAAGGAGAGGGCGCCCACCGAGGAAGTACTCAGAACGCTTCTGACCGAAGCAGAGCACTCGGTGAACGCTCGGCCGTTAACGCACGTGAGTGTGTAGACCCACAAGATCCGGAAGCCCTCACCCCCAACCACTTCTTGTTGGGGTCATCAACGGGGCTTCCCACCACCGGACCATGCGAAGAGGCGGACAAGAGAACATGGCGAGCTAGTCAGGCACTAGCTGATATTTTCTGGCGTCGGTGGGTGACCGAGTACCTACCGACTCTGGTCCCAAGAGGGGAGGCTCGCAAAGAGGTGCGACCGCTGCAGCTGAACGACGTGGTCATCGTAGTGGACCACACGCTGCCTCGCAACGTCTGGCCAATGGGAGTCATCCAACGCACCTTCAAGGGACCCGATGGAGGCATACGCGTCGCTGAAGTGCGGACGAAGAACGGAGCATTCAAGCGCCCTGTCGGCAAGTTGGTCGTGTTGCAGCAAGAGGAGGCTGCGCAAGCTACGCCGGGGGGAGGATGTTGGCGACAACTTGTCCACGGCGCTCCTGAGGTGTAAAAACAAGACTGAGAACGCGGACCGGGAACGCGCGGAGCGACGGAGCGATCGGCCAATCAGGGCGCAGCGGCCGGAAAGCGCCGATGACGTCATGCGGCCGAGGGATGCGTAAACACGTCGGCCATTAGGGGCGTGGCCACCGACTCCGATCCGCTAGCGTACCCGTCTCGGATTGTGAGACGGGAATATTGCATATAAGCAAATGTAAAAATGTAAATAGTTCATTCCGCCTTGGACACCGGTTCGAGTCGGACGTATGGTTTTATGGTCGTAGCACCTGCTCGGCCATAAAGCTGTTTATCTGACCCGGGTCGTTGTTCCCTACCTGAGCCCCTGCGCTCGGTCCTTTTTACGATCGGTGCCGCGTCCTTTTCAGGACAGGGTACCGCTCAACCTTTCCGTGTTTTTACACGATTTTTTGGCCCCTTCAGGGCACAAGCTCGGTGGTAAACCTACCGGTGTAAACAAGCCGAAGCTTGCGGGGACCCGGCCCGCGTTTTTAGCCCCTTCAGGGCTAAAGCGAAGCCGGACGGGTGCGGATCAGGAGGCACGTGGAGTGACCCCACGGTCTCCCCCGCACATCGCCCTCCCAACCCTACCCATCCCTAATATCCATCCCGTGTTCCGGTTGAGCGTGCGGTCTCCGGACCAATATCGCTTACTGTTCACGGACTGTTAGGAACCCTCTCGCACATTGAGATTGGCAGAGGGATACTAGCTTAGGGAACACCTAGATTTAAGTACATCCCCCCTCGCCTATCCCCGGCGAGGAGGGTCATTCACCTACACACCCCCGGGCGCACCTACCCGGGGATTAGGTTGACCGTGTAAACCGCGACCGCGTCCCGCCGCGTAATTCGTGTGCGATAGCCCCCGGTTTTCTTTTCTTGTGGGTTCTTTCCCGGGGGAACGCACCGCTTCCCGAACCCACTCGCGGTTAAATCTCTCACAAATTAGGTGGGCTTGGCCCCAGCCAAAAAGATGGCTGCCGCCAAGCCTGACGCGGAACCGTCAATTGACGATGCCACCATCCTCGAAATCATAGCAAAACGCCCGCATCTCCGCAGCCAAATTTTAGCCGCCGAGGAACCCGCCATGGCAACCTCTACTCCGAAGAAGCGGCCGGGCTCAGCCCTGAGCTCGCCCGCTTCTACGGAGCACTCCTCTAACGAGGAAAACCGATCCTCCGAGGGTGAATCCACGGACGAGGCCTCTTCCTCCTCCTTTACGACGGTCAAGAACCGTAAGAAAAGGAGGAAGAAGAAGGCTAGATTCGTGGATTACTCAATGATCTCCCAGACCCCTGAGTCGTCGGCTCAAAATTCACCCGCTCCCGCATCCGCTCCCGCCTCTAACCAAGCATCCGACTCAGAGATGCAAATAGATAGGCCCGCGACTCCTCCCCGGGCTCCTGCCCAGGCCTCCCAGGCCCCCGCCCAGGCTCCTGCCCAGGCCGTCTCTACTTCAGCCAAGGCTCCCGCCGAGGCTAAAAGGCCCTCTGCCCCAGTAATCGGGGTTCACATCATAGCCCCCCTGACCATACCGCAGGTTCTCCGCTGCATTGGTCCGGGACTTATCAATAACACCTCGTGGAATCTCCCACGTAGTAAACTCTTAATTTTCCCCGTAAATTCATCAGCCCACCGAGAGATCACTAAGACTCTCGACAATAATAATTTCCAGTACTACACCCATTCTCTCCCTGAGGAGCGTAACTATCGTTACGTTATCAGGGGCGTCCCCTTATGCATGCCCACTCAAGATGTCAAAGATGGCCTCATTGAGCAGGGCATTGACTGCTTAGAAGTGCACCGTATGCACGCTTCCACTAGAAAGCCCGATTGTCCTCGTAAAGGACTTTACGAAATGGTGTTGGTGGTCCTTAAGTCGCGTAAGGACTGCGACGCCATTTTTAATATCAAATCTGTTGCCGGCCTGGGAGGCATCCACGTGGAACTTCCCTTCAGGAAGAACCTCATTGGGCAGTGTCACAACTGCCAAATGTACGGTCACGCAGCCCGTGGCTGTAGGTTAGCCCCTCGTTGTGTGAAGTGCCTCGGAGAGCACTCCACACACGACTGTCCCCGTCCCAAAGACCACTCTCAATGCACGGAGCCGCCTTCGTGCGTCAACTGCGGGCAGTCTGGCCACCCGGCCAACTACCGCGGTTGCTCTAAAGCACCCAAGCCCCGTAAGCCCCTTCAGGGCAAGCAATCCCACCACACTAGGGCTCCTCAAGCCAAACCCCAGGAGCAATTTAGGCTCGCTCCGCCTCCACTAATAAACCCATGGTTCCCACCTTTCAAACAGGTGGTCCCGGTCCCTACCCAACCCACCATCCCTCCGGCGAACGTTGCCCCTAAAAAGGCAGCGCCCGCCGCTCCTTCCAAGCCAGTGGCGGCTTCCTCGGCGGCACCCGCTCCCGCGACCGCGACCGCGACCGCGACCGCGACCGCGCCCGCGCCCGCGCCCGCACCCATAGTCGCCCCTCAGACGAAAAACCCCTCTCCCCAATCGGCGGGAGTAAGGTCCTTCCTCCCGGAGGAAGACCTATATCTGGCCACAGAGCCTATCTCGGCCCAAGCGTGGGACCGAGTTAGAGCCCTGACCTCCGCGGGTAACGACTTCGTTACCCGCATCGCAGTCCGCGTCCAACGCGTCATGCGTCTGGGCGACTGCGACCAGACCCGTTCTCTTTTGGACGAGATATCTGTCCTGCAGACCCAGCAGAGACAATACATGTTGCAAACCATTCTCGGTTCCTGATGGCTGCGAATGTTTTGCAACCCCCCTCGCGGACTAAACCCCGCTCCCTCAGAGTGGGGTTTTTCAACATAAACGGCATCAAGGATGACCGTTTAGAGCTCTCTCATTTTGTCCGCGATAACGACTTAGACGTTTTCCTCATCCAGGAAACGTTCCTCAAGCCTCCAAGGCGTAGTCCAAATCTTCCCAATTACCGACTCGTGCGCAACGACCGCGTTACGGGTCCATTAGGCGGCACTCTCATTTATTACAAAAGGTCCCTGCATTGCATACCTCTTGATCCCCCGGTAGGGCTGAGGAACATTGAGGTCTCGGTCTGTAGGCTAGCCATGACAGGCCATCTGCCAATCACCGCCAATAATATCCGCTTATCTCTCTCCCAGTAAGGAGCTTCACTCCACAGATTTAGATATCCTATTTGCATTGGATGATTCCGTCCTAGTGGCGGGAGACTTCAATGCCAAGAATACCCTCTGGAGCTGTCATCGCACGAATGCGAGTGGCATCGCTCTGGAGGCTAATCTTGAAAGAATAGGCATAGACATCCTTGTACCCAACGAACCGACTCACTACGGACATGCAGGACAAAGGCCCGAGATACTCGACATAGCACTTGTGAAGAACGTATGCTTACGCATGCGATCTATACAGGTGCTACAAGAGCTAGACTCGGACCACAGACCTGTGATCATAGATTTTGTTCCCCATAGAGGCCCCGACGACACAGGTCTTAACAAACCGACGAGGATTCGGACAGATTGGCGCCTCGTAGGCGACAAGCTGGCCGACACCTCGTCCAGTGCTCTTGCCGCGATCCCTGACCGTATCGAAACTCCCGAGGAAACGACAGTGGCGGTACGTTGTTTCACCACTCACCTGCAAAACGCCGTGAGCGAAAGCTCCAGGGAGGAACATGTGACTGTTCCCAGTCACATGTTGCTCCCTAACGACGTGCGGGCCGTGGTGAGAAAACGGAACGCAGCCCTAAAGCGCAACGCGAACACCCCCCATCCGACTCGACTGGCCCCTGCGCGTTACTTCCAGAGGGAAGCGAAACGTCGCATGAAGGGGCTAGTCGAGTCGAGATGGGACGGTCGTCTCGGCGATATTCGCCCGACCCATCAGGCGTTTTGGCATCTCTGTCGTTCCTTCGAGAAACGAGACGTATCGACCATGCCCCCGCTTGATCGTCCGAATCAACGCCCAGCGTTTGATGACGACGAGAAAGCAGAATACCTTGCCGACAGTCTGGAAACTCAATGTTCTCTCAGCGAAGTCCTCCCTTCAGAGCAGGCCCATCTTGTTGCGGTCAATGAGTTTGTCGAAAGTAGGAACGCGTTCCCGCCGCCGACGCAACCGATCCCTCTCCCTACCGCCACCACCTCCGCCGTCGACCCGGACGTCGATGTGCCTTTTAATCCACTGTCACCGGTGACATTCGACGAATTAAGCAATCTGGTCAGGAAACTCAAAAGACGCAAAGCCTCCGGGGGCGACGGTATCTCCACCCGCGTCCTTAAGATGCTCCCCAGCCATCTGCTGGAAATCCTCACTGCGATTTTAGACGCAGCTTTCCGCAATTGCCTCTTTCCACAAGAGTGGAAGGAAGCAATTGTCATAGGAATACCCAAACCGGGTAAACCCAAAACTAATCCGACATCTTACCGCCCCATTAGTCTCTTGAGCTCTTTGGGTAAGGTGTACGAGCGTATCGTCCTCGGTCGCTTGAGAGTAGTAGCAGCGAACCACAATCTGCTCCCCGAGGAGCAGTTTGGGTTCCGAGCCCGCCATAGTTGTTTGCACCAGGTGCTCCGCATCACGGAGCACATTCATGAGCAAAATTTCAAAAAGATCCCCACCGGAGCCATATTTTTCGATGTCGAAAAAGCATTCGACAAGGTGTGGCACAATGGCTTGCTTCACAAGCTATATTCCATGAACGTGCCCACTCAGCTCGTGCACATCATACGAGCGTTCTTGTCGAATCGCGGTTTCAGATATCGCGTGGAGGGAAGCCTCTCTTCCCGACACACCATTTCGGCCGGAGTCCCTCAAGGCTCCGCTCTCTCTCCCTTCCTTTTCTCGCTGTACACAAGCGATATTCCGAAACCAAAGGACGCCCATCTGGCGCTCTTTGCTGATGATACCGCGATCTATACATCGCGCAGAAACCCGGTTGAGGTGGTCCGCACTTTGCAGGCCGCTGCCGACGAACTCGGCCAGTGGTTTCGCAAATGGCGAATCACCATCAACCCGTCCAAAAGCGCCGCGATCCTCTTTTATCGAAACCCTAACCATCTTGCTCCAGTCCGGAATGTGACCATGTCTAACATGCCCATTCCCTGGACCAAGACAGTCAAATACCTAGGAGTGACCCTTGACCAGAAGCTTACCTTCATTCCCCACTTATTCGCGGTACGCGCGCGAGCCGCATTCGCGTTAGGCCAGCTCTACTGGCTCTTGAACCATAAAAGCAAACTCTCGATCCGCAACAAGATTAGGATTTACACGACGTGCATTAGGCCGATCATGACTTACGCATCGCCCGCGTTTGCGCATGTACCCGAATCCCGATTTAGACGCTTGCAAGCCCTGCAGAATCGCTTTCTGCGTAAAATCACTGGGGTCCCGTGGTTTGTGAGAAATCACAATACCCACGTGGACACGGGCTTGCCGACCATCCGGCAGTTCATGAAAATGAACAGCAAGCGCTATTTCGATCGCGCCGCCCACCACCCGAATCCGCTCGTCCGACGAGCCTCAATATACACTCCCTTTGACCGTGCAAAGTGGAGACGTCCGCGTAGCGTCCTCACTGACCCCGACGATGCGACCACTCGGGCCATCCGAAGGAGAGAGGAATTCATCAAAAAACACTTTACACAACCGACATACCGTCCTCGCCGCCGAGGACCGCGCCGCGTTCCCCGCAACGCCCCCGACCCTAGTACCGGCCCGCGAGCCGATGTTAATGATGATTGAAAATCATCAAGTAGAGTCCTAAAAATTATAGTCCCCTAAACCCCAATCGCAGATGTCTCTGCCCTCTCCGGTGACCGTCCTGAGCCGAGGTTCGTACCCCAAAGGGGGTGCCCTCAGCGGTGGTCACCTAGTCAAGGGCTGAGAGCGCCTGAAAGCGCTCGCCCGAAAGTCCGGTGAAGCTGTATACAGCCGACTCGAGTCAGGCTTACAGCAAGCGTCAACACAAAAAAAAAAAAAAAAAAAAAAAAAAATGTAAATAGTTGTGTACCCGAAATACGATATAGACGCATGCAAACCCTGCAGAATCGCTTTCTGCGTAGAATTACTGGGGTCCCGTGGTATGTGAGGAATCTCAATATCCACGTGGACGTGGGTTTGCCGACCATCCGGCAGTTCATGAAAATGAACAGCATGCGCTATTTCGATCGCGCCGCCCACCATCCGAATCCGCTCGTCCGACGAGCCTCAATATACACTCCCTTTGACCGTGCAAAGTGGAGAAGTCCGCGTAGCGTCCTCACTGACCCCGACGATGCGACCACTCTGGCCATCCGAAGGAGAGAGGAATTCATGAAAAAACACTGCACACAACCGACTTACCGTCCTCGCCGCCGAGGACCGCGCCGCGTTCCCCGCAACGCCCCCGACCCTAGTACCGGCCCGCGAGCCGATGTTAATGATGATGATAATCATCAAGTAGAGTCCTAAAATATAGTCCCCTAAACCCCAATCGCAGATGTCTCTGCCCTCTCCGGTGACCGTCCTGAGCCGAGGTTCGTACCCCAAAGGGGGTGCCCTCAGCGGTGGTCACCTAGTCAAGGGCTGAGAGCGCCTGAAAGCGCTCGCCCGAAAGTCCGGTGAAGCTGTATACAGCCGACTCTCGTCAGGCTTACAGCAAGCGTCAACAAGTTGTAGTCAGTGTGTAGTAGTCAGTTGGAGATAAGTGCGAATAAGTGTAAGAGCGAAATAAAGTGTGTGATCTGCAAGTAGTCTTGTTATTTTAAAACAAGTAGTACCACGAGTACATCCTTTGGAAGATCCGTCTTCAATATATAACATACAGTCCACAACACAAAGATTCCGTGCGTCTCCTTTTAAAGTAAAGATTGTTTTCATATGAGATTAACATCAGTCGATAGGCAATTTAATAACGAATATTTTGCCCGTTTTGAATTTTCGAAAAGACCAAAACCTGATTTTTTAAATCAATTATTCGCTAAATACGTGCATATTCTGCACGAAAACTCACACGCCAAGTACACGAGTTAGTATGCCGCGAGTCAGTCAAGGTCATTTGCTCACGGAAGGCCCTTAACACGAAATTTAACATCTTATGTCTCGGGATGACGAGCGCAGTCGTAAGTGCAGTGCTTTGAATTCAAAGTTCTGTGTGGTATTGCTTCTGTTTATGGGCAGGCATGACGCTTATCATGAGACGGGCGACCTCCGCGTCTCGTCATTCAAGAACATAAAGAAAAATGTGGTAGAACTATGGTTCTACAGTACAGTATGCTGTAGACTTTACTGTCTGATAGAAAACCTTAATATTACTGTCTGAGAGAAAACCGGCATGAAGTGGCAACTCACTGTTGTGTTTCGAACGGTGAATGAGATTTCCGGAGGCCTAAATAATTCCTCGTCCTTTCCTTTTAAATTCGGTGCGGCAACTATAATACTTTTGGTATTCATTAGTAGCATATAATCAGGGGGCCCATTTGCTCTCATCGGCTATGAATAAAACTGATATCAGTCATCTTATTTGGAAATCATTAAATCGACACGCCCAACAGGCTTTAATAAATCATCATAACTATAATTGAGATGTATTTACCGTAATCGCACACCATCAATCTATTAGTGTTCATGTACCGAATATATAGTGTTATTAATCGGGCCGAATATTTTCTACGGCGTTTGCCTATAAATTAATAAAGTAAGAAAAAAGTTTCACCCGCTAGAGTTCAATTATAGTTTGGCAAATTATAGACTTTTAAGAACTGACTAAATGACTATCAAATTAAGGTTTATTGATTATTCGTGGTATATTTTTTTATTTACACAATACGTCTTTATTGCGTTTTATATTCGAATACTATAGAAATATTTTTTGTAATCTTATTAAACACGGAGACTGAGGGAGTAGGTGCATGTAGGTGCTAATGTTGTGGTATTAGAAAATGTGTAATGATGCAATATTTTTGTAGTAATCTATACTCTATACTAATAATAAAGCTGCAGAGTTTGATTGTTTGTTTGTTTGTTTGTTTGTTTGAACGCGCTAATCTCAGGAACTACTGGTTCGAATTGAAAAAATATTTTTGTGTTGGATAGTCCATTTATCGAGGAAGGCTTTAGGATATATAACATTACGCTGCGACCATTAGAAGCGAAGCATCAGTGAAAAATGTTGCAAAAACGGGGAAAATTATTCATATTTGAAGGCTTCCGTTGCTAAGCTACCCAAATAATATTATTTGAAGGCTTCCGTTGCTAAGCTACCCAAATCTATACTAATATTATAAAGCTGTAGAGTTTGATTGTTTGTTTGATCACGTGGGCGGAGCTGCGAGCAAAAGCTAGTCAGATATAAATTAATACTATCAGGCCAGTATTATACTGTCCCACTGCTTGGCACAGGCCTCCTCAACTAATGATGGAAGTAAAGCCTTAGTTCACCTCGCTAGCCTAATGTAGGCTGGCAGACTTCACATACCTTCGAAATTTAGATACGATATTGCTTTTATCATTAAAGCACCGAATAATTAACTATGATTAATGGATTACATACATAGAACGAACACAAATAAAATTGCACGATTAAAATTTTGAATAGGTACCAATTATTACTTTTGATTATTTTTTTACTGTAATAATAATAATTTTTACAATTGCGCCTTGCTCGTCTCGTCATTCAAACAAATAATAAAAAATCCTTTTGAAAAATGAAATGTATTATACATATTTATACCAAATGCCTTATTTATGAACTAATTTGTTAAGGTTTACAAGTTGGCAATGAGATTCATCTGACTAGCTTCCTTGACGTCTAATGATTGGGAAAATATTGAAAGAGAAATTTTATACCTTTTAGTACCAGGTAGATATTAAATAGTATCGTAGTATTTATTATTGAGTACTAAAGTACAAAATGATCTTTGAATTTTATTAACCGAGGGCCGAGGGTGTCAAGATAGGTAACTAGTGCGTAATGCGACAGCAGTGTAATTAAATATATTTTATAAACACATTTAACGCAAGCTTGTTTGCTAACATGTATTTACATTAGCATTTTCATTTAAACTAACTTTCTCAAATGATCTTTGCATTATAACGGTATTTATTTATTACTAGTTGGGAATAAGTTCAAACGATATCGTAGGAAAAATAATATCTGGTTTTAAACAATATAAAGAATTTTATAGTATGCTTTGGGTTTAGTAAAGGAGCATTACGTTAGATTCTACTAAAAGAGATTATTTATTAATTATATTTATAATACAATTTGTCCCTCATAACCAGTAGCACTCACTAATAGGTAAACGAATTACGAGCTAAGCAACCCTTGGTGGGGATCAGTCTATGGATGGGTGACCACATAATGGTATTTCAACCAAGCGTCTCACTGCTTCGGAGGGCATGTACAAAGTTGACCGCGGCTGTTATCAACTGACAGCAGTCATTGAAAACTTTAACACTAGGTTTATCATTCGATATATAAGTACAATGGAATTTTAAATTTCTTAAGTTTTAATTAAACCTTGTAGTAGGTTCTCTTGTGGCTTGAAGTCAATGATAGCTAAAAAATTTGATAGAACGTAGCTACCGGCCTAGACCAAAGTTTTATGTTTGTAAAAAAGAGTTTACAAATAAGTAGATACTGTTTTCATTCTGCTAAACTTAAAATCACAACATAAATTAATTCTAATCACTACATTTACACATGAATTCACATTGCACACATAATTGCAGTAGGTACAATTAATTTTGTTGCGTTGCAACGCTACAGGTATTGACGCCCCGTCAATATAATTGCAAGCGTAAATAATTGCTAGATTTGCATTTTTGAGCGAACATTTCTTATAGACAATTCATTGAAAAAATACATATATGGGACCTTTTCCTTTTTAAAAGTTAAATAACCTGTTGCTCCGGAAAATGGCTTTTAATTCAGCGAAGTTTTTAAACAAATTGTTATTCAGCCGTAGTGACGATTAGGTTAGTCGTAACGTTCTCTATTATATTATCTGACAACCTGCGTGGAGTAATAGGCGAGTAGGCGGCTGCGAAGCGTGAGGCCATGGGTTATCTTCACGCACCGATTCAAATGTTTGTGTGACGCACAAATATATGTTTCGGGTCTGGGTGTTGTGGGACCGCAAGTCCCTCGAAGTCCCTCATGATACAGTTTAACCTAGTGACTATGTGTGACACTGTTCGGTGTATTTATTATTATTTATTTATTATCGTAGACGAATAGTACTTTTTAGCATACATAATACATTCATTATAATTCCATAATTGATTTAGTTAATTTGTACAATAAACATGATTTTGTAGGAAAAAAGACGTCAATCATACAATGTAAATACCTCCATACTTTCTCACCAAAGAGAAGTGTTGTCGACTGTTGTACGTATAAACCGTAACTGCTACCGAAATTGCTAACGGGTTAATCGGGCTATAAATTACAGATATACAAATGTAAGTCGGAATTTGTATAATCTATAATGAGATGTAACAGTTTATTCGGCAGTTAGTATATGTGTGTTTTCTAGTTGTTAACGGCAACTGAATGGAGTATTTTATCGGTAATTTTGATATAAATATAAACGGGACCAGTAAAATACAGATACGCGCTTCACGGGATTAAATAACTATGACTACTTAGTTGTTCATCATGTTATCTAGACTGTTTAAAAAATTGATTCTTCAGAATCCCCAAATCGTCATCTGAATAAGTAATAATCTTAATCTTAAACTGCAGTCCAACAAACGTTCTCACTTTTTGAGTTATGATTTGCAATTGGAATTTAAGTCGTGTCTAAACGTAAAACGGCACGCGTGATATGATGTAAAACGAATTTTGCATTAAATATACATTTGTTCAGCATCATTTAACTGATTAAATACAATAAGTCATTCCAAAGTCGGTAATTGGGATGGACAAAAAATATTACGCGATGAAATTAGTTAATTGAGTTTCAACATCATGTGTGCTATGTATGCAAATGAATTGTAATCTAATTGCTTGTAACGTGTGTTACAAGCAATTAGAAAAAAAAACAATAACGTGTATTATTATTATTTCAATATCCAGATTAAAGAAGAAACACCTACACTTTATGTATACCTACTACAAAATACAAATTGTCAATAAGATTCGATGCAGCACCATGGAGCAAGTCTCCGCGAAGCTAGTGTTACTTGGAGATATAGCAAAGTATTTCTTTAACATGCATTTCTTGGAACATAACTTTAATCGCACAATGTTTTGAAGTCGAAGATATCATTGAATCTTCTCTAAATAATAAGGGACGCGAAGCGATTAACACGTGTAAATTGACATTCTTACGACCAAGCATTTGGTAAATAACAATAATAGCAACATCTCCGCTCTGGATGGTTATCAGAGCATCCCGAGGCACCTAATGACAGTGCTACGTGATTGAGCGGAGACATCGTGGTTTAAGATAATACAGATAAAATCGATCTCATACTTTCTATTGTTCAAAATGTTACACCGATTGTGAAAATAAAGGGCTTGTGAGCGATAATTGTGAATTCATAATTACGGGATCTACGATGGTGAACAGGATGCGCTGGTATAAAGTAATATTAAATTATGTCTGGATTTCAATTTTGAACCATTATCCTCTTTTTGTTTCATTTCTTTATAACACATGATACATAAATCACGTAGATTACGTAAAAACCTTAACGTTAAAAATCCCCGACGTCAACTAGAATTTTTTCGAACCCGCGGCCTCTCGCTTCACAGGCGGCTACTCGTCTGCTGCTCCATGGAAGCTGCCTAAGCGCTACAATGCCACATACACGCACACAAGAGAGAAGAAAAGAAAAGGAGTCATATCAGACAGTCCATCATATCTAGAGCTTTAATTGATTGATAAATAATTACCATATCATTTTTAAACACACCCCCAAGCTTACCTGGTATATGGATTTACAAGAGAGCATTACTTAGCTCCGTGAAACCAGATATATACATCTGCATTTAGCAGTAGTACTTTCGTTGATTGATTTGCTATTTCACCTTACTCATTAAACCTTATTATGGGTTCTTTGACCCACTTTAGAACTCATTAAATTTTTATATTTATATTATGTCATATATATTTTATGAGTACCTCTACAGATTGATATAACCCGTTTGCATTTATGATGAATTCAATTTACAACCGCATTTCCGTACACTTGATGTATTTTAAAATAAGTTGATTTTATAAATTAAAGACGTGATGACTATGAATTTTTTATATTTGTAAATGATTTATTTTATTTAAACTTTATGTACAAAACATGTTTGTCTACTTGTCTAGTTTTTTGTGTAGGTATCTACGTAGTTTCGGTACAATGATGAAGACATTATTTGACGAATTTTCGCCAGAAATCGGATACATCATATACTTATTAAAATAAAGTACTATTGAAACTTTTAAAAATTTTAAATTCTAATAATTAAGACCAGTAAAGCTACTCCCGCTTCACTGACCTAAGACTAAATCAACTCAACTCCAGGCACGGTTTGCATTTTACAATAAATAACCATCTATGCTTATCTGTTTTCTAGAAAACTAGTCTTTGTCTTGCCGAGCCATAATACTAGTAATAAGCGATAGTTTGTGATGATCAACTATGCTATTTCCTTAAAAGAGACATCGTAGATTTGGATCAAACTGTAAACATTTTGGCATTGAATTGCATACCACCGATCACGATACGGATTATGGTTGACAGCTTTATTATTTATTTATATGATAATCTTATCGTTTACATAAAAATGCTGATTATTATGCTTAAACGTTTTTTGTATGTTATAGAGCCAAGATTTAGACAGTTTTTTCTACATCATGAATGGATTGACTTGACCGGGTTGTTAACACTTTTCACAGAAAACACGTAGTCTCAGCTTGCTCTTGTATTTCGTATGGTGAGTGATGACATGACATGACATCCGAATATATGAATGTCATGATTATTCTGGTGTTGCGGGTGATCGTGTGGTAGAGATCACATATGATTAAATGACTCACTTACTCGTTCGCTGACCACTGCCGTAAAAAAACTAACGTCGATATCAATTTACAAAGAGCATAAAATATGTCAATGGTTTTGCCAATCTATCCAAATTGTGTTGTTCTATAGCCTCAGCATCCATGGTATTTTGTGGAGGTTAGCCTAAAAGTATTCGCGTCCCACTATTTTGTATTAAACAAGTTTTTCGCCTCACTGGTCGAGTGGTAGTATACTGAGACGCGCAATCACATTTTTTGTTTAAGTTTTTTTCAATACAAAATTCACACGAGTATTGTATTGTATTGAGCTATGTATTTTGATGCAAACATTTTTCAAATTTGATTATCTAAAACGTTATTATAAAGTGATTTCGAAGCATTAGGGTCGCTGGGTGGCGTAATCTGCGTTCGCAGTTCCGTTGATGCGGTAAATCATCGCTTTCACTAAATGTGGGTTGCACCAACCTTCGGTTAAAGTCACTGACTAATCTAAAGTTAAGGTATTCTAACAAGTAATGGTTTATGAGATTTACAGATTTTGACTTTTTGATTGTATCGAAAACAAATGATAAAACAAACAACAAACTTAAACATAATAATATTTATACATATATGGATAGCGACCACAGTGCACTTGAAAAATCATCATAGTGCTTCGATCTTTCAAGTCGCATTCCGGGTTAAGCCAGTGCATATTTAGTAACTTCAAGCCGGCATAATTCTCGACGGTCGACATTGTATTTGGACTGCATCGTATTTACCAATAGGTGTAGTCATTTTCAGATAAAAAAGTGTGTGTGTATTTACACACAGCAGAAGTGAAACTTCAGAATTATTAAAATAAATTAATTAACGAAAGAATTTTAATACGCAAATACAAAAAAAATTAAAGACCACGTTGATTATGACACATTTTTCGAAGGCTTCGTTATACGCAGGCGCAAAGACACGTGATAGCATACTTGTAATCTACCTCATTCTCTCGCAGACTAAATCCAATTTATGAATATGTTTGCCTTTGTCGTGACGCATTTTCGTTTCATCGAGTTTCAAATCATAACGATTCTAAAAAAGTTTAACTTTATAAAACCGACGGATGGTGTAACCCACACTAGGTGTTACTGTTTCATAACAACGTGATCGTTGTAAGTGGCTGTCGGAAGTTATGACTTATATCGGTCATCTTCCACAAACATACATGATTTATTACTTCTCAGGTAAGGTTGACGGTGTTTTGTGTCATATAAGGAAAGTGTCTAATGATATATTTATGTAAATATTGTTTGTTTTATAAAGATGTAAGAAATCTTCCTTTTATATAATATCCTATCTAATATTTACCAGGTAGGTTTGTAGTATGTTAGAGTCCATCTGGGTAGGTATCAGCGCTTCGCTTAATCTATCAAGATATAAGTAAGCACTGTTGTGTGGTTTGATTGAAATTAAATTGTATAAAAATACTGATATTTATTATAGATCTTATACTTATCTTTAGATGTTTATACTGAGGTTCGATTCTACTCGGCTGCAATCATATAATAGAGTATTATTAGTAACCAAATTATTGGAACGAAGTTCCTTACGGCAGGCTTGGAGGGGATAGGGATTTCGCTGCGTGACCGAACTGAAAAAAATGTGATAGTAAAACCGTAAGAAAAATGCGTGGAATAAAAACCGTTAAATGAGACTTTTTTTAACTTAATTTGATATCTAGCACACAAAGTTAAAGTCGAAATTCCGTTAATAAAACAGATGGGTGTGAAACTTATGACATTTGGAAATGTAGACGCGGTTTGAAATTTGAATTAGAATTTTTGATTATAGAACACGGCCGTCCACCGTTTAGTAGCCAGTCTAAGTTTTTAATTAGTTATATCTCCTTCGATTTTTAAAAGAATTTTACATAAATTGATAAAAAATGCTATACAATAGCTTTACCGCGGCAGTCTCCGAGTGCTACACGTCTTTTTTTTATTTTGTTATTTTAGTTGATAATTTGTATTTTTTACAATTTGTGTCCATTCTACATTAGCCGAAGGAACTTCGTTCCTACCTGGTGTCCCACGACACACACCAATTTTTTTTATGCTATTAATTTGGCTATTAATAACAAAAATCTTTAAATTTCCGTCTACTTATTGCGGAGACCACCAATCCGTAACATTGATAAACCCATCTTGATTTTGCCCAGTAATTATTTTGTATTGAATCGTAAGCATTTAATCATTCATAGCACATAATCACACTGTGATCATTTACATTAGGCCAATACATGTGATCATAATTAACAGTGAAGTTTCCTGGTGTTATGATACCTATGTAACATTAATCATGTTAACAGATGATTCAATTTTATTTATTAGTATCAAGTTGTGTCGAATTAATGGCTCTAGTTGCATGAGCTATGAGTTTCTTTTTTATCTGAACACGGCAAAGATACTGCACTATACCTGATGGTAAGCGCAGTGCAGTCCAAAAAAACCAGTGGCCACCAACAAACTATAAGTTTAGTATTAGTGTGTAAGTACTGTTGTGTTTTGGTTTTAAGATTTTTTATTTTTTTTATTTAAACTAGATTCTTATTAGATATGATATAGGATATCATTTAGGCTAGTAAAATAAATGTTCGGCAACTTGCAAAAACTTTATGTGGTAGAGTCACGTTGTAGACAGTTTGCCTATAGCATAAATGGGCCAGCTCAACCGGGTCGTCACCACTGTCTCACAGAAAACAGACGTAAAGGAGCGGCTTGCTGCTGCGATTCGTACGGTGAGTGAGATATCCCGAGGCTCAAATCCTCTCCCCTTCCCAATCCTTTAATTATCCCTTTCTTTTAATGTCGGCAACAACATTCTTCTGGTATTGTGGGCGTATGTAGGCGGTAGAGATCACTTACCATCTGATGACCCACTTGCTCGTTTGCCGGCCTAGGCCTAAGTTATAAAAAATACTCATTAAAGTAACATAAAGTAGAAATCAGAGATGAAGTTTCACTGTTTAGACTGATAAAATCTCATCAAAATTCAAGACCATTATAAAACTACATTATTTCCTATATTAACAATCAATAGAATGTTAAATAACATTAATCAAGTTAATAGGTACGTACCGAATGACCTCAATGCATTCGTTTTCTGTAGATAATTAAAAATATTGATAATAATTACTGCGACATTTGCATACAGATTTATGTCGTAAAAAATCATTGATTGCCATCTTAATGAAGTATTTACGTAAGGATTTTTTTATCACTATGCACATAAATAACGTGATAGAGTTTCTGATTCTTCCTCTAGTAGATAAAAATAACAAACTGATAGGATTTATATAGAATAGCACATAAACACACCCGACGGCAATTATAAAAATATCCGTAATTACAATTTCAATGGTTGAAGAGACGTCAGACAGCCTTTGCGGCGCAAAGGGCGAGTAGCCGGCTGTGAAGTGAGAGGCCGGGAGTTAAATTCCCGGACCGAGACAAGACAAATGTTTGTGTGATCCATAAATATTTGTTTCGGGTCTGGGCGTATTTTCTCCCTAGAGGGATTGACGGCAATGATGGCCGGTCGTAAAAACTACAAGCCAAATCTTTATGTAACGTATGTTAAAAGCATGTTGGGCCGACCCCACTGCCAATGGGATAAGGGCAGGTGGAAGAAGAAGACAATTTAAATTGCTGAAGAGATTTTCTTTAAACATAGTTAAGAACAATACAATACAAAACTCTTTATTGTATAACCAATTACCACATAAAATAATTTAGCATAGGACTACTTAGTGGTTTTACAATGGGCGGTCTTATCGTAACGAGCAATCTCTGCCAGGCAACCTTTGGAAGGTCAGAAACTGAAGTAAAAGAAGTCACGGTGGTGTACAATAAAGAGAGAAAGAGAGAGTGAGAGACAAGGATATCGTAATTCAATGTTCTGTGTGGTGTTGCTTCTGTTTATGGGTAGGCAAAGGGCATACCACCAGGTAAGCTACCTGCTTCTCTCTCGTCATTCAATTAAAATAAAAAAATGTTAATTCTCTAAACTCCTAGATCCACATATAGTGTAAGTAAATTCAAAATCCACTGTACACAAAGTGTATTATATGCTTTTTTTGAGAAATAAATAAATAAATACACCCAACAGTCACATACGTAGATGTGGCGTATCTATAGATTTGTGATATTTTTAAAGGGTGTTTACATTGTTTGATAAAAGTCTTGGCTTTGGTTGCAGTAACAGAGAATAGCTGACATTAGGGACCCGACCATAGGACGATAGAATGGAATGGCCGATGTTCTAATTTAAAACCTCGACAATAAAAGGGGTTTTATAAGTTTCACCTTTTTGTCTGTGTGTGTCCTTTAGCGTATGTACATTTTCATATATTAGCTATACAGGGTTAATTTTAAAACACCAGCAACCTCGCAGGACCAGATAGCTGACCCCATACGGAACAACTTTTGTTCTACGAGTTTGTATATAACTCAATATATTTTAAAAAAAATGATTTTACAAGTTTTTGTTGTGTCGTATTTTTCTTCCTAGCGTTCGGCGTGCGAGCGCGACTCAAAGAAGCCGCTCAGCTGGCTCGGGCGATGACCTTCAACGCTAGCCCCGTTCCCCACGCTTCGCGTGTTTGCTTACGTAATCTGCGATGCGTGTAGGTAACATACAAGACGGAAATTAAATGAATACTTATTTTTGTATGAAAATAAAATCTAACAAATTATCAAAAGTCGTAGAACAAAAGTAGTAGCTTATAACCTTAGGTATCTACCCCTGCGAGGTTGCTGGTGTTTTAAAAATAACCCTGTATATGTAGATTACTGGTTAATATTAGTCAACAGACTGCCATATCGAATATCATGTTTTAGTGTGTTTGTTTTACCAGGTACATGCAAAATTATCAGCGCTCTAATTCAATGCCATGTATACATTATTTGATACTGATTTTTATATATAAGTTTCTTTTACTTTTGTACTGACTTGTCATAAGCGCTATTTCAATTACCTACATGATTATTTCATATTTCAATGAATAAAAGTACATGGCTGGGTCGTGATCTCGACGACAATGGCCACAGACCTACATGTAATTTGTTTATCTATTTATCTATTCCCAGTTTCTCTTCATAATGATATGGTCAGTTAAACCTAGCAACAGGTTTTACATAAATTGTCAAAGAAAGATAAAAATCACGTTTTAACAAAATTGTGTTCTAAAATACCGCTTTGTCGATAGATATTAATGGCTATCTGGCGAGCGGCCTCAACAAAACTTTTAAACAAGTAGGAGATAGCGTCAATGCATATTCAATTAGTTGAAACTATTTTAGCGCAGTAACAATAATTTAAGTTGGTAATTTAAATGTGACTTTCTGTAATTACTTCCTCTATTTATTTCTTAGAAATTTGGTACTATTTACTGTAAGACAAATTGGATTGCAAAAAGCATTTTTTTTGGACATATTCTATGGCGCAGTGAGCAAGCTGTGAAAAGAGAGGCCGTAGGTTCCATCCAAGAACCGAGAGAAATATTTGTGTTATCTACAGTTGAATGGTATAAGGGCTAGGATTATGTGATTAGGGAGGATGATCTTTTAGCGTATTTTTTTAATTTTAAGTTATTAAATATCGTACGATCGTATATTTCGAAATTCTGATTGGTGTTGCTTCTGTTTATGGGCAGGTATGATGTTTCCATCATACAACCTGCACATCTCTTCATTAACGTTATTAACAAACACATACACCTGGAGAAAATGTTATATGATATGGATGATTTATTTTGTGGTCGTCTGTGGTGATCGTCCCATTTAAATTTGAAGATATAATTCCACCTCTAAAAGGGGTGAAACTGGGATAAAAGATTAAAACACCTTTATGCTCTCATGCGCCGATTTTACCGTACTTTAAACGGAAATTTTTTCGGAAAGAGATCCGTCTAAAAAATTAAAAGCTTAAAATAAAACACTAATTTGTCGCTAATATGAATAATTGACTATTAGACTATTTTTACTTTATGTTAAAAAGTAATTTTTCGGTCTTTTGAGGGATAAAAAGAAGCCTATGTCCTAATCCGGGCCATGGCCTACCTGTGTAGCAAATTTCATCCAAAACTTTAGCTGTTAAAGTATGAATGTCTAACAAATATCCAAATTCACAAAAATCCAAACTTTCACATTTATAATAGTTGTAAGATAGGGACCACCGATTATGAGAATAATTTAATTAAATAAAGGCACAAGTTCTCAATTAATAAAATATTTCTTATCTGTGATCAAATCGACGCAATATTTTATTCTATTAAGTATGACAAGATTTCTTTTTGAAGAAGATATTATAAATCATACAGATATGGGTTTTATTACAAACATCGATTGTTTTCACTTTTCGATTTGTAATACATAATTGATCATATCACTATTAGTAAAGCTCACTATTAATTATTATTGTATTCATGCATTTATATTTTTCTTTTTGTCAATTATGCGATACACATCAGAAGTTATAAGCCGGACTTATTCGTTTTTAGTATTTTTTAGGCGTATTTTTTTCCATTGAGTTACACGTGTTTTATAACGTTTCCACGGCTGTTTTATATCATTCTCATCTCACAACATTTCACCGTTTAGCATAATGAAAATTGGATATTATTATATCCGTTTCAAATTATACAAAATGTTAGTGAAAGTGCAATAAAAAACGGCCTTGCGGACCTTGACTGTCATGAAAATAGTTTTGAATTAGGCACAATAGATTTGCATATTAATTCATAAAAGACGCGCCTAAAATGTAATTTGATAAACTTTTACTTATGTAGAAACTCTTACTGTTAAACACGTTTGTTTAGGAGTAGTACGTTTTTTACTTAAAGTTATATTTTCATGGATCTACTTGCTAAAGTATAATTGCATTGTCCAATACAAAATAGGATGTCCTGCTTCTTTTTTGGTTGGTAGTACCACGCCGTCGGTAGTTCTATTATATAGTATATTCACTACATTATGTATAAAGCTAAAATATACTAGTTTATTACTTTTATCGCATGAAGAATTGATGAACATGATGATTGAACATGAAGAAAAATTACTCCAAGCGAATATGACCTTGAGTGCATCACGGTACATACAATCTTAAATGGTGTCCTAAACCATAATCCTAGAATGACATAGGTACGAAGACATGCCCGTTTCACCTCTTTTATAGTGTAGATTATACAAAGATTTTTATTGATAGAGCCAAACTGTAGACAGTTTTGTCTACAATATGAATGGGTTGGCTCGGCCGGTTTAGCACTGTGTCATAGAAAACGGATGTAAAGTAGCGAGTTGCTGATGCGTTTCATATGATGAGTCCAGGCGCCTTATGTAATATCCCTTTCTTTAAGGTCGGCAACGCGCCCATGATTCTTCTGGTATTGTGGGCGTTCATAACTGGTGGAAATCACTTTCCATCAGGTGACTAAATTGCTTGTTTGTCTGCCTTTGCATTAAAAAAATAATTCAGCAACAAGATTCTTCAAAGATAAGGGCATTCTCACGTCTCCCTGTAATACATCAAGCCCAGGCTTTTTGGGCCGTTTGCGGAATTGTGCCCTAGGTACGCAGGCTCAGGCATTGGCGACAAATGCGACGTTCTCCCGCAGCTTTCTGAAAACGTGACCAAACCAGTATATCCTATATTAAAGTAGCAATAATATTCTCTATATTTGTAAGTATAGTTTATTTGCAAATAAATACGTTTGTTGACGTGTTTTCCCATAGTTAGGAAGTGTAGATCAATCACGTTCTCAAAGAATGTTGCTTATCAACTTCCCTTGTTCTGTGTGAATTCATTTGTCGATGTGTGAAAAAAGAGAGCATTCTTTGTAATTAGACCTGACATGGTAAGAGAGAAGTATTGTTAATTAGGTTTTACACTAGTTTTAATCCTAGAATAAGTTTTTTATTTCTCGCTGGTTAAAAAGTTTTGTTGAATATCAATCAATTGATTAAGTCAATGAGTATTAACTTGTTAACAAAAGTTAAACCGTTACAAAATAAAATAAAAAGCTAATTATAATGAATAAATTTTGGTTGGTAAACAAAACCGACTCAAATTTGAGCCGTTTATTTATTTAACCAATAAAAGAGGGAGGTTCTGAACGTATTATATGTTATTTTTGATGTACGATACAACTACGTACCTACGTATACTTCTGTTTTCATTCGAAAGGTTATGTCTCAATGTTAGAGTCATAAAATTTTTAGAAGAAACTTTACCTAAGGGGTGATATCGGGGACGAAAAACAATATTCATCGCCATTAAATTTTTCACCGCTTTTGATGATTATTTGAGTAAAAATAGTATGTAACATAAAACTGTTTATTAAAAATAAAACCGGCATAATAAAATCTAAAGAGCTAAAAATATAAGTAACCAGTTTTGAGACGATTCTACAAATAATTTACCATTAAACTTTATTTATTATAAACCAGCGATTTAATTAATTAACTAAATTTTTTTCTTTTTGGTTTTTGTGTGTCGTTTTTATCTTTGCTAATTGTAACAAAATTGAGAACCTTTTACCTGTTTTTTTCGTTCGATTATACATTTTTTTTGCAATACATTGCAATAGGAAATTATTATGAGCTGATAACTGTTGTAACTATTAAGTAGCCATTTCCTTATGCCTTATCGTGTAAATGTACGAATTAATTATCTCTTTACTCTCGTACTCATTGACAGTAACATGCAAAGGCTCTTAGTGTCTCAGAATGTTACAAGTGTAGACACATCTTATGCGAAAAAAAATAATCATTTTTTTTATTTAGTAGCGTGAGTGACGAAGTGGTCGTTCGTCTGATCGTAAGCGCCACTTCCATAAACAGAAGCATCAACACACAGAATTTTGAATTACTAAGCGCTGGATGGACCCTGTTCGTCACCCAGATATATAATTTGTTAAGTCTCATGATGCCCAGTAAAGGCTTCAACGTTTTACGTCTACCTATATAGATTATATTACGTAAATGTAACCGTCTAAGTAGACATGATTGATTAGTTTTACCAACACCTTTTTTTATCCAGGCTCGGCAAAGTGATTGCACTACACTTGATGGTAAGCGTAGTGCAGTCAAAAAAGCAGCAACCACCGACAAACAATGAGTTTATCGGTGGTCACCTGAGTCATGCCGCCTGTATAAATGCTTCTTTCTCTTCGGGGAGGGAAAAAGCAAATCGAGGGGTCTGCAACAGGACAGGCGGATGACCGATGCAGGCACAAGGATACAAGGATGTATCCCCATACCCACCCCAACTAATCATCAAGTCATGTCGCAAGCCCCTCAGGAGAACCGGATATACACTGGCTGATCCTGGAACGCAATCCACACAAGGCGTGTGGATCACTGTGGCAGGTTTTAACACCATGTGTACGGTGGTGGCTATCTGGGCGGATATGAATATCCTACCACCACCAAATTATATATTTTACTTCTAAGCACCTATTTAAAAAATATACTAAGCAGAATAAGTTGGTTCAGATATTGTAAATACAAATCATATCAGTGTTAATAAATATGCATTATGTTATTAATTCTAAATACTTTATGAGAAAATACCAACGACACTTAGAAAGGATATTACAAGGCTAAAATAGAGTGGTGACGGGTGCATTCGCTAAATTCTTGCACATAAATTGTATCAACTAGGTAAATGTCAACGAAAGTGGACCCAAAACAATTTGTATCTCAGTAAGGTCGTGATAAACTCAGATTTTAACTTAAATGTGTTAGGTGTTATTTTTTTTATCCGCGCACGGCAAAGTGACTGCACTACACCTGATGGTAGTGCAGTCCAAAAAAACCAGTGACCACCAACAAACTAGGATATTATCGGTAATCACCAGAATCATGCCGGCCTGTATAAACACTTATTCACACTCCAAGCCGTAGAGAGTAAGCCGTAAGGTCTCCTACGATCACTCTATTCTAATTTTATGTAGGAATCTTGACATGCTTTTGTACCAGTAACTGAGCCTTAAGATTGACGGTTTTTTTTCTTTAAACGTGGTGACCACCGATATACTCATTGTTTTTCGGTAGTCGCTGCTTGTTTGGACTGCACTGCGCTTACCATCAGGTGTAATACAGTCACTTTGCCGTGCTCGGATAAAAAAATGTTATTTTTCTCGTTTTTGAGTGATCAAGTAATAAATAGGGTGACGAAAATGTAACAAAATAAATAAAGCCTAGTCAATATACTAGGTGCCTTATTACGAAAGCTATTCTAACTGGTCAGACAGTATAGGTTACCATAATTACTAGTTAGAAACCTAGTTTAAAGTTAGAATACGTTAGCTATAAGTTGTAACGTGCGACATTGTTTTACAAGAAGCTCTCTCCTCTCCTAGTCTATCCACATATTGTTTTTAATTGTCTGATTGACGAAACGAGCAGGGCGCTCGTCTGATGGTAAGCTCCATGCCTGCCCATAAATAGAAGCAACACCACACGGAACATTGAATTACAAGGCACTGGATGGCATTGAACTGTAGGTCACCCTGAGACATAAGATGTAAAGTGTCATAATGGCTAGTAATTTCATCAGCTTAAATATCATTTAAACCGAAATTTACACATTATTCCTGGGCAGCAAAGATTGACAAAGCGGTGGCACCAACCCAGGCGGCTTCTCGCTTAAGAGGGACCTACCACCAAGTGAAATAAATAACGTACAAACCTAACATGGCTTTTTATTGTTATATAAATTTTATCTAACAATCCCAGATGTGATTCTGATAGTTTTTTTATTGTAGTGTAGGCACGTGAAAATGAATATCTGGTGAAACTAGTTGTTTTACGATTTTGAAAGCCGCGTTAAATGTTCCTTTTACATACGATTATAAACTTCCGCACAAGCGGTGTAGTTTTTATTGACTTGTTCAACACTTCTCATATATGCATGAGTATACGTGGATTAATTTAGTTATTTTGATTATACCTTATTAAAAGAAGCTAATGGGTATCATCACGTAGATTTTCAACTATATAAAGGGTTACTTTTAAAACACTAACAACCTCGCAGGACTTGATAGATAACTCCATAAGGAACAACTTTTATTCTACGACTTTTGATAATTTGTTAGATTCTATTTTCACATAAAAATAAGTATTCATTTAATTTCTGGCTTGAATGTTTATATCACTACGCGCATCGCAAAGATTACGTAAACAAACCCCTGCGAAGCGTGAGGTAGGGGGTGCAGCGCTAGCGCCTTTAAATTTGACCCATTTATCTAGCCGCCAGTCGCCTGTCATTCAGTCATTTTTTTTTCATGTATTCAATTATGTCCGAACTCGTAGAACAAAAGTTCCTTATGGATTCAGCTATCTAGTCCTGCGAGGTTGCTGGTGTTTTAAAAGTAACTCTGTATAGTATTCGACATTAAAAAAAAAAAATTGCAGTTATTAATTCAGAATAAAAATAGAACTATGTAAATATTTATGAATGGTATAAAATTGAAAAAACTTCTGAACAATCACGAATGATAAAAAGGTAAAAAACAAACTAGTTAAAAACTAAAAGTAAATTAACAAAACCTAAAAACAAAAAATATATAAAAGTCCCTGGAATCGGTGTGTGTCGCTGCTGGTCAACTGTTAATTGACGACGTTAGTTTTGTAATTTTACAATTTTTAATCTTAAGTATAGCTTGGTATGTAAAATCTTATTTCCATCCCGGACTGATACTGAATATTTCGTGATAGAAAAATCAAATATCACTTTTTACACGATGCGAGAATCGAACCCGAAACCTCAGCAAGGACGTTCACGTCTATAGTTTACTAAATCAAATAACAAAATATTTGTATGTTTTTGATGTTGTAACACTAACACAAATATAAGTATTTTTTTACTAAGCCTTGTACGAAACTCTTTAGAAAAGAATGTCTATAAATAGCGTCTATAAAAAGAAGTGAATAAAATTCCAAAAACTTTTAATTTAGTAAAAAAACTATTTAATCATGTTATAAATACTTAAAGAAATTTATGAGATACCAAAAATAGCGGCCAATAAATTACGCAAATAATTTAATCAAAGAAAGTGATCCATTTCAAATGATTGCACTAAAAACAAGTTTTCAATTATAATATATTAGTTTTATTTTTATTACCGATAATTTTTCGATTTTATCATTGTTTTAATTGACCAGAGAGAGTTATTGATTAAACCTAGGATTCCGTGGACATAAAAATACACGCGTAGAATTATAGCAAATATTATTAAATCACGTTGAAATTTAAACTATATGTATTGTTAATCGTTTTTTTACGATACTGAGTTACAATTTATAATGACGCAAACATTTCTCTCGGTGCGTGCACCACTAAAAACTAACTTCAGCTTATCACTTCTAGGGTCTTCTTCAGCAGCAACTTCTTTCCAGTGATTTAATAGTATTACAGTTAAAAAATCTATTCTATTCTATATCGAATTATTATTGGCTTAGTGAAGGACTTTGACTTGACTAACAACTGCTGTCAGTTGTTAATAGCCGGGACCGACTTTTGCACTCCGAAGCACGGCGACGCTCAGTTGTAATAAATGGTCACCCATCCATAGACGGATCGTGCCAAGGGTTGCTTAACTCATTAATCGTATACCGATCAGTGAATGCAACTACCCATAAACAACTCGATAAAGAATAGTTTTTGGAAAATATCTGATATATAATGTTATAATGCTAAAATGTTTATATTACCTATGATTAATTTTTAAATTATACACACTTGATCAGGCTTTTTGACATCTAAAGGAAATATGATAAAATACGCCCGACTCGTGTTGCAACATGCCATAAATAAACTTTTTTATAGAGGCGCTTAATTAAAATTAGCTCTTAAATCCACATCGGCGACATGCGGCAGTCGTAAACGCAAAAACATTTATTACTATATAAAAGAAAAGTGTAATAAAATTTATTTTCTAGTGGCCTAAGTTTTTTTCTCGTAATAAAAACTGCAAATCTTAATTAATCTAAGTAAATATCTGTTTGGTCATCGCAATTTTCTGGACAAACAAGCTTTAGCGGCATTAATGTCTGCATGAAGTGCATTAGAATGCATTTTTTTATGATATAGTACTGCATATTTACGGTTGGTAATACTAAGTAAAAAGTAAATTCACTGAGCTGTAAAGTATTTTCACGTCGAGTTATTTTTTTATGAAACTTATAACTTTCACTGATTACAAATTATTCTGAGATTTGCATATTTTATAATTACGTGATTGTTATTAAATTATTCTTTTACAATAACAGAGAATAGAATAAGCAAACATCGTGCATAAGAAGTGGTTTTATTTTCCAGCCGGAATGACGAAACGAGCATGCAATCTCATAACACCCAGTTATTTCACTGGCTTTAATTTCTTTCAAATTGAAACACAACAGTGTTTACCTACACACTGCTGATTGGCACCAGAAACACCCAAAGCGGTGGTACCAACCCAGATAGCTTCTCGCATATTATTATGAGGGACCAACCACCTATTATCATCTATCACTTATCTTTTATCCAATTTAATAGTTAAGTAATATTCTTGACCAATATTCTTACGGTAGACGTCACCTTAGACTAACTATAACTTAATTTGTATAATATAATGAATGCGATCCATGTATTATTTTCGAATTCAGTTAAATTAAGTAAATGTCTCTATTATTTAAATGTATGTTACTTAAATTCGTAGACGAATGGGATTATAAAAAAAATCTGAATTCGACATTGAATACATACGAGAATGCTGCCTTAAAATTTTGATACACGACTTAATGATAATCTTATCATAAAGCCGTACAGTTTATAGTGCGTCTGCACTATAAACTAGGTTAAGTATTATTTCTTTGAAAACGTAATAAATGCCGACGTCCGAAAAATTTAATTTAGTCTTTCTTGATCTTGATGAAATACTTGTTGTGCTTTTCACTTTATGAAATTGTAGAGATATAACATTTTTAACAAAATTAAAATCGACACGAAAAAATAACATTATCAAATTTTGAGTCGGTAGTATAAGCGGTAGTAGTAGTATTTTTTTGGTAGAAGATTCGTTTGAGACAGTTTTATTATTGTAAAAATGGCGCCATTTTTCTATTTTTAGTGAAATAATCATAAAAACCGGTGCATAAATGACGAAGGTTTAACGATTATAACGATTACGATAACGGTATAACGATTTTATTGTTGAATAATTTAAATGAGACCAATTTCGATCCCCCTTAAATAAAAAAAGAATTATACAAATCGACTCGCATTTGGCGGAGTTTATGCGTAATTATTATACATACAAAAACAAAACAAAGAGGAATTGTAATGTACTGAATTGTTAACTTCATAGGTGTCTTTTTTTGCTTAAACTAGAAATAATCTACACGGTAGTCACAAGAGGAATAGCTAACGCTACCTAAGAAACCAAAATATTTATAACTTTACAATGTTGAGAAAATAATGTTGACGTAACGAATCCGTACCGCATTTATCCTACTAAATAAGTGAAGAACCGTTTTATTGTTATTTATTACGCTCTAATATTTTACTTCAAAGTCAATTCCTTTTCTGAATCCCATAATTATTCCTTTCCTATAAGGTCGTCAACACGTCCATGATTCTTCAGATATTGTGAGTGTTCATGGACGGTGAACTTTACTTACCACCAGATGGCCCACTTGCCCTTTTACCGTCTAATCTTCACAATATGCGCTTCGCAACATGCTTTATAACACATGCTAGAGAGATAAAGATTCGGTTGTAATTTTTACGACCGGCCGCCTGCTTGACATCATCCCTTCTGAGCATAAAGCACACCCAGACCCAAAACAAGTAATTGTGGATCACACAAAAATCTGTCTCAGTGCGGAAATTGAACCCACGACCTCTCGTTTCACAGCCGGGCTACTCGCCACGGAGTCTGTTAGGGGAAAGGTGTACGAGATGATCCCTTAAGGTAAGATGATCACTTTCAATTGCGACTAAAGTGTAAATGCTATCTAGTCATATTCTTCGAAAATGTGTGGCCCCCGGCCATCCCCCGCGTTAGTCAATTCGTGATGGCGAAGCGACCGACGCACTTGTTTTGATGGGAAAATATTAAAATTGTGTGCTGTTGATCTAAGGTAACGCTGACTTTAAACTCATGTAAGTCTTATTGTATACTGTCAGTTACAGTCATTGTTGTGCTTGTAGCTTCCTAATATGATCAATTTAGTTTTTTTAATAGTATGGTAACAGTAGAATACTTAGAGGTTATGTTACAGAGTAACAAATGAAAAACTTAAGGTTGGGGCAAGATGATCACCTTTTAAGTGTACAAGATGGTCCCTAGGGATCATCTAGAAGAATCGCTTTCTATTCGAATTCCTTTGTCATCGTTGCCATCTACAAGTTATGCGTTGAACCGAAATGATTCACCGTCACTCCTTGACAAAAGTAATTTTGTAAATTTTGTTGTTTCACCGGCCAAGATAAAACCTTACCCAAAAATTGTAGGCAAAAGGAGCAACATAAAGAGAAAAAAGGTGGATACGTCAATTTTAACCAGCACACCATACAAAAAATACTTAGAAGAAGAAACAAGCAAAAAAACTGGAAAAGAAAATAGGAAGTTACGAAAAGAGCACACCGTCAAAAAATATATAACTAAAAATAAACAGAAAGGGAAGGGAGTAGGAAAAGGAGTATCAAATAAAAAGAAAAATACTTTGTATGTCTCAGAGTCCGAATCATCTGACAATAATACAGAATGCCTTTTCTGCACGGAAACATTTTCCAAAGATAAGGTGGGTGAAGAATGGATAAAATGTTCTGAATGCCAAAAATGGGAACATGAAGCTTGTGCAGGGATAGGTAGTGATGATCGCGATGAATTTATTTGTGATATGTGTATCATGTCGCCGGCTAAAAAGCGTTTAGAATTCTAAAAACAGATTAAGTCAGTTTATTGACTTTTTTTAATTCGTACGTTACGAAGCTTTTATATTGTTGATTTTGACTAACAGTGTTAATTATTGTCAAGAAGATTCTAATCTATTCTAATTGTTCTACTTAGGAATGATTTTTCAATCGCCTATCAAAAGAATAACTGTCGTGAATTTTGATTGAAGAATCAGCCCGTACCTAACTATGTAATGTATGATTTTTGATTTCACAAATTATATTATGTGATTTAAAAATGACTATAGAATACTTAAATTATGTAATAAGTATGTTGTTTATTGATGATGGTCCGAGGATCATCTTGTCCATATCGTAGGGATCATCTTGAACACCGGGGTGTACAAGATGATCCTTTCGCAAGGTTTTAAAAAACGATTTTTTTTTATTTAAATTTTAATAAATTAAATGATTTAACATACGCCCAAAGTAAGACAGATAAATATGCTAGTAGTAAACGCTTTCAGATCATAATTATGTTAAATATCTTTGATATTACGAGCGTTTTCCGTTAAGGGAATCATCTCGTACACCTTTCCCCTATGTTTCCTGCTATAGGCAAAAGAATCAAAAGTGAAAATGATAGGACTTAATTTTATTTAAGTTCGTTATTTATAAAGGTTAAATCTCAACAAAAACGTGACTAAACTCAAAATAATATTTTGGTTTTAGTTTCTTTTATCCGAGCATGGCGAAGTGGCTAAAATACAATTGGTAACCGCAGTGCAATCTAAAGAAACCAGCGATCACCGACAAACAATAAGTTTATCGGTGGTCACATGAATCATACCCGCCTGTATAAATGCTTCTTCACACTCCGAAGAAGGGAGAAGCAAATCGAGGGGCCTGCGACAGGACAGGCGGATGACCGATGCAGGCTCAGGGCCTAACCAACCATGAAGTCATGTCGCTAGCCTTTCAGGAGAACCGGATATATTGTTATTTTTTTTTATAGCATAGACCGAAAGAATACAATACCAAAAGAATCATGGGCGCGTTGCCGACCTTAAAGGAAAGGGATAATTAGGGATTGGGAAGGGGAGGGGATTTGGGCTTCCGGATATCTCACTCACTTTTATTTTAGTTTACTCACATATATATACACTGGCTCCTAGGCACACGGGATCCTGGGCGTGAACCACTCAAGGTGTGTGAGTCACATTGGCAGGTTTTAACACCATGTGTGCGGTGGTCGCTATCCGGGCGGATATGAATATCCTGCCAACAGGAAATTGTGATAGCAGTTTAGCTAGGTGACTACGAAATAGCTACAAGTACGGGCCAAAGTTTGTTAACAATAATTTCATTTATCACAACTTAAAAAGGTGCATGCAATGCAGAGGCCTACATTATTAATCTTATACGTTGTTTATTCATAGTATGACAATGAATAAATAAGTATTTATACATCAATCTTAGATATCGATCAAATCATTTTGGACATAATAACATATTAGTATAGATTAGTTTTATAACATGTATATTTACACATTAATTTAAATTACACATCATAAACATGATATAGTAGTGATTGGAACTAGATGCCATATCCTTATTACGCGTCAAAAACTATAAAATTGGACATAAAATTCAAATTTCGTATCCTAATGAAGATAACTTTGATTTATCAATTAAGGTTGGTATCTAAGACCAGGTGGTAATGATATATTTTGTCACTTAGAGTCGGTTAGCATGTCAGTTTTTGGATACAAATCATCTTTACAAACTTTTTTATATTGAGCCGGCAACCTGAGTACACTTTATCTAATGTTAAGTACAGGACAGTGCAAATTAATATCGACCGCCGAGATATATTGCGTCTTTGGACGGTGCAGTGGGGAGAATTATGCCGGTTTGAAGTCATTGGATGACCCCGAAACGTTGCTAAACCAAACGAGCCACTAAAGCGGGTTTTCACCATAAGCATGGTGGTCCCTACGATGGACACATTGTTTGTCGTTGGTCGACACTATTCCTGGATTGCGCTGCACTTACCATCAGGTGTAGCGCAGTCACTTTGCCTAGCCAATATTTATAAAAAAAGCTGGATACAAAAACGAGCCCCCAACGAACATCAACTTGAAATTAACTAGTGCAATCAAATAAAAAAAAACACAGATTAAATTTCTGATATAATTACCCATTAATTGTAGAGCAATGATCATTTAAGGAAGGGTTCCATAAAACATAATTTGTTGAGTGTTCCGTAGCGTTAAACCTTTGGGAATTGCTTTATAGGACAGCATTTAATATATGACGGCATGTTACAAAGATTGATGTTTAAATGGCGGTTATAATTCTAATACAAGTTTAATGTAGAACATCAGCAATGAATATAAAATGTTCATATAGATGTTCTATCGGGGCTTTAGGAATACTTTGTTTCAAACCGTTAGTAATCTAGTAGTTAAAGCTATCATAAGAAGCAACGATTCACGTGACTTTAACATAGTCATATTGATAATAAATGAAACAACCTATAAATAACTAATAGCTTGTTACAACCACTATAACCATTACTAACGTTTTAAAATAACCCACACATGGTAAAGTTTTATATTTGTGTCGATATATCCTGTAAAAAGTATTACTTTGGTCATTACTAAAGTAAGTTACTTGATTGACTTGGCCTTTAAATATTTTTTGTATGTGTTATACATAACTTTGCTCAGAATTATCCGATTTTTATGATTCTTTTTTCAAAGTTGACCTCATTTACATTTGAAGGAGAAATTTCACCCCTAAGTGAGTGAAACCGGAGATGACAGAATAAAATTCATCATATATGCACCGATTTTGATGATTTTCACTAAAATAGTAAATAAAACATTTTAACAAAAATAAAACCAACATAATTATTAATTAAATAAATAACATAACAAATAATGTAACTAAGTGTGATAGTTCTGTATTGGAGATACACCATTTATTTCCTAATAATAATATAATAATACTAGCCCTATATTATACACGTCCCACTGCTGGGCACGGGCCTCCTCTACGGAATGAGAGGGGTTAGGCCTAAGTTCAGTTTTATTTCCTCTTTAAATTATTTGCAGAATGCATAGCTACTATTCAGAGTAGTTAGATTATTACAGTTTAAATGCTGATTACCTCAGCACAAAGATTCGTGTTAATCGATCCATTCCAAGGTAAAGCAAAAACAAACACACAAACACACTTTCTGATTTACAACATTATACCAAGTGGGTTGAAGTACATTTCTTACCACGATATCTAGTCCACGGTTAATGGAGGCTTAGAAATATTTCCGAAAACAATTTGAGATAATTATCGAGGTTTTTTACGCCGGTTCGGATTTGAATGTCGCAATGTTATAGACGACGAATGAGGAAACTGCTATGTGTTATGAGAAAATATACGTTTATCCGGGAAGTGAGAAGCAATATCAACGGAATTACTGCATTGTTCTCAAACATCGTCAAAACTTCGACGAAAGAGTTTATAATGTTTTGCGATGTCTCTTTTTGCGATGTTCTGTGATTTAGATTGTGTTTGTTTGTGTTGTTGATGGCAGGTGACTTTGTCTCTAACATGATTTACGATCAGTTAAGTAGGTTCGAAATGTAGGTTGGATAAGATGTTAATTTTTAATATGTAGCCTCGTCAGTCAATGGTTTTAGAACGATAATATAACTATATTAATATAAGGAAGGTATCTACCCAGAAGGGTTAAACTCAGGCAGGCCGTCGGGCTGGTCGTAAGAAATAGAAGAAGAGTATAAGTACTCTAAGAAGAGTATAAGTACTAGTACTATACTTTCCTCGCGACTCCGCCCGCGTGATATGCTTTTTCCGGGATAAAAAGCAGCCTATGTTACTCAGTGATAATGTAGATTTCTAACGGCAAAAGAATTTTCGAAATCCGTCCAGTAGTTTTTAAGTTTATTAGTTTTATATGAGAGGAAAGGCGAGGTAATATCAGGGATGGGAGCGAGGAGAGCACCGCTTTGTCTATTTATGCTGCCAAGCAACAGTGTGTAAGCACTGTTGTGTTTCGGTTTGAAGGACATTGCAGCCAGTGAAATTACTGGGCATTATTAGACTTAACATCTTATGTATCGAGGTGACGAGCGCAGGTCAGTGCCATGCAATTGAAATTTCTGTGTGGTGTTGCTTCTGTTTATAAGCAGGCATGGCGCTTACCATCAGGCGAGCGACTTGCTCGTCTAGTCATTGAATCAAATAAATAAAAAAAAACCTGTGAATTATTATTCTATCTTACATAATTGAATACATTTATATCAGAAAGTTTGTAACCTAAAACGGTTTCACCTACTAGTAATAGATAATTTAAATACAAAGGAGTTTTGAATGTCTCACATGTAATGTGTGGCAGATAACCGAGACGAAAATATATTTTTTAAAAAGTTGATACAATATTTTATTTATACTATTAGGTAATGCACAAGCTCTCTAAACTAGTAAATAAATGTACATTATTTGCAATTTCAAGAGTCCGGGCCGATTTTGAGTATTTCGCAATAGAAAAACCCAATATTATTTTTTACTCGACCCGGGGATTGAACCCGAGACAGCATCACAGCAGTCCTACCGCCTAATCAGTACAACTACGTACTGAGGCAGTACAGGCAAATGTTAAATGTTGTCTAAAATAGCGGCATCGTCGCTTCCACGGTCACGCTACACGGAGTAGAATCGCCAGTCACCAATTACGAGTCATTATCGAGTACCTATGGTACCTAGGCCTAGATCTTAAGGCCCTTCCGTGAGCAAATGACCTTGACTGACTCGCGCCATACTAACTCGTGTACTTAGCGTGTGAGTTTTCGTGCAGAATTTGCACGTATTTAGCGAATAATTGATTAAAAAAATCAGGTTTTGGTCTTTCCGAAAATTTAAAACGGGCAAAATATTCGTTATGAAATTGCCTATCTAGTGATGTTAATCTCATATGAAAACAATCTGTACTTTAAAAGGAGACGCACGGAATCTTTGCATTTTTCTCATTTTTATGGTTCCTTTATAACGCCAATTTTAAAAAATATATCAATATTAACATGAATTTGAATCGAACAAAGTAAAGTTGACAGATTGTAGAAATATATTGTATATTTTCTTAATCAATATTTATTTTAAGTAATGACTAGATAGCCTCTAAAAATCTCGATCGCGCGGCGTTTTGCTGGGGGTATGGCCTTAAGCCTAGCTTGTCGTGACGAAGTTAAGGTGTTAATTGTTATGCAATTAATGCAGTCCGATTGGTATTCTATATTTGACCTTATCCCGATATGGAGTTGTAGTCGTTGAGAAAACAACGATGAAATCGAGATCATTTTAATAATAACAATATAGTGTTAGATAATATTGACCACGGTCATTTGTGTTTTATATTTTATTAATACGGCTTTTAGTAGATTTCTAATCTTTTGAAATGTAGTAGGAACCGGATATATTTTTATATAATATGTGTTATTAAGGCCGCAAGCGAAAATCCGAACAAATAATAATAAAAAAAAAGTAATTTATAAGGGATGGCGCAGGTCCCTCTGCGCTACCCCGAGATGGACGGCAGCACGGGTGGTCAAAAAAAAAGTTCCCTCTGCCGGTGTTTTCTATTTTATAATGGTTTATCACAAAACATACAAATCACACACATATATCCACATGATAAATCATCTAGCAATACATTGGTTTCACATGAAATGTTTACGAAAAAAACATATTTAAATGTCTATCATAGCATAGTCCCGCAAACGAGCCAGTGGTAACCCACAGGTGACCCTGGTGGCAAGTGAGCGCTCACAATACCAGAAGAACCATGGACGCGTTGCGGACCTTAAAGCAAAGATATGATTTATGTAATGGAGAAGAGGAGGGGGATTTAGGCCTCAGAATATCTCACTCACCATACGAAACACAGAAGCAAGCCGCTCCTTTACGTCGGTTTTTTGAGATAGTGGTAGCAATCCAGTTGAGTTGGTCCATTCTTGCTGTAGATCTAAATATATAAAACTTAAAGGTGACTAGTCAGTCACATAGTGATCTATCAACGCCCAGCCCAAACCACTGGAGGGATCAGGCTGAAATTTGGCATGCAGGTAGATGTTATGATGTTGGCATCCCCTAAGAAAGGATTTTGATAAATTCTACTCCCAAGGGGATAAAATAGGGGATGAAAGTTTGTATGAAACGTTGTCAATCTTAAACGTTCACGCGGGCGGAGCCGCGAGCAAAAGCTGGTAAAGCATCACATTATTTATCACTTTTAGAAAATTATTAATTATTATGCTGAATACCGTAGTGTCGGAATGAAGATATAAACAATAAAAAAATGTTAATTGAAGATTAATTCCGTAATATACATATCGTCACCATAAAGTAAAAACCTCATCTTTATCAGAGATAAATTTATAGGCAGAAGAAAAAAATGATTACCACAGTATATTGAAATGTATGTTTTTATGAAATTCTCATTATCGCTATAAATGGTGTGGCAGGTTACTGTTTTTTTGTCTGAAACTAAAACACTTTACGAAATTTTCTTTTCAAAAATATAATGAAATAAAAAAAACACTAAATTGCAATCCGAGTTTTGACGACATAATTATTATTGTTTTGTTATTAACCTATTAGTTCCTTTAGAAAAGACAGTGTATACATCGTGTTTCAAACAGGTAATGTTTCGTATAACTTACATCGTAAATATAAGTATTTATATTTATATAAACACACAACAAACAAATTAACTTTCATATTAGGGCTTTCTTTGACCCTACCAGTTGTGGCTGACCTCTGTTGCGTATAGTTTACATGATTTTACATTTTGTTTACATTTACCATGAACTGTACCTACTTTAAGTTATATATCGAATGGATGAATTGGCTCAAGGAATCCTAGTTTTGCCTGAATCCCCTTTCACTTTCCAGTCTCCTTGTCATCCTTTTCCTTAAAGATTAGTAACGCGTCTGTAGTCAATGTATCTTCAGGTATTGTTGATGTTCATGGCCGGTGGAGATCACTTGCCATCAGATAATTCACTTGTTCAAAGGCCTTCCTCTGCTAAATAAAAATAAAGTGCAATTTTATTCTAGTCAGATATAAAATCCTCTATTAAGTTTCCGTGTATCCTAAGAATCGGAACTTGTGAGTAGGACTTTGGTATAACGAACATAAATACAAAACAAATATTGATAAATCTCATATCATCCCGGATTCTTTGTACACCCAAAAAAAAGTAGCAAAAGTATGGAGGTATGGTGGTGTTTTATGAAGACGAGTGGGCTCCGAGTCGCACCGCTCGCAAATAATATATGCTTGTTACATACCTATGTTATAAACTCATGCCTGTGTCCTCTAAGGCAGGGTTTCTTAAACTGTAGTCCATGGACTCAAGAGTGGTCCGTGGCATGGGTGCTGGGGTCCATGGTAGTTTCTCAACTAGCATTGTCTTCTAAGACGATAGATACTGCGCGTGATTGCACGCGTGATTAAGTATATAAGTCTATACTTAATCACGCGTAAATTAATTTTTTACAAATTAAATAAGTTGTAAAAACTATGCTTTGTCTTTGTAGATGTGCAACTAATTTACTCCCAGTTAGCCGAGCTTATTTCCACCATAGGGCAACGGCTACCCTACCTTCCTTACATTTATATACTCCCCCTAAAAGGATTGTTCTTTTTACCACAGGTCAGCAAACAAGCTAGCGAGTCATCTGATGGTAAGCGATCTTCACCACCCATGAACATGCACTATACCTGAAGAATCATCGGTTCAACCTAAAGAAAAGAGATTATTAAGAGATTGGGATGAGAAAGGGGATTTGGGCCTCCGGATATCTTACCATATAAAACGCATCAGCTGAGACTATGGTAACAACCTGATCGAGCCGGATTTTTACCACATGATTCAACCACTTATAAAATAAGGGCAGTTGATATAATTACCACCATTCTGAAACATCCTGTATATTTTGTTATACTATGATACTGATCAGATGAAGTTTCCGACGTAGGCATCACGGTGTTTACATAATGTATCTACGAAGCCTCCTTTTTACAACAATTTGTAAAAATCCTTTCACTTTATTGCCGCAGAATATGCATGTGTTCTCGTTATAACAAAAAATACCTCAGTTATACTTGATATAGTAAACAGAAGGAATATTATGGTAAGTGCAATACAAGGTGGTAGGTTCCTCGTATGCGAGAGGCCTCCTGGGTAGGTATCACCGCGTTGTCTATTTCTGCCGTCAAGCAGCAGTGTGTAAGCACTGTTGTGTTTCGGTTTGAAGGACACTGAATCCAGTGAAATTACCGAGCATTATGAGATATAACATCTTATGTGTCGGGGTGACGAGCGCAGTCCAGTGCCATGCAGTGCATTGTAATTTAAAGTTCTGTGTGGTGTTGCTTCTGTTTATGGGCAGACGTGGCGCTTACCATCAGGCGAGTCGTCTTGGCATTATAGTAAATTAAAAACAAAATAACTTTCCAAAATTATGTTTGCTACGGATGATGCTATTAATAATTCATATAAAAGACGTAATCTTCCTAAATGTGTGTTTTTTAATTAACTATCATTAGTGTATATAGATAGGGAGCCGTAGAGTAACCGATCCACTTGACTACTATCAAGCTCATTTTCCGTGAGTAGCTTCGTTTCGATGAGACGCCCAACAATTCCCTATGCGAAAATTCTCTACTGTGGTAGCTAACAGAGGTAGCAAGGATTAAATACGTCGATTTGATGAGTCCCAAAAATTTATTACTAACAGGTTATTTTTTTGTTAAATCTGATGATAACTATCTAAATTATTCGAAAAGATATTTGTCCTACAAAATGTATGGTTTGATCAAAGAGTCCCCCCCTTCCAACATGTATCGATAACGAGGTCATCAAAAATGATTACTAACCAGCTGTTTTTTTTTTTGTTACTTACTTAATATGTATATAATTCAACAGTCATATTGTCCTACAAATTGCGTGGTACGTTATCCCGGTCCTACGCTCAGAAATTGTTAATACCACAAGACCATTTTTCTCATTACTAACTGTAGGACAAAAGTATTACATAATAGGTTAGTGTGTTCTCTACCCAAATGAAACAATGTCCTACAAGAAAACAGGTATGTATCACTAGTCCGACAAGAATTGTAATTTTTTCGTTTTCCTATTGGGGTATTTAATTTTATACATTATTTTGTATTTATTGGATAATAATACCAATTATAAACTATTTTGCGAAAACAGAATTGAAATTGGTTAAAAAATGAGGTTGTTGTTCATGTTTTAAATGTTGGTATGAGCAAAAGTGGGCGTGTAGTGGGAAAATCTCACTATCTCCCTCGCACGCGTGCATCGTAATGGCGAGACCTTGCTTGTGACGTAACATGCCATGTCGTGTATCCTTTTTCCGTCATGCGATAACTAACCCTTCCAGCAAATTGAAATGGATTGTAACTTATTTATTTTTTACTTAATTTATATAATTCTTTCATTAACAGATTTCGGGAAACGTAACTTATTGGTTAAAATAATAAAAAAAATCTAGTCAAATACCCTTTTGTAACATACGAGACAGTGAAAACACCTTTTTTTAAATAACTTATTTTTTTTTGTAAACTAGTACAACAATTAAGTAAATAAATACAGTAGCTACAAAAATGTATTATTTATTTAAAATTTATTATGTATTTACATATAAAAAAAACAATGGGTTGCACTCCGGGAGTGCCGGCAGAAGTGAAAACTTAAACATTAACGTTGTGCATTTTTGAATATTTTGGAATGAAGAGGGAATAATTTCACACGAATTGCTTTATTTATCAGCATAAAAGTACTATCATTTACATATGTGATTAAACACAATATTCATTTATTGCGCTATCGTACACAAAAATATCAATTTATATTACATAACAAAGTCCGGTCAAAGTCCTGTCAAAGTCCGGTTAAAGTCCGGTCATAGTCCGGTCAAAGTCCAATCAAAGTCCGGTCAAAGTACACACTATCGTAGACAAAAATGACAATTTAAATTACAGTACCTGGGCGACCGAGCTCTGCTCGGGTGAAAAAAAAAAGTAGTATTATTATTCGCCAATAGATGTCAGGAATTAAGTCTAACCTCAAAGCAAACACTCATTGACTTCGTGTTACTTAACAACGCCATCTGCTGTTATGCTCACAAAAAAGTAGTATTATTATTTGCCAATAGATGTCAGGAAGAGTCATATTTTTCTTCCAAGTTTATGTTTAAGTTGATAAAACACGAATAAAATGACATTTTCTAAAAATGATTCCTAGCTAGATCGATTTATCGCCCCCGAAACCCCCTATATACTAAATTTCATGAATTTCGTTAGAGCCAATTCCGAGATTCCAATTATATATATATATATATATATATATATATATATAATTTAGTATATAGGGGGTTTCGGGGGCAAAGAAGAGGTAAAAAGTCACATTGTCATACAGTCATATTGTCCTGTATATATAATATATATACATATACAGGACAATATGACTGTTAAATTATATGAATATTAACTAAGTAAAAACAAAAAAATCTGCTGGTTAGTAATCATACCTATTGGAAGGAGTGGCTTCCAATAGGTATCGATAACGAGGTCATAAAAAATGATTTGAATATTGTCCTACAAATAAAATAATAAATTTTTGAGTATCATCAAATCGAAAAATTCTATCCTTGCTACCTCTGTTAGCTACCACAATAGAGAATTTTCGCATAGGGAATTGTTCGGCGTCTCATCGAAACGAAGCTACTCACGGAAAATTAGCTTGATAGTAATCAAGTGGATCAGCTGGCCCAGGGACTCCGGACCAGTACCTTGTATGCCAGAAGATAATTCTTCAAAAGATGGACTTTGGGGACCATCAAACCAGTAATATTCATATTTATCATCAATTATTGCCCATCCGAAATAATTACATACATGTTGGAAGGGGGGGACTCTATGATCAAACCATAAATTTTGTAGGACAAATATTTTTTCCAATAATTTAGATAATTATCTTAAGATTTAACAAAAAAATAACCTGTTAGTAATAAATTTTTCGGACTCATCAAATCGACATATTTAATCCTTGCTACCTCTGTTAGCTACCACAGTAGAGAATTTTCGCATAGGAAATTGTTGGGCGTCTCATCGAAACGAAGCTATTTACGAAGATTCAGCTTGATAGTAATTATTTTTACATCAAGGATCTGTACTACTACTTTTGAGCGTAGGACCGGGATAACGTACCACGCAATTTGTAGGACAATATGACTGTTGAATTATATACATATTAAGTAAGTAACAAAAAAAAAAGCAGCTGGTTAGTAATCATTTTTGATGACCTCGTTATCGATACATGTTGGAAGGGGGGGACTCTTTGATCAAACCATACATTTTGTAGGACAAATATCTTTTCGAATAATTTAGATAGTTATCATCAGATTTAACAAAAAAATAACCTGTTAGTAATAAATTTTTGGGACTCATCAAATCGACGTATTTAATCCTTGCTACCTCTGTTAGCTACCACAGTAGAGAATTTTCGCATAGGGAATTGTTGGGCGTCTCATCGAAACGAAGCTACTCACGGAAAATGAGCTTGATAGTAGTCAAGTGGATCGGTTACTCTACGGCTCCCTATCTAATAGCTTTAGAAGCATCACAATTAGGCTTACAAACGTGACGTGAGGGCCTGGGTTCTAATCCCAGATCGGGCAATCACAATGCATGTGTGTTTTTAATTCAAACTCCCCAACCCACCCCTCACAATCACAGCTCCGGTGTAAGAAACTAAACTTAAAACGGTATTAAATATGAAAACAATAATTTACTTGAAATCAAATGGCAGATCGTTACATTTTGTTCTTACTACACGCTATATAAATAAGCCTGGACTGTACAGCGAATCCATCATATTAATCTTATTCACCATCACATTTAAATGGACATGACAATTTTGAGGCCATCGGGACATCCACGATACATTACTTGTAGTAATGCAAGTAACATATCATATGTATCTTCTATAATTTATTTAAACGTTTTATGATAAACATTATTGATGTATGGATACTTAACTTTCATATTTCTTTTATTTAGTCAGTTAGGTTCTAATTAAGGATTAATACATTTTTATAAACATTACGATTTGCCCAACCCACAATTGGCAGTTTTATTCAAACATAGCTAAGAACCGTCTCGATAAAATCAACCTTCAACAAATAAGCCAAACCAAACAAATATTTGTAGAGCACACAAACATTTGTCTCGGAGCGGGATCGAACCTGCCTCTTCCTCACAGCCGGCTACTCGCCCACTGCGCCACCGGCCACGAAGGCTGTCAAATAATAGGTGTACCTGTATTCATAACAGTTATTTAATCACATCTTTCTGTGGGATACCTGTTTAAAGCATTTAAATAATTTATTTTTCATAAACAACTCTGCATTAATGTTCAGTAAAAAACATACGACCAAACACTATAGTTCTGTAAATTTAAAGGGTGCATTTGTAAATTACATTTCTTATAACTGTGCTATTATTACTAAATTACTTTTTGTTGAGAAATAACTTATTCTGCGTAAATCTAAGTAAATATGTAATTGTGTTATTTCAAAATAAAATAAGTATAGACAAAAACAAATGATCGCATCATGATCATTATCAGCCTGTGTTGATCCATTGGACATAGGCATCTGATAAAGCAATATTAATTAAGCTATTAAGCCCGATCCATGGCTGTACTTAATCAACTATTATAAGCCACTTTGCGTACGATTTCGCTCCATCTTCAGCTGTACGGTTTCCGATATCACATATCCATCGTAGTCATCAGTCAACTATGCGTCCATTCCATGGATGTCGATACTACGGCTAGCATGCAGTCTACGGCCACTTCAGCTAGCTTAAGTCCTGTGAGCTATGTCGATAACTTTGGTTTTCTATTATACCAGAATTTTCCAGCTCTAGGATAGCCCTCCAAAGATTGTTTTGAGATAGGTTAATCCGCCGCGAATATTGTTTAATTCTTATCTATAATAACATATCACACAAAAACGAGTCTTTGTTTTACGATAAACTATGAATACTACAACTTGATTAATGTGATTAAGAACACTACAAAGTGAAAGTTTAGATTTGGTGATACCGTCATAAATATACGGTCAAAGTTGAGTCTCGTGGAAGGTCACAAAAAAACCTTCAAATTACGTTTTCAAATAAAGAACGCTTTTTGTTGCCGCAATCGGAAGAAAAAATACATTAGTCTTTTAAAAGTCGCTAGTGATGTGACCTACATTAAAGAAGTTTAAAAATATCGTGTGTTACGTCAAGATGACTATGATCGCTGATTATGATGAAAAAGATATTATGTGTAGTTTGAAGTGATACCTATACAATTTCATATACATGAATAGGCCAGATCGACAAGGTTTGTATCATTGTCTCCTAGAAAATCGTCGTGAATTTACAGATTGTTGTGTGAGTTGCGTTTGAGATTTCCGGAGGTCTAAAGCCCTCCCCTTTGTTTATAATTCTAAGGCCCTCGCATTACCTTTCGCATTCCCGTTTCCTACTCATGATGATTCTTATGGTATGAATGTTTATGGGCGGTGGAGATGACTTACGATTAAGTGACACACTTGCTCGTGTGACGACCTCTGCTAAAAAAGTATTATGAGTGGTAGAGCCACGCTGTAGACAGTAATGTCTACAGCATGAATGGGCTGGCTCGACCGGGTCGTAACCACTGTCTCGCAGAAAACCGACGTAAAGTAGCGGCTTGCTGCTGCGTTTCGTACGGTGAGTGAGATATCCGGAAGCCCAAATCCCTCTCCCCTTCCCAATCCCTAATTATCCCTTTCCTTTAAGGTCGGCAACGCGCCCATGATTCTTTTGGTATTGTGGGCGTACATGGGCGGTGGAGATCACTTACCATCGGGTGACCCACTTGCTCGTTTTGCCGGTCTATGCTATAAAAAAAAAAAAAAAAAAAAATACTTCATCTACTGTCCAATCATATCCCATAAAAATGTCGGTTAAATTAAGATTTTGGTAATGATAGATACAATCAAACTTATTTACGACGAAAGGTATAGGCAGGATTTCTAATCTTCGTATCAAATCGCGGACGCAGCATTTTTATTCGTTTAATATCCAGTGGCGTCCAAATTATCTCGACGATTACATTTTCATATTTTGTCAATAAAGCACCACTGACCCTGTTTTCGATTTACTATCATACTTCTACTATCCGGTATCGGCCTGTGCGATGTTTCGCTGTTTGGCTGTATGCAGAAAAGCATTGGCCACATTTGTCTATCGACCGTCACTGTGACTAGCGGCGCGGGACACCGCAAACTTCGCGCGGGAAAATTGACGGCTTCTATCGATTGTATGAAAAAAAAAAGTGATTTATTTTTATATGGTGAATGACGTTGTCTTTGGACTTTGTGTTTGTAACTGGATTTCTTTTTCGGAATTTGAAAATTACTGCATTTTGGTACATTGGTTTTATTGGTAAGTGGATACTTTTAATACAAAATTTATTGGATTTTTGTATCTTTAAAGATTTTTTTATCGTTTCTGTGATAAAAAAAAACTGAATATAGTGAATCTTTTTTTCTGAGTCTATGACTGCTACATACACAGTTAATTTATATAACATGATTAATAAATGAAGTCGGTTATTAAATCAATATCATATAGTGAATATTACATGATATTACATGATAGTTAGTGGTTTAGTAATCGTGAAGAGACACTTGGGAACACTTGACTTAAATAAATTTAAGTTCCCGCTAACAATTTTATGATATAACTAATGGCTCGTAGAGAAATATTTTATATCTTAACATACTTAAACTTGGATTATTGAGAGCAATCATAGCTTATTTACTTACAATGTGTTCATAACCGTTGGTGTATTTACGGGTGTGTTTATATAAGCGATATCTTTAGCGTAATGCATTAAATTAGCTTAAAATAGTAGCAGCTTGAGTTTTTAAGATTCCGTTAAGTAATCTTATAATAACATATACATTCGTTTCCGGGATTAGAATTTGTGCCGGATATATATAGTAATACGCTCGCCACCCAACATGACATAGGACGGAAATCACCTCAGCGAACCGTGGGTTCCAACTAGTTGCGCATCTGCTACCTCTCCAGAGTAACCAACCAGTGTGAACAAACTAAATAAACTATAAACGAATAAACTTCAGACGTTCTGGGACTTGACTGGGTAAAAAAAAACAATTGGTGTTCATGTTGTATTAAATGCAATGAGTCTGTACAGAGTTAAACAATTTTAATGATCTTAAACACACTCGTATGTATACAACACATATTAATACAACCACATTTCGTCGAGATTATTTCCGCTCTGTGATGTGATAGGGGACGAGCCTATCGCCATACTGCAAACAATTCCAGACTCGGGGCTGATATATTCGAGCTGTATTTCGTGATAGAAAATCACAAAAAAAACTTTTACCCGACCCGGGCATCGAACACGAGACCTTTGCGCAGCAGCCGTACCGCATACGCATTACAACTGCGCCACCGGGGCAGTAGTCTAGTAGTACGTAGTCTTAGATAAATTTACACTAATTTTATAATTACAGCAAATACATAATTTCAACTAGATTAAAATATTATTTAATAATTGCTATGGAATAATTTATATCATAATTTATGCAGTGATATCATTATTGGATTACATATTAATATTAGGGTGACATAATGAAATACTTCGGTGGTCTGCCCACATAGAAAGAATGGATAAAAGAGTAAAGAAATATGGTGCGAAAGTGAGTGGTGAAGGCAGACATCCTACATAATTTATACTTAAACCTGTGGACCAAATTGGTGACATTTTGAAAAAGGATCAATTAAGGAGTTTCGTCATGGTGCTGCCACACCGCTGTTATAACATTACATACATAACATTTGTTAACAAACATTTGCTAACATTTTATCACAATGTTAGATAATGTTAGTAAATTTTTAATGTTAGAAAATGTTTGTAAACATTTTATAACACCGGTGTGGCAGCACCATAACCTTACTTACTTGTTTACTTTACTAAGTAGTAAAATAACGCTATAGACAGTTTTGTCTACAGTATGAATTTGCCTGCTCAACCGGGTTGTTACCAATATCTCACAGAAATCCAACGTGAAATGGCAGCTTGTTGATGCGTACACTAAATGAGATATCCGGAGGGCCAAATCTCCTTCACTTTCCCAACCCGAATTACACATTTAAGGCAGACTTTATTGTGAATATTCAAGGGCGGTGGAGATCACTTACCATAAGGTGACCCAATTGCTCATATGCCGGCTATTAAAAAAGCCGCCGATCATTTATCAGGATACTATTTGTTTTTATTTGATTGAATGACGAAAAGAGCAAGGCGCTCGCCTGATGGTAAGCGTCACGCCTGTCCATAAACAGAAGCAACACCACACAGAACTTTGAATTACAAAACACTGCATGGCACTGAACCGCGCTCGTCACCCTTGAGACAAGATGTCAAGTCTCATAATGCCCAGTCATTTCACGGGCTTCAATGTCCTTCAAACTGAAACACAACAGTGCTTACACACTGTTACTTGGCGGCAATACAATGAAAGAAGCTGCGTGTTTCTGCACTATGGCATAGTATAGTTTCTGTTATCCTAACGGACGACTTTCACGATTAAAATTAAGTTTGTTTGTTATGCTTTCGTTGTGTGGCTCACAAACTCACGAAACCAACAAACTTTGCATTTTTATAAAATACTAGCTTTTGCTCGCGGCTCCGCCCACGTGATCAAATAAACAAACAAACAATCAAACTCTACAGCTTTATAATATTAGTATAGATTTGATTTTGATTTGACAACGGAAGCCTTCAAATAATATTATTTTGGTAGCTTAGCAACGGAAGCCTTCAAATATGAATAATTTTCCCCGTTTTTGCAACATTTTTCACTGATGCTTCGCTTCTAATGGTCGCAGCGTAATGTTATATATCCTAAAGCCTTCCTTGATAAATGGACTATCCAACACAAAAATATTTTTTTAATTCGAACCAGTAATTCCTGAGATTAGCGCGTTCAAACAAACAAACAAACAAACAATCAAACAATCAAACTCTACAGCTTTATTATTAGTATAGATTATAAACGGCACTACGTATTTAGTAAGTGTTGCTATATTATGTTAATATGTTCTATCATACACACGCAAACATTTTTTATGTATACACTATGCTTTTTATAGTGCTATTTACAACATGCTGTCTGAGAGCCATCGTTTCGGTTTGACCCACTGTATTGTTTATAATTGTCATGCTAAATAAATTTTTATACAATATAATTACAATTGAAAATATAATAAAAAAAAATATTTCATATTTAATATTTTCTGGTGCTATCGCGCCATGCTTCCGGATATTATTCAAGAATCTTCTTGGTAGGTAATAACTACCACCAATCAGCCATATTTTACATCCTGTTGTGCGTGTGTTATGTGACAATCTTACATAACAATCAACTAATTAATATACATACACAATTAGGTAGAACTTGTTTTTGCACGCAGCTTTCTTCTGAGGCTTTATATGTAGTTACTAGTATCGCCTGTGGTTAAGATTAGAAAAAAAATTGATGAAATCAAGACAATGCTGTTTATTGCCTTTTTTTCTATTTAATATTTTTCTATGGAGAGACTACAAAAGGATCATTAGCTCATACATCCATGAACGTGATCATGACGCTTAATTTTTTGTACAAAAAAGTCATTTATATATGCAGTATTTTTACTTTTTGCCTGTCCGATACGACTGATCTTTAATAATACGTAAAATATTTTTTTCATTTTTTGTAGCCAGTATTGTTGGCAGAATGTTTGTGTTACCGTAACCTGCTCGTATAAAAATACAAACACACTCAAAGCTGTACCTACTTACATTTATAGTGATAGTAATACGGGAATTCAGAAACCGCTATTTCTTGTATTATTTTTTATAATGGCACGAGTATTGTGCTGCTTTATGTTACTAGAATATGGTACTTATGCTAGTATGTAATAATAAATTCTAACCTGACCAGTTTGAAAAGCAAATAAACTATTGAAAATCGAATCATACGTAGATACTCATTAACATAGTTGAATTAATTACGCATTTTACAAACTCTAATGCGTGTAGGATGATAGCTTCGCCGGCCAATTGCAATGCCTATCTAGAATGTTATTTATTTCTCTTTAAAATCCTTTTGAATTATATCACTGTGAACTCGATCGCCTCATTGGTATAGTGGGAGTTTATACAGGCAGTAGCTATTTATACGGGCTTGAGCTTGCCTTACATACCAAAGGTTACAAGGCTTTGTTGTTTTTTTTATAGCATACGCCGGCAAACGAGCCAGTGGGTCACCTCAGGGTAAGTGATCTCCATCGCCCATGTACGCCCACACTACCAGAAGAATCATGGGCGCATTGCCGACCTTAAAGGAAAGGGATAATTAGGGACTGGGAAGGGGAACGGGATTTGGGCCTCTGGATATCTCACTCACCGTACGAATCGCAACAGCAAGCCACTATTTTGTTACGGTTTTTTGAACATGGTTCTCGTCGGTTTACTTCGAAATAGACGTTCTTAGTTTGTCTATTTAAACACGTTTTATGTATATTTACGTTTAAAGCCACTGAATGTGAACTGATTTATATGATTATTTTTGTATTTGATAAGATTGGCCTCGATGTTAGTCCCATATAAATCTTGTTATGTTATGGTGCTGTCACACCGGTGTTAGAAAATGTTATATAACATTTTATAACAGCGGTGTGGCAGCACCATTTAGTAAACATTTCTTAACAATTTGTAACATTTTCTAACATTTTGTAACATTTTTTAACCGCGGGCGGCGGTACTTTTGAGAGCGGCGCCGTCAAAGAAGCCGTCAAAGAAGAAGGGCCGATGTCATGTTTTCAAATGTTATAAAATGTTAGAAAATGTTAAAAAATGTAAGAAAATGTAAGATTTAATGTTAGAAAATGTTTGTAAACATTTTATAACATCGGTGTGGCAGCACCATTAAAAACCTGATGAAGGTGTTGTAATACTTCTCAGCGAATCACAGCAAATGCACTTCAATGCGGATATTTTAATCCTTAAACCGACTCTTTATAAAGTTGTTTTAACTTATTATTCATCCGGAGGTCCAACCCTCCCCTTACCAATCTCTTAATTATCCCTCTCCTTTAGAGTTGGTAACGCGTCCACTATTCTTTTGTTGTTGTGGGCGGTTATGGGCGGTGAAGATCACTTACCGTCAGGTGATCAATGAGCTCGGCCATTAATGGCTACCCACAGAGTTCTTAAAAGGCTTAATTTTATCTAAATAGGACAAATGTTACCAATATAGTTGAAGATTTATCTGAATTGAATCATGCTGTTAACAATTTACAATATTTTATTGAATGACGAGACGAGCAAGGCGCTCGCCTGATGGTAAGCGCCACGCCTGCCCATAAACAGAAGCTACACCACACAGAACTTTGAATTATAAAGCACTGCATGACACTGAACTCATAATGCCCAGTCATTTCACCGGCTTCAATGTCCTTTAAACCGAAACACAACAGTGCTTACACACTGTGGCTTGGCGGCAGAAATAGATAAAGCGGTGGTACCAACCCAGACGGCCTCTCGCATACGAGGTACCTACCTACCTTGTGATGAATTCAGTATTCCCTGCAATTAGCTGCTCATGTGAAAGGGGTAAGCGTTTTTCCCCTATAAATATCGTTTGCTATTGTGACGTGTCTACAATTCTCATCAAACGTTTTTGCAACGAGTTTCTCGAATTAATTGCTTGATAGCAATTGGTTTGTGTAATTTGCAAAACTGTGTCTCTGACTTAGGGTGAATTTGGTTGGTTACTTTCTAAGGCAAAATTCGTTGAGATCCGTGGTCTAGAGGTACTTAGGCTGCAAAGCCTCGACTTATGGGTTCGAATTCCAGCTCAGGTGTGATTCCCGAGTAGTGTTTGAGTGTTGGATTAGATCAAATCACACATGAGTTGCCCGGGATGCTGATAGGTTCGCCTTCTATCACGTAATGGCACGGAAATGACGCCCCTGTGGTCTGGTTGCACCCCTGCCTACCTCGTTGGGAATATAAACGGGAGCTTATGTAAGTCTTATTGAGATGGCGAAGCATAAAATCTACTGCCGGCATACGTCTTCTCTCTTTCCTACAATATGGTCTCCTTTAAACGCAGTGTGAAGAAGCAATTAGGCAGGCCGGCATGATCTTGCCGACCTACGATAGACACACTGTTTGTTGTTGGTTTACACTATTCCTGGATTGCGCTACACTTACCATCAGGTATAGCGTAGTCACTTTGCCGAGCCAGGATAAAAAAAACTAGTTTTTAAAGGTCGTATATCAATATTTTAAATCGTATACAAGAAGATGTCTAACTAGTTTTGAATGCACTTGTACATACAGATTGACGTTACGGATTGATAAAACGCTTAGGTATGAGACGAGGACACGTTATAATCTCTTTGGAATGAATGTAGCTTCCGTGATAGAAACTTTCCGGGTTCCACAGTTGTGTTATAACGGGTGACAGGCCGAAAATAAAGACACGGAGAAGATTTTGATTTCAAAATGGTCAATGAATTTATTTACTTTACAAACCACTTCAAAACGGTGGTGGTTCTCCATTCGTGAGTTTTATTGTCCGCCAAATCTCCACAGACATTGAAATGATTATTTTTGTATTCGGTATGGTTTGGTTCAAAGTTAGTTCTGTATAATTTTGGTTAAGATGTGATAGCGGAATACGAGAGAAAATGAGAGACACCAGAATGAAAAACACCAAATGCCATGATTCAGTTTATTTTTTTAGTAAAGTTTATAAAATTTAAAGTACTAATTAATTCAATAATACCAGGCCTGTTGCCTATTTATATACGCTCTACTGCTGGGCACGGGCCTGGTCTACTAAGGCGGATAAGGCCATAATCCATTTCACTAGAGCAATGCAGGTTGGTAGACATCACAGAAATTCGTATTAGTTATGGTGTCCATGTTTCCTCACGATATTTTCCTTCACCATTAAGCGAGCGATACCTAAATTTATTAAATAATACATACCTACGTAATTTTGCAGTATGAGCCCTAAGACTGGTTTGATCCCGCGAAATCCATACAACTTCCCGCTAGGCCATTGCCGCTTTTTCTTCTTCAAAGTACTGTTAAACATTTATTTTAGTGTTGGCATACATTTTCTATTAATACAATGTAGGTAAATCTAAAAACATGTTTGTTGATAATGTTTGGAATTCTGCATTATTTAGCATGAAAAATAGATAGGTATCTAATGAATTCACACATTCTTGTCGCCTTGTAAATTTTTATAATGCATTACGAAATCATCAACTTTAATATCTTCAAACCAAAGACTGATTGGTTAAATATTTATAACCGTTTATGTAAAAGACGTCATGTAAATTTTGGCCCAGTTTTTTTAAGAAAAAGCTAAAACCGATGTTTCATTTTACTGTGACACACATAGCGGCGGATGTTTATGAGACAATAGTATTATTTTAAATTCAAACGGTTTGGATGAGCATTTGACTTATTATGCTAAGAGATAATCTGCGTATGTAATAATAATTTAAATTGACAACTTTTAGAAAGTGGACGTATGGTATATTATTCTTCGCATACCTGTTGTCTGTAACATGTATTCTGCATCAATTTTATATTTCAAAAATATCTAACCTTTTCTTTTGGTATGTATTGAGATTTGGCAATGATGGAGCTGTTAATTAGTTACCTTCGAATTAATTAGCTGATTTTAAATTTGTATTAACAGAGCTATGTAACTTCAACACAATTTTCTATTAAAAAGTACATTCAATGTATACACATTTAATCTATGATAATGGAACTGTATAAATTCATTCTTAAATACGTGAGGAATGTGTGTCAAAATATACTAAAAAAAACGGCAATGTAACTGAATCACACTGCAACAAACTTGCTCAACAAGACGTTATAATAACAGTTTACCTGACAGCTTGTTTTGTGAAAAAGAATATCAGCATAGTTACATAGATCCAATCGCACGCACACTAAAACTTGTCAAGCTGGTTAGTTATACTTAAGTAACGCTCTATTTTACAAATTCCTCCCATTTCATAAATAATTGCGCAAGGTTATTGGAAAAGCAAGGATTCTCAATATTTTATTTCAAAATATTCTTGGTTATTATACTTAACCTTTAAAATGAACAGGTGATTTATGAACTGTATATTTGGTAAAGATGCGAATTTCTTCACGATTCTAGCTCGTTTTGTTGCAAAATCTGTGCTTAAAAATGAGGTGAAAACAAGACATTGATTTCGGTAGCTGTATAATCTATGATTATATAAGCGGTTAGGTGATAATGAGGTTGTTATGTTAAACAAAACACAAACTGGTCTTAATCCTAAGTGTTTGAGCCACGCTGTAGATGGTTTTGTCTGCAGCATGGATAGACCGGGTTATTATCACTGTCTCACAGAAAACTGCCATGGTATCTTCTTTCTTCTTCTTTCTGCTGCATTTCGTACGGTGAGTTAGGTTACTGGAGGAACAAATTCGTCTCCTATCCAGTTCCCATTTCTTTCCTTTAAAGTCGACAACGTATCCATGATTCTTTTGGTCTTGTGGGAGCTCAAGGGTATTACGGACTCATCGTCATAATCCGCCCGACTAAACAGCATGTTAGAATTGACACTATTATTCTATAAGCCTCATTCCTATATACAAAATTCCTCATTCCTATATACAAAATCATATCAAATATAATGCACTAGTATTAATAATTAGATGCAATATGTTAAAGCCCTTGTGACCTAATGGATAAGGCATCGGCCTCCTAAGCCGGGGATTGTGGGTTCGAGTCCCACCAGGGGTATGCTTTTACATTATGCTAGGTAGTTTTTGGCTGTAAAGTTCATCTGCATTGATATCTTGCGCCAATAATGTATTTAACGATGACTAATACACTAATTCCATAAATTTCAATAACAAATTATAAGGTTTTCACTTATTACGTTTGCGGTACTTCTGTTGCTAGAAGGTGGGTTGGCTTATCTATATTTATGAAACGTTACTTGCCAAAATAAATCAAACTAGCTTTTGCTGACGGCCTCACCCATGCGAAGTATATTCGATCGAAATATAATATTTCCCATACAAATTTTGCAACCCTCTTTTTCCCTCAAGAGTTGAATTTCGAGAATTTAGAGCTCCCTCATAAACGATGCTAGCAATATAAAATTAACATCTTCCGAGAATTTCAAGATTCAGACCATAAAAGGTTTAATCTAGGCAATTTTCCGATTTATATTCGTATAATAAATCAAAAGTTGTAGTGTGGGAATCTAAGTCATACAATTTAAATCTATAAACTCATAAATTATGAGTCAAAATGTCAAATTAATTAAACAATATTTAGGTTATTATTAATGATGGGTTAATATTTAATTTGTCTTATTATTTTGCGACTAATCTAGATCATAATTACTGAATAACTAAATGATTTTTATAGTTGTTATTGTTTATTATGATATTCTTCTTTTAAATTAAATACTATACATAAATTGTTTCTAAAACACTAGATCCATGTATACTAGATTTTATTAATAACACATATCTCTGTTCTTCTATGTCCATTTGTGTTTTATAAAAGTCATTATTATTAATTACTTGCCGTTACTTTATATGTTTGAAAGTTCAAGTCCCCTGACAGTATGCGTAACACATGCCCATAAACAGTATATATGGTCGATGCAGTGGCAACTCCATTAAGGACTTCGAATTACTCATGACACTGCACTGTGCTCGTCACTCCGATGCATAAGATTTTCACTCTCATGTTTCAAGCTATATCTCATTACATATACAGACTCTTACATAGTATAGGGAGTATAGGCTAGTAAATAAATTCAAACAGATTTCAAAACAATGTCACCTAATTATCTTTATTATTAAGGGTTTTTTATAACAGAGGAGTCAAGCGAGGTTATCTGATGTGAAGTGTTCAACGCTGCGCCGCCGCCAAGTGATATCGATATCGTTAATTATTAAACCGAAACAAGAAGTGTTACCTGTCTTTATTGCAATCATTAAGAGCCGCACCTCAAAGATCTAATCATGTGAATCTTCATTGATTAATAATTTATAGTTTTATCCGACTGGTTGTATATAATCTCATTAACATTGCTTAATCATCTCATTATAAAATTGGCCATGAAATCATAAAGCATTCTAAATTTTTGTTTTTAATTTATTTGTTGGTGTCCGGTAGTACAAGAATCAGGATAGAGCCTTCCTCATTTTTATATAGTTGTCGGCATACGAGCAAGTGGGTCATCTGATAAGTGCTCTCTGACACCCATGAAGAATTATGGATGCGCTGGCGATCTTAAAGGCAATGAACTGGGAAGGACCGAAGATTTGGGGTGTACGAAACGCAATAACAAGCGGTCATTTGGAGCCGGTTTCTGTGATACAGTGGCAACACCCCGGTTGAGCCGACTGATTTATGCTGAGGACAAAACTATCATGTGACTACCATATACTAAATTTGTAGAAGACGCATCAAGAATTTGTATTCACAAACTATATTATACAGTAAATAACATAAAGATAATTTTGTCACTACCAGGTAATTAAATCTAAAAATTAATCGAAACACCTAAATGTTGCCTAACAAAACGGAAATATTGCGCTCTTTATTGAGCAAACCTTAGGAAGTCCTGTAATTAAGCCGGTAGCCGGTTCTACACCTACCAACTCTCCATTCCTCTGGGCCTTGCGCTGGATCATTAAGTATTGTGAAATCAGTTTGCCAAGCCAGAATAAAATGACAATGGAGAGAGTGGCATAGGGTCTGGACACGCTAGAAACTCCCATTCTGGCGTAGGCGACGCTTGATCTTCGAGAGATCAATTCACATACCAGCAGTGTTGATAATTTGCATATAACATAATATATTCACTAATATTATTTCACTAATTCAAATTAATGCAAACTTGCAGATTCATGTTTAGAAATAGTCATGCAATAGCGCGATCTTTAAAATTAATAAAGCTCATAATAAGTAGCTTATGAAACACGTAATTTACTGCTTAATGAGACATTTTAGTATCGAACGTGTCATTTATAATTGAACATTTTTAGCCTTTTTTTCCTTTTTGTCAAATCTCTACAAGTATGATTCAATCATAATCATAATGACTGTACATTATCCCCGCAAAACACCCGTTCATTCTCTTTAATGAAGTGCTTGTCAATTAATATTATTATTTAGTACTGACTAATATGATCGATAGTCATTAGTTTCTATATAAAAGGCATTAATAATAAATAAAAAGATCAATCAAATAAGCAGGTACATCCGTGGCTCGCGACTAAAATGGTCTGTAACAAGGCTTAAGCCGTGCGCACGTTGGATCCGGTTTCATAAACTTTCGTACGAATATTTATTCTGACTAGAAGCTAGGGCTGTAAATTTATTGCTAAATCGTGTACCATATGTGAGTTTTCTAACACGATTCGCCTGAGATTAGATCCTCAAAAAGGGTTGTCCAGAAGGCGGTTGCCACGATCATTAAAAACAAAATCCTCCACACTGTAAAAGCATTTTGCGCCCACCATATAGTTTTAAGTCGATGATAAGAGAAAATAATCGCATAATTAATTCGTACAAGTCGAATACGTACAACATAGTCTAGCCACAAAGCGCGCGGCCTTAGAATCTAAATAAAATATAATTTCAAGACTTGTTATCTGATAGCGGGAATAAATGATAGTGGACGCAACCGGTTCTTCAAATCGGGATGGTAAGTCTTTTGTTGGTTCGCCATCGTGTCCGTTAGCAGTAAGCATCGAACAGTTCCCGATTCGTATATTACAAGATTACTTCTAAGGTGTATAAATTGATATTGTGTATTAGGTATAATAATATGTATAGGTATCATTAATGTAATGTACTAGCCGCTATAGCTCAGCGGGGAGTGATACGGACTGTCAAGACAAAAGTCGCAGGTTCGGAACCATCCCCAAGAGCATGCACCTCTGACTTTTCTAAGTTCTGTTTTTCATTGGAAATTATCGGATGAAGGAAACATTGTGAGGAAACATGCGTACCTGAGAAGTACACCAAAAAAACCCCGCTATAGGCCAGCGCGGTGGACTAAGGCCTAGCCCCTCTCATTCAGTAGAGGAGGCCTGTGCCCAGTAGTTTATTTAATACAGGGCTAGTATTATTAATGTAGCGTAAAGTCACGGCAACTGAAAGAAATAGAAATATTGTTTTAGAACTCAAAAGTATAGAGACACTTGTGAGTGGTAGAGCCACGCTGTAGACAGTTTTGTCTACAGCATGAATGGGCTGGCTCGACGGGTCGTTACCACTGTCTCACAGAAAACCGACGTAAAGTAGCGGCTTGCTGCTGCGTTTCGTACGGTGAGTGAGATAACCGGAAGCCCAAATCCCCTCCCCTTCCCAATCCCTAATTATCCCTTTCCTTTAAGGTCGGCCACGCGCCCATGATTCTTCTGGTTGTGGGCGTACATGGGCGGTGGAGATCACTTACCATCAGGTGACGCACTTGCTCGTTTGGCGGCCTATGCTATAAAAAAAAAAGACAAGTACATAATCCGTTGGTCAAAATTCGTTACTGATATGCTAATATTCAAGAAGAAATAAATAAATACAAATTCCTCTTAGCCTGTTTAAATCTATTCTATATGTAAGGTTAGTACAAAGTTGTTTGTAGTTGGTAGGTACAAAGTCCACGGACAAATAGGACCGAGCCGCGTTTTTTGCTTTTAAATAAAATTTAAAATTTACATTTAAATAAACTAGAATAAAAATATACTATTTTCCCGCGCCTAAACAATATTTCATAAAAAATGTTATCAATATTTATTTTGATGTTCCTTTCACTAAATTCTTTTGTTGAGTTATAGAAACTAGTAAGATAACCTTATAACCAACTGGAAGCCAATTAAATTTAATGAGTTCGGAAGATTTTAATCAGACTATGAATTAATTACAGTTTTTTTAGATTTATGAATGGTATTTAATAAAACATACTTTGCGAATGAAGTGTGTTGCTTAATGTCTTATTTCACATACTGGCATTGATTGGCAGAGGTCGCTGAGCTTATTTCCGTACCATGATTTGATAGAAGTAGAGCCATCACCACATCGAGCACTAATTTCTGACTCCCGGCCGATATTGAGCATTGCGTGATTGAAAAACTCAATATTACTAATACCCAACCCGGAGATCGAACCCGAGGCCTCAGCATAACAGTCTTACCGCAAACGCAATATGGCCCCACGGAGGCAGTCTTATTTTACTTTATTTGTAACTCGCAATGTGTAAAAATTTACCTGCTCCTCCGTTTACTAAACTTCGATCGATTCTGTCAAATCAAATGCCATTGAATTATAGGGCCTCAAAAAAATAATATTATCACATGAAAATTAAAAATATACAAGGTTACTTTTAAAACACCAACAACCTCGCAGGACTAGATAGACTTACTTATTTTCATATAAAAATTGTAAGTATTAATTTAATTTCCGGCTTGAATGTTTATAACTCTACGAGCATCGCAAAGATTACGTAAACAAACCCCTGCGAAGCGGGAGGAAGGGGGTACAGCGCTAGTGCCTTTGAATTTGACCCATTTATCGAGCCAACAGTCGTCTGTCATTCAATCATTTCTTTTTCATGTATTGAGTTTAGTCCGAACTCGTAGAACAAAAGTTGTTCCTTATGGGGTTAGCTATCTAGTCCTGCGAGGTTATTGGTGTTTTAAAAGTAACCCTGTATAGCTATAATTAGTTATTATAAAAACGGCATATAAATGACGTTTTACATTGATTTATTTCTCATCTGGTTTAAACGCTCATCATTCTCATATATCACTGGAAAGGTCAATTAATTCTAGTATATTTATGTTTTTATAATTCATTCGTAACCTCCAAATAGAGCATTTTCGATTATTTATTTTTTGTTTTCAATATTTTTTATATAAAACTATGTTTGAGAGCAGGATACATAACGCAGGATGTATAATATTGAATCGTAATTAAATGTCAAAGCCTACTTCAGTAACATCCAATATTACGAGTAATTTAAGTCCGATATAACATATTTATTAAATGAAAGAGGCTCATCTTGTCAATCATTATCATCATCAGCCACAGGATGTCCACTGCTGAATATAGGCTTCCCCCAAAGATTTCCAGACCGACCTGTTCGAAGCGGCCTACGACTACCTGCGACCTTTATCAGGTCGTCCACCTTGTCGGTGGATGTCCAACGCTGCGCTCGCCGGTACGTGGCCTCCATTCCAATCATTCATCTTATCAATGTCACATTAAAATTACTTAGATTGAGATGTTTTGATTTGTTTTTTTTTCTGGAATTTCTGATGGCTTGGCTACGCCTCATTACTACCTTGTAGATTACAAGCGGTCAGAATCTATCACTTTGTCGACATTATTGAATTGCTTTTAGTAAATAAGTTATGGCCGTTTACACTATTCTGTTTACGGACCGATTTGCTTGCTGGCAGTAAATTTTTAACACATTTTGTATGGAAGCCTTTCATAACACTATTGTCTGAAAGCAAAGCTATCTGTAAATGGAATATAAGAAATAAGTATTAGTAAACACAAAAAAAACACACCAGATTTATATATAACACTAGATAGATGGCCTCCGTAGCGTAGATGGCGAGTAGCCGGCTGTGAAGCGAGAGGACGCCGATTCGATTCCCGTACCGAGACAAATGTTTGTGTGTTCCCACAAATATTTGTTTCGGGTTTGAGTATCTTTTCTCCCCAGAGAGGTTGACGTCAGACAGGCGGCCGGTCGTAAACACTGCAAGCCAAATCTTTCTGTAATATGTATTAAGCGTATGGTGCGCCGACCCCACTGGCAGTGGAATAAGGGCAGATGGAAGAAGATGACGATTAGTATTATGATTTTTTTTTTTTATATAAATGACGAAACGAACAGGCCATTTGCCTCATAGTTGGTAAGCGCAACGCCTGCCCATAAACAGAAGCAACACAACACCACGCAGAATCTGAAATTACAACGCCTCGCATGACATTGAACTGCTTTCGTCACCCCGAGACATAAGATGTTAAATATCGTAATGCCTACCAATTTCACTGCCTTAAATGTAATTTAAAACGAAACACAACAGTGCTTATACACAACTACTTGATGCAGAAATAGAGAAATGATATACACACCAATCCTGATGGCCTCTCATACGAAGGACCTACCACCTAGTAAATATCTTCAAATGTCCTTGTGTGGTAAGATAATAAAATATTTAAAAATACATACATATGTACTCATGCCTATAATTCCCGAAGGGCCAGGCAGAGGCATAACCAGTACACTCACATTTCGACGAACTTATTTTCGTCCCATGATGTGATAGGGAGCGAGCCTATCGCCGTACCGGGCACAATTCCAGACTCCGGGCTGTTACTGAACATTACGTTAAAGAAAACTCAATATCACTTTTAACCGACCCGGGCATCAAATCCGTGACCTCAGCACAGCAGTCGTACACATTACAACTGCGTTAGCAAGGCAAATAGTTAATTAATATGTGTTCAAATTACAAATATCCATCCGTTTGTGAGTGCGTAATCATCTCGAAGCCGCGAGAAAGAAGGGTCATTGGACTTTAATCCGCTTTGTATCGCACATTTTTCGGAAGGTCGCTTGAGATTACTTAAAAATGAAAGCACTAATCGGCTTTACTTACTGTACAGTAAAATAAACAGCTTGCGAATTCGTTGCCGATCATTATTACATAACACTTACATATGATTTTAAATGCTCATAAAAATAAATTATAGCTGGTTCTCACGATCTATAATAAAGTTTTATTTTGATGCTCGTAGCTTATTAAATAATTAGCAGTTCATTTCCAGTCAAAATTCCATAATTTAATATGTTATTCCTCCAAATTATTTATGCGAATTCTTATCGTTAAAAGTTTCCGTAGATAATGAATAATTTAGTATTGTTGACCACAATGCACTCTTTCTTATATAAAAAATAAATTTGTCTCAATTTTTCACACTGTAATAACCGCAACCGTTTGAGTAAGCGAAAGTGTGTTACCTATTATAGTAATTTATAAAAGTGTGATATTTAATATGATGGTTTCATTTGTTTGTAAAACATAAATATTCAAATAATGCAGGCTGCATTATAGTTTTTTCCACGTCTCTACATCCGTCTTGAAGATTTTCTTTAATCCCTGGATCCTCCTTCGTCCATGCATTCGAGTTAAAACATTTAATATAAAGAAAAGATTTGATTTAATTTAATTTAATACCTATAGAAAACCAAAATATGATAGCCGTTTGGACCAAATATAAATTGATCAATGATAATAAATAAATTCGAACATCGATATGAATTTCTTTATTGGTATACCCTATAAGTTATTCATTTTCTATTAGCAGTTTAGGAAACGTTTTAATTGATATTTTATTGATTAAATCGAAGATATCGATATAGTGATGTCGTTAAGTGGAGGTCATTTCGAGTAGACACTGGGTCAATGGTGTAAAATTGGCGATAATCATTTATTACAATTCTATTTTTACGAAGTAGGTGACGACTGGCGATATTAAATTAACGGCAGATTAATAAATATAGCGCTGAGACGTAGTAATTTGTTTTGTTCTAAAATATTATGGATATGGGTCTTAATTGAATGCATATATCGTGAAAATGTTCGATATTTATAGTGAACTACTTCTTATAAGCTTGTATTACAAAACTAGCAAGTCGCTCGGCATAAACAAACATAACACCGGCTTATAAACAGATAGGCAATACTACACAGAACTTTATATTACTAAGTAGTACATGATTAGTCTTTTATAGAGTGGTAGAGCCACGCTGTAGACAGTTTTATCTACAGCATGAATGGGCTGGCTCGACCGGATCGTTACCACTGTCTCACAGAAAACCGACGTAAAGTAGTGGCTTGCTGCTGCGTTTCGTACGGTGAGTGAGATAACCGGAAGCCCAAATCCCCTCCCCTTCCCAATCCCTAATTATCCCTTTCCTCCAAGGTCGGCAACGCGCCCATAACTCTTCTGGTGGTGGGCGTACATGGGCGGTGGAGATCACTTACCATCAGGTGACCCACTTGCTCGTTTGCCGGCCTATGCTATAGAAAAAAAATGATACTGGATTACACTCGTCACCCCGAGGGCTCATATTGCACAATAATATAACTGTCTTTTATACCGAAGAAAAACACTTAGACAACTGCTTAGACACTGCTACGTTTTCCTGTTTTGCCTACAACATCTGCGAGCGTGTATTTCAACGTATATTACAAACCATGATATCTCGGATAGGTTTCTAAGTATAATGTTTTTAAGCTATTGTAAGATATTATTATTGGTTTGAGGTTTTGTGTACGGTATAAGTAGATAAAGCAGTTATACCAATCCAGACGGCATCTCGCGCATTAGGTACCAAACACGTAATAACTCATACAATTCCATATAATTAATAAAATATGCGATGTGTCACCTATTAGGCAAACAGGCAGATAAACCGATAGCCGGTGGAAATACATACTAGCGATAAAATTTTACTGAATTATAAAAAAAGTTTCAGTGACTCTACATTTTTTTTATAGCTTAGGCCGGAAAACGAGCAAGTGGGTCACCTGATGGTAAGTGATCTCCACCGCACATGTACGCCCACCACCAGAAGAGTCATGGGCGCGTTGCCGACCTTAAAGGAAAGGGATAATTAGGGATTGGAAAGGGGAGAGGATTTGGGCTTCCGGTTATCTCACTCACCGTACGAAACGCAGCAGCAAGCCACTACTTTACGTCGGTTTTCTGTGAGACAGTGGTAACGATCCGGTCGAGCCAGCCCATTCATGCTGCAGACAAAACTGTCTACAGCGTGGCTCTACCACTCAAAGACTCTACATTTTGTAATAATAATTAAAAATAGAAATCTTATCGAATTCTACAAGATCTTCAACTTAAATAATTTTTATTCTTATTATTTAGCATCTAATATCAGTGAAACAATAATTTATTCTAGCAGCTAGCGGTTACAATATTTCGCCTACACGAAAACAGTGATGACATGCGAGAATCATACAAAAATCAATTTGAAATTTTCTATTGGAAACCGGTACGCGGTACACTCATTATTTATATTGAATTCTTTGGGTCATATCACTTACAATATAGGCACAGTAACGGAACGTTTTCTTATTGATTACTCATTATGCACCTCCATCCAAAACCTTTGACCGGATAGTGTTGAAAAAATTATCTTATAATTTGTCTAACATTACAAATTCTCGGCTTCTGCCAAACTGTTTTATGAACCACTCAGAAGTTCGTGATAATTGGCCTAAGTAACGAACAAGCTAAGAGCACGTGATATGATTGATTATCTAGTGAATTATTTTTAAACGCGTTGCTTCTTCTAAAGGCACGGTTTGACAGTCAATTTGAAAGTAGGGTTAAGGGTGAACCGCGTAATCGTTATGAAAGTTTAAAGTGAAACTACATAAACATTAATATTTTATTGGAAATAACAACATTACGGAAACGGCGAAAGAGGCTTTGATCAAAGATACTATTATCTAAAAATTGTATTTTTAATAACACGGAATATTTATGGATATTTGTGGGCCGATTAGCTGTGTATTTACCTTTATGAAAGCAACTAAAAGATTCCAAAACAATGGATTTTGTTTGCCGCTTTTAATACAGTGCCTAGAGAACCTAGTAATTTTGAATTGCTTCTGGTCAATTTTATTTGAATCTACGAGAAAAATAATATATGTACATTAATTATTTCAGTCAGGGCCTCAAACAGTCGCGCCTATCGCTCTTTCTGAAGGTTACATCTGTTTGACCTTGTGTGACAACTCCACAGTTAAAATAATAATATACTAGTGCAACTGTTACTCTCCTTAGATAGATTCTTTAATTACTGTTACTCTATAATTAAATTCACCACTCTCTACAAACCAATAAACCGACATATGAAAAGGAAAAGTTTCGTATCGTTTTAATATTTTCTCAGCAATTACGACCTGCGACCTCTCTTTAACTTCGACAAAGCCTATAATATAAACGCTAACAACATTTCAAGATGGTTGCTATAAAATTGTTTATGATTTTACTACGGATATAAAACAAGAAGTTTGTACCTTTAATGTTTTCCGAGTTTTACTCATCGCAGGGAATTATCGGTTCTTTCCCGGAACTTACACGGATCGACGTTACATAATTAACTGAGTTAAGCTGACTTTAGCGATGGGTCTGCAGGGAGTGGCACGGATTGTTGAACGAGCATGCACCTCTGTCTTTTCTAAGTTAAGTGTATATTAATTGTTAATTATCGATTGCTTTGCGATGAAGGAAACGTAGTGCGGAAACCTGCATACCTAAGAAATTCTTCACATTAATTTCGAAGGTATGTGAAGTCTGCCAACTTGTATTAGGCCATCGTGGTGGACTAAGCCTTAATCTTATAAGCTGGGTTTTACTGGCATAAAATACGTTATTTTTATTTTTTTCCCTTATAATGCAAAATCTATAGCACAAAGAAGCTTCTGAAATCTTCGTTTATTACGATTTAGTACAAAATACACCTAATGCCCAGCGTTCTGAAAAATAGGGATCTACATAATCTTTTGTTAAAATTGCTTTTTAGTGGACCACCATCTTTGTTTCTCATGTTTCCCAAAATATACCAAGCTTGCCGAAGCGGATCTAGGTATATGATAACTCGTGATAATAAGCAATCTTAAATGTAGATTAAAGTGTAACTGGGACTGTCCTAACATACGCTGGGGCCCTGTGACCCACAAGAATAATTGTGGATCCTATTGCATAGTATATACTTTCGATATTTTCAATCATAAATTGATATAAAACTAATAGGTACATCATAATATAGAAATATAACTTAGGTATGTAGGTATGTTATATATTTTTTTACCACTAGTTAAATAATGTGAAAATGAAAAAATATAATTTAAAATTGGAATACGACTAATGCCCTCTATATATAGAAAACGATACTATAACCTTCTTGTATTGATTTAAACAACTGTTCTTTGCTAGCCTATGTTGTTAATATTAATAGTAGAAATTTACGTAAAACAATAATTTCTATGTCGAGTAACAGGTTTTAATTTCGTGAATAGAGTGAATCGCTGGACCCCTATTACGATTTCGAAAGTATTTAAATATCTGGCCATGATATTTTCACTCTCATCTGAATATTAATTTGCGCTTTAAATTTTTTTTATGTAAAGTTTTATTGACTAATTGTGAAGAAATTTTTAAGTCATTTGATTCTCAATTTATACAAACATGAAGATGTATATTTCGTTATGATCTTAGAACAGTGACGGATGTGACATTTGATAAATTTTACAGGGCAGCCATTTCAAATATTTATTACAGTTTTTTTATCATAACTTTTTTAATACATAATATAAAATGTTGAAAATTTAAACTTATCTTATTAATGGGGTTCTTTTTAAAATGTAATAGAAATAACAAGTAATAATTTAATGGTTTTCTGGAAAAATCACTCGCTACATTTTACTTCGGAGTCAACGCCGCCACATAATACCATCCAACGTTATTCTTCGAACAAAAAAGTTTTGTGGATTGACGGATGTTACTTTACGATCATTTTCTATTGACTTACGATTTTTTTTTGACGGTTTTGTTATGTTATACTTAATTTTTTCTAAAATAATACTCATATTATTAGGATGTAACCATTTTAATTATTAAGAATAACGTATTAGACACATAACAAAAATTAAGTAGATCTTAGTTATACTATTGGTCTAAGATCCCGGGTAACAACGACCTTCACCCATCTGTTTACCGGATGGAAAATATATCTTAGGGTATAAAATGTGTTGCTGAACACATATAACACACATACACAACAAAAACTTGTAAAATCATTTTTTTCTTATGTACTGAGTTATGTCCAAACTCGTAGAACAAAAGTTGTTCCTTATGGGGTCAGCTATATGGTCCTACGAGGTTGCTAGTGTTTTAAAACTAACCCTGTATATGCTTATGTTTACGTTACTTAAGACCTGCTACTTTAGCCCACCGTGCCAGTAATTTCCATTTATTTAGAACGTAAATAATGCAGCCCTTTCAATAACACTATGGACAGAGTAACCTTGTTTGTCAGCCATGTGATATATGTAAAATATAACAAGGATTTTTTTCTTATAATACAATCATTTGCCCATATTAAGGGCACGATAAAACCTTATGGAAATCAAATGTAGTAGAAATAACACGTCCATCTATTTTTCTTCAAGGTCCTGTATTTGCTATTCTGGAAATATTAATTTCTAAGTACAAAAACAGTGAATTAATTAAATATATCGATGAGAACGTCGAATGGGTTTTCTGTTTGTTTAAAACTGTGACTTTGATCACAATCATCTTTTTGGGTATATGAATACTGAAATTAAAGTGAGTATTTACAATGTTTATATATTGTCTAAGACTCAAAGCTTTAATGAGTAATTACTAAGTTCAGGCCATTCTTTACATAAGTTGAACATCCGAGCTATGTTTAGGTCACCATCTAAATACAGTATTTTGGAAACTACTCTGTTATAATCAGGCTCTACCGGAATTAATGCATTTACATAAGCACAGACCGATATAACCATTTTTTCGTCAACAACCTTCTTATGACTATTATGTTTCCCCCTTAAATATTTTTTTACAGAAGTGCTTCCACCGTACTTCTCCCAAACCATCCGTACGTATCTTTCACTAACGATGAAAAGTTTTGCATGCATGTAGAGTGTAGGCCTAGTACAAGTTCTGAGTTTTCTAAAACGATGACAGTTCTCGTTTTATCTCCATGCTCTCCATACTCTCGGAACTATGATGAATTACAGTCGAAGTTTGACACTTCGACAATAGTAATTTTATACAAATTTGAAAACTATGAACGTATTTATAAATCGTACTAGACCTACAATATTATCGACGAGTTTCTGAGTTTCTTTTCAAAAGCATAATTTCTTTCTTCAAATGACAATAATGTCCCACTTTTATTTCTGCATGTTCAAACTCTACACATAGTTATTGCTAGAACAGTTATACCCTTTTTGTATGAGTATTCTTTTTATTAATTTTTAGGCGCTGTCTCTTCACTTCTTCCCAGTTGTCTTAATTGCAGACCCATATTTTACCCCGACATCGAACAGTTGGAGCTAAACACGATTGGCATAAAGACGCAGCTGCGTTGGTAGATGATAAGTTGCTATAATCATTCGAATCGTGAACAGGACAAAAAATCTTTACATATTTTGTCATGGCTTTTGCGGTAATAGCATAGGTGTTTCTCTTTCAATGACTGAGGAAATTGGTTGAGGAAAAGGTGACAAATCTGAGATCAAAGTGGATATGTGAGATCAAAGTGGTATCTAATAGTGTTGGAGCTGAGCTGATATTTAAGCAGGAAGCGACACTTTACTGATAATTTAATAGGACTAAACATTAGGATGAGTTCTGATCCACGGACATAAAAGGATCTACTCTAAGAATGAATGCGGGTGATGGTATATTAGGCTTCATAATTTCCTCACATGCTCATTTTACGACCTCACTTAATGTATCATCGTCCTCCGAAAAACATCCCTACAAATAGCCTCTATTTTTTGAATTGTTACGCGTACTCCTCAGGATAATGGTGAATGACTTTCTAAAAAACGACTTTGTAAAACACTTTAAATATTATTATTTTTCTATGTTAGTTAAAAAAATAAGCATATTATTTTTAGCGGTGGTCCAATAATATCTATAACGCACGCCGTATGTACATCAAAACATCATAAAATATTGAAAGTTTATTTATTTTAATTCACTAACACAACTATTACATTAACTAGTTTAATGTTTTAATTGTAAAAAATTGAAATCGATAAAAGCAAACTTTTTTTAAAAAGAATAAAGACGGAAGTGAATTTGAGTATCGAGAATAAAATCGGATTGGTAAATACGACACTTAGATAGAACAACGTGTACGCAGAATATCGTCGATACTGATCTTTCGTCAGGATCATGTCCATAGAACAATGTAGTATAGTTACGTACAGCTCCAAAATTGTATCCCCGTTAAAGATACTATTTAAACTCAATAATTTAATTTTGCAATCCGTTACCTAACATTTTAGGAAAATAAATAACAAAATTTATCGATAGTATTCCGTAGAAAATTGACGGATAATAAATACCGTCCATTCAAAGTTTTACCTTTCATAGTTTTGCGTACAAACAGGTTAGGAGTGTAAAAAAATGTATAAACCTCATGCACTAACTTATCTGGAGTCTCTGGTATATAGTCCTCATCACTGTTCTCTTGGTGAACGAATTTCGTAAATTTTGCATATTTGTTTAATTCCTTCAAAAGTTTCATTATAAGTTTTAATCTTCCTCATTTTATTGTAGTAGATAGTATGTCAAATACTAGCCACGAAAGCAATATTTATAACCTGATTTTAATTAGGGTAATTGAGTAATAGCGATTAAAACAAATCAGATGCAACGCGGGTATAAATTCAACGAACAGTGACGGTTGCGCATATCCGTCGGGGGTGGAAAAGGACGACGGGGCCATCCCGCACATCGTAGGCAGACGGAAATATTCAACCGTCATTTTTCTATGAGCGAATATCAAATCCGTCAGTATATTGACTGTGTAATTTAAAATCCTTTACGAAAAAAAAAATATTTTTTTATGTACCAATAAAGATCTGATGATGTAGTATCTAAATATACCAAAAAGTCATTTTCGCATTTTTTTCACATCCGACACTATTCTACGATCATGACGATTTGGTTATGATAACAAAACAAGTAGCACTGACTAATAAATGTGTTTTTAGGGTTATTTTATATGATTGTTTATCTCTTTTCAGACGATGAAGAGAAGTCATATCATCGCACGAGGCAGAATGGACAAAAGAATTCAGAAAATTATTCCGTTTGTAACATGGAAATGACGGGCAGTCAATTAGAATATCTTTTGGTATAATAACACAAGATGGCGCTGTTACCAGTTCTTGTGGTGACTATTGGTTTGACATTCGCGTCCAATCCAGTCGGAGAGATGGCGTTGGCGAACGTCACTAGACTTGCCACTGGAGATCTGTTTTCTCTAATAGGTAGGTTTGCATTTAGGTGTATTTAGTTTTGTTATTCCACATCTGGTGGTAGGATATTCATATCCGCCCGGATAGCGACCACCGTAGAGGAGAAGGTGGTAATGTGGCCTGAGGCCTGAGGTATCACATTCTTAGAAGCTGGAGACACTACACTTTGTCACGGCATCTATAAGTAAATAAAAAAATAAATATCACTCATGTATGTTATATGGGACCATAATACAACCAATATGAGGGGGCCAAATTACCAATATTATGGAATCTACAAATCAACCTCTAAAAATATGTAACATCAAATATTTTACGTACGTACCTTCAAAATCTAATAGGAAAACGTTAATCGAACACAATATCCAAATCTCAGATGCGTAAACTCGGTATTTCCAGAAATATGCAATTAAATGCAAAACAATAACAAAGTTTTTGCGAGTGCAAGTTCAAACTGGCTCGAATAATAAACGCATGTGCTGACCTCTCATATTTTTTTGTGCTTAAAATCGAAATTGTCATTGATACTCCCCGTAAAAAAAAATTTAGCTTGATGACGTGATTCTAAGCTAGAAATATCGAAGAGGGCCATAATATCTGTGGGAGTCACATTAACACCTTCTCCTATATAGATGGTGATAAAACCTACCATAGTGATCCACACGCCTTGTGTGAGACGCGTTCCAAGATCAGCCAGGATATCCGGTTCTCCCGAGGGGCTTGCGACATGACTCGATAGATGATTGGGGCGGATATGAGGGTAATCCTAGTATTACTGTACCTGCATCGATCATCCGCCTGTCCTGTCGCAGGCCCCCTCCATTTATATAATAGGCCGACGTGATTGTTGACCACCGATAAACTCATTGTTTCTTGCTGGTTTTTTGGACTGCACTACGCTTACCATCAGGTTTAGTGCAGTCAATTTGCCGTGCTAGACCAAAAAAACCATCAGTTGCTAAATAAATAGGTTTTCATTTAGGTGTATTTTTTATTCTACATCAGTAGATATATAATATGTATTATGATTTCACAGTATTATGGCGTTCTGGCTATGAGATAACTGTTTCAAGACATTCGTTAAATATAGTTATATCAGTCATGTGAGGACGCCAGTAACCACCCATTAATTCAATAATTATGGTTGACGTAGTTGAAATCGGTATGGCTGATATCTTTATCCATTTTCTATTCAATTTTGGTGTACTAAGAAATTTGGATACGATGATTTTGTATAAGCGGTCTAATGTTAATAGCTAACATTTAGTTTAGATTTTTTATATTACCAATATCGAACTTTTATGTAAAGAAGGGATTCTTTGCTCCCTCTTTCCCAGTTTACCACTCCTGAGAGACTTTTTATTTATCAATTATAAGTGTTAAGCACAGCTATGATATGTGAAATCCAACTCAACATCACAATCGCGATGCCTGCTGTTGTCTGTTAAGGCGTTTTATTTTTATGAGATATAATACCAAATTGATACGGGCCTATATTGCAGCTAAACTCTACCGAATGAATTTCATTTCATCAAAATCGGTTCACAATCGGCGGAGAAATCGATGTACATACTTACATAAAAAAGAAAAAAAAACTCGCCGAATTGAAAACGTCTCCCTTTTTAAGTCGGTTAAAAAGTAGAGATAAAGTTGAGAAAACAATACTTTCATCCCATCTGTGGTACTACGACACGTGAGATTGGGTGAAACCGTGAGAGATAAAATGATATCCTATTCCGCTATTAAATCATCAAACGTTTATTCACAGGTTCGGATTGTGGTCCCACACGATGCATGGAGGTTTCCCACGGGACCGCGCTGGCGGCGATGGGAGGCGATGGTAACGCGTGCACTTGCAGGTGTCGCCGGGACACTCCTACATTTCGCGAAGATCAACGTGTGTGCGTCAATAATATTGATGGTAATACTTTTATCTTTGGTATACTACTTTTTTTATAGTATAGGACGGCAACCGGGCAGGTGGGTCACCTGATGGTAAGCGATCGCCACCGTCCATGTACACCACCAGAATAATCATGGGCGCGTTGCCGACCTTAAAGGAAAGGGATAATTGAGGATTGGGAAGGGGAGGGGATTTGGGCTTCCTGATATCTCACTCACCGTACGAAACGCTGCAGCAAGCCGCTACTTTACGCCGGTTTTCTGTGTGACAGTGGTAACGACCCGGTCGAGCCAGCCCATTCATGTTGTAGACAAAACTGTCTACAGCGCAGCTCTACCACTCAAACTGTCTTCAGCGTAGCTCTACCACTCAAACATTATTGACTATGAAATGTTCTATCCGATAAAATATCATATGAGGCTTTCAAGGTGGTAGGTCCCTCGTATGCGAGAGGCCGTCTGGGTTGGTACTACCGCTTTGTCTATATCTGCCGCCAAGCATCAGTGTGTAAGCACTGTTGTGTTTCGGTTTGAAGGACATTGCAGTCAGTGAAATTACTGGGGATTATGAGACTTAAAATATTATGTCTCGGGGTGACGAGCGCAGTTCAGAGCCATGCAGTGCTTTGTAATTCAAAGTTCTGTGTGGTGTTGCTTCTGTTTATGGGCAGGCGTGGCGCTTGCCACCAGGCGAGCGCTTTGCTCGTCTCGTCATTCAAACAAATAAAAAAATGTGAAAAATATCGCTGTCTGAACGATCCCTTACAGACAATTCATGTGAATAAGATATAAGGTGATATTCAATTACTCGATCTATAATACTATTAATAAATGATGCTACATGGAGCACCGTTTCAAAATGGAAGGCACGTCTACATAAATTATATATTATACTTAGTCACAAGGATCAAGACTAAGAATTTGAACTCTATTTAAATACATAATAGCACAATTATGCGATTTAGATGGGAGTAGTTTCAATTAACTGCAATTGAGACTGTAACCTCACGATAATGAACTTGACAATTTGCAAGAGAGCCGATGTATTTGTATATTTACTACAACGCCATCTATTGTTAGTTTGTAGGGAACATATTTTCAAACAATATTAACAGATGGGGGTAGTGTATATAGTACCAAGTTCTCATCTCAATAGTAGTGAGCCAAATTTTTCATTCGGTTTTTTTTTTATTAAATTTTTTCTTTTTTTCCAGAGTGCCTGATGGCCAGTTTTGGCCGTGAAGCGAAACCGCAAATTCCCTTCGTCTTCTTACCTTTAAAAGGTCAAATTATTTATCCTTCAAAGGAAATTATTTTTACGGGTAAGAACTTCTCAGCTTTACTTTGCTTATTTTTTTTTTATATAGTTACTTTATGATTTCTCTACGTTAAAAAATATTCTATTAACAATTTGGAAAAACTTGAAAATACTTACAAAAAATATTCCGATACCGGGAATCGAACCCGAGCCTCCTGGGTGAGAGCCAGGTATCCTAGCCACTAGACCATATCGGAGATGACAATAGTAGACAAAATTATAAATTGTTTTGAAACAACTCTTTTCGTTACTCTACATCAACTTCAACTTCTACAGTATAATAAAATATCATTATTGTTGCTCTATCGTCTGCTTTAATCATTACAATATTTATTTGCAGATGTCGAAGATGCAATATGTGCGGTGACGAGCGCGCAGTACCTCTCTCCTTCCGGCTGGGTCACTCTTCGAGACCTCATGGACAATGACGTGCCATTTGGACTGTATCGTGACGAAGGCAGTACTTTCTTACAGGTAAGAATTTGCATCTCTAATTTTTCAAGATAAAATATTCTTACAGCTTATTACAAGCACAATAAACGTGGCACGCTTGGTTTACACACAACGTCCCTTTATATCGCAGTAGGGTAGGTAGGATTGCTGTGTTGAATATTATACATTATTTCATATGTAACAGAGAATAATGCGAAAAAGAAATCTTCTGTTAAAACACAATCAAAATCGCTTTCAAAATGACTTCGCAATTATGATTTTAAATATTGGTATGAGCAAAGTTAGGCGCGTAGTGGGGACATCTCACTATCTATCTATCATCTAAGATGACGACATGATATAAAATTAAAACTCTATAAGGAGGGTTGAAATGTTTAGGAGTCTCATTCTAATTCCGATATCGATATAATATTTATCAGCATTTGCTTGCTGTGTATTTACTAATTTCACCATAATAAGAGGTAAGATAAATATGACTAATGACACACATCCGATATGGTCTAGTGGCTAGGATACCTGGCTCTCACCCAGGAGGCTCGGGTTCGATTTCCGGTATCGGAATTAATGTTTTTCGCTTAACGTGCAATCAGCAAGCGCTATTATGAAATTAATAACCGATGGCATCAAAGGAAACTCTATCATCGTGTGGATTAATACCTATTATTTATTAATTTTATCTTAATCTTCAGAGTAGTTGATGATTCGTTTTCAAAAATCTATGTATTCTTCACATTTAGTCACTTGACAAAAAAAATTGCATTGAAATGTAGCGTTTATACAGGGTTATTTTTAAAACACTGACAACCTCGCTGGAGTAGATTCCTAAGGTCATTTGCTACTACTTTTGTTCTACGACGTTTCATAATTTGTTAGATTTTATTCTCATACAAAAATAATTATGAATTTAATTTCCGTCTTGAATGTTACCTGCACGCATCGCAGATTACGTAATACACGCAGCGCGCGCGTCAGTTCAATGACCGGCCGCGCCGTATCGATCGATAATACCTACACCCAGCCGTCAGCTGATTTCACTATTGCACGCGCGCGAGCACGCGTCGGGTCGTTCGTTTATGACTGAAACGTAGAGTGTAGACGTACGAACACAAACACTACACAACAAAAACTTGTAAAATCATTTTTTTTCTTATGTATTGAGTTATGTCCAAACTCGTAGAACAAAAGTTGCTCCTTATGGGGTCAGCTATATGGCCCTGCGAGGTTGTCAGTGTTTTAAAAATAACCCTGTATAATGGAATGTCGAGTAATAAAACGAAGTCGAGTATACAAAAACCTTGTATTTGATACATTTTATTTCTTTATTAGGCAGGTATTCGTCTGACAAGCATTTTGTATTCTATATCTGGCAAATGATTTATGGCTAATAAAATACTATCTTAACTTAATTGTAATTTAATTAATTTTTTTGTCACTAGCTGTTCCTCTCAGTTTCACCTGCATGTTACTGCCCCGCTCCCATAGGTCATAGCGTGATATATATATATATATAAACCTTCATCAGGAATCACTCTATCTATTGCTGAAAACGGCATTAAATTCCGTTGAATAGTTTAAAAGATCTAAGCGAACAGACAGCGGAAACGACTTCATTTTATACTATTAGTACAAGATCCCGGGGAACATTGACCTTCACCCATCTGTTTACCGGATCAAAATAACATTTTAGGGTATGAAATGTGTTGCTGAACACATACCAATAGGGTTGCCTAAAAAAATATGGTCAAGGATATGATTAATTAACATTTAAAAAAAATATATTATTTTTATAATTTCCCTGACTTGCTTACCAAAAAAATTTAACCTTCAATGAAAAGTGTACAATGTATACTATCTGCAAAAAATAGGTTGCCTACCTTTTTATGGCAACTACTACCTGGTTGCCGTGTGTAAACAGGTAACAAAAAAGTAGTAATTGTGCTCATCTAGCTCCTAGATTTTGCAGGTAGTATACATTGTAGGTTTTCATTGAAGGTTCATTTATTTGGTGAGCAAGTCAGTGAAATAATATCTTCTTTTTTTTTTTAAATTCGCAAAAACTATCCTTGACCATATTTTTTTAGGCAACCCTATTGGTATGTGTTCAGCAACACCTTTTATACCCTATAATATTATTTTCATCCGGTAGACAGATGGGTGAAGGTCAATGTTCCGCGGTTCCGCGTGGAGGTCACGTATACTAAATCCAATACGTAGATGTCACTCCCGAAATTACCAATTAATATATATTAAATATTGTTAAATGTGTATGCTGTCAATAATAATTATTCTTTGGGGAAATCTTTGGGGAGGCCTATGTTCAGCAGTGGACGTCCTCTGGCTGATGATGATGATGATGAAATAATGTATTGTGACATTTTATGGATTCAATAGATATTAATTATGTACAATACCTGTACCTGATATTAAGTACAATCATAGACAACCAAAATATGTATAATTCATCAATGGTATAGAGAAGTCCAAATATAACGACCGTCAAGGGAAATTTTGTCCCTCGATGGTCGGCAGATTTAATCGATACGGCCCGAAGTCGTTATGTTTAAAATAGCCTGAGCTATATATTTTTGCTAGAAGGTTGGGCTCGTGCAAAAGGATTTTAAAATATCTGAAAAATATTTGTGGTAGTTAAATAAATATATTCTATTTATTTATTCATAATGTTGTAATTCAACAAGGACATAATATGTGTCACCTAATCTAGTAATGTTGTTTATACTTCCAATTAAATTTTGCTTCAGTACCATACATATTATATTAAGTAACTTATTATTAGCATTGTCAAAATCTATTAAGTGTATATAATAAATAAATAAAAGTTACTGGGTATATACTGGCTGAACCCCGGAATTTGAATTACCTAAACAAGCGACAATGGTGGTTTTTCACAGTGTGTATGGTGGTCGCTACCCAGTCGGATACAAAAATTATGAAGACCCTCGTTAAGCTTATGTTACTCTGTGGTGGGTCCGATAACCGTACAAATTGTTACGATTGACAAAAATAATTTAATTATCACACGCCGGTATACCACACAGACGGCAAGCTCGGCCGCTACCATTTACCACCCAAGAGAAATGCTGGTTGGTCCAGATATTCATAAAAGTTATTAAAATTAAAGTAATTATTTTCACGTTTTTATTGCGCATTTTGTGTGTTAAAATTTAATGAGCACCTAATCGGTAATTATTTACTTACTGAAATTGTTATTACGCAATCAAGGATCGGACGTAAACAAAGATCGTTATCAAAACTGGACGGAGTAAAACGGAGCGGGTTGGGTATCATGAACATAATGGTGCACTGGATGTGCCATACACATATTATTATAGTAAGATGGGGCTTACGACCTTACGACGGTTACACACAGTTAAATTTTTAGGCCTCTCTGGATAGAATTACATTTCTTTGCAATTTGCAAATTACATTGGAGCAAGTGGGTCACCAAGATGGTAAATGATCTCCATCGGCCATAAACGCCCATAATACCAGAAGAATCATGGACGCGTTGCCGACCTTAAAGGAGAGGAATAAATAAGGTATTGGGAAGGGGAAGGGAATTTGGGCCACCATGATATATGGCAGGGCTAATGATCCGGTTGAGCCAGCCCATTCCTGTTGTAGACAAAACTGTGTACAGCGTAGCTCTACCACTCCAACGAATTAATTATGGTATATAGCAATCTAATGAATCAACAAAAAACGGTTTTGTTGAATCAAGTCTCTTTTTGAAATTGATTCAACTCGTGTAATCCTGTCATTAAATTATACATACATAAGGCCATCCTTAACCTGCAGCCCCGATTGGGGAAGGCCGAAATGCAATTAGCACTGTACCAACGGTTTGCCTGGAAGCAGGCTAAACTGGCACCATCTAGAGAGTCAGTCGCAAATGTAATCAACAAAATAAAAAAATAAAAACGAAGCAAATGTGCTAACCGTATACAAATCTTGTAATATAGTCCATTGAAATGTTACATTTTTTAGGCCTCACCTTGCGTTTCTTAGAGGACGCAATTTTATTTTTTTGATGTGTAGGGGGGGTAAGTGTAAAGCTAAAATCAAGTTTGTGGGGTCGCCACCCTTGTCCCACGGCCGCCATCTTGAAAATAGGGGTTGAAACGGTTTTTACGATATATCTCTTAAACTATTTATCTGATAAAAAAAAATTGTTAACGTTTGTTGTTGCTAATTAAATTCTCTATAACTTTGGTCCAGTAACTTTTTGTCGTAAAACTATAAATAAAAAAGTTATAAGTGAAAATGTAATAAAGAAAAAAATAAAGATGATAATTCTCTTGACAGCCTAAGATACAAACAATTCGCCAAGGCAGTGACAAAAAGTACATTTAATTTATCTTCACTTCCTCCAACACAAGACACAGCTCGCTTTCATACTTTCCGAGTCTACCATCAGGTCCAGTCGTGACTTGGTAATAATAATGATCCTGAAGACTGGGGCTGGAAAAAATGTGGAAAATTATTGATGCCAGTGCAGAGCTCTAAACCTCCAGCACCCCCTGAGCTTCTTAAATTGATCTTTTGTAAATGCAAAGGAAACTGTGGAGCGATGTGTGGATGTCGAAAAGCAGGGCTAAAATGTTCCGCAGTGTGCTTCCATTGTTCTGGAGAGACTTGCAGTAACGTAATGGAACTCTCAGAATTAACAAATGAAAATGACTTCGATGATGAACCGCCGACATTGAAACCCCTTCCTTCTCCAGTTCTCCCACTGATATTTGATTCAGAAAACCGATCAGATGCTGAGCTGCAGCCTGGTCCATCGAAAAGACCGAGGACGGAGTAGTTCAAATTTATAAAATCACCGTGGATTAGGCCTATTGGGGATACCACGTAAAAAAAAAACGCGCTTCCAGACTCTACCTCGTGGGTGGTGAGGAAAAGAGTCAATAATTAATTATTAATAACATTGCAAAATTACTAATTAAAAGAATTATAATAACAAAATAAAAAAAAAAAAAATAACTGATGACACATTATTAGTACCCATGTATAAAATATGTATAGTTAAGAGTACTGAAAAATAGTACTCACTTCGGAGCGCTGTAAAACCTTAGCTATTGACTTAATGAAAAAATGTTGCTTATAAAAGTTGTTCCTTAAAAAACGATCTACAAAAATGGTCTGATATTGTTTTTTCGTAAAATGATAAAAAAAAAGTTATATCGAAAAATATAAATTTTTTTCTCGATATTCTGAACATTTTCACTTATAACTTTTTTATTTATAGTTTTACGACAAAAAGTTACTGGACCAAAGTTATAGAGAATTTAATTAGCAACAAAAAACGTTAACAAATTTTTTTTATCAGATAAATAGTTTAAGAGATATATCGTAAAAACCGTTTCAACCCCTATTTTCAAGATGGCGGCCGTGGGACAAGGGTGGCGACCCCACAAACTTGATTTTAGCTTTACACATACCCCCCCTACACATCAAAAAAATAAAATTGCGTCCTCTAAGAAACGCAACCCCAAATGTAACTTTTCAATGGACTAATACGAGTTATTATTATAAAGATCCTTGACACATCGTCGTCTTGTGTCATTCCACTAAAGATAATATTGCTTTGACTAATTGACTTCGGGCACTGTAACATCAAATACTTCTGAATTTACTCAGATAGATATTTTAACCATGCAGTTTGGTTTATGCAATAGTTAATATTCAAAAAGGCACGCGTTACGAGACCTGAATAATATATACATAAACATTCCATTTAGCATGTTTTGGAATTTAATTTGTACTCTTAAATTATTATAATATACTTTTTTACACCAGCCTTTTATTAATCCTGTGTCGATGATATTGAGAGAGATAAGAAAATTAAAAACGACACACAGCAGTCGTCTGCCGAAATCTCGTTTACCTTTCCGTCACATGATCGAAATGACTTCGTAAATTTTTTTGATGGCTTATTAAATGAAACGTAGGATATACGTCTGCGACTTAGTTACTGGTACTTGCGTATATATAAAATAATTAAATTTATCCTTGTATACGGTGGCAACGGTATACATCGAACGTTTAAACATGTTATCTCTAGTGAGCAATTCCACTTATTTTGGGCGGTCTCGTTTAAAAATAACAGTTTTTAGAATTCGTCAATCGAGTGGAAGTCAACATATCAACTGGTGTAAGTGTTGAAAGGTGACGCGCTTCTGATGAAGGAAGAGATAAAACTGGTGTCGGCAAAGCAACGATTTGTATAATCTGTCCAAATATGCCGTATTTCGATGTCCGCTCTGATAAATTTGTAAGATGAATTCGAATGTGTACTGCTTTTTGTGCATGTCTGCGCCTGAAGACAAACTACCTGTTAACAAATTATGTAACACGTTTTAACTTGATTTATCCTGCCCATTTTACATGATTTATGCCAAAATGGGTATAAGATGTGGTGTTTTTGGTTTGGTCTTAAGTTGCGGATTGTATTTATGGAAACTTAAAGATTTGAATTTCGTTGCATAAATAAACTTTCATCGGATTATATGTACAATTTAAGAAATACTGGTTTGTGATTTGTCTCTCGAAGCTTAACACTTTATTTTTTTTTGTCGCGGACTAGTGGCGGGGATCATCGGCACTTCACTCTCGGTTGGAAGGACGGCTGGTAGCAGTTCACGTGCTCTGTTCTGCATCAACTACTTCACGACTGGCCACCTCTTGTGCAGCGTTTCGAATCGCAGGCGCATCACAGAATGGTTTATTAGGTAAGAAAAATACGGTCTCTGCGTGAATTTTTCTAACATGGTGTGCTTAAGACTGTTGATATCTAAACTAAATCCAATACTTTCTAACACAATCATAATCATAAAAATCATATTGCACTGACCCCTAGTTGGAGTAGTATGTGTATGGGAAGATGATGAGTTGGGGAAAATTATTATTTTATCTAGGAGGTATTTAAATAATATGATGGCATTTTTTAAATTTATTACTATATTACCTTCTTAAAAAACTTGTTTGATGGCAAGTGGAACATATTACACAATAGTTCCATACAAAGTTTTAAGTAATTCTTTATGGTTTATTTATAGTGGTATTATTTTTCCTTTATTTTACAGATGTTCGGTCTATCCCATTCCATTCTGGTGAAATGGCACCCACGGAATCAGCTTCACAAAATCAGGGCTTGAGCGTGCTAGAGTCATTAGCCATCGGCGTTTGTGTTCTTATGTTGATATTTATCTATGCGGCTGGTATAATCTTCTACGTTCATTACAAACAAAGGCAGAAAAGAAAACAGAAGGATCCAGAACAAAACATGTCAAGTGCATCTTCAGATAACGGTTCTTCACTTGAATCACGTATTGATATGAGCAATGTGGTAAGAAAATGAAAATATGATACGTTTCAAGCGTTTAACTTACTTTATTTTGTTAATAGTCATCATATTTACAGATGTTAAAATCAAATCCTTTGTTAAAACTGAACGGACTAGGGAGTGACTTTTTCAGCAGCGACACTGGGTTTTCCGATGCAAGTGAGCACACTGAAAATACCATTGATAAGTCGCCTAATAATTCGCTAAAGGTACTTATAACTTAACTACTATTATTAAACTGAAATCACATTCTTTAAACTATATTTAATGCCTCGTTTAGTTTCAGAAAATGAATTCCGGCGTAATATCTGCGATGGTACATTCGCATCGAAAGAAACCATCTCGTACTTCAATAAGAAATGTATCGAGTTCCGATCGCTCACATGAACGATTCCATAGACGTTCAGTGTCACCAGATACTTTAGAGAGAGCTCCACATTCAGATTTATCTATTGTAGATTACAGCATTGAAAACAACGCTGCCAATAATAAGCAACTTGTTTCTCACGGAGAAACAGCTTTGAGGAAGAAACTTTACTTTAATCCAGTATTTTTTGAATCGGAATTATTGAAGGTATTGGCTTTAACAAAAACTGTGATGTAATAAGTCGCTATCTACCCTGATATATAAAATTTATTTACTATTTCAGAATCCTCCACCAGCAGCAATTGAGTTTCTCATGAAAATTCGGGAAGTGATGTCTATTGCTAAAGAAAAGATGACATCAAAAAGATTTATCCCTATGCTATCAGATATACCAGAAGAAGATCTTTATCATACTGTAGATCTGGGCTGGGATATTCCTTGTGCTCGACGTGGCCGTAGATTTAGCGCAATAAGTCTCAAACAAGAAAACAGCAGAAAGGCTGTCCACTGTGGAGGATGTCCGGGTTGCGATAGTAACGTAAGACCACAAAAAGCCATTGCTTTGACGAGATCTAATTCATGTAAATCGTGCGTGAGTGACGATTATAAACAAAGAATTGTCAGAAAATGGTTAGACGAGGTTCCGACTCCATCAGCCACCAAAAAACCCATAAAATCTGTTGGCAAAATGAGTGGTACACCTAGAGTTATTGAAACTAAAGTTAAAGAAAAAAGCAGGCCTAAATCAGCTGAGCTAATTAGAAGTGAAGATACGAAACCTAAGGTCAAAGAAATTACACTAAAAGACCACTCTGTGAAACCAGTGAAAGATATTGTTATTGGCACGGATATCAAACCAGAACCAGAGGTTAAACCTATAAGCAAACCCATAATGATAAAAGATATCGACACAATAGAGAAAGAGAAGCCTTCTAAACCTATTATAAGTGAACCAAAATCAATATCACCCACTACAAATGAAAAGAGGAGTCCGCAGAGTCACACATCAAGAAGAATTAGAAAGAAATTGCCACCACCACCACCACCACCTGTGAACCAAACTAAATCACTAAATTCTGAGGATGGCGAGCCAATGTTACCTGAAGTTAAAGTGAAAATGGAGGCAGTTATACAAGAATTTAATCATTGTCGCCGCGCAGAGCCTGTGGAGTTAGAAGAAGTAAAAATGGAAACAATATCCCCTATTACACCAAGAATTGTTATACCTGTTATTGCTGCAGATTCTAATTATTTCAGCGATGATAATACACTTAAGCAATCGCGCAAAAAAGATATATTTATTGATCGTGAAAATGGAATGGAATTTGATAGCTTAGAACGTAGCCTAATGAGAAGGCGCAGATTTTCTTTAGCTTGCGGTCCTGAATTGGTTCGAAATGACTATTTTAACTTTGATCCACCTTTAGTAAAATGCGAAAGATTAGCCAACAGCTGGCGTGACGTAAAGGAAGCTGTTGATGAAGAATATCAATTAATACAGCAAAAAATTACGCCACCTCAAAATCGCAGACAATCTATAACCGAAGTATTTATCAATCAGTCTGAACCTTTATACGATAATGTCTCGAACCCCGGACCTTTAACGATTCAAGTTCGTGGATCACCTATTGAAAATAGACGTAATAGTATTGACAATTTTGATCCTGATACTCTTGACAGAAAACCTAAGCATGACGTCAAAAAACGAGTCGAGAAAATACTTTTGAAATCTGCTGGTAGCTTCAAATACAAATCACCATCATCAGAAAATGAGCCCCCTAAAAAATCACCGGACTTTGCTATTACCAGAAAAATCGGAAACTTGAGGCAAATTTATGAAGCTAAAGCAAAAGCACAGCAAGAAGAAGCTAAGTTATATAACAGACGTGGTAGTGTGCCATACGGAGCACAAGACATGCCTGCTTTTATGAGACCTGTTAAGACTCCTGATCTGATAAGACATATTGAAAGTCCAAAAGATCCAAAACCACCAGTACCACCGAAATCGCGCCGTGGACCGGAACTATCTCCAAAATTCTCAAGTTCAACGCGAGAAAGTCCCCCAGGAGAACGTCGCCGTGGATCGGAAGATAGAGATCGTTTCCCATTATACACAAGGGCTGATAACTTAAACGCCAGACGTTCTGGACGACGCTCCGCAAGAACTAGATCTCGGCGAACTGATTTGAGAAAGCTATACAGAACTGAAGACTCAGGCTATATGAGTACAGATTCAAATGAGTCAAAGCGTAGAGCAAAATATTTGATGCAACTAAAACCCAAAATGGTGATGGCAGAATCTGCAATCATGAGAAATGTAATCAAAACTCCAGTATTACAAGTCGAATCTGATACAGATGAATTAGAATCTCTGTGTGATGGACGCAGCGAGTCTGGAGGGGAGAGCGTTGAAACTGATTCTGTATTTTTCGGAAATTTCGACGACTCAAAGGAATTGCTTGCAGAGTTAGGCATAAGTACTTTTGATCCTCAAAAGATGCAAACTCATCAGCAAATAGATTCTGGATTTATGTGTGAAACGAACATAATTTTGAGTGGCGATAGTGACTCAGAGCACAGAAGTGTCATTTCGATAGTAACTGGGCATGATGGTAGAGCGTCTTCTGCGTCCATTGCCAAGTTGGACGACATGCCATATATGCACACGATAGAATGTTAAGCTGTATAGTAATAATTTATATTACATTTATTAAGACATAAATCTGATCTTAGTTCTGATGTTGTGAAAGCATACAATAAAGAACTTTGTGGAGATCGGGTAAAAGGAGAAATATTATAATATATTAAAAGTTTTATATGAGATTTGTATATAGTAATTAAGGATCTGCGTAAAAAAATATTTTAACCTACCTGTTTGTTATGAATTAGTGGATGTACTAATCTACTAATGCAACGTAAATAATTAAAAGTAAGTATTTAAATACCTACTCCGTCGAATTTATATTGAAGTAGGTTTACGTCACCGAATTATACCTCAACAAGATTTTAAAATTTTGCCATCCTTTTCGAAAATTTATCGAAATAATTCTAACTAACTTACAATATATTCAGTTGTCAATATATACGTACAATATGTTCAACTATATTCACTAACTTTATTTCGTCACCCACCATGGAGATTTTGTGCCTTTAGTTAATCTTACTTCTATTTATTGTTATTAATTGGTGCATATTTCCTTGTTGTTAATTTATAAAATCATTTAATTTAAGCCTTAAGATTATTTACCTAAGTTATAATGTAAATTATGAAATATATACTTGTTTGTACATTTTATAACCGGCCGGTTGTGCAATTAAATTTTTTATAGTTTTTCCTGAAATATAAAATGGATTGGAAGTAATTTTACGGTGCTTGGTACGATTTAGAGGCTCAATTAATTTATTGATTTTTAAGTCATTTATTTTTAAGTGATGTGGTTACAAATAATATGCATCGTGCATGTTATACAAAATATTTTCAGACTTTGTATAAAAAGTTATTTTAGAAAATGTTTTATTATAAATAAATGTTGTAATTACCTAGTCCTGGACTATTCTTGCCCTATCTCTGATGACGTATTAATATTATATTGGATCTTTGTGCCATTTAATGAACAGTTTTTATCAGAAAGTGCAGAAGTGTGGGGAAATACTGTAACTGAATAGGTACCTACTCAACTTGGTTTAAAACTCATAGGGTGAAAAGAAAGAAACTTATATTATTATTACGTGTGTAAATAAAATGTTCAACGTTGTAAAATATAGTGCCACGGTAAAACATAAATGGATGTGTGGTGTTTCGTGTTTGTGATATATCTATCTAGTCTCTAATCACCCCTTATATAGAGTTTTAGACCGCACATAGCTTGTGAATACTTTTAAACACACACGGGAAACACTCCGTCTTGTTCGGAGAGAACAGGGCTTATAGTAGTGGCGAGTGTATTTTTATAGCTTTATTTATTTTTATTATTTTTTATAGCATAGGCCGGCAAACGAGCAAGTGGGTCACTTGATGGTAAGTGATCTCCACCGCCCATGTACGCCCACCACCAGAAGAGTCATGGGCGCGTTGCCGACCTTAAAGGAAAGGGATAATTAGGGATTGAGAAGGGGAGGGGATTTGGGCTTCCAGTTATCTCACTCACCGTACGAAACGCAGCAGCAAGCCACTACTTTACGTCGGTTTTCTGTGAGACAGTGGTAACGATCCGGTCGAGCTAGCCCATTCATGCTGTAGACAAAACTGTCTACAGCGTGGCTCTACCACTCAAAATTATTATCTTCCTTACTACTTATTATTTTTATTACTTTTTAATACTACTTACTACTTTTTACTATCCCTTATTACTTATTATTATCTTCCTTCATTATACTTGATAGTGTCGGTAGTATAAACATACTCAATATCTATGCACCATAATATGGAATCAATCTCCGTATGTTCGTCCGTACTGCGTTTTGTACGGTGAGTGATCTAACTCACGGCACGAAAACTCTCCGGATATCTATCCGGAGGCCCAAATCCCCCTCCACTTTCCCAATACCTTAATTATCCCTTTCTTTTAATGCAACGTAACATGCTCATGATACTTCTGGTATTGTGGGCGTACATGGACGGTCGAGATCACTCAGCGCATATTTTTTATCATAGCACTGTATATCGTGCTTTTATCCTGCATTTTTCATCATTTTCTATTAAGTACCTTTCTACGTGTAGCTACATTCCTCATAAGTATGAAATTGAACGATTTCGTAAAGGATATGCTTTACTTGCGTCAATTTTTTAACAAACATAAGGCCGTAAAATCCAATTAGGTGTTTATTTCCTCTTAAAAAATCCCATTCTGTGTTTCTTTTCTTCTCACTCTTTGTCCTCCTTCAAATAAACAACTTCTATTAGCATTGTATTGTACTATTCTTTTAAGCGCCGATTAGTATCAAGACTTTTACCTATTTTTCTTCATTTTCTATGACGCAAAAAGCGTGTATATAAACGTAAAGGAACTGTAATTTAAATGCACAAAATAGGCACATCTACATAATATTGCTATACCAACGCACTTTCTAGTCTCTACATATATAAATGCTAAATATGTTGCTAATGTTTTGTTCGCAACTATTGTATAAAATTTATTTATTTATTTATTTATTTAAACTTCATTGTACACAAGGAGTACAGGACAGAACACTAAAATATAACTAATATTAGAAGTACAATTGGCGGCCTTATCGCTCAGGGCAATGTCTTACAGGCAACCATGGGATGGAGATGAAAGAAGGACAAAGAAAGGGCAGTTAAGAGTGTACAATAAGCTAATTTTAAAAGTATACACAAATATAATTGATATACTAATTAAATATTATAAATAAATATATACATACATATAATACATAAACTAACTATAAAATATATATGTATATACATAAAGATATATAATTTATTGCCAGTGTAATTAGGTCAAAAATTTACTTTAATATTTTTGAAATTACAATAGATAGAGAGTGCTATCATCAGTTAAGCAAATGACAATTGCATAAAACACGTTGAACTTTAACCCGAGATATTTGAATTGCAAAAACATTCTGTGTCTGCATGAAAGCTTTTACTCGACGGCTCGAAATGTGGAACATGACTCTAAACTCTAGTGCATGAATGAAGGTTACTTGTTAATAACTATTGTAAATTAAAAACATTTTTATATTCCATGATTTGTGCTGTGGTCGGTTTCGTGACTTAAAAATAATTTCTACACCGATTTTATTAATTAATTCCCGTAAATCGCAGTGTCGTGTGGGACAGACCTTGCAGCGTTCGAAAACTTGAAGATTTATTTACTCTATCGCCTTGTTTTATCCAAAGAAAACTATCTTATCTCTGTTATATTAACTTTCATTGATTTAAAAATAGACATATGATAATATTATATATGCGATGAGCGGTTTTGTATTTTCAACGAAGTGTACATCGGCCCATTAGCTCAGTTGGTTAGAGCGTCGTGCTAATAACGCGAAGGTCGCGGGTTCGATCCCCTCATGGGCCACTGATTCTTTTGCTACTCTAATCAAATTGTTGCTAATAGAACTCTGGGCGCTGTATTGAAAAGCTGCGATTTTTTCCGAATAAAATGTATTCACCAAACGGGATATATTTATACCACATTATAAAAAAGGTTCTTTTTTATTTTATGTTTTAAAGAAGTCAAGACATAATAATAATTCCACAGATAAAAGCTTTGTCAAAAAATAATAAACATTATAAGAAAACTGCGAGTAAAGAAAACTGCATTCCGCACACAAACCTTACAACAATACCTCACCAGAACACAGAGATATGTCATATCAACTGATGGATACCCATAAAATTGAAGCGACATCTGGTATCTAATGGTTTCATAATGTTCTAGTTGAAGATTGTTACATTCCGTTGAACTATTTCAGTTACAGATGTGCTATTTTTGTACGGAATACATTGCCAACCCAGTTATTTTATTTAAACAGTTTTCACCAACGCAACATTCGTGTAGATTCTAACAGATATACCTTTTTATTTCTTAAAGTGACTATACTGGACCTTATGTTAAGTACACTATAATGTCGCCTGTCAAGACACAATGTCCCTCAACGGTTGGCAGAATTATGCCAGCCTCAAGTTACTGGATGTAGGTATAATGGTTCACCCCGGCGGGTTTTTACTATGTGTATGGTGGTCGCTATCCCGTCGGATAAACAATATGATCTTCCCCCGGCCCTCGTAATACCAGCCCTGTATTACACTGGTCCTACTACTGGACTCCCCATCCTCTACGACTGAGAGGGTATAGGCCTTAGCCTACCACGCTGAAATAATACGGGTTAGCAGACTTCACATACTTTCAAAATTCTTAAGGAGAACTTCTTAGGTGTGTAGGTTTCCTCGACATATTTCTTTCAACGTTAAAGAAAGCGATAATTAACATTGAATGCACACATAACTTAGAAAAGTCAGAAGTGATGTAATATTCTTAGGTTGGTTGCGAACTTGCGACTTTTGTCTCGTCTGCCGTATCACTCCCCGCTGAGCTATCGCTTACTTATTTTATTTATACTTTGCACAAAAATAATGTACTAAAGTACAGTAATGTACTGAAAGAATTAAAGGCATTCCTGCTATTAAAACTGAGGTAGTATAGGTGGTACATGTATAAATGAAGATACGTATTTTGTTACGATATCCAAAAAAAAATTGTTACTAGCCCCGTATTATACATTTCCCACTGCTGGGTACGGGCCTCCTCTACGGAATGAGAGGGGGGCCTTAGTCCACCACGCTGACCTAATGCGGGTTGGTAGACTTCACATACCTTCGAAAAATCTTATTCAGTTCTCAGGTAAGCAGGTTTCCTCACGATGTTTCCTTCACTTACTTTAAGCAAGCGATAATTAACAATTAATATACACGTAACTTAGAAAAGTCATAGGTATGCTCTTGGGGCAGGTTTCGAACCTGCGGCTTTCGTCTCGACAGTCCGTACTACTCTCCGCTGAGCTATCGCTGCTATTCCAAAAACCAAAAAAATATATACAATTAATTGATATACACAACATTCTAATATTTATATTGAAACTAGTTGATTACAATAATTGACAACCAGTGAAAGAAGTGTAAAATGATTACCATTTTTTAGATGTAAAACAAGTTATTTTTGACATATTGGCTGAATATATATAAATGAATAATTAACTACCTTAAAAATATTTTAGTGTGACCTGAATTTATATTAATATACAGGTATTGCTAACCCTATACAGGTATTGCTTGCTAATTATTTTAGCTTAGCATAATTTGTTTACGTGTCTGATTATGCTGATGGGCTTGAGTAGGTCACGTACATACATAGGTACGTGATTACTATTGGACAGTTGTAATATTAATAAGGTTACCGTGTGTTCCTGGGTTGAAATCCCAGGTTGGGCAGTTACAAGTTGTGTTTAAGTTTCCGATTCGAATAATCTCACATGAGTTGCCCAGGATTAGAGTTTGCGTCCCATTTAGTGATATCCTAGGACCCTATCACATCATAGGAAGGAAATAAATTCAGCGACCAGTGGGTTCCAGCACTAATAGCACCTTCGGGGATATTGGCGTGAACTTACGTTGCGTAGTTATTAATGACAAAATTAAGCATCAATTCGTTAGTGGAAAGGAAAAAATACTAAAGCGCCAATTACGTGAATTCTAACCAAGAGGCATGACTGTGACAAACACGCGTGACAAACTCTAAGATGTGGAATTTTGTTAAATTTTGGGACCTAATTCACGGAACGATTTGTTCTGAAGTGTTATAACGTTTCACTTTGTAATATTTGTTGTAAGTCACGTCTACAATAGCGTATGAGAGCCACGCCTAGCCTCTCAGTGCGATGATATGTCACGGAAGCGTGGACACATCTATATGTAAAGAGTCTGAATAATTCGTTTTTATAGATGTATTTTGTAGATACATATATTAAGAGTATTAAAATTAGGTGTGACCGAATTTACATCGCATCTTTAGCACTAAAATTCATCGTGCAAATTAATGATTTCTCTCATAAGATTTATCGGAGTCAAAAACTCGTTCGGAATTTGTAATATCGTGACATTTTCTTTGAAATAGAAACAAAAACTAGGTGACCTATAATACATCAATATTGAATCACATTAATAGCTTCGATTTAGTGTTATGTTCATTTAAGATAGAAAATTTTGGTATACAAGTATTATCATTATCTTTTTGTATTGTTTTCATTATCTTTATGTACATTTTTATTGAGTTTTATCGATTCTTTCGACGTATCTTTTTGTGATTTATGACATTTAATTCCAATTCTACTTATTTGGATAATGTACGCCAAATGATAAAAATGGCTAATAGTAGTAACTAAAATAATGGAAATAAAACTAATTTAAACGGAATTTATGCCAGGTTATTTTAAATTTTAGTCCAACGCGTGTTGTCGGGGCCAAAACTTAAAATAAACCGCGATAGAATCCGGTTAAATTGTTGTTAAATTGTGTGTGTGTGTTTTTTTTATAGCATAGGCCGGCAAACGAGAAAGTGAGTCACCTGATGGCAAGTGATCTCCACCGCCCATGTACGCCCACCACCAGAATAATCATGACCGGGTTGCCGACCTTAAAGGAAAGGGATAATGAGGGAATGGGAAGGGGAGGGAATTTGGGCTTCCGGATATCACACTCACCGTACGAAACGCAGCAGCAAGCCGCTACTTTACGTCGGTTTTCTGTGAGACAGTGGTAACAACCCGGTCGAGCCAGCCCATTTATGCTGTAGACAAAACTGTCTACAGCGTGGCTCTACCACTCAATTTTTTTTTCAATTTCAATGTGTAACATTCGCGTAAACATATGGAAATATTATTTAATAATTAACTTGTTTGATTATTACATTATCATACCTTACTATTAGGAGTTCGGATTTATTGTATACAATCTATAGTTAAATACTCTCACAATAGCCTCAGAAACCGTGAGTTTAAATTCCAGGTCGTAAAATAAAAAATGTGTTTGAGTTTTCACAGATCACCATACTTCACAGATGAGATGCCCTAATTGAAACATGTGTCCGTTATGGCAATAGACTCACCCTATCACATCATGGGGCGAAAATAATTTCGGCTTGGTTGCAGCATTAGTTGCGCCTTTGAGGACGCCGGCAATGAGGTTGTGTTGTTTATCCTGCCACGATAAAATAACTACACCGAATCTGATGCAATAACAGTACAGTGTAGTTCATGTAATGGCGACTGTCAAAAGACATTGCAACTCTCGACTATCGTTAGAATTATGCCGGCCTGACGTTGCTGGTATACACGGGCTGACCAGGAACGCGACTCGGCGGAACGAACCACCATAACAGGTTTTTTCACCGTGTAAGGTACCCATTATTTAGGTAACACAGGTGGTAGATCCCTCGTATGCGAGAGGCCGTCTGGGTTGGTACCACCGCTTTGTCTATTTCTGCCGGCAAGCAACAGTGTGTAAGCACTGTTGTGTTTCAGTTTGAAGGACATTGAAGCCAGTGAAATTACTGGGCATTATGAGACTTAACACCTTATGTCTCGGGGTGACGAGCGCAGTTCAGTACCATGCAGTGCTCTGTAATTCAAAGTTCTGTGTGGTGTTGTTTCTGTTTATGGGCAGGCGTGGCGCTTACCATCAGGCGAGCGCCTTGCTCGTTTCGTCATTCAATCAAATAAAATGAGAGCCTCCAGCTCGTGTTGTGTTAAGCTATCTATGAGAATATATCATCGTCATATTCAGTCTGAAAGATAGAGATTTCAAAATATCACGTAAAGCTAGTGTGCAACATATCTTAGCGTGTGTGTCAGTATTTTGCCGAGTAAAGTATATCGGCCCATTAGCTCAGTTGGTTAGAGCGTCGTGCTAATAACGCGAAGGTCGCGGGTTCGATCCCCTCATGGGCCACGGTTTATTTTTGTGTATTCTTAAAAAGTAAGTTTTTTTATTGGCCGGCAATCGAGTAAGTGAATCACTTGATAGTAATTGATATTTGCCACTCATCTATAATACTGGAATAATCATGGACGCGTTGTAGTATTTTAAGAAAGATATGGTGCAATCCCCTTTCCCAATCGAAGGGAGGGGGATCTATGGCTCGGGAAATTTGACTCACCTTAAGTTACGTAACATCAAGTTATCATTTTCCATCGGTGCCTGTGAGATAGTGCCAGCACATTCATGATGTGGACAAAATATGTCCACAGCATGGCTCTACCACTTAATTAGTTGCTAAAAAATACTTTAAAGTTAAGTAGAGCCATGCCTACCACTTAATTAGTTGCTAAAAAAATCAATGTTTCCTTGATGTCTAAGGGCCGGCGCTCATAGACGGCATGGCACGGCATGGCACGGCAGGTCATGCTGCGGCATCCCGCGGCGTCCCGTGGCATGCCGTGGCATCCTGCTGAATGCCCAGCCACTGTCTCTCTCTCGCGCACCGCGGCAATCCGTGGAATGAAACGGCATGCCACGGGACGCCGCGGGATGCCGCGGCGCGTCGCGTCATGCCACAGCATCCCGCGGCACGTCGCGGCACTGTGGTATTGAAATAAAGTAACGTGAATTCTAAACTTGTGGCAATAAGATTCAAAATAACTTGATTAGTAATAAAATCCTTTGCCATGCCATGCCGTGCCATGCCGTCTATGAGCGCCGGCCATTAGTCGTAACTATATTTTATAAAATACGCAGCCAGACAAGCACAACATCAACGAAAAACGGGTTTACTAAAATATTTAATAATATCTGGTTAGCTAAGCACATGACACTTATTTTCCTTCGCATATGTGGCCCAGCGGGACCCGTCACTGGATAACGTCTTCAAGATTTGCGAATTACAGAAACCACCACCTCATGACACATTTATTACGCCATTTCGCATTTTAATTTAATTTATCTTTTAACACATAGCATAAAACTATTTTATTCGACAATTTTACTTGTAGCTGTACCTAAAGTTACTTTTTTACCGACAAAAAACGGAAGAGGTTAAAAATTGGACGAGATTTCTGTATGTTTAACTGCGCACACCTCCGCCAAATCTGGACTGATGATAATTTAGAATGGTAATTCATTTTTTAATTCTATTTTTCTAATAGGTATAACTAATATGTAAGCCAATGAGGACATCGTAATGTACGAAGGAATTATTAATGGAAAAGTAATTTTCGCTTGTATATAGTAATAAGAAAAAAAATCCTCATTATGGGACTGAAACAAGTTCGGCGAAATGTGGGTGTACGGGTTACACCTCTGCCTACCCTTTCGGGGATTACAGGCGTGAGTGCGTAATTTTACCACAAACTTTCTATTTTTATTCATTCTAACTTCTTACTAAATACAACTACTACCACTAACAAAATCTAATGCAAATGTGAAGTTTGCGCATCAACTGCGAAAATAACTAATTTATATTCAATTGTATGGTAAAATTTCACTTAATTTTTTAATGGACTTTTTATACCTACGTAATTAAATCTACAAAAAGTCCATTACGCGAAAATAAACACATTAGAAATCACATTTATTCTTCATTAAATTACTTCAAATATTTACTAAAAGTAGGTGTCTACACAATTTGTAAATAATTTTTATTATACATATTTAAATACTTGGAACAAGTTTTGTATGACGATGGCAAGATGGTGCGACTAATAATATTTGGTTATCCTCAGTCACTGCTCTTTGGTAAGTTGTAAAAATTATTTGCTTTAACTTCACGGGACATGGCGTCTTGTGGAATAGCATCTTTGCATACACAACTGTAATTTTATTTTTGTATTTTTTTTATAACGCGGTGAATAAAAATGCAGGGCTGAATAGGAACAAACAATGTTTAGATTTGTTAGGCATATATATATTTTAACTAGTACTAAATAAATACGTTTCTATATATTTTGGACAAAGTTGGGCTTGAGACAAGTCCAACTTGTCCGTCTAATAACCAATATAAGTTTGTAATATTTCTGTATTCCTATATTTAACACTGTTTTGTAGTAAATAACATTAATAATAACAACTAATGCTTACATTGCTATCTACACATCAACAGAAGGGATATGGTGCTTTCTTAAAAGTAGCAACTTAAGTACCTATACAAAAATAATAATCACTTTTACTTAGTTGCAATTGCAAATAATAAAAACCTTCTTAAAAAATTACAAAATTAATCTACAGAAATATCGTGCTTATTCATATATTTCTTGTAGAATGAAAACCTTATAATTAAAAACATTATAAATTAATTCGAATCTTCGTCTGATGAATACTTTTCAGTATAAATTTTCGCCTCTTTTTGTCTGCAAGTCCGCTAAGAAGACGCTTCGGAATATGCTGTAAATCTTTGTGAAATTATATTTGAAGAAGCAGTGTAATATTTCATACTTTCTGCTTAGTACGAGTAGTTTTCAAAACTTTAAATTCAATGCTAGGCGTTTGTGCACGCTTTTGGCGAGTTCTTATTGTAGTTTTTCTCTGCTCGTGGTGTGTGTGTATTTCTATATTTTCTACAGTTGAGATTATTTTTCACGAACATTGTATAACGATAAATAAACTTATTAAATTTTAAGATAAATAATTTATTATTGTACAATGGTTTCTGTGTTAAATGTTTAATGTGTTAATACGTGAATGAATTGTTAGAATGTATCTGAATATTTTTCTGAGAGTCGTCTTTGATAAAATCTATGTAGCGAACGTTTTACAGGACGAGAGTAATCGCGTGCTATAACTCTGAAAATAAATTAAGTTTAATATGAATTAATAAAATTGGGTGAGATCATGAAGTTTAAAAATTAAGTCTTTTTTTATTTGATTGAATGACGAGACGAGCAATGAGACAGTAGTAACGACCAGGTCGAGCCACCCATTCATGCTGTAGACAAAACTGTCTACAGCGTGGCTCTACCACTCCATAGGTTTTGAATATAATTAAAATTTACGGAGCTATAATTTAAAGTGAACACAATTTTAGTGTTTTGGCAGAACGGCACATAACATGCTAATGCCAAATAGAATCACGTCCAACCGACACGGCAAACTGTCACATAACATAACACCTTTACGCGAGCGGCTTTCTAAGGAAAAGTTTATGTACCACTGGCCACGTATGAATTACCACTGTATCTTGGCGTTATCTTATGCCTTTATGGTGTGGTTTTACAATTTATTTTTCCTGATTTTGTGAAATTCAGAAAACGTTGTAGACATGGTATGAGGCTGATACGTAAAAGTCGGTTTAAGTAGTTTAATTTAATATAAATTACGTTCGGGAATTATATCTCTATTTCAATTCCATACATCACGGGTAGCGTGGCCGAGCGGTCTAAGGCGCTGGTTTAAGGCACCAGTCTCTTCGGAGGCGTGGGTTCGAATCCCACCGCTGCCATATATTTTCACCCTCAGAAAATTTTGCTTCATTGAAATTATAATAATATAACAGTAATTTTAATCATAATTTAATTCATTGACTAGGTATAGCAAACCAACCTATTTTTAACCGACGAAAATAACGGAGGAGGTACTCAATTCACCAGTATCTTTTTTTAATATTCATTCAGGCATTTGCGAAATTTGGACCAATTCGGTTAATTATATCCGCAGGTAAGACAATTTCCCAAAATATTAAGGTTATTCTTGAAATAATTTTTCCCAAAGAATTCAATAGTGTACTTCATTTTGACCTTGGCGATGTCCTATATATATCGGATTGAATTTGTGCCCGATGTGGCGATAAGGTCACCACCAATATCATGGAATGGAAGTAAGCTCGGGGGTGGTGGGTGTACTAATTAAATCCCTGCCTACCCATTCGCTATGAGCTAGGTATTCGGTATTGCTACTATAAAGCCACGGTATTTATTAGTATTTGTGAGTGGTAGAGCCACGCTGTAGACAGTGTTGTCTACAGCATGAATGGGCTGGCTCGACCGGGTCGTTACCACTGTTTCATAGAAAAACGACGTAAAGTAGCAGCTTGCTGCTGCGTTTCGTACGGGGAGTGAGATATCCGGAAGCCCAAATCCCCTCCCCTTCCCAATCCCTAATTATCCCTTTCCTTTAAGGTCGGCAACGCGCCCATGATTCTTCTGGTGGTGGGCGTAGATAGGCGGTGGAAATCACTTACCATCAGGTGACCCACTTGCTCGTCTGCCGGCCTATGCTATAAAAAAAAAACTCCAAAATAAATCCCGCTACGTTTTTATCGAGTTGGATTCGATGTATTCAAGCAGTTTCAATAATGGGACAATCTAGCATGTCTAAACACTTTAAATACACATTACCACTAAGCGCCCGTCAAATATGACAGGTGCGCCTATTATCAAATTATGGATTTTACCTTACCCTGAATCGTTGAACCATCACTTTAATAAGTCGAATGCGTGCTCTTGAGGAACAGAAGTTGTTTATACATATATACTAAACCCCAATAGCTCTTTATATTACGCTGTCATGTACGATAAGTACCTTAAATCTAAATACATTTTAATTTTTATTTCGTGCGTAAGTGGTTAAGTTTGTTAAACGGTAGTTAGTTGTTAATCTTTAGTTACTTATGTGCATTTTCACGTTTTATAATACACTTAACATTTTATTGGGCCTTACAATCATCAAACAGTATTACGAGTATATGTTTATTTACATTTTTGACTAATTAGTGAATTGTTTAGATCTTTATTTTAATAACTGTGAACTAGCTTAAAAAATACGCATCTACGCTTTTCGTACTATATAGCACTGTATTTTTTACAACAATGACTTCCAAACGAACAATTTTATATCGTGCAAAAACATAATTTTGGGTTTAAAACATCATGCCGTGTATCATTATTTTTGACGAATGAACGGTTATGTTCCATAGATGCTAGAACTGACGATGAGTTTCAGCTATTTCATAATTAAACGGCTCCACGGCTCGACTGGGTTATTTAGTTTTTTTTGGAAGAACTGGTGGGGTGAAGGCCTCTTCCAAAGATGCCCCGTTGTCTCGGTCTTGTGATATTTGGGTCCAGTTTGAGCCGGCCGATCTTTTGATCTCGTCTTCACACCGTGTCGGTGGTCTTCCTTATCTTTTTCCTTGTAGACCTTTCCACAGGGTTGCTTTTACGGTCCATGTGTGTTTTTTTTTTATAGCACAGGCATATACGAGCAAGTGGGTCACCTGATCGTAAGTGATCTCCACCGCCCATGTACGCCCACCACCAGAAGAATCATGGGCGCGTTGCCGACCTTAAAGGAAAGGGATATTAAAGCATTGGGAAGAGGAGGGGATTTGGGCTTCCGGATATCTCACCCACCGTACGAAACGCAGCGGCAAGCCGCTACTTTACGTCGGTTTTTCTGTGTGACAGTGGTAACTACCCAACCCATTCATGCTGTAGACAAAGCTGTCTACAGCGTGGCTGTACCACTCAAAAACTGTTGGTCTGTAAACCTAGCTCCGTGGCCTACCCATTTCCATTTTTTTTTGGCTTTTGTTATTGTTCTTATTTTTGTATGTCGTATTTTCTCTAGTTTTTTATCTTGAGCATGCTTTTCTGTAATCCTCGCCGGCAGGTGATGATTTTGTGATTTGCTTTGGCCATAAATTTCCACGTCTAACACCCGTAGGTTAAACACTGTAAGAGGCTAAAACTAATTGTCTTGGTTTTTAAACTGTTTGATATGTTGCTATTAGACCCTTTTATTTCTTTTAAACTCCAGTGTTTGTTCCATGTTTGCTGTACTCTCTATTTCTATATGATTGCTTTTTCTATCAAAATTAATTATTTTTCCTAAGAATATATATTTTTCTGTGTATTTCAGCGGATTATCATTAATTATTATCGATATTTTATAACTATTTGTCATTGTCATAAGTTTAGTGAGATTTATTTTTAGCCCTACATTTGTCATTTGTCACTATATTTGTAACGATTCGATCATGAGCTGCAACTGAGAGGATTTGAATAGTTCGGTGCAAATCGACTTCATAAAAACAGACACGATCCGTTACAACTCTTCAGTACAGTTTACTTGTATAACAATTTACCGACACATACGTTCACGAGCGAGTGATCAAGATTTTTTCGTTCGCCACGCGTGCGTGCAATACGCGCTTGCAGATGAGCCGTCAAGTCGCACACGGCACAGGTGCTCGCTGCATCCATTCGCCATTTACACGACACTCGCGGTACCGTCGAGTCACCTCGCTCGCGCACTCGCCGGGTACACGTGCGAATATCGACATCGACATATTTTAATGTCGATTGACTTTTAAAATACGGTGTACTTGTTCGTAGTGCGCAGAATACACTACAGTGGTATATAGTGGACTATGTGACTATTAGTATTAAAGTAATGCATTGTTGCGTTTGAGACTTTCACACAGCTCGAGGCGCGACTGTTCGGTAAGATTTTTCATGCTTTTCATTAGTTTTGTCATTTCATAGTGCGACGGTAAATCTAGCATAGAATTTTGTTATTTATTATACATTCTCAATAATTATTTATTTGTATCGGTTACGTTGATATTTTAAAAATGAAAGTGCACGTAAACTAATTTAGCTGAGTTTTACCGATTCGCGATTATTTAAAAAGTATTCGTTAGCTTTAAATGTTATTGTTTCTAATTAACATTAACATAGATTTTTATGTGGTTTAGGTAACATAATACAAACAATATTTATTGTTTCATTTTTAATAATCATTATCGTTTTCTTGTTATTACCAATCGAAAGTAACCTTTTTGAGGGGGTATGTGATAGTTTTCAATAGCTTTCTAGCGTGCTTTATTTCTTTACTAAAAATATTGCAAATATTCATTCATAATAATATTAGGGATAAAAATATTTCGGCCTTAATTTTCATTTTCACTGACACCTTTCTCCTCCACCTGCCCTTATCCCATACGCAGTGGGATCAACGCAACATGCTTTTTAACACATGTTACAGAAAGATTATGACCGTCCACCTGCTAGGCGTCAACCCCACTTGGGAGAACTCCAATATAAAAACCTAATTCAATAATAACTTATTCTGTAATTAAATTTAGTCAGGTATATAAATCAATATAAACTCAAGTACACGTAGGTTAAATGGGCGAACTGTGAACACTTCCGATAATATTGTTCCGGTGTGTTCCCACAACACGCGGCGATAAAAACGAGAACGCTCCGCAATTAACGAGATTTAATTGACGTGAGCTCACAACACACCGTCGTACTATACACTTATTATAATGGAATTCTATTTTTAAATATCTTCCGTGTTTTAAATCCTCTATTGTTATATTTACAAATAAAATAACGTAATAAAAAGTTATTGTCAATGCGTTATGTTTTTGGGGCTACAAATATCAAGATATTGATGTTATATAATTTTTTTATTGCTGACGTAGACAGACGAGCATTCAGCACGCCTGATGATAAACGGTTTCCATCGCCCCTGGACTTCAGCAATGTCAGGGTACAGCCATGCTGCTGCCTGCTTGCGTGTGTTAGTAAATAGCAAATAAGTTTTACTAAAAAAAAACGCCTTATAGATGTCATCATGTTTATGTTGCTGGATGAAAATATCCTTGTATTACTTAAAAATTTTGACACTAGTTTGGTAATAATGCTCACGCGATCGCGGATTTAAAATTGTATAATCTCATCAATTATTAATATAGTCTGCACTTAATTCATATTCTATGTTAATTCTTGTGAATTCGCACATCGGTAACGGTCTTTTGATTTATCATTTAGTAGTGTCACTGTTTCAAGGTTGAAGGGGATTCTAACATTGTTTAAAAGTATTTGTACACTATTGTTGATACAAAAAAATAACACACATTTTAAAGACTATTCTATTATTATTATTCTAATCTATACTAATAATAAAGCTGTAGAGTTTGATTGTTTGATTGTTTGTTTGTTTGTTTGTTTGAACGCGCTAATCTCAGGAACTAATGGTTCGAATTGAAAAATTCTTTTTGTGTTGGATAGTCCATTTATCGAGGAAGGCTTTAGGATATATAACATTACGCTGCGACCATTAGAAGCGAAGCATCAGTGAAAAATATTGCAAAAACGGGGAAAATTATTCATATTTGAAGGCTTCCGTTGCTAAGCTACCCTAATAATATTATTTGAAGGCTTCCGTTGCTAAGCTACCCAAATCTATACTAATATTATAAAGCTGTAGAGTTTGATTGTTTGTTTGTTTGATCACGTGGGCGGAGCCGCGAGCAAAAGCTAGTTTTATATAAAGTTTATATTGGCCAGTTTGTATGGGTTACCATAGTTACTAGTCGTTGGACACCTAGTTTAAAATTAGAATACGTTTTGTAATAAAACCATCAGGCTTAAAGCTTACCCCAGACTATAACGTATTAATTAGACACGGATGATGTTCCATATTCAAATATTTTATAAAAAAAAAATGAAAATATTCCACATATTCGGCCGCCATGTTTACGGCGATGTTTTTTTCCGGTATGTTAAAGTACTTATTAATATATAGGAACGATTAGGCCTATGTATTCGTTTTTAATTGTTAATAATTTTGCGAATGAGGATTTTAGAAAAAAAAATGATAAAGTTGCCCTATTCTAATCAAAATCAAAACGTTTATTTTGCAAGTAGGCCACAACACCTTTTTAGCTTTTTTCTGAATAGACCAGTCCAGGACAATCCTGATCAGAATATATGCCCCATGATTTTTCTAATCAAAAATTCTAATACAAACTATGATTGCTCGACCTGGGATATGATCGGACCTATCTAATTTGTTAACGCTGCCAGTAAATGAGTAGAGTCATTTATTTCAATAATACGCATATTTTAACCTTTCAACGCTACTGGATTACATGATGCGTGTTAAAACTTTATCTTAAGATTCCACCTGTCGACTGGCGACCTTAATATGGTCTTTAGTAACGATTGCTCAATAAAAATTAACCAAAGATATTATTGCGTGCAGCAAAATGCAAATCAAATATGATGAACTCGGCAAAATATTAATTAATTGCTGATAACTTTGAGGTGTTAATAATATTAATGGATAACATTTTATAAGTTTGAATAACCTTGGTATTCCGATTGACAGAAGTGTGGTTGGATTTGAAACAAATCTATAGTGCTATAATTTTTTTTATATTATACTAGCTTTTCTTCGCGGCTCCGCCCGCGTGATATGCTTTTTCGGGGATAAAAAGTTGCCTATGTTCATGAGGGATAATATAGGATTCTATTGGTGAAAGAATTTTTCAAATCGGTCCAGTAGTTTTTACGTTTATTCGTTACATACAAAATACAAATCTTTCCTCTTTATAATATTAATGTAGATATACGCACTCGTGCCTGTAATGCTCAGGGATAGGCTGAGGTGTAACCAGTATACCCACATATCGCCGAGCGCATCTCCGTCCCATGATGTGATAGGGGGCGAGCCTTTCACCATGCGGGCACTATTCCAGACTCCGAACTGATATTAAACATTTTCATGATAGAAAAACTCAATATCATTTGACCCGACCCGGGGATCAAACCCGAGATATAGCATAGCAGTCGTACCCCGTGCGCAATACAACTGCGCCACCGAGGCAATCTTTTTATATAAGTTTGATATAAATGACCATATTATCATGTTTGAAGTTGAATGGGTGAAAAAATGGACAAATGGTACTCATAATGTATCAATTCTTATTATGATTTATCAAGTGTATTCATTATTTACAAAAAATGATAGTTACAATATCAGATGCACAATATTCTGTACATTTATATGTCAAGACTGAAATTATTTATACACAATTCACTGCCGCGCTTAGAGACATCAATTAAGTTTGAGTGTCAATTAGTAATTTCATAGAATTTGGGTATTGCCACACTCAGAGCCAGTCAAAGCTGTATACTCCGTTACTAAGTACAGACAAAAAATTCATTTAAATTAGTTTTATTTCAACGGTTCAAATAATTTATTCTCTGTATTTGGCGTATCCGAGTACGGTAGTTCGTGTTAGGAAATATTTGAAGAAAATAGCTTATAATGATGAAATATAATGCAGACGGATATCCCAAAGTTATGTATTATTTATACATATACATAATCGCATGTCGATATGCTCGTATTAGTTTCACTTTTACACAATAATTTAGAATGTAATAAATAGCAAATATCTCGTTGTAACTTTCCTAAACTAAATAGATTTTTCCGACAAATTGGAAGTCAATAACATTGCCGTGTCATTCGTTTAATGTAAAACATGTTATTTAAAAAGAATCATCTCATTAAGAAGTCCCAGCTCCATCGAACACGGTATTGGTAGAGCTGCAAATTACTCGTTAACCTACGCACGAACCGAATAGAGGCACTCATTCGCAGGTCACCATTTTTGATTCGATGATTATAGATGATGATATTCAAATAAAAAATGTAGATCTTATTTGAAAAGCCGTTGCAATTGGTTCGGTTTGTTAGAACGTTCTTGCACAGTTATCATCTAATTTATGATTTTTCAGAACGGAATTGTTAATTTAATGTTTCTAGTCTGAATTCAATTGAATATCTTTAAATCTATTCTTATGGAGAGAATCTTCATGGCCTGTGTTCTCAGTAATAAAAAATAAAAAAATATACTAGGTAGTTTATGTCACTTTTGATATTTTTTCATAATCGTTTAATCTTTACATAGTATAAAATGAAGTCGCTTCCGCTGTCTATTCGCTTAGATATTTTAAACTATTCAAAGGATTTTAATGCAGTTTTCAAAAATAGGTAGAGTGATTCTGAATTAGAGTGATTGATGAGGAAGGTTTATATGTATATCACCATGGGAGCAAGGCAGTAACATGCAGGTGAAATAGCGGCGGACGCTAGTTGGCTACAAATTAATTGATTGTCAACATCACTCTGGTAGTGATCTAATACTACTACTCTCAAGCCATTCTACAAGCTGTAAAACCCATAAAAGAGAGAAAAGAAAAGTAGTGTTAAAATATGCTATTGTAAATCAGGAAGCAAAACAATGTTATGGCAGTATAAATACGTCACGGATGATTGAATAAAAGCTCAGAGTCTGTGACTAGCTCCTATGGTTCAGTAATATGTGTTCCGTGCATTTTTCATTTAATTATTACTCCGACTACTATCTGTATGCACATGCATTACGATCTTTTATAACCGTTAATGATATCAGGAACTGCGTTACAATGTTCTTTTGAGTAAGATTTTTTTCCCAATGCATTATAATCCATTGTACCATAACTCTTGCACTATTTAAAAAGGAAATTTTGTCTAGCACACTAATTGGAAATTAATATATATTACACTTTTATTAGACAATTTAAATTTTGTTGATTGTAAGTAATACAGCTTAATACTTCCTTGATTACTAGCGATACTCTCACCGATAGTGATACGGACTGCCGAGCCGGAAATCAGAGGTTTCAAAACTAGCCTAAAAACCATTAACTTTTTAAAGTTACGGATATATTCACGGTTAATTATCGCTCGCTTTAACGTTGACGGATATCTTGAGTAACCCTGCATATCTATGAATTCTCCAAAAAATATTATTATAAGTATGTGAAGTCTACCAACCCGCTTAAGGTTGACGCAGTGAAATTGGGTCTTATCTATCTCTTTAGTAGAGGAGGTTAGCGTTCAGGACGAGGAGGGTTTATCACAGGCCTGATAATAATCCCTACTATAATATTATAAATGTAAGTTTGTTTGTTACGCTTTCACGCGAAAACTATCATGATGATCGGTTAGATCATCATGAAACTTTGTACACATATTCTTGGAGGTATTAGAAGTAACATAGGCTACTTTTTATCCCGGAAAAAGCAGTTCACGCGGGCGGAGCCGAAAAGCTAATATAATGTAATATTTAATAATATTTGCAGCTGAAATATGACGATGAGAGTTATGAACTTGTACTGTAACGGTATCTACTTTTACAAACCATTAAGCCTCTTGGATTTTCTTATTTTCAATAAATTTTATTGCGATTATGTCGCTATAATGTAATATCCGCAATAGTTATTGCTTTATAGTAATAATAGTATGGCGTTGATACAACTATTTATTATTTATTTATTTTAACTATTTTTTGGCGCGTTCCACACTGTTACGGTTATTGTTCGAACATAAAGCAGAGCGCAATGTGTTGTTTTGGACGTGAAAAGAGCAAATTAAAGGTCATGTCTTATATCGCGCTTGACTCTCATGAATCCATCAAATATTCAAAATGAGATTAAAAAAATCGAAAAGCAATGTATTCTTACGTCTTTTCTTATAAAGATCAGCTTCCTACCGAGGAGATCTTTTACAGTCGTGAAAAATATTTCCCTAGCTACTAATTTATATGATGACATGTTCACTCAACGTTCAAGTGAAAACTGTGGATCACCGTGGACCATGCGGGTTTCTTGTAGCGCTCATTGTCCCCTTTCGAGTGTAACTTGCAGATGCAAGAAGCACAGTTGGAATCGAACCTATTGGATATTCTGCTTTCGACGTGATTAATTAACGATTCCCCTCGTATGCGACAGGCCGGCTGGGTTGCTACCACTACTTTGTCTATTTCCGCCGCCAAGCAACAGTGTGTGAGCACTGTTGTGTTTCGGTTTGAAGGACATTGAAGCCAGTGAATTTGGGCATTATGAGACTAAACATCTTATGACTCGGGGTGACGAGCGCAGATCAGTGCCATGCAGTGCTTTGTAATTCAAAGTTCTGTGTGATGTTGCTTCTGTTTATGGGCAGGCGTGGCGTTTATCATCAGGCGAGCGCCTTCAATCAAATCCTAAAACATCCCGCTCACAAACTTTTATGATAGTAAGATATGATCAATGTACGTTTTCTATCTTGTAAACGCCTTGTCATCCATAGCTATAAAAGAGAGTAATTTTAATTTAATATTTGTACGCGGAGAACAAGTTTACTGTTAATATAGTGGTGATGATTTCTAAGTGCAATTCAAATACAATTAACGAGAGAGTGTATCATTTAATACGCTATAATATGAATGTTGCTTAGACAATATTTGGGTATTTAATGTACCACGTTTATATATTGATTTATACGGCCAAGCAATAATGTGTGAGCACTGTTGTGTTTTGGTTTGAAGGACATTGAAGCCAGTGAAATTACTGGGCATTGTGAAACTTAAGATCTTATGGTCACTGAGTGACGAGCACAGTTCAGTGCCATGCAGTGCTTAGTAATTCAAAGTTCTGTGTGGTGTTGCTTCTGTTTGTGGGCAGGCGTGGTGCTTACCATCAGGCGAGCGCCTTGGCTCGGCGAAATTTTGGTGTACTATTGATCTGTATATCTAGCTACTCCTTCGGAGAATACATGTGTGAGTGCATATGCAGTGCATGAGACCGAAAGTCTTGTAGTTCCTGATACCCACGACACAAGATTCGTATCTTACTGTGGGGTCAGGACTATGTATGTGACTGTTGGGTGTATTTGGGTGTATTTATATGAATGTATGTACACACGTACTAATAAATTTATTCTGCATTTTAGTCTTACTTAACTTGTGGACTACAAAGTCTGTTTAGTTCACGTTAAGGAAGAGTTTTATTTTGATATACTGTTTGTTAATAGTCGCATCACGTAGATACCTGACTGCAATGCTGCAAGCGTGTGGATTGCCATCGTCGGTGGCTTATCTGCTGTTTTACACGTACCACTTAGGAGGTTAATTATGACCACTTTATTTTACAACTCGTGTATGAACAAGTAGGGAAAACTGCGAGAAAATTCTCATGTGAATATGAGGCGGGTAAGATCAAAGGTGGTTAGATCGTAGTATGGATTGGTTGATTACAATGTATTAGGATTATATGAATGAAATAAATTATATGTATTTTTTTTTATTGAATGCTCACGATGGTTCCTTCACCGTTAAAGCAAGCGATAAAGAACAATTAATATACACGTAACTTAGAAAAGTCAGTGGTGTATGCTCTAGGGGCTGGTTTTGAACCTGCGACTTTCGTCTCGACAGTCCGTACCACTCCCCGTTGAGTTGTCGCTGCTTACAACTATTATTATTTAGCCATCTATTACGAATTAAAAGACATACAGTTCTCGGACAGAGAGACGGCGCGGCGCTGCATTGGTTCTGGGATAGGGTATCAATTAGGGTACGGAACTGTCAAACGTGAAACAATCATACGTCATTGATGACCCTTAACTACAATCATAAGTACGCGTGTTTGTGAACCGCCTCTGTAGTACGGAAGGCGTTACCACTCGGTGGCGGCCAATATGGTCACCATAACGGTTTAACAGAGGTGGTCCGATCCCCACCTCACTGACCACCGCTACACCAACTGTACATGTACGTTTCAATTCGCGAATCTGACATATTTATACCAACATGTATAAAAGATGGTGAAATATAATTTAAAGATATTATTATGTGATCAATTTGAATTAGCGAAGTTTAAGAACTTAATAAATAATCAACATAACTGATAAGAAGTAACAAAGTCATTTATAATTAATTGTAAGGTTTTTTGAGATTTCCTGAAGATAGAAATGATGAGGATCTTTGAGTAGGTATTAATGCTTTGTCAATTTGTGCCGCCAAGTGCGTTAGCGCTTTACACAAGCCGCTTTGAAGGACATTGGAACTAGTGACATTATAGGGCTTGGTGAGACTTAACATACAATGCAGTACATTGTAATTCAAAGTTCTGAGTGGTGATGCTTCTATTCATGACCACACGTGACGCTTAACATCAGGCGAGCGAACAGCGTATCTCATCAAGTTAAGCTATTAAAAAAAAAATCTAACTTTAGTGATATTGGATTATTCTATCACAAAATGCTCAGTATCAGCCCGGAGACTGGAATTGTGGCTGTTATAGCGATAGGCTCGCCCCTACCTCATCATGGAACGGAGATACACTCGGCGAAATGCGGGTGTACAGATAACACCTCTGCCTATCCCTTCGGGGAGTAAAGGCGTAAATACCTATGTACATCCTTTACGCCTCACTTTATATATATACCGAAATGTATATCAAATTGATGGTGTAATTAAAAAGATGCGTTGCGCACGCGCCGTTACATTCGTGTACCTATTATGTCCAATTCGGTAACGGCACAAGCTAACGGACGTTATTTTATTGCACACGCGATTTTAACAACCTTCTCAGATCGTTATAAGACATAACGTTATCGGATGTGATCGAAAGATGACTTTTTCATAATCGTAATGTGCGCTTCAGTTGACTTTAGTTCAAAACCGCGATGTTGTTGAAATGATGTGATAATGATTTATTACGTTTACGCGAATTTTAGTCATTGAAATAAAACGAATTTAAAAGGGTTTTATCGCGGTTTTTTATTTTATTTTGGTACCGATGTTTCGAAAACTTTTCAGCCTTCGTCGTCACGGAGTGGGTGTGTTATAATTTTATTTACTATTTACTATTTATTGTATATATTTATGGTAATGTAAATTATTTAATCTAATGGGATTTCTAAGACGTTGTGAAGTAGATTGAAGTCATGCCTTGAAACTCGATTGTTTCTAAACCCAAAGCCAGTTAATGCAGTACACTCAGTTACCGTATATAGAAAATGCTTTATGCTCCGTTTCTGAGTACAGAAGTAATCGACATCTCTAAGGAATAATTTATTTTATTTTTATTAGATAAAAGGCATAAAACAGAAAACAATCAATTACAATTATTAATACTTAGGCCTAACCCCTCTCATTCAGTAGAGGAGGCCCGTGCCCAACAGTGGATACAGGGCTTGTATTACGATTATATTTTTTCCAATTAAAAATATTATGAATTTTATAATGCAAAATATATTTATGATTCTCTATCATAAAGTTCAGGTATTGGTGCTTTAGCATATTTAAATTTCCACCATATATTATGAAACTATAATAAATATTGTTTAAAAGGTCATACTGCAGATAGACAAAGACCACCTGTTAATAGGTGTTTATTCGAAGACATAAAATAACTAGTAAACTATAAAGTCTCCAAAGACATTTCAAAATTCCTTTGTACCTATTTAACTTGAAACGTGTGTTTTTAATTATGGTGCCTAATAAAATCTGAATTCCGTTGCCATAAAACGAAAATATACAAGTATTGCAATTAATTTTAAGACATAAAACTTACGATGGATCATTATTATTGCTATTAAGCGACTATTCCATAAAATGTGGGATCAATTTAAAATATTGACAGTGAAGTTGCTGTTAATAGTGTTCGGTTCGATTTTTGAAATTTGAAAAAGGAGGAGGCTATCAATTCGATGCGTATTTATTTTTTCTCTTTTATGTATGAATACCGATTTCTCCGCCAATTATGGACCGATTTTGTTGAAAAAGATCATTTGATAGAGTTTCACAGCGATATGGTTTCATATAAATTTCGCTAAGATCTAATGACTCCACACAGTAAAAAAAATAAACTCCTCGACGGACAACAGCACGCTAGTCACGATTGTGATATTGTATTAGAATTTACATATCATAGCTATACCTAGCACTTAAAAGTTCAAATGGATATTAAAATCACTTTAAATTAATGAATTTAGCAAAACAAACTCAGTATCTCCATTTGAATTTGCTGTAGGTTGGATCCTTTTTGAGTAACTACGTCGACTTGGAGTCGATGCAATTTCATTTGACCGGCAGCGTCATAGACATTGTCATTTTTGACTTTTCAGCATCATTTTTAGTCGCTTTTTAATTTTAACTGAACCAAACCTCACTATAATGATAACTGCTAAATCACATGCGATTTGAACCATCTGAACAGGTGTTCAATCGAATTAATCAACAAAAATCGTACGGTTTTGGTTGATTCAAGTCAGTTGATCAACATAAATCGAACCGTGTGAACTCGTTTTATACGAGTATTCGACGTACGTATTCGATATGCTATCTTTGGTCCTTTACTCTTTACTAAGGCTTGAGCCGGCCCATTCATGCTGTAGACAAAACTGTCTACAGCCTGGCTCTACCTATAAAATATATGAGGATAATCACAGTAGGTTGTTAGCAAATACCGCGGTTCACCGCTTGATTTATTTGAAATGTGTATTTAACAGGCAACACTAATGTGCGATCACGTTTACGACGGGAAGTATACCCGGCAACACAGGTTACGACACCCTTTCAATTCAAAGTACTAGTAATATCGACAATATATATTTATTTGCCGATGACTGTACATTAGAAGTAGCGACAGAAAGTCGTAATGTTTGAGTTGTCACTTGAGCACGCGTCTTGCATAATTTCGGTTCTCAGGGGGTGTCCTTTACAACTTATTTACTCACGTAAACGCACTTGCTCGCTAAACAAATGATTTTCCGTTTATTACTTACTAAACGTAACTGTAAACTGGCGATTATAAGCGGTTAAGTCTTTGCATAATTTAAAGAAAATTTATGACTATCCCGTCCACTCACTCGCCATTGTAACTAAAGCAGGATCGATAGTTGCAAGCATTTTGATAACATTGAGTTCTTTTTTTATTTGATTGAATGACGAGACGAGCAAGGCGTTCGTCTGATGGTAAGCGCCTCGTCTACCCATAAACAGAAGCAACATTACACAGACCTTTGAATTACAAAGCACTGCATGGCACTAAACTGCGCTCGTTACCCCGAGACATAAGATGTTAAGTCTCATAATGCCCATAAATTTCACTGACTTCAATGTCCTTCAAACCGAAACACAACAGTGCTTACACGTTGTAAGTATGAGATGAGTTTAAACGTAATAAAATTAATCAATTATTTAGTAAAATAAAAAGTGGAAATTAGAAACACACAATATTTGTTCCATTTTCTCCCATATTAAAGCATGTAATAAAATATGTTAAAAGGTTCCCTCAGAAATTAGGACGTTTGAAATTAGAGAAAATATATGTAAAGCGCCGTGATTAAAAGTGTTATACGGCATACATAATAAACAGCTGCACGTGCTCTCACTCATGTCTCAACACTGTTTTCCTTTTGGACAATCCAACAGACCTGACCTCTTAGACCAGTGTAGTGAACTAACACTTAATCCTTCACATTAGTAGAGGTGGTCGAAGTCCAAAGTGGGATATAGTACGAATTATTACTATATTTTATACCTATGTTGACAACCCAACTGCAAACAGATATTATCCCAAAGTTAATATTGTATTTCGTGACCCCGCAACGTTAGTATTCATCATCATCATCATCAGCCACAGGACGTCCACTGCCGAACATAGGCCTCCCCTAAAGATTTCCTGAACCGACCTGTTGGAAGCCGCCTGCATCCAGCGACTTCCTGCGACCTTTAGCAGGTCGTCTGTCCACCTTGTAGGTGAACGTCCAACGCTGCGCTTGTCAGTACGTGGCCTCCATTCCAGAACCTTTCTGCCCCATCCGTTATCGGTTGTGTGAGCTATGTGGCCTGCCCACTGCCACTTCAACTTGCTAATAATTAATATTCACACAAGGAAAATTCATCGTGATTTACACCTATAGCCTTTCCAAAAGCAGATTTCACGATTTCATGTAATTGACCGCTACGCCCAATAATTTTATGCAAATTCGGAAATACCATCAACTCAAACGTAGGAAGAAATGAAAACGGTAATGTACCAGCTAGACGAAACACGCTCTAGTTGTTATACAAAGTAAAAGTTGGGCACAGACGGCACGATTTTGTCACACTATTAGACGAATACAAATTCTGAGTTAATCGTTCGGATGCCACATTGACCGTCTGGGTCATTTCGTAAGCAGATTTAAAAATATTGCGTCATCAAATCCGAGACCAATGGATTGTTGATGAGTTGAATTCCGGTGTGGATTGAGATTTAATTTCCATTTTAACTGCTGTGTTTTGTTATAAAAAATGTTGATAAAAGTTAGTAATGGTATTTCTAATGTGTATAAAAGACAAAAATATGATCTTCAAATCCTAAGATCTGTTCAATATGTACTAGAATATCAAACAAATTATTAGAGATAAATAATAATGGACTGAACTAAGAACAGAAAATTATTGGAACTTGAAAACTTACGCTTTTACTTAACTGCTACGCTATTATTTACTATCTGCACAATTCGAAAGTGAAACTCGACTTAAGTTGTTAGATATTATTAAATTTGAATTTTATCGAGAAATATTGTTTATAGCCTTTACGGTTTATTTCTTGTTTTTTCCTGTATCGTAAAACAGAATATCTGTGTGAAATGTTAGGACTTGTGACATTATCAGAACCATGTCAGTTAGTAAATGTATAGTATAATCCCATTTGTAAGATTTTTAGTATCAAACTTATTTTTGACGAAAAGTTAGTTGACACGAAAGATATAGGTACGTAATGTGTATTCTAAACAGTGAATCGACCAATATGGCTGTCTGCTAAAGAATACGGTACTTCATACAATTCGTATTTTCAGTTTAATTTTAAATTAACCTTTCTTGCTTGCACGATATTTATTTGTAGATATCAATTTCATTTGGATTATTCCACTTTATGCATCTAGGAATTTGTACACCTGTAGGGTGATATGAACTTATTCCACTTCTAAGTTTAAGATACTTTATTCCACTTTGTTTACCTTGTAATTATGTGCACCTGACCAAACAAGTTGTATGTTGTATCCAATCGTTCAATCAGTCAAAAAAAACAGTCTTTGTTATTTTGAGGCCGATGGACTTCAAAATCAATATTTGGGGATCGTTTGGTTTCTATATGACAGATTGAACATAGTACTTGTAAATAGTGGTCGTAATTTTGTTATTTTTTGTTTCAAGGCCGATTGACTTCAAAATTCACATTGCAAAAGTGCCACATGCACTGTTGCAATGTTTTTTTTTTTTATAGCATAGGCCGGCAAACGAGCAAGTGGGTCACCTGATGGTAAGTGATCTCCACCGCCCATGTACGCTCACAACCAGAAGAATCATGGGCGCGTTGCCGACCTTAAAGGAAAGGTATAATTAGGAATTGGGAAGGGGAGGGGATTTGGGGCGGTTATCTCACTCACCGTATGAAACGCAGCAGCGAGCCGCTACTTTACGTCGGTCTTCTGTGAGACAGTGGTAACGACCCGGTCGAGCCAGCCCATTCAGGCTGTAGACAAAACTGTCTACAGCGTGGCTTTACCACTCTAAAACCTAAAAGTTTAAAGGTTTCAAATTTGTTATCTCTAAATACCTCTAAATTGGTGATGTGCAGTAAGCTAGGATAAGGCATTTTGTACATATACTTACTAAAGAAGACAACGCGAAACAATGTGTGCGCTCAGCCTTGCGGTGCACGACCGCAGTCTATAACTACCTTAGCTGATACCGTGGGTGCGAAAGGATATGATTTATAACAAAATCTCTTCTTGTGTCTTAAAAATAAGCACAAATAATTTGATTCTCGAAAAAAGCGCGATAACGTGATGGAATGTATGGAATCCATTGAGATAGTTCGTCACCAGCGACTTCTTATTACTTTCTTATATTAGGTACTAACATAGATCTTAAGAAAATTGATACTAACACTTATATGGATTCTGTCCGAAATAAATAACTAAAAATAAAAAATAATTAAAAAGTTATAGCGTGTCTCCTTTAAATGAATATAGGATATATATATCCTGTATAGGATAAGTCTACCGATGCCATGTTGCACCGCAATGGGTGGCGCACAAATATAAACGTGCGTTCTAGAAGGTTCGTTAAGTAAGTACATATATATACCTCAGTGGGACAAGTACGGAAAATATTTAAGATGTCGCAATTTGATGCACACAGTGTCGTCAGCCGTTCTAGTTGCATTCCGATTAACTGACTACTGGATTTCATAGACATGTTTATAGACGATAACAGGTATTGCATGATAAGCATTCCTAAAATGTTATTCTTGATTTTGTTTTACTGCTTAAATAGACCTACTAGATATCATCAACAAACTTACCTTATCCGTATCGAAAAATCAGTACCTATTACATAATGATTTCTTATATTTACGCGAATTTATTTTTTAAAACTGTTAAATTTTTTAAATGTTTTATTTTTCTAATTGTTTTTTAATCCCGTGACCACGAAGGCTAAGAAACTTTCGAAACGTCGGGATCAAAAAATAATAAAAAACCGCGATAAAATCCGTTTAAATTAGTTTTATTTCAATCAGTACCTGTTACATCAAAATGAGAACATGATTTCTATCCAAACAATAGACGTATAGTTATTTAAGATGAAGTAGATGACTCAGAAACTTTATGAGCTGGCAAGATTATGCATTTGTAAGTAAGCCGTATTATCTATGAAAAATCTGGTGTAAATTATGGTGTAGTTAAACGACGTGTGGTTGCGCGAGCCGAGGCACGGACAAGGCGGAAACTATTCGTGTAAATGGCGCAGTGCGTTGCCATTAATGTCCAACTGGTTTATGGCACAGATCGGCAAACGAGGAAATGGGTCACCTAATAGTAATTTATCCCCACCGCCCATGTAAATTTACTCTACCTGGATCATGAACGCGTTGTGGTTAAAGGAAAAGGATGATTAAGGGATTGGAAAGGATAATGGGATTTGCGTCTTCGGATACTCAATCAATCAATTCAATCCATTTTCTATGAGATTGTGGTAACAGCCCAGTCGAGCCGATTCATAAATGCTATAGATAAAACTGTCTACAGCATGGCTCTACCATTTAAAAGTTTTCAAAAGTCATGTACACGAATGGTTGCGTTTCGTCCGTAGCATGGCTCGCGTTATCACGCTTCGTTTGACTGGACAATTAAAATGGAACAAACGTGGCTTCCTCAGCTAATTCTAGATTCTTGACTCGTTGCGTCATTGAGAAATTAATTCTGTTTCTACGTGATAACGCCTATCTTTGATGGAGTTACGAAATTCCATTTTTACCAAGTGCATACTAATATCGAAGAAAGGTGCGCCAGATTCGGTCTTACAAGAATACTGATGAGCAATTGAACCACAATTACCCATACATCTGTACTTTCCAAACTTTACATAAGATTCGTTGCAAAATGTGTACGAAGTCATTTGATGAGTTCGCAGTGTTATATGAAAGTAAATAATAATGACCCAGTATACAATGATACATTATGAGTAATGCAATTTGTAGATACAGGGAGTATCATAAGTTGCTAACCGACGAAAAAAACAGAGGAGGTTCTCAAATGAGAATGACATCCTCCGCGGCGCAGTGGCCGAGTAGCCGACTGTGAAACGTGAGGCCGCGGGTTCGATGCCCGCACTGAAATATTTGTCTAATCCACAAATGTTTGTTTCGGGTGTGGGTGTTGTGAGACCGAAAGTCTCTCGTAGCTCCTGATACCCACGACACAAGACTCGTATCTTACTGTGGGGTAAGGGCTATGTGACTGTCGGGTGTCATTTAATTTATTTAATTCAAAGTGCATGTTTGTTTTTTATATGTAGAACCACGCATTCATTTTGTACCGAGTGATCCAATTCTGACGACTATTTTTATTCGAATTGGAATAAAAATAATCGTTAATAATAATTTTATTTTAATATACTCGATATAAAATGTCAAGATACAATTCCATCCTAATAGGGAAGACCAATACTTTAATATTTCTACACTGATGTTGATGTTGCTTCCACTAAATCTTGTATAGTTCTTGTAACCTTGTAAGCTTTATAGCATAAATAAAACCGACTCAAAAACTAAAAATAAAATTATCCACACAAATTACAACTGAATATTTTTTATCAGACTTTTTTTTTATAGCAAAAGCATTCTTAGAATTTATTGATTTTATTTTGAAATTTTAAGTATTTAGTTAATTTAATTCTTGAAAAGTGTCTTTGGTGTCAATGTGAGATATATTTACCCGACCCGGGGATCGAACCCGAGACCTCAACACAACAGTCGTACCGCATATGCAATACAACTGCGCCATCGAAGCAGTCTACTAAAAAAAACAGACTTAACTAGATCATATTAAGAGTTGATTAAAACATTTAGAACAAAATAAAAACAAACCGAATAAAACATTATCAATCAAGATGCTAATATAGGTAATTAGTTAACAACACTAATAAAGTTTTGGGAACCTCGACCGTAAAATGTCAACAGCTTTATATCAGGCCCATTAAATGTTGCATAGGTATTATATTAATAAAATAAATTGATAGATGCATCACAGATCCGGATAATGAGGCGTCATTAATCCAAGGTTAAGTCTACTACGATGTTAAACATATTATCCTTTCATAAACAATATTATCTGTCGTATTATTTGGGAGGTTTTGCCATTACTTCTTCTTTTTGGTCGTCGTCTTCACTCCTAAAGGTCGTGTCCTACCTGAAATTTCCTTCGCATCTGTTGGATTATTTCTTTCCAGGTTTGTCTGTCCTTAGCATGTCTCATTGCTGTCGTTACTGAGAGGCACGCGAGTGTTTTTATTTGGTCAGACCAACAGCTAGGTACGCGCCCTCGCGATCGCATCTCCTCCACCTTTCCAACCATTAGGAGTCGCTCAAGACTGGACGGATCCCTACGTGCCCAAAGTACTGAAAGATCCTTTCGTAACACGTTGTAAACAGTCTTGCCATTACTACTACGTATTTATTTAGGTACTGGCAAGCGCAGCGTTGGACGTCCATCTACAAGGTGGACAGACGACCTGACAAAGATCGCAGGAAGTCGCTGGGTGCAGGCCGCTTCCAACAGGTCGGTCTGGAAATCTTTGGGGGAGGCCTATGTTCAGCAGTGGACGTCCTGTGGCTGATAATGATGATGATGATGAAACAATATTGTCAATAGAAACTTTGAAATTGATTATTCACAATTATTCACATATTATGAAAATGACATGCAAAACAAAGATTAGCCACGTCTTTTCCGATAGATGGTTGCGAAAATCTTTCGATAGCTGTAACGATAAATGAATTCAATGAATTAAGTAGGCAAATATTTGTTTTGGATTAACACATTTTGTAACCTATTTATGATGTTAAAATAATAGCTACCATATACGTTAATGTCAAAGTCCGCTAATGAATATAATTATATCAACGTATAATGTAGATATTTAGAGATATTTTTGAGTAAATAATAGCTCCTATTATTAGATATTACCCAATGCTTCGCCAGCGTAAACAGTAGTTTTTAACCGACGAGAAAAAGACGGAGGAGGTTCTCAATTCGACGGGTATATGTTTTACCCATACAGACATTCCCAATAAATTTCTTCCCAATATTAAAACCAAGTCATAAATATACACCAGTAAAATATTATTTCTCGTACACAGTTCTATCAATACAAGCACTCAGAGACGACACTTAACTTTAATTATCATTAAGATATTTTTTGTAGCATACACCGGCAAACAAGCAAGTGGGTCACCTGAGGGTAAGTGATCTTCACCGCCAATGTAAGCCCACAATACCAGAAGAATCATAAGCGTGTTGCCGACCTTAAAGAAAATGAAATGAATAATTTAAGGAATTCGGAAGGGGAGAGGAATTTGGGCCTCCGGATATCTCCCTCATCGTACGAAACGCAACAGCAAAACGCTACTTTACGTCAGTTTCCTGTGAGACAGTAGTAACGCTCCGATCGAGCCGGCCCATTCATGCTGTAGACACAATTGTGTATAGCGCTCTACCACTCAAGAAGAAGCTCTATTTCTGAGAAGTCGTTTATTACCACACTCAGAGACAGTTATTTCTTTATACTGGTGTTGAGTACATAAATAATCTTAACAGAAGTCTGTGAAAACGATCGAATCCTAATAAACCGCCAATGAATATATAGCTATTTAACATCTCTGTAAGACAGTGAAGTGTTCATTAAAATCAAGTATTTTAATACGTGATAATACACTGTCATAATGAGATACTGCTTTCAGATACAGTGGTTTGTTCTGGGCGTTAATGAATCGGTCAGGATATTAAATTTATTTGTAGATATCCATTTCTAAATGTATTTATTTAGTTTTGGTATAAGCGCATAAAATTAAAAAAATATTCTTTGTTGATGAATAAATGAGTATAAACATAATATGTAGAAATAGCTTGATTTAGATACATATATTTATAACGACACAAACGCGGTATTTAGTAATAAATCTGTGGGATGCTAATAAATTTGCCGTTAAAATATTCGTAAGAACGTTTAAAAGTCAAGGTTTATTATTCAGTTGTTTCTATTAAAATCTTCACGGTTTTATTCCGTATATACATAAACTCCCGCTTGTTTCCTCGAGGGGGGGGGGCAGAGACGTAATCAGTGCATTCACGGTGCCCTGAGGTTATTTTGGTCCCATGACGCTATAACCAGTCTGTCGCTATAAGAGGCACAAATTACAGTTCCTGAAAATGCCCGATTTCTTTTTAAATTTTTAAGTTGAAAGACTTGAACACAGATTGTAATTGCCTGACTTGGGTTTTGAACCCAGGACGTCATACATTTCTCAACCTAAATAAGCTGCCACTAGCCCAGTGAAATGTTCGAATAAGTATGTAGCTAATAAGGCCCAACAAGTAGTCTTTAATTACATACCTAATAAATAGTGTTGAAGAACTAAGTACAGTCTGATAAGGTTAATTATATGGTCAAGTTCAGAATCTTGGCATTTTTATGTGTTATTTTTATTGTCTATTTTGTCTGTAGTATTTATCCGACTGAATATCTTAAGTTTTTCAAATCTGGCATTAAAAGATAGAGGGCCTTATTACAAAACGTATTATAATTTTAAACTAAGTTTCTAACAACAAGTAACTATGGTAACCCATACAAACTAGCCAGTATAAACGTAGTTTATAGTTAGAATACGTTTCGAAATAAAGCCCATTAAGTTTGGCTTCTTTCACTAAAAGCAAAGACAAACTGCTGCACTCAGAGACGTCAAATAACTTTTTTTAATTTTTTCGAATTTGATTATTTCCCCAATCAGAGCGAGCTTTATGTTTCGTTACTGAATACAGAAAATGCTTTATGCTCCAATGCTGAGTATAGAAATTATCTCGATTGACGTTTGTGATGAATAATTGAATCTATTTATTGATTTGATGGAATTTTTAGTAAGTATTTTGACCTCTCTGGGTACTGCAGTAAAAGTATTGAAATAAAATCTTTTTAACAAAAAAAAGTCAATTTTTTGTGGGATTATAAATATTTGTTCCGGGTCTCGATGTTAGGGCACCAAAAGTGTCTCGTAGTAAGTGATTTGGGTGTATTTATTTGTTGATTATAGTAAAGCTCACTGCGTTGAATATCATACACTTTTAATAGAGAAAGAAATTAAAAAACCACAGCCATTTGATGCGAGGGGCAATGTATCACTGCTGATATTGCGTAATAAGCATGCTCATTGCGTAGTAAATGAGGGGTACGCTTTGTGGTTCCAGTCACCAGTGGCTTCGATTATGAGCCGTCGCATGACGTACAGGACAAATTCAAAGTCATTTTTAATCGAAAACAAAATTGGAATAAGTTCTCAATTCAACCTACAAGATGTTTACACAACCAACCGAGCAACCAACTCATAATTTGTCATCAATCTAAATAGATTGATATTTTCTGAACTTTAAATATGTGATGGAGAATGAAGTAGCTATATCAAATATCAAGTCATCTCACTTCATATTATTATTGTAAATGAAAGAAATTGTATACTTAGCTGCGGCGTTCTGTTAAGTTCAAACTCAACTTCAACTAAACTGGACATTGACATACGAATACCGTATTTTTACAATCCGTATTATTATTACGAATATACGTACAAAGTGGTAGGTCCCTCGTATGCGAGAGGCCGTCTGGGTTGGTACCACCACTTTGTCTATTCCCGCCGCCAAGCAACAGTGTGTAAGCACCGTTGTGTCTCGGTTCGAAGGACATCGAAGTCAGTGAAATCACTAGGCATTATGAGACTTAACAGCCATAAGAATGGCTCGGGGTGATGAGCGCAGTTCAGTGCCATGCAATTCTTTGTAATTCAAAGTTCTGTGTGGTGTTGCTTCTGTTTTGGGCAGGCATGGCGCTTACCATCAGGCGAACGCCTTGTTCGTCTCATCATTCAAACAAAAAAAATAAAATAATAAAATATTGTGAAATTAAAATACAACCTTATAATTGTAACAGTTTTTAGACGGAAACAGCTATTAACAGCTCTATTTTTTTTTTATTAAAATCATTACCATAATTATAACATTTTTCATAAAAACACGTATTCTAAAAAGTCCAGGAAGTGAGTTAGGTCTGGCCGGTGGCACGCTTCGCCGCCGACCATCCTACCATATCGCTCTCCCGTCATACCTTCGACATAACATAAGAAAAATAAGCTTTAAACTGTGAACCATAAGTTTGTTAGAACTACTTACTACGTGATGTTGAAGTCACGTGACTTACAATTAATATGATTGCTCTATAAGTGAATGAACTGTAATTAATAGGATGAGTGCCTTTTTATTTGTTTTATTAATGGAATAGGTTTCAGGTGTCATTCTATACTCAGTGCGATCTTACTACTATGCTACTACAGTTAAAGTTATGCGCTTCAGCAGTCTTCGTCTATTTTGGAAATTTACGAAGACTGAAGATGAAGATGAAAACGTGTAATGCCGATAATCTAACATAGGAATAGATGTTTTTTTTCATATATAACTGACTAGAAGATCTAGTGGGTTACTCAAGAGAAAAATAAATACATAATCTAATGTTATATCTCCATTATATTATCAATAACATCACGCGTCATATTTTAGAAATAGTTGAAGTTATTTTTTTTATTAAAAAGCGTTTATTTTAATTCATAAAGCGAGTAGCACTAGTGAAAGGAATAAATTGGGTTTAGAGTATGTTTTGTTAGTAAATTTTTCAATTTAGTCAATAATTTTATAAGCATATTATCGATATTTTATATTAATAAAGATCTGTTTATACCTAGGAAACACAATATACTACTAGATATACGAAGCAAAATAGTTAAAATTCCTTTTAATAGATTTAAAAAAAAATGTAAATGAAGAATATGTGTACTTGGTGTTAGGGAAAATAGTTCTCCAATTTTGTTATAATGTAATATGTTTGCATTATTCAACACATAATGTGTAATAATACTAAACCCTTGTTTTATTCGCTTACAGATAACAACAAAGTAACAAAATCGCTATGATGAAGACCTAAGGTATGCAAATTAGAACATTATAATTATTTTATGAACAAATTATATAAAAGACGTTATATTTGTTTGTTATTATTTGGCAAAGAAGAAAGAGTGAATTTAATCATGCAGCAATAGTTGACAATATTTGAACTATATTTTTTATTATATTTAGATTGCGAGATATTAATACGAGTAATAATCATTTTATTTTACAATAGTAATTCCGAAGTAAATTTACGAATGATATAATAAATTTTGCAAACGGCAAATCAAAGAAACAACCGTAACATAAAGAAAAAGCCTCTATACACAGACCCAGGGCAATCACGATAAAGAAAATATTATTATTATTATATTTAATGTTTTAAATTGTATCATAGTTAATTATTTTAGTATATTCATGTACCCATCCTTTAACCTACTTTAAAAAGCTGTGGTTACTTTCGAAATTCGAACAACTTTTTGCGACCTTGCCCAAGTTTTTGAAATTTTACTACATTCCAATACATTTAGCAACATCTTCGTATCGTGATGGACCTATATTTTATAGATTTGATCCTCAAAATAACATCTTAAACTAATACAAAAAAAGATTGTAAAATTAGTTTGAGAAATTATGAGCATATTAGACATAATATCAATTATACTGGATATAAGTTGATAAAATTATCAATCCTCCAAAATATATTTTTATTACTGTATTTAGCTAATTATTATCGTTATATAGCAACAGTTCGGAGGTATTTTTTTTTTTTTTATCCCGGATCGACAAAGTGATTACGCTACACCTGATGGTAAGTGTAGCGCAATCCAAGAATATTGTCGACCAACGATAAACAATGTGTCCATCGTTGGTCGGCCATGATCATGCCGGCCTGCCAAAGAGCCAAGGGGGAGGGGAAGGAAAAAGGGATGGGAAAAGGGTGAGGATCAGAGGGCAAGCCCCCTGGGGAGAACCGGATATACACTAGCTGACCCTGAAACGCGACCCACATAAGGTGAGCCACTATGGCAGGTTTTAGCACCAGTGTACGGTGGTCGCTATCCGGTCGGATACAAGTATCCTCCCACCAGCAAGCAGCAGCAGGTATAACGAAGTTCCAAGATAAGGAGATGTAAGCTACTTGTTATAAGTTATTATAAGAGGAAACTTGGTGCAATGTCGCAATATTTATTGTGATTTTATAAACTAAAAGACCCGTATAACATTTTCTTATGAAAAAAATAAATACAACAATACGTTTTAGCGATGCAGTCTCACGCTCAACATTAATGGATCCGATATGGTCCAGCGGCGAGGATACCTGGCTCTAATCCAGGAGGCTCGGGTTCGCCTCCCGGTATCGGATAACTTTTTGGACATGATAATAAGCTAGAAAAATATGTATTTTTCATTTTAAAATGTAGCCTTATTATCTAGATTTTTTATCTTCAGCATAATATTTCATCAAAATATTATGTGTCTATCATACTAATTTTGCGGTTTTAAGCAATCTATAGTATTATTTAAAAAAACATCGCTGATAAAAATTTACTTTATTATGCTGCATCAATATAGATTCAAGGTTTTTGTGTAGTCATAAACAAGCAAAAAACAAAAAATCCAAACTAAATATATGTTTTTAGCTCAGAGTTCTTAAATATTCGAGTATCATTAATAATAATAGCCAAAATATTTATATACCGACGTCTATTATGATCTTATAAAAACTAGATACAAAGATACAATAGGATTTGACTTGACGTATTATTAAAATGTAATGAAATGCTAGGTGAAACGCTGGGGTGAATCGGAATGAAAGTTATATCATAAGAATAATAAAAATGAGGAGTATAGAAATGAAACTCTTGCGCCTGACGCGTTTAAGGTCTCTGAAATAAACAAGCAATAAGTCAATCAAGGCTTGCATCGCTACTAGTTACTGTCCTGACACATAGGTGTTCCCCTTCCTTATGATTTAACAGGAAAGTCAGTTTGAATTTGTAAAGGAATTAAATCAGTTTTCATTCCATATTCGGTAACATAAAGCATTTGTATATGTGAGTTACTGAGTTACGTATGTATTAATTGATAATTATCGCTTGCTTTTACGGCGAAGGAAACTGCACTGCACTGAGAAGATTCGTAGGTACCTATGTGAAGCATGCCAACTCGCATTAGGCCAGCGTGATGAACTAAGACCTCACCCTTCTCATTCAGTAGAGGAGGCCCGTGCCCTGTAGTGGGAGGGACGTGTATAATACAAGACTAATATTGTTATTATATAGTCAGAAATTAAACATAATACCTCATTGCGTGCGCCGCTAATTTTATTTATTACTATTCTTATATTGATGAACAACTGGGTCAGCTATAATGCATATATCGTCACAATCATAATGCATAATAAAATCAAAAATATGTTAAACAAAACATTAATATTCACAAGAATTTAAACAAAATTACATTTCATTTGCTATAATTTAAATCATGAATTCAAGGCGTGGAATGTTTGTGTAGATAGATTGTAATCTGATTTTTATTCATAATCTTAAAGATTCAAATTGTTTGTTTAAAATTATGTATTTCCACATATGTATTAGATTTATTATTTTAAAGAATTGATTTTATATTATAATAAAGGATACTATATCATAATTTAAAAAAAATCTATAATCAAATAAATATGTAGGTATGTCATACAGGAGGAGGTAATTAAATAAAACTCACATTTTTAGTAATACTAAAGTCCGATTAGCTACTAATAATTTAGATTAAAATAATATTTTCTATTATTAAAAGTCGTCGTACAATAATTTTACAGATATTTAATACAAAGGAATTTATTTTAATTACGAGAAAGAATTCAATAATGCCGCTCCCAAGAGGTTGTGAGAGTTGTCATTTAAAAAATCCAACATGTAAAAGATCCTTCGCAATAATTACTAACAGGTATTTCTAAAGTCGCAATCAACGACAATCTGACACTGCATTAGCGGGGTTACGGACGTTTGCGTCTTATTGTCCCACAGTGGAAGTGACAGGCATGTAGACATTATCGAGAACATATTAATTGAAATTCCTTGGTTGATAATTGATTCTATTTTCTTTGAACATTTTGACATACTTTTAACGGCATTGTGTTTTCGTTTTCCAACGATTAAGAGTCTTTAGAATACTCGTTTTGTGATTGAAGTCAAGAGACATCACTATACATACATTAATAACAATAGCTTCCTTCTCTCTTAAAGGTGTTTAGAACCATTAACTCCTAACTTTTGCTCGTGGCTCAGCCCGCCTGAACGGTGGTCTACCTGTGTGCCAAATTTCATCGCAATTCCACCGATAATACACAATACACAAATTGACTAATAAACACCCAAATTCACTAACTCACAAACATCCAACCTTTTACATTTATATTAGTAGTACAATATGGTTACAGGAATTACGGAAATCTGGACTATCCTATGATATCGTAAATCATCATTAGTATACGGATCATAACGATGCATCATTTTATTAGTCTGCAGTCTAAACTGTAGTAGCTACGTACGTTAAATTATCCAGTCCAGCAAGCGTTTTTTAAAAAAATGCATCGCCTTTTATTTACAGTGCTATATTATAATACAAAACTTTATAAATGACTTTATCATTCACAATGGCGCACTAGCTTTATTTAGTGCCAGTGTCGGTCACATGGATTTTTAACGACTTCAAAAAGAGTATTATAAAGTATTTTATCCATGTAATGAAAAGAGGTTAATGTCATTTTATAATGATTTTTTCGGTAAATGTTTGAAGATTTTGTGAAACTTCATTGTATTTGGTTTAGGTGTACCTAAAACTGTTGCATGTAATTTACAATTAACCTAAAATTAAGACACACGAGTGCTGTAATTCGTTTAAGAGTTTAATTATTCTTAGTACTTCGTTACTTAAATAAGTATGGGACCAATTAGCAGGTAAAGCCTATCAAATAAAAATTTGTAAGAAACTCGTCAAAATGTTATATTGGAGAATCGCGAACAACACATACATCATACGTACAAACATAATATGCACGAGTGGAATAGAAAGAAGTTAACATTCATATTTTACAACCTTTTATGTCAGTTAAAAAATATCGAAATCAGCTGAAAAGTCTGGTGTGTAATGTAAAAAAAACTAAAGATATAAAATAAAAAGCACAACAAATGAAAACACGTCGAACTGAGAACATCCTTCTCTTTTGAAGACGTTTAAAAATTAATAAAATGTCTTGCTGCATATAAATTATTGACGTATCATATGCAGACAAGATGACTCCTAGTCTCCTACCTAATTATTCATCATGGATAGAATACTTTTATTTTTATTATCTTATTTTTAGTCATGATGATGCATCACTAAAAATAATTAAATTAAACATAATATAAAGTCTCTATCTGCATCTACCTGTCCGCTTATTTCTCCTAAACTATGCAATGGATTTAGATGTCGTTTTCACTATCATTTAGTGAAATTATTATAGAAGGTTTGTATGTTTCGGCTTTTGTAGTATCACGCTATGAACCATGGGTACAGGGCAGTAAAATGCCTGACGTGAATCTGCAAGGGACAGTTATTATAATTCACATCGTATATTCCGTTGTCCATATATTACATTAACGTATAATTTAATTTTTCTTTACATTTTTAACATCACAGTACGCAGATAACATACTTACAGACTAAAGTACAATATGAATGATGTAGAGCGACGCTGTAGACAGTTTATGACATGAATGGGCCGGCTCAATGGAGTTATTACCAATGTCTTACTGAAAACCGACGTAAAATAGCGGCTCCCTGCTGCGTTTGGTACGGTGAGAAAGATATCCGGAGGCCAAAATTCCCCTCCCCTTCCCAATCGCCTAATTGTCCCTTTCCTTTAAGATCAGCAACGCGCTCATTGTTCTGTTGATATTGTGGTCGTGCATGGACGTTGAAGATCATTTACCATCAGGTGGTCCACATGTTCGCTTGCCTATGCTAATAAAAAAAAGTATTGCGTTATTCAACTAGTGTTGCCCAAATTCAGTCTTGGTCTTGCAGTCTTGGTCTTGTTCTTGCGTTTTTGCAAGACCAAGACCAAGAACAAGACCGCGTATTTTTAGCAAGACCAAGACCAAGACTGACCGTGCAAGACTTGAGCAAGAACAAGACATAGCCTGCAAGACTCTTGCGTCTTGCAGCTAGGACTTAGCGCTATTTCACTGAGTAGTTAGGTGTAACAGTTCGGTGTATAGGTAGGTACGCTTAGAAATTCTATGAGACGCAAAAAACTGTATCAAAGAATAGGTATGAAAAACTGGACCTATCTATTAAAATCAAACTGAGTGCATGCATAGTTATGTTTTAACCATCGGCACTTTGATAATGCGGCTTCAAAGGTTTTGTACTTACTTCTCAAAGAAATTTGCCGCTTTTCGGAAGTACATGGTTACGATACACGCGCCGGCGGCTTCTTTTGAAACCTAAAACAATCGTTGCCGCCACGCCGAAATCATAACATTTGACACTATTTGATTGCCGCCATAGGGCGTAGGCGTAGGTATACTCGTGCAAAATAATTTCGAATTTTAAGAGTACCTACAGGTGTTCCAAAGAATAAATAAGTTTCAGAGTGCTTAGAATGAAAATGAATACATTATACTGATCACGCAAGTAGTATTATGATTGGGATAAAATGGTAAGGATAGGTAGTAGATGTCAAATTAATTCATTCTAGTAAGTATATATTATAATATTGATTACTTATATGGTTTTAAACTAATTACTTAGGTACTATTATTGTACATTTAGTCATTATATTTCTTAAGTTTTTACAAGAAAAAATAGCAAAAAAGTGTTCAAATATCACCCCGCACCCGTTTAATAAATATTGTAGCCACTTTTAAATATACTTGAAACGTGTAAAAAAATTCTACAAAACTAATAAAATAATATAAAAAGCGTAGGTACTTACCTACTAATAAAATAAAAAGCCTGCGATAAGAGTTTTGTATTACTTACCAGCCCGAATATCTCTGAGAGAGATGATGAGAGTAAGTATTTACTAGCTGTGCCCGCGACTTCGTCCACGAGGAATAGTAACTTTGGAGGTATAGTGACGTTCAGGACTTATTTATTTATTTTAAAACTTCTGTCATCAAACATACAAACGAACTCTTCAGCTTTATAATATTAGTATAGATGTACGCCAAAACATTCACTTATATGTAAAGAATAGTGATTTTCACTAATTCTTTATATATATTTTATTCACGCGTCGCGTCTGTACAAGTAGGTAATATTTAGTGTGTGTTTGTACGCCGCACGCGGCATTATTTGATTTGCGGCGGCATCCTTTTCATAGAGCCGGCACGTGGCGAGGCGGCGCGGTAGAAAGCAAGGAAACGTACTATAAATAAAGGAATTATTTTAATTCCAGTCATTTCCAATTGAGCTGTGCTTCGAGTCTAACTTAATAATTGTTTTTACTAATTCTTGTTGTTTTCTAAAAACGTATCACGTGTACAATTTAATATGAGTGACGAAGATTCAAATTATTCGAGTCCGAGTAACGAGAGTTTGAGTCACAGATCTAAAAGACCCAAAAGCAAATTTGAAGAGTTTTTCGAAATAATTCATGCATCCCAAACTGCCTTCTGTAAATTGTGCCAACATAAAAAGATTGAAATAAAAATGAAAAACAGAAACACTTCAGGCTTAAGGAAACATCTAATATCTTTCCACAAAAAGGAATCAGAAATATTTCTTCCTGTTAAACCAAAATTAAGTGGAGATATCACAAGCTTTTTAGTAACCGCTGGAAGAAGTGGACAGGTAAGAATATTTTTTTAACTCTGCATAGCTATTCATGCGATACTTTCAAAAACGCCATTAACTTACGTAAGTATTTTTGAGTTAGTGGTGTTTTCATCTAGGGGTGCGACATATTAAGTATGTAATTATCGTCTTAAATATTTTTTATAAACACCCATATTTTCATTTAATCGGCCAGTAACAACTAAGTACTTTATTTTGGTAAATTACAGTACAGTGCAACCTTAATATAACAAATATCAATTTAACGATTTTCTCGATTTAACAACAACATACCTCCTCCTCTTATATGCTCAAACCTTGTATGTTTTAAATAATAACACAAGATTTATTGTTTTGTTTCAGTCGGAAAACAGCAGTGACAACATCACGACAGCTACAGTTGATTGGGTGGTGAAAAAATATCTTCCCTTCTCATTTTTCGATGACGAAGCTACACAAGTATATTTTCGACGTATTTGCCCTAATATGGTGTTTCCTAAAAGGTCTACACTTAGAAGGAAAGTCAAAGAGCGATTTGAAGAGCTCCAATTGAATCTCAAGGAACGACTTCAACAATTATCATCTAAAATGTCTTTTACCATTGATGGGTGGACGTCAATTGCTGGTAGGAGTTACTACGGGGTTACTATTCATTATATAGACAACGAATGGAAGTATCAATCTGTAGTTCTTGATTTTATACCATCACGCGGTCGACATACTGGGGAAGATATTGCAACGATTTTCCATGAATGTTTATTGGAATATGGCATAATTGATAAAATACAAGGTATCACGGTCGACAACGCAACTGCAAATACCAAATTTATGTATGAACTGGGCAAACAGCTGCCGCCACACTTTGATTCAGACAATCAACATTTCCGGTGCTTTGCTCACATTTTAAACCTTGGTATACAAGATTTATTAAAGACCTTAGCATTACACTGTGAGTCTGACACTAACGCGCAAGATCAGCAGTACGAAGACTATGCAGACGAAACTGAGGATGAGGAAGATGAAGAATCTGCACCAAATATTGCTGACTCGCGTACATCTGTAACAAAGTTACGCAGTGTTTCCAGTAAAATAAAAAGAAGTGAGATAGTGAAGAAGAAGTTTCAGTCTGCTTGTGAAGCAGCTGGCGTGCCATCAAATCTAAATGCCATTCTTGACTGTCCAACGAGATGGAATTCCACACATGATATGATTGGATTTGGTTTAAAAGTGAGAGCGGGCATTGACATATTGTGCAGTTCTGTCACCGAATTAAATGATTTTCAAATCACAGCTAATGAATGGCAGGTACTCGAAAAATTACATAAATTTCTAATAAACTTTAAACTTTTAAGTACAAAACTTGGTGGAGACAAATATGTTACATTACCGCTAGTCATTGTATCATTCAATCTTTTGCTAGATAAAATTGAATCTATGGTAAAACAGTTAGATGAGAAACCTAATCGATCTGAAGTGGATGAAAGGCTCATTCTAGCTTTCCAAGCAGCTCGAGACAAAATGCTTAAACATTACAAAAAGAGCAACTGGATTTATTGTACTTCTTTAATTTTAGACCCAAGGCATAAGGCTCAGACTTTTGACCTGACAATGTGGGGGAAGCAACTTAAAACAGAAAGTCTGCGCAAGTTCAATGAACTTTATGAAGAATATAAAAATCTACACTCACTGAACAAATCTCTGGAATTACCAGAAAAAGAAAATAAAGTATGTGATGAAGATGAAGACGTAATAGACTTTGATAAACTCTATGAATGTCCCTCGACGTCATCTGGATCTTGTCTTCAAGGCTTAGTGATAGACGAGTTGGAGGAGTACCTGAGAAAACCAAGAACTGCCAGCTCGGAAGACATTTTAGATTGGTGGAGGACGCATGAGACAGAGTATCCGATTTTATCGAAAATGGCCCGTGATTTTCTCTCAATACCTGCAACTTCAGTACCTGCTGAGAGGTTATTTTCTAAAGCACCATTAGTAATTAGAAAACATAGAAATAGGTTAAATGATGAGTCACCCAGATGGTTACTTTGTATTAATTGTTGGTCAAAAAAATTGATATAAAGTATCATAACCTAATGATAAAGCTGTTGATTAGTGTTGTATTTTATTTTTTGTTCAAATAAATGATAAATCGTAAAACTCTTTTATTAAATTTCTTATAAGTTGAGGGTTCAATCTCTTTTTAGACAGATAAGTATTGTTCTTTAAAATACAGTCAAGTTATTGTAATTAATTTGTTTTTTTACATGTTTTAGCAAATGTAAGCTTATAAATCATAAATGTTTATTAAGAAACAGTTACTTCCATGGAAAACGACATATAGGTCAGTTAATTTTTCGAATTTCTTATTAAATCTTCAGTTATTTGTTAATCTGCTTGATCTTTACTATGGCTATGTTAATTCAAGCTCACAATGTTCCAATTCTAATACGTTTTTTTAAGATTTAAAGTAAACTTTAATAAATAGTAATAGACTAATAGGTAATTGCAAGACTTGCAAGACTCTTGCTGCAAGACCAAGACCAAGACCAAGACTGGGAGCGCAAGACCAAGACCAGGTGTATTGGCGCAAGACCAAGACCAAGACTGGCTAAGTCTCGTCTTGTTCTTGCATTTGGGCAACACTATTCTAAAACGAAATTCGCACGCCCTTTCTGTTTACCGACCTGTAAACCCTTCAAATTGTATACTAATCGTGTGAAATTGGCAACAAATTGGCAACCTCCATTATATGAGGTCGTCACACATGATTGGCTGCTAAGTGAAGTGTTTCCGAATCAATTGCCTCAACAGATAATATGTAAACGGAGTCAAGTGTTGTCTCGACCCGGGCATGTCGCGTCGCTACACCACGTCACAAGTGCCGGCGAGTGGCGACACATTGACAAATGTCAAATGTCACCCTTATGTCAGTCGGAACGCGTCCGTGTGATTGATGCAGTAAAGGCGCGGCCGTAGAGAAGGCGAGGTAGTTAGGTTATTTAAAGTAAACTTTAATAAATAGTAATAGACTAATAGGTAATTGCAAGACTTGCAAGACTCTTGCTGCAAGACCAAGACCAAAACCAAGACTGGGAGCGCAAGACCAAGACCAAGACCAAGACCAGGTGTATTGGCGCAAGACCAAGACCAAGACTGGCTAAGTCTCGTCTTGTTCTTGCATTTGGGCAACACTATATTCAACGCATTGATATTATTTATTAGGACATGTATTTAATTCTATTTATATCGTAAATCTTATTTTAAAATGTTAACCACTTTTTAGAATAGACGTGTCCGTATCCAGTTGCATGGCGATGATGCATGATAAGAACTTTTTTTATCCTAGCACGGCAAAGTGACTACCCTGATGGTAAGCATATTGCAGTCCAAAAACTAGCGATCACCAACAAAACATTGAGTTTATCGGTGGTCACCAGTATCATGCCCGCCTGTATAAATGCTTCTTCCCTATTCAGAGAGGGAAGAAGCAAATCGAGAGGCCTGCGACAGGACAGGCGGATGACCGATGCAGGCGTAGGGACACAAATCAAGTCATCGTGCATTTCACTAGGCGCATTTTTTCATCCTGCTATGCGAAATAATATTAGTTTTACCACTTGTTTAAACTATCGACTATTGCACTGTAACAATCAAATCCAAGCAAAGTCAAAACATAATTAATACATCAGTTGCAACTGCTAGTAGCCATGTACGCACTAAATAACATGCTTGTTAAAGATAATAATTCTAAACAACTACCAAAACAACTACCATCAGCAGTATTATTTAGTTCCGCAAATCTAGTATCCTACGTACTGCAGCTGTCAATTAGACAGTGCTCAAATTACACAGTGCGCCCGTATGCCGTGCAAGGACAAGCAAGGACAGGGAAGTGGCAATATAAATTTATGGAAAGGGTTTGGCCTGTAATTTGTAGTATACCGGGTGTAAGGGGACCGACCGCTTCCGAAAAACCGAATAAAACAACGGTAATTACACACTCCTATAACATACACGGAAAACGCTATTCCTCTGCTGTTTACTTGTCATTTTGGAAACATAGGCCTGCAATTTTTAAGCGTACCAATCCTAAACACGGGTCAATTACCCGCGCATCAATACTCAGTTACGCGCCGAGCGTCACGTAGCACAGCTGATTCCGAGCGTCACCTGATTTTATTAGCTTTACATTACGTTATTAAGAATAATACAAATTTAATTAATATTTAAATAAAACGTCATTGTAGTTATTAGCAAGATTGTATGAAATTAAAAAAATGTGGACTTATATCGCAATTTTTTAGTAGTATCGTGTCTAGAATCACTAGCAGTACAATCTGTCTTCGTTTTCCAAAGCGTTCCCCTTACATCCTGTATTATTTGTATAATATTGTAATATAGTTTTAAACGTATAGCAAATTAGCTAAAAACGGAGAAACAAGCAGTCCGTCATAAATCTACATGGTCTAATAAAATATGTCTTTTATTTGCTTCTGGATACTACTAAGTAAGTACCTGGTGTAAAATGTATACCTTTGCCCCCTTTATGGGGTTACAATATACTAATAACACCTTTATGTCAACCATAACAGTTTCCCATAAAATAAGATCAAGGGGCATCCTGCTCCGTAGCCATTAAAGATAGTAAACTTGTGTGTTTATTCACAATGTTGCTTTATTATGCTACAGTAATTTATTACACGTGGCTATAAAAATTACAGTTAGGTAAAAATGGGGTAGACGGTGTCTGTAACAACTTTTCAACTTGCATGCACACAAAACTGGTACGTTCAACCGTTTCACTGGATTATACATACACAAGCTAACTAGTACAAGATTCGCAAACATATTGAGCAAACATATATCTCGAGTGGTAGAGCCATGCTGTAGACAGTTTTGTCTACCGCATGAATGGGACGCCTCGACCGGGTCGTTACCACTGTCTCACAGACTTCAACAGTTTCTCAGCCGAAATACGCCGCCATTAGAACAATCAGGTGTCCACTGGCAGATTCCTTATACTTCACTAGTTTTTGCATGTGGCATCACTCATGTAAATGTTAATCTGGTATTAAATGTAGCCTATATCCATAATCCATAGGATACCTGATAATCCCTAGAGTACCTGTGTGCCAAATTTCATCCAAACTTGTGCAGCCTTCTTATTATTGTATTTCTATTTATTAATGATAATAAACACTTGTATATTACAGTTATTACATAGTTTGATAACAGAGCATATATAAATATGTATACAATCAAAATTTTCCACTAACAACATTTAAATGTTCTAGTATATTACGTAAGGGGCTTCATAGTTTAAAGTGTGTTTACGTAGCTAAATTACGTGTATTTATTTCCAAAGACATAATATTTCATTATACATACATATTTCATATTATGTCAGGATTATACAGACAATATACACGTCGATAAAAAAATTAATGTCCTTTTATAGTTTCCCTTTGATTTGTAGAAAGAAATGTGGTTATTATCTATTGAAAGTTGTGTAATGTTCTCATGAAAGATACGCAATGTTTGTAAAACAATGAAGAGAAATGTCGACTTCTCACCAATACATGACTCAGGTGACAATACATTGCTTATGTATTGGAATGTTAAATATCGCAACCAGATAACAAATGGTGGGAGGATAATTCGACAGTAGAAAGGCAAAAATGTTAAAACGTCAATACGTGAACTTTACGGTAGAACATTTTAATATTGGTTTTTACAGTAAAATATCATATATAGCGACACATATAATTTGGTATTTAAAGCAATTTTATTATATTTTTACTTTACTATTAGGTAGCGTTGTTATTTCTGTTTGTCTCCTACTGGTACACGTTACCAATTTCATTAGCAACCGGTTGCCGGCGCCTTCTTATATTTGAAAAGCCTAAGTCACAAACTCTATCAATCAAATCGAACTTGAATTGTATCAATAATCTGAACGTTATCAAACAACGCGACTTGTGCTTGTACAACTTCCATTAAACATGGCCATTACGATACAAAGGTGGATGGCGATGTATCCAACCGCAAATGGGTTGGCATTAGCTGCGCGCTGCTCGACGCGCGCGGCGAGCACGCGATCGTGTCATATAAGTTGCGTGGCGCGTGCGCCGCGTTCCATCGCTGGCAAAATTGATTCATAACTCTCTAAACGTCTGAAGAAATAAAATTGTGTATATCTTTTTTGTCTAGCGTTAATCAGCGCTAAAGGTTATCTCGATATCAACTATGTAGAAATTGTTCGAGGATTTTAACCTTTTTTTTATTTGCCTGGATGATGAAACGAGCAAGTGGCTCACCTGGTGGTAAGCACTACGTGTGCCCATAATCAGAGACAGCACCATACATAACTTTGAATTACAAAACACTGCATTGCACTGAACTGCGTTCGTAATCCCAAAACATTATTGTAAGTCAAGTTGTAAATCAATGCTTCAAGGGTCTTCAAACCGAAACACAAAAATATAAATGCTGCTTGGCGACAGAAAGACACAAGTGGTAACAACCCAGACGGTCCCTTGCATATCAGGGACCTACTCTACCTTTTGATCTTGAAGAAAAATGGATGCCGATCTCTTACTTAATGCTTAGTAATATAAATGAGCGTGGGTGCAAATATCATGCAATTATTATAATCAGCGAATGCATTGTCATTTTAAACGGTATTGAATAGATTATGCGGATCCATATAACTTAATAATATTTAATTCAAAAAGTACGCTACAATTTTATTTATCGCAGCACAATGTATATAAAAACTGTACATTTCAATAACAGGTTGAGAATGATGGATTGCGATTTTTTTTAACTCCACACACTCGTAAATAATCCGTGACGGATCCGATCTCTGGAACGCGGTGGCATGTGCCTTTGCGGTATGCGGTTTTGCACATCACCCATCTGTGGGATAGACAATAATCGACACTGAAACCCTGTCACTTTGGTAGGCGGGAGAGGAAATGACTACCAATGTAGCAACGGTGTATGCACACTTAAAGCTATTATAATGCTTGCTTTGCTCGTATAATCATAGTAGAAAATATAATTTTGCACTTGCGCACGGAAAACCGCTGGTCAATACTTTAAATGTCAAAGTAATATCCGACCTATAGGATATTTGATAAAATAGGGTTACTACCTGTGTTTCATATTTATTTAGGTTTTCCAGCAGACTTACAACTAATATAACAATTATTCTAAAATTATATATGTACTAGATGACCCGGTGAACTTCGTATCACCTATATAATTTGACCACATTTTACACAAATATAAATATAATATATATTTGTGTAAAATGTGGTCAAAACTTAATACAAATGTTTCATTTACATTAAATGCAATTAAGTGAGGTACTGCACCATTGCACGCGAGGTAGCCCGTCGCACATTTAATTGACTTCGACGGCCTAAGTCAGGTTGTCTTCCACCTCCCCCAGGTGGGACAGTCCCAGTCCCAGTCCCAGTCCCAGTCCCAGTCCCAGTCCCAGTCCCAGTCCCAGTCCCAGTCCCAGTCCCAGTCCCAGTCCCAGTCCCAGTCCCAGTCCCAGTCCCAGTCCCAGTCCCAGTCCCAGTCCCAGTCCCAGTCCCAGTCCCAGTCCCAGTCCCAGTCCCAGTCCCAGTCCCAGTCCCAGTCCCAGTCCCAGTCCCAGTCCCAGTCCCAGTCCCAGTCCCAGTCCCAGTCCCAGTCCCAGTCCCAGTCCCAGTCCCAGTCCCAGTCCCAGTCCCAGTCCCAGTCCCAGTCCCAGTCCCAGTCCCAGTCCCAGTCCCAGTCCCAGTCCCAGTCCCAGTCCCAGTCCCAGTCCCAGTCCCAGTCCCAGTCCCAGTCCCAGTCCCAGTCCCAGTCCCAGTCCCAGTCCCAGTCCCAGTCCCAGTCCCAGTCCCAGTCCCAGTCCCAGTCCCAGTCCCAGTCCCAGTCCCAGTCCCAGTCCCAGTCCCAGTCCCAGTCCCAGTCCCAGTCCCAGTCCCAGTCCCAGTCCCAGTCCCAGTCCCAGTCCCAGTCCCAGTCCCAGTCCCAGTCCCAGTCCCAGTCCCAGTCCCAGTCCCAGTCCCAGTCCCAGTCCCAGTCCCAGTCCCAGTCCCAGTCCCAGTCCCAGTCCCAGTCCCAGTCCCAGTCCCAGTCCCAGTCCCAGTCCCAGTCCCAGTCCCAGTCCCAGTCCCAGTCCCAGTCCCAGTCCCAGTCCCAGTCCCAGTCCCAGTCCCAGTCCCAGTCCCAGTCCCTGTCCCTGTCCCTGTCCCTGTCCCTGTCCCTGTCCCTGTCCCTGTCCCTGTCCCTGTCCCTGTCCCTGTCCCTGTCCCTGTCCCTGTCCCTGTCCCTGTCCCTGTCCCTGTCCCTGTCCCTGTCCCTGTCCCTGTCCCTGTCCCTGTCCCTGTCCCTGTCCCTGTCCCTGTCCCTGTCCCTGTCCCTGTCCCTGTCCCTGTCCCTGTCCCTGTCCCTGTCCCTGTCCCTGTCCCTGTCCCTGTCCCTGTCCCTGTCCCTGTCCCTGTCCCTGTCCCTGTCCCTGTCCCTGTCCCTGTCCCTGTCCCTGTCCCTGTCCCTGTCCCTGTCCCTGTCCCTGTCCCTGTCCCTGTCCCTGTCCCTGTCCCTGTCCCTGTCCCTGTCCCTGTCCCTGTCCCTGTCCCTGTCCCTGTCCCTGTCCCTGTCCCTGTCCCTGTCCCTGTCCCTGTCCCTGTCCCTGTCCCTGTCCCTGTCCCTGTCCCTGTCCCTGTCCCTGTCCCTGTCCCTGTCCCTGTCCCTGTCCCTGTCCCTGTCCCTGTCCCTGTCCCTGTCCCTGTCCCTGTCCCTGTCCCTGTCCCTGTCCCTGTCCCTGTCCCTGTCCCTGTCCCTGTCCCTGTCCCTGTCCCTGTCCCTGTCCCTGTCCCTGTCCCTGTCCCTGTCCCTGTCCCTGTCCCTGTCCCTGTCCCTGTCCCTGTCCCTGTCCCTGTCCCTGTCCCTGTCCCTGTCCCTGTCCCTGTCCCTGTCCCAGTCCCAGTCCCTGTCCCTGTCCCTGTCCCTGTCCCTGTCCCTGTCCCTGTCCCTGTCCCTGTCCCTGTCCCTGTCCCTGTCCCTGTCCCTGTCCCTGTCCCTGTCCCTGTCCCTGTCCCTGTCCCTGTCCCTGTCCCTGTCCCTGTCCCTGTCCCTGTCCCTGTCCCTGTCCCTGTCCCTGTCCCTGTCCCTGTCCCTGTCCCTGTCCCTGTCCCTGTCCCTGTCCCTGTCCCTGTCCCTGTCCCTGTCCCTGTCCCTGTCCCTGTCCCTGTCCCTGTCCCTGTCCCTGTCCCTGTCCCTGTCCCTGTCCCTGTCCCTGTCCCTGTCCCTGTCCCTGTCCCAGTCCCTGTCCCTGTCCCTGTCCCTGTCCCTGTCCCTGTCCCTGTCCTGTCTAGTATAGCGTGGCGACCCGTCACCACTGCAAGCTTCGCAACGCCAACAATCCGGTTTATACCTGCGCTTATAGATGTTTCACATCAAAAAGATGTCAAATGTTTCATACCCAGGAACAGTTTGTATGGGAAAATTAAGTTGTCGTTTTTAGTGTTTTCCGTTACTTATTATTTATGTTACTCATTTTTTCTCACCGGGTAAACCTTCCCTGAACTTCCACAGATATTTCAAGATCAGAATTAGCCAAATCGGTACAGCCAGTCTCGAGTTTTTGCGAGACACACGCACAGCGATTCATTTTTATATATATAGATGTCAAATTACAATGCATATTGTATCTCTTCAGTATAGGCTAAACTCACTTGAACTGAAACATACTATTACATACATATTGCTGTATAAACCAAATGAATGAAAAGAAATGCAAATAAAATATACGTGCTCGCGCCTATATTTCCGAAGGGATAGGCAGAGGTGCAACTATTACACTCACTGTTCGCCAAGCTCATTTTCATTCCATGATGTAAAATAGCAAGCGATTGAAAGTTACACCACTTAAAGTAAAGTATTTTTTCAAGGAATATTTTTTAAATAATATGTTATGTTACATAAGGCAATAATTATTATGAAATTCAAAATGTTCACAAACTAAAAGAAATCCAGAACGTGTGAAACGTGAACAAAAATCTGCAATACTGCATTAAAAAACCGAATTCCATTCCCTTTCGCCGATAACATAATATCGATTCGACCATGAATTGCGCGTATCATCTTTGTAAGTGTCCAATACAGAGGTGGGTCACTTAAAAGTAATGGAGGTCGAATGTCATTTCATAAGGCTTGCGTACTTTCTTACAATTGTTCGCGACGAGACCAGTAATGGATCTTATATGAACGTTTAATTAACGAGCATGATTAATCAAACTCTTTAATGACAAGGTGGCATAAATATAATTATTGTAAACACTGTCCATTCTATACGATTTTAGTTTTGAATAAAAAATATTACGGTATATTGATACGATTGATATGATTCTGATAATTTTCATTTCATTTCATTATAGACCATGTGGATTCATTTTCACTGTTGCAACTAAATAAAAGCAAAAAAAGCTTTCATATCTATCTAATTATTTTTAATCTACAAATATTTACTATTTAAATAAACATGTTTAAATTAATTTGCCAATAGATTAACTGAGCGATATTCCAATTTATTTATCCTTTCACAACACCGTAAATGGTTTTACTTTTTATTTTTAAGTGATTAAGATAAACGGCAGCGGCGAGTATCTGCCACATCGTTACTCATATTTAACACTTTATGCCGTGCTAAAATAAAATGGTACATAATTATTATAGACATCGCTAATTGTAAGGTTTCATGCTAGTACCGTAAACGTTACCGTGAAATATTTACATTAAACAAGACAAGAAATAACGCAAAGAATCGATTAGGTACTACTGTAATTCACAAACTATGTGAAGTCATGCTTAATTATGGCATTACCATTATATGGCGTCTTCGAGTACAAACATACACTACACCACTAATAGATGCTTAATATGCGGAGAGAATTATTATAATGATGATATTAGTTAATGTATGGAGGAATGTTGAATTGAATAACCCGTTACGCAAATAGTGTTTGATAAAATAATTGTATTTAGAGAGGATTTTTTTGCTCGTCTATATTGAGGCTGAATTAAATTACAGATAATAAATTTATTATAATAGCAGTTTCCATGAATCCGAATTATTATACCTATAGCTGTCTATATTTAAGTATCCAATATAAATATTTGTCTTACATACCTATATATAGCATTAAGTCCGTCAGTATATATGTTTTGTATACAATAATAACAGAATAAATTTATTTGTACATATTCGCAAAACAGCAATTATGTTACAGTATAAATTTAGGGTATTATGTTTACAGTATACGTATACAACATTTCTCTAATTTAGTATGAGTATATAATGATTTTCCACGGTCTTTCATAGTAGCTGCAACCCTTTCGTACCATACATACTAACTGAAATTTAACAAATTTTCGATATATAAAATACACATTGATTTGTACTGTAACTGGAGTAAACGTTACATGAAAGGCATCAGTCAATTCGAGCTAATATGCGGTGATTACTTACCATGCCTGCGTTCCCGCCATTACCACTCGATGCCATCGTGTGACAAACGAGCGAACTGCGATAAATTGCGTATAAAACCACAATTTCCTCGAATGCCTGTACGGAACAGTTGGTCGCATCAACTGTAAGTGCTTTTATAAGAGAGGGAAGTGGTGGATGTTACACATAGGTTCTTATAAGATCTACTTGTATTAATGGGGACAGTTACAGATCAAGCATAAATTGTAGGTATTAAGACATATACGCCGATCGGTCTAGAAACCAAATGCGTATTTTTTTATACAGGCACGATAAAGTAACTGCACGGAACCTGATGTTAAGTACAGTGCAGTCCAAATTGTGAAGAAATTATATTTTCTGTGATCCGTGGGGACAGTAATTTTTAGGTATGACGAAAATATCTATAACTGAGACACATTGTAAAGGTTGATAAAATAATTGTAGTTATTTCGTTATGAGTATTCAAATTATCTTTTACGATATCTTTCGGGATAACTGACATCCATGTTAATCATTGTGATACGAACGGGCAACAAGAGCCGAGATTTATATTGACTATTATTTGTATTGATAGAACATTTATCAATTATTAAGCCGTTGCTATATAGCAAAAGCCAAACGTGGTAGTCTGTCTTTTGATAGTAAGTGAGCGTCCCCGCCTATGAAATCCCACAATAAAATCATGACGTATTAAAAGCATGACTAACAGTATAGTAATAGTATAAATAGTAATAGTAACGTATTGCCGACTTTAAAGGATAGGGTTGCGATTGGGAGGGAGAGTTTGGACCTTTTCATGTTTACAAAAGTTAATTATTTGCTAACAATACAGCCTCTTCCTTGAACCATATTATATTGTAGAAAGAATAGCGTAAGCAGTAAGGCAAAATATATTTAATAATCTTCAGTTGCAATGGTACACAGTTAGGTCATCTTCTTTCGAAAAAACGCTGGACAAAACCCTGAACCAGTCTTTAAATAAAGATTTTCTGTATTCATTGACTATAGTAAATACATGCCCTCAAATCTAAGACGAAAAATATCATGTTCAAAGTCCTTTTAATTGCACATATTGTATGAAAGTTGATCAATGAGCGTTCTCTATCGACTATGAAATTTCTATAAGAAACTATGAACAGAATACCCAAAATGGCAAGGTGAAAGAAGCATGCCTCATTGTATTAAGCCGGGTCATAATGTCAGGCTATAGTACCGGAGATAGTCAGCCACATTTTAGAAATAATTCATAGATGACTGACACGTAGCGTCATTGATACGTAATGGTGCTGCCACACCGATGTTATAAAATGTTTACAAACATTTTCTAACATTAAATCTAACATTTTATAACATTTCTTAACATTTTATAACATTTCTTAACATTTTCTAACATTTCTGAACATTCTTCTTTGTCGGCTTCTTTGACGGCGCCGCTCTCAAAAGTACCGCCGCCTGCGGTTATAAAATGTTAAGAAATGTTACAAATTGTTAAGAAATGTTTACTAAATGATGCTGCCACACCGGTGTTATAAAATGTTATATAACATTTTCTAACACCGGTGTGGCAGCACCATAACGTAACATTTTTGTCTATGAATATTGAGTTGAGATATTTCAATGCGGGGCTTTAGTGTTCGGTGTTACTGTTCAGTTAGTTTATAGATGGTTTTCTAACTAATCTTTAAGGTTATGATATATATTTATGTCTTTTTAGATGTAAAATACAGTCCTAGTTTCATAACTTGCAAGTAAACGTTACCTACTAGCCAATGAAATATAAATAAGACAGCAAAATACAAAATTAATATTTTGATTGCATATTGTGAAATAGACCCTTGGTGTAGGTATTACAAAACTAATTTACTTAAAAGTGATTGCGCTAAACGAGATATAAATACGAATGACACACATATTGTTTATTATATCATGTGTGTAATTATAAAAACAAGATTTTAATTTGTAGACTGATATAAATTCGCACAGCAATCAATGAGAGCACACAAAATATACAGAAATATCGGATTTATGTAATTAATTTACATATTAATGATAATTATAGAGAAGATTGTCAGTAGATAATATCTACTGACATTTTACTATTTAAGTGTTTTGTTTTTTTAATTATAATATTGAAGCCATTTAATTCGTTACACTTAATAAGTACGTTCTGTTTACAATGTGCGACTAAATTTTAACCAGTTAGCGCATTAGGCAGCTAACTTAGGAAGCAGCATACGGCCCTCCATGTTTATTGACAGTGTGAAGATTTTGTATTTTTCTGTTTTACGTTTCATTTGTTAAGTAAAATTTACTTCGACATTATGAAATAAACACTAAACGAAATGGCGACATTGTAGGGTTGTCAACGGCTTGTGCCTTTCCCAAGTGAACGGACCTTTGTAATAATTATTGTGGTTTCATTCGCACAAGACATATTTATTTGTTACTCCGTATCGAGCTCTTAATAAGGTTTGACTATAATTGCTTGGCCGGGTAAAGTCAGACAATGGGGCTCGATGGAAACCTATGATACACCATGATTGTGTAGATTGTGATGGTGAAATACCCAGGGTCAAGGTTAACGTTCTTTGACATCGTTATTAGGGGCTATTTTTGACACCGTCTATTGTTAGGTGCTATATTGTATAGTTGTATGTTTGCATCATGTTAATCTCAAAGATATCAAATATTAAGATCTATTTTATCCCTATTTAGTAAATCCGTAGAAGTTATGTTTGATCTGATAATGGTTATTAGTAAATTACTGAAAAGTAATTAAAGTATAATAGCGAACTTTTATAACTAGAACTAAATAAAGTTATCTAAAGTGAAGTTATCGGAAAGTGCATTAGCATCTTTAGAAATGAGACCTTTAGCCCTAATAACTGTTTTCACGTTTGACATTTTAATCAAAATTCAATATTGAAGTTGAATGTATTAATCTTGATTAATGATGATGATGTAACACTGCGTATTGCAATATATTATGCAAGATAACGGTTTATTATAAACCTAAGAACAGTACTGTAGACAATTTTGTCTACAGGTTGACTTTGCGTTACGCACGGTAGTCGGTGAGTCAGATTTTCCGAGGCCTGAACCCCGTTGTCTATTTATTTCTTTTATGATCGGAGAGGCATCCATTCCGCTCTGGGCATCCGTTCGGGTCGGACGTGTTTTTGTGTCCGTAACACCTTTGTTACGGTCATAAAAGCTCTGCTACCTGAGCCGTTGCTCGGTACCTGAGCCCCTGCGCTCAGTCATTTACGATCGGTACCGCGTCCTTCTCAGGACAGGGTACCGCTCACCTTTCCGTCGTTTATACGACCCTTTTGGCCCCCTCAGGGCACAAGCTCGGTGGAAACCTAACGGTGATAACGAAACCGAGCTTGCGGGGACCCGGCCCGCGTTTTTAGCCCCTTCAGGGCTAAAGCGAAGCCGGACGGGTGCGGATCAGGAGGCACGTGGAGTGACCCCACGGTCTCCCCCGCACATCGCCCTCCCAACCCTACCCATCCCTAATATCCATCCCGTGTTCCGGTTGAGCGTGCGGTCTCCGGACCAATACCGCTTACGGTTCACGGACTGCTAGGAACCCTCTGCACATTAAGATTGGCAGAGGGATACAAGCTTAGGGCACGCCATATTTTAAGCACATCCCCCCTCGCCTATCCCCGGCGAGGAGGGTCAAGCACCTACACACCCCCGGGCGCACCTACCCGGGGATTAGTTTTTGACCGCGCAATCCGCGACCGCGACCCGCCGCGCAAATTCGTGTGCGATAGCCCCCGGCTTTCTTGTGGGTTCTTTCCCGGGGGAACGCACCGTGTCCCGAACCCACTCGCGACAAATTTAGACTAAAGATTAGGTAGGCTTGGCCTCAGCCGCCAAAATGGCTGACGCCAAGCCTGTGATCACTGACGATGTCATCATCGAGGCCTTACAGTCTCGCCCTCACCTTCTCCAAAGCCTCATGGCCGCGGAGATCGCCAAATTAGGCCTCGTTGCCGCCAACCCCGCCGCCGCTACCGCCGCCGCTGCCACCACCGCCACCACCTCTGCCACCAAACGCCCGGGCTCTACCCTGAGCCCATCCGCTTCCCCCTCTTCGAACGAGGATAACTCGTCCGAAGAGGAATCCGCGACTTCCGGCCCCTTCATTACGGTGAAAAACCGTAGGAAGAAAAAGAAGGCGCGCATTCCCGACACCCCAAACTCCCCCGTGCCGATGGAGACCTCTCAGTCCTCCACCGAGCACGCCCCGACAGAGATCCCTCTCACCCGAGCCCCAGGCTATGCGGAGTTCACGAAGGATCATTCCTCGTCCTCCCCGCGGGCTCCCGCCCAGCCTGAATCATCCCAAGCCTCCCAGGCAATCCCCAACTCTGGGCCCAAGCCCATATCAGTCCTAAAACCAAAGGACATGACTTATGAGGACCTGGTTCGACTAGTCGGACGAGAGTCCTTAAAAGCAGCCCCCAAATGGGACAAAAGGGAGCAGATGGCCGTGATGGTGCCAATTTCTGCTTCCGCCCACCGCACCATAACCAAATGTCTGGATGATAATAACATCCAATATTATACCTACACCCTCGCCGATGATCGTACTTTCCGGTACGTCATCAGAGGCATCCCCCTTGATATGTCAACCAAAGAGGTCAAAGACGACCTAAACGCCCAAGGCATCAACTGCCTGGAAGTGCACCGCATGCACGCCACAGTCAAAAAGCCGAACTGCCCGCGTAACGGGCTGTTCGAGATGGTACTTTGCGTCCTCAAAACGCGTGAGGACACAAAGAACATTTTTAAAATAAAATCCATAGGAGGCCTGGGAGGCTTCGACATTGAGGTTCCCCACAAAAGGAACACAGTAGGGCAGTGTCACAACTGCCAGCGTTACGGCCACGCCTCACGTGGCTGCAAGCTGAAAGCCCGATGCGTGAAGTGCCTCGGTGAGCACTCCACCACGGACTGTCCGCGTCCCAAAGACCGCAGCCAATGCACGGAGCCGCCTTCGTGCGTTAACTGCGGCGAGTCCGGCCATCCGGCCAATTACCGCGGGTGCTCTCGTGCACCAAAACAAAAAGCCCGCAAGCCCCTTCAGGGTAAGCGGCTCCCAATTCCCAAACCGGTGGAACAGTTCCGCCTAGCCCCTCCTCCGCTCATCAACCCGTGGTTTCCTACACTACCGAAACCCGCAACCTCCTTCCCACCCTTACCCTTACCTCAGGCGGTCGCTACCTCTTCCAGGGTAGCCCCCGCCAAACCTCCCCAGGTGGTGGCAGCGGCGACGACTGCGGCCGCGCCCGCGCCCCAAATTGCCCCTAAGGCAACAAACCCCGCACCCCAGCCGTCGGGTATCCGGTCCCTCCTCCCGGAGGAGGACCACCACCTCATCTCCGGCACCATCTCGGACCTCGCGTGGGAACGAGTTGGTGCCCTTACCGCGATCACGGGTAACGACATCGTTACCCGTATCGCGGTACGCGTACAAAAACTATTGGAGATGCGTGTGCCGGACCAGGCCCTCCTGGACCAAATCACTCAGCTTCAAACCCAGCAGCGCCAGCACTTGCTGCGAACTATTTTTGGTTCCTGATGGCTAACAATAGTTCGAAGCTGCCCACGCGGACCAAACCCCGGTCCCTCAGAGTGGGGTTTTTCAACATAAACGGCATCCAGGATGACCGTTTAGAGCTCTCCCATTTTGTCCGCGACAATGACTTGGACGTCTTCCTCATCCAGGAAACGTTCCTTAAGCCTCCAAGGCGTAGTCCCAAGCTTCCAAATTACCGACTCGTGCGCAACGACCGCGTATCGGGTCCGCTAGGCGGCACTCTTATTTATTACAAAAGGTCCCTGCACTGCATACCTTTAGACCCCCCGACAGATCTGAGGGACATTGAGGTTTCAGTCTGCAGGCTGGCCATGACCGGCCATCCGCCGATCACTATCGTGTCGGCCTACCTTTCCCCTAGTAAGGAGCTTCTCTCCACCGATCTCGACACCCTATTCGCATTGAGTGATTCCGTCCTAGTGGCGGGAGACCTCAATGCCAAGAATACTCTCTGGAGCTGCCACTCGACAAACGCGAGAGGTATCGCCCTGGAGGGTAATCTTGAAAGATTAGGCATCGACATTCTTGTACCCCCCGAACCGACTAACTACGGACATCCCGGACAAAGGCCCGAGATACTCGATGTGGCACTCGTGAAGAACGTATGCTTACGCATGCGCTCTATACGGGTGCTACACGAGCTAGACTCGGACCACAGACCTGTGATCCTAGATCTTGTCCCACACATAGGCCCCGATGACACAGGTCTTAATAAACCGACGAAGGTGACGACGAATTGGCGCCAAGTAGGCGCCAAGCTCGCCGACACTTCGTCCAGTGCTCTTGCCGCGATCCCCGACCGAATCGATACTCCTGAAGAGACGACAGAGGCGGCACGCCATTTCACCACTCACCTGCAGAATGCCGTGAGCGAAAGCTCAAGGGAGGAACCTGAGACTGTACCCAGTCACATGTTGCTCCCGGCAGACTTGCGGGCTGTGGTGAGAAGGCGGAACGCAGCCATGCGACAATACGCGTCGATCTTCCACCCGGACCGACGAGCCCTTGCGCGTCACTTCCAAAAGGAAGTCAAACGTCGCATGAAAGGGCTCGTCGATTCGAGATGGGGGAATCACCTTGACGAAATTCGTCCGACCCATCAGGCCTTCTGGCAACTCTGTCGTGCCTTCAGGAGAAGCGATACAACAACCATGCCCCCGCTTGATCGTCCGAATCAACGCCCAGCGTTCGATGACGACGAAAAAGCCGAATATCTAGCCGACAGCCTGGAGACTCAATGTTCCCTCAGCGAAGTCCTCCCATCAGAACAGGCCCATCTTGTTGCGGTCAATGAGTTTGTCGAAAGTAGGAATGCGTTCCCGCCGCCGACGCGCCCGATCCCACTCGCCTCCTCCGCCGTCGACCCGGATGTCGATGAGCCGCCAAACCCTCTTGCACCGGTGACACTCGAAGAAGTAAGCCATCTGGTCAGGTCACTCAAACGACGTAAAGCCCCCGGGGGCGACGGTATATCCACCCGCGTCCTTAAGATGCTCCCCAGCCATCTGCTGGAAATCCTCACTGCGATTTTTGACGCAGCTTTCCGCAATTGCCTCTTTCCACAAGAGTGGAAGGAGGCAATTGTCATAGGCATACCCAAACCGGGTAAACCCCCCTCTGACCCGACATCTTACCGCCCCATCAGTCTTTTGAGCTCTTTGGGTAAGATGTACGAGCGAATCGTCCTCGATCGCTTGAAAATAGTAGCAAAGAACCACAATCTGCTCCCCGCGGAGCAGTTTGGGTTCAGAGCCCGCCACAATTGCGTACATCAGGTGCTCCGCATCACGGAGCACATCCACGCGAAAAACTTTACCAAGACCCCCACCGGAGCCATATTTTTCGATGTCGAAAAAGCATTCGACAAGGTGTGGCACAATGGCTTGCTTTACAAGCTATACACCATGAACGTGCCCACACAGCTCGTGCACATCATACGAGCGTTCTTGTCGAATCGCGGTTTCAGATATCGAGTGGAGGGAAGCCTCTCTTCCCGACACACCATTTCGGCCGGAGTCCCGCAAGGCTCGGCCCTCTCCCCCTTTCTTTTCTCGCTATACACAAGCGATATTCCCAGGCCAAAGGGCGCCCATCTGGCACTCTTTGCCGACGATACCGCGATTTACGCATCGCGTAAAAACCCGGTTGATGTGGTTCGCACTTTGCAAGCCGCTGCCGACAAACTCGGTCAGTGGTGCCGCAAATGGCGAATCACCATCAACCCGACCAAAAGCGCCGCGATCCTTTTCGATAGATACCCAGCCCGTTTCAAAGATCCAGTGCCGAATGTCAACATGTTCAACATGTGCATTCCCTGGACTAAAACGGTCAAATATCTAGGAGTGACCCTAGACCAGAGGCTTACCTTCGGGCCACACTTAAAAGCGGTACGCGCGCGAGCCGCATTCGCGATGAGCCAGCTCTACTGGCTTCTAAACCCAAAAAGCAAACTCTCGACCCGCAACAAGATTAGGATTTACACGACCTGCATTAGGCCGATCATGACGTACGCGTCGCCCGCGTTTGCCCACGTACCCGAATGTCGTTATAGACGTTTGCAAGCCTTGCAGAATCGCTTTCTGCGTAAGATTACTGGGGTCCCGTGGTATGTGAGGAATCTCAACATCCACGTGGACACGGGCATGCCGACTCTCCGGCAGTTCATGAAAATGAACAGCAAACGCTATTTCGACCGCGCCGCTCACCATCCGAATACGCTTATCCGCCAAGCGTCAATCTACACTCCATTCGACCGCGCGAAATGGAGACGACCGCGTAGCGTCCTCTCCGATCCCGACGATGCGACCACTCTGGCCATCCGAAGGAGAGAGGAATACATGAAAGCACACTCCACAAGACCGACTTACCGTCCTCGCCGCCGAGGACCGCGCCGCGTTCCCCGCAACCCCCCTGACCCTAGTACCGGCCCGCGAGCCGATGATGATAACAACCAGTAGTTTTAAACCTCCCCAAAAATGATAATCGCAGATGTCTCTGCCCTCCCCCAGTGACCGCCCTGAGCCGAGGTCCGTACCCCACAGGGGGTGCCCTCAGCGAGGTCGCTTAAATGTAAGGGTTGAGAGCGCCTAAAGCGTTCGCCCGAAAGTCCGGTGAAGCTGTAGAAAGCCGACTCGCGTCAGGCTAACAGTACAACGCCAAACCGCAAAAAAAAAAAAAAAAAAAAAAAAAAAGGAGAGGCATCGATGATTTTTCTGGTATCGTGGGTATTCATAAACGGTGGAGATCACTTAATATTAGATGACTTGCTCTTTTATCATTCGGACTCTGATTCTAGTCTCTGCATATTATAATTGTTTACTTAAAAATTAGAAGTTAGGTTTTACATTGAGCTTTCGTAACAAATAGGGCGGCACTATAGCCAGTTGTCTTTACATTAAATGGACTCGTTGGACCGAGATCGTACCACTATTTACAGAAAACCGATTGTAACTGCTTTGTTGTTGGATTTCATGTGGACTACGAGATTATAGGAGTATCGATAATTTCGCTGCTTCCTCCCCAGTCTCAATCCTGTCGTCACGATTCTTCTGGAATTCTTAGCGTTCATGGGCGGTCGTGACTTCTAACTACCAAATGACTCACACGTCCTTTTGTTTATATTCGGCCATAAAACAATAATAAACACATCGTAGCATCTAATCTGTTAGAATTCAAAGGATAGATAAAAAACAAGAAGTGGATAGCGTCCTAAAATAAAAATGCTGTCTAGTTTCACATTAAAACCAACACGTTTTATCATCCATCATAAAAATAATGAAATGTAATACAAAACCTGTTTTTATTTACTTGAAACACTTAAATACGGTACATACCGGAGTGGTCTTGTACCTAAATTGTGTCGTACTGAGAAGTGAATGATTTCTTAGGTTTGCACCAGTTATTTCAAATACTTATAACTGTGATAGAAACATCAAGGTGCATTTTTATATATATCTAGATGTGTTGTTGACAATTAAAAAAAGACCAAAAATAGATTAAGAAATAGCGATAATGAATCAACCAAACAGATTTTTTTATCCTGGCACGGCAATGAGATTGGCACACACTGGACCTGTTTATCAATTGAGAACCTCACGATACATGAGTTGTTGACCGATTCGGTTGGATCGTTTGATTTTCAATAATTTCTATTCACAATATTTATCATTATTATTATTATAAGTACTTAAGGTAACGTTGATATTTTTTATGTTTTAGGAAATAATTAAAAAAATGGTTAATTTTCTTTTTTATATGTGAGTGTGAGTGCCGTGCATGTCTGGTATACTCAGGGCTATTTCGTCAAAAGGCCAATCCAGGAATTTATGTATATAACACGCGCATAATTCTGGAAAATCAATTTCTGAACATTAAAAGAGGCTATAACCCATGAGTTTGTTTCGGAATTTCTTCTCCGTCGAAAATATAATCTACTATAAAAAAAAATTGAAATGTAAAAGTGATATTTATTATCTAGTTTTCAGAATAAATTATTTGAATTTGAATAACCGTATCGACAATCAAACTATCGCATACGATATAAAACCGAAATTTACTTGATAAAATTTGATTACCCGCATTTTTAAAAGTCTAGTAACGCTGTTCACAACAGATTTGTCGAACGAGACTTGTCGAACTTCCGACTGTTTTCTTCGATAATTTATCGAGCGGTAATTAGAATCCCTTTGTGATATCAAGCGACGTAAAAATAATAGTTGCTGGAAAAGAATATACAATGGCTGATTCGGAACGTGATTCGCTCAAACGAGCCACTAGGTATAACGTGATTTTCACCATATGTTTGGCAGTCACTATTAATTTGGGTAAGCAAACATTTCATTAAGTACGCTACCGGCAGCACCACCATCTTTGAATGGCGAGACGAGCAAGGCGTTCGCCTGATGGTAAGCGCCACGCCTGCCTATAAACAGAAGCAACATCACTCAGAACTTTGAATTACGAAGCACTGCATGGCAATTAACTGCGCTCGTCACTCCGAGACATAAGATGTTTAGTCTCATAATGCTGAGTAATTTCACTGGCTTCAATGTCCTTCAAAACGAAACAAAACAGTGTTTACACACTGTTGCTTGGCGGTAGAAATAGACAAAGCGGTGGTATCAACCCAGACGGCCCCTCGCATACGAGGGACCCACCACCTTGTCACCTAATTTCTTCTTGTCCTTGTCATTTATCTGTATCCCAATATCACTCCACTGCCCCAAAAGTAGTCGATAGCATTTTGTATTTTCTTATTTTCGCCTTCGAGCCTTCTTCCAATGTAAACATATTAAACTTGCCTAGGCAAAGGAATCATGAACCTTCATCCCGCCAAGATTTACCACACATTTTAGTATGCCTAGAATTATTAAGCGAAAATCTTGATTTTAGCAACGTGTCTGTAATGCCGCTTTACAAGTAACAGCAAGTGTTTTTACCGCTCAGTGCGATTGCGTGAGCCCAGACTCTAACATAATAATGAATGTACTATTGTTCATTTCATTGAGTTTTCGCTGCCTGTTTGACGAATACCGCTAGAATCCAAGTGCCAGCATGTGTCTAAAAGAAAAATTAACAACTTTTTATATATTATACTTTTTGAACTAAGATGTTGATAGGTACTCTAAATGTATTTATTCATGATTTATTTCAAGGTTTTTGGGTTTTAAAGAAAGCATTGCATTGAAAACAATTTAATTCGATTTTTAAATAAGTCATTAATTATCCGAGATCATACAATTATTTTGCACCAACCCCAATGCATCGGGATAAGGGAGGTGGAAAAAGAAGATACAAAAAAATACAAAATTGTCTCGATAGAGATTTTGACCACGTTTTTCTTTTAAAGCAGTCATAGAGCATTCCCTATAGCCATTTGTCGTTCTTTACCACATTGTATTTGGGATATTTTTTTAAAGTTTCTAATACCTTCATTACACTATCAGACGATGATCACTTCATCACATACGAAATTTCCGTATGCCAACTAAGCATCAACTAACCATTACTATTCTGGATAAAATCATGTACAGTACAGGACTAATGTTGTTAATGAAACGTCCAGAGTCAGACTGTCCCTGATGCTCGATAACTCGGCACAAACGAGACGATCCTACAGAACCCATGAGCGAGAGCTGGCTCATCAATCAGCTGTAATGGTCCCCGATTCTCTAATGATGCTCCTTATTTACGCATTGCATTGGCATATTGATAGATCGAGCTACGAATATTGTGCTATGTTGAAGATATTGTAAATATGATCTTGAGTTTATTTTGATCACTATGTGTTACTCTTATGTTTGTCTCTTATCATGGGTACCTATCTTGCTTTCAATAACTAATAAAAATTCATGAACGAATAGATCGTTCTAATATGGCACTTCTTAATTGACCCGTTACATTAAATTGAATTTATTGTCTTTATGGTTTCGAAATAATTTACAGTTCAAAGCTTCCCATATTTTCAAGAATAGAATAGATCTTAAAGTCAAATGCATCCACTAATGTTTAATCAAACCCAACAGTGTTAACTGATGCGTTGTTAGACATCTAATTGTTTTTTTTTAATTGAATGACGAGACGAGCAAGGCGCACCCCTGATGGTAAGCCTAGTAATTTCACTGGCTTCAATGTCCTTCAAACCCAAACACAACAGTCTTTACACACTGTTGCTTGGCGGCGGAAATAGACAAAGCAGTGGTACCAACCCAGGCGGCCTCTCGCATACGAGTGACCTACCACCTTGTGAAACTTGTGTGTGTGTGTGTCTTAACTGATACGTTGTTAAACATCTAGTTATAATTAAAATCGTATATAGATACATCTAAATCACCGACCTAACAGCCCGTAGATTGCATCAAGGCGGGATAATTTACATTCACTCTATTACTGCGACACCATCGAAGTAGATGTACAACGCATCAAAGGATATAACTTTAGGCAGAATTTATTTAGTGCCAGTTGCTAATTGCACTTAATTGTAAGGCCGTAAAATACCACTATAATTAACATTTTGTAGACTTTGAGGATGGGAAGATACGCCTATCATATATAAACTTTGCTATGGTTGCGCAATTCTATCAACTTTAATAATAATCCTTATGGGTTTTATATAGCTTTTTGTTTTGAACGTTATTGTAACAAGCAATTGTTAACGAGATCTAAGGATTTTTATATTTTGATAGTTCTTAAAACAAATGATACAACCTGTAAATAACGAGAACCATTGCTTGTTACAAATACTTTACCATTAACTGACGGTTAGTGCCACCTCCATAAATTTACTATTTATTTTTGAAATGAATACTTACAGTAACAACAATTGATACTAGAGTAGATGGAACCATACGTCAGCTAAAGTTATCAGTGTCACACAATAAAAGAAGACGACGTAAAATAGCGGCCGTTTCGTATGCTGAGTGAGTGATATCCGGAGGCACAAATCTCCCTCCGCTTCCCAATCTTTTAATTATTCCTTTTTTGCCTTGATAGGCAGACGAGCAAGCTGCCCGCCGGATGGTAAGCGGTTACCGCCGCTCATGGACATCGGCAATGCCACGGGCACGGCTAAGCTGCTGCCTGCGATCTGCCTTTCCTTTAAGGTCGGCAATGCACCCGTATTTCTTGGTATGGGCACTTGCCCACTCACTTTAATATACAGAAGGTGTAATCCAAGGTTTTACAATTTTACTTATGTCAATCAGCCTATGAATACTTTATACAAAATAACAATGGCGACTAAATAGGCGTAGCAATGAATAAAGAAAAAATGTACAATTGAATGTCTTAATCGTACAAAAAGCGTATCAAACATCACAAAGTAAATAAGCTTGATGTGCGACGACAGAGACCACCTTGCAGTCATCAGTCAATCAAATAAATTCCTTTAGAGAAATATCGAACTATTTTTATCTCGTAGGCAACCGTGGAATTAAAAGTTGAAATTGATGATTATTGATAAGATAAATCTATACGAAATTAACCCGATGATAATTCCTTACAATAAGCAACTAGTTAACACGATTGTTGCCATTCTGAGTAATAACTTTTGAATGTATTTTAATCAACGAAAGTTCATATTTTTTTCATCTCTCACCGTCTAATCTTGTATGATCATTATTCTCGTAATTTGAACCATTCATCCTGAGCATTGTAATTTAGATATAAATATTTTTATAAATGCTTATCGTGTTGGATGTAAACCGGCGTATAAAGTAATACATCTGTAACATAAAGATACTATTGGCAAAAATTGTGAGTTAACAAAAAATACCTATGACAATCAGTAATATTGTTATTTTTTACGTTTACGCGAATGTTACTCATTGAAATAAAACTAATTTAAACGGATTTTATCGCGGTTTTTTATTAATTTTGATCCCGACGTTTCGAAGACTTTTCAGTCTTCGTGGTCCCCCCCGTGACCAAAATAAAATAAAAATAATAAAATCCGTTTAAATTAGTTTTATTTCAATGAGTAAGATTGTTATTTTTTATGTTTTTCTTCATGTTTTTGACCATGATAGTTTGACAGAATTAATTTCCTACAGGGGACCGGTTACACCTCAGCCTTCCCTATCGGGGATCAGGATTGTAAGTGCGTATGTATGAAAGATCTGAAATTATATCACGATCGTTTTTGTACATTTAGTAAATGTTTCTCTTCACAATATTATTGTTATTAGAAGTTTAATAATGTTTTTGCTACATCTCACAACCTAACGAGTCACTTCAGTCGAGAACTACCAAGTAGTAGTGGTAGTATATAAGTGGTAAAGCCACGGTGGGACAGTTGTTTTTTTTTTTTTTTTTTTTTTTTTTTTCGATTTGGCGTAGTACTGTTAGCCTGACGCGAGTCGGCTTTCTACAGCTTCACCGGACTTTCGGGCGAACGCTTTAGGCGCTCTCAACCCTTACATTTAAGCGACCTCGCTGAGGGCACCCCCTGTGGGGTACGGGCCTCGGCTCAGGGCGGTCACTGGGGGAGGGCAGAGACATCTGCGATTATCATTTTTGGGGAGGTTTAAAACTACTGGTTGTTATCATCATCGGCTCGCGGGCCGGTACTAGGGTCAGGGGGGTTGCGGGGAACGCGGCGCGGTCCTCGGCGGCGAGGACGGTAAGTCGGTCTTGTGGAGTGTGCTTTCATGTATTCCTCTCTCCTTCGGATGGCCAGAGTGGTCGCATCGTCGGGATCGGAGAGGACGCTACGCGGTCGTCTCCATTTCGCGCGGTCGAATGGAGTATAGATTGACGCTTGGCGGATAAGCGTATTCGGATGGTGAGCGGCGCGGTCGAAATAGCGTTTGCTGTTCATTTTCATGAACTGCCGGAGAGTCGGCATGCCCGTGTCCACGTGGATGTTGAGATTCCTCACATACCACGGGACCCCAGTAATCTTACGCAGAAAGCGATTCTGCAAGGCTTGCAAACGTCTATAACGACATTCGGGTACGTGGGCAAACGCGGGCGACGCGTACGTCATGATCGGCCTAATGCAGGTCGTGTAAATCCTAATCTTGTTGCGGGTCGAGAGTTTGCTTTTTGGGTTTAGAAGCCAGTAAAGCTGGCTCATCGCGAATGCGGCTCGCGCGCGTACCGCTTTTAAGTGTGGCCCGAAGGTAAGCCTCTGGTCTAGGGTCACTCCTAGATATTTGACCGTTTTAGTCCAGGGAATGCACATGTTGAACATGTTGACATTCGGCACTGGATCTTTGAAACGGGCTGGGTATCTATCGAAAAGGATCGCGGCGCTTTTGGTCGGGTTGATGGTGATTCGCCATTTGCGGCACCACTGACCGAGTTTGTCGGCAGCGGCTTGCAAAGTGCGAACCACATCAACCGGGTTTTTACGCGATGCGTAAATCGCGGTATCGTCGGCAAAGAGCGCCAGATGGGCGCCCTTTGGCCTGGGAATATCGCTTGTGTATAGCGAGAAAAGAAAGGGAGAGAGGGCCGAGCCTTGCGGGACTCCGGCCGAAATGGTGTGTCGGGAAGAGAGGCTTCCCTCCACGCGATATCTGAAACCGCGATTCGACAAGAACGCTCGTATGATGTGCACGAGCTGTGTGGGCACGTTCATGGTGTATAGCTTGTAAAGCAAGCCATTGTGCCACACCTTGTCGAATGCTTTTTCGACATCGAAAAATATGGCTCCGGTGGGGGTCTTGGTAAAGTTTTTCGCGTGGATGTGCTCCGTGATGCGGAGCACCTGATGTACGCAATTGTGGCGGGCTCTGAACCCAAACTGCTCCGCGGGGAGCAGATTGTGGTTCTTTGCTACTATTTTCAAGCGATCGAGGACGAGTCGCTCGTACATCTTACCCAAAGAGCTCAAAAGACTGATGGGGCGGTAAGATGTCGGGTCAGAGGGGGGTTTACCCGGTTTGGGTATGCCTATGACAATTGCCTCCTTCCACTCTTGTGGAAAGAGGCAATTGCGGAAAGCTGCGTCAAAAATCGCAGTGAGGATTTCCAGCAGATGGCTGGGGAGCATCTTAAGGACGCGGGTGGATATACCGTCGCCCCCGGGGGCTTTACGTCGTTTGAGTGACCTGACCAGATGGCTTACTTCTTCGAGTGTCACCGGTGCAAGAGGGTTTGGCAGCTCATCGACATCCGGGTCGACGGCGGAGGAGGCGAGTGGGATCGGGCGCGTCGGCGGCGGGAACGCATTCCTACTTTCGACAAACTCATTGACCGCAACAAGATGGGCCTGTTCTGATGGGAGGACTTCGCTGAGGGAACATTGAGTCTCCAGGCTGTCGGCTAGATATTCGGCTTTTTCGTCGTCATCGAACGCTGGGCGTTGATTCGGACGATCAAGCGGGGGCATGGTTGTTGTATCGCTTCTCCTGAAGGCACGACAGAGTTGCCAGAAGGCCTGATGGGTCGGACGGATTTCGTCAAGGTGATTCCCCCATCTCGAATCGACGAGCCCTTTCATGCGACGTTTGACTTCCTTTTGGAAGTGACGCGCAAGGGCTCGTCGGTCCGGGTGGAAGATCGACGCGTATTGTCGCATGGCTGCGTTCCGCCTTCTCACCACAGCCCGCAAGTCTGCCGGGAGCAACATGTGACTGGGTACAGTCTCAGGTTCCTCCCTTGAGCTTTCGCTCACGGCATTCTGCAGGTGAGTGGTGAAATGGCGTGCCGCCTCTGTCGTCTCTTCAGGAGTATCGATTCGGTCGGGGATCGCGGCAAGAGCACTGGACGAGGTGTCGGCGAGCTTGGCGCCAACTTGGCGCCAATTCGTTGTCACCTTCGTCGGTTTATTAAGACCTGTGTCATCGGGGCCTATGTGAGGGACAAGATCTAGGATCACAGGTCTGTGGTCCGAGTCTAGCTCTTGTAGCACCCGTATAGAGCGCATGCGTAAGCATACATTCTTCACGAGTGCCACATCGAGTATCTCGGGCCTTTGTCCGGGATGTCCATAGTGAGTCGGTTCGGGGGGTACAAGAATGTCGATGCCTAATCTTTCAAGATTACCCTCCAGGGCGATACCTCTCGCGTTTGTCGAGTGGCAGCTCCAGAGAGTATTCTTGGCATTGAGGTCTCCCGCCACTAGGACGGAATCACTCAATGCGAATAGGGTGTCGAGATCGGTGGAGAGAAGCTCCTTACTAGGGGAAAGGTAGGCCGACACGATAGTGATCGGCGGATGGCCGGTCATGGCCAGCCTGCAGACTGAAACCTCAATGTCCCTCAGATCTGTCGGGGGGTCTAAAGGTATGCAGTGCAGGGACCTTTTGTAATAAATAAGAGTGCCGCCTAGCGGACCCGATACGCGGTCGTTGCGCACGAGTCGGTAATTTGGAAGCTTGGGACTACGCCTTGGAGGCTTAAGGAACGTTTCCTGGATGAGGAAGACGTCCAAGTCATTGTCGCGGACAAAATGGGAGAGCTCTAAACGGTCATCCTGGATGCCGTTTATGTTGAAAAACCCCACTCTGAGGGAGCGGGGTTTGGTCCGCGTGGGCAGCTTCGAACTATTGTTAGCCATCAGGAACCAAAAATAGTTCGCAGCAAGTGCTGACGCTGCTGAGTCTGTAGATGCGTGATTTGGTCCAGGAGGGCCTGGTCCGGCACACGCATCTCCATCAATTTTTGTACGCGCACCGCGATACGGGTAACGATGTCGTTACCCGTGATCGCGGTGAGGGCACCAACTCGTTCCCACGCGAGGTCCGTGATGGTGCCGGAGATGAGGTGGTGGTCCTCCTCCGGGAGGAGGGACCGGATACCCGACGGCTGGGGTGCGGGGTTTGTTGCCTTAGGGGCGATTTGGGGCGCGGGCGCGGCCGCAGTCGTCGCCGCTGCCACCACCTGGGGAGGTTTGGCGGGGGCTACCTTGGAAGAGGTAGCGACCGCCTGAGGTAAGGGTAAGGGTGGGAAGGAGGTTGCGGGTTTCGGTAGTGTAGGAAACCACGGGTTGATGAGCGGAGGAGGGGCTAGGCGGAACTGTTCCACCGGTTTGGGAATTGGGAGCCGCTTACCCTGAAGGGGCTTGCGGGCTTTTTGTTTCGGTGCACGAGAGCACCCGCGGTAATTGGCCGGATGGCCGGACTCGCCGCAGTTAACGCACGAAGGCGGCTCCGTGCATTGACTGCGGTCTTTGGGTCGCGGACAGTCCGTGGTGGAGTGCTCACCGAGGCACTTCACGCATCGGGCTTTCAGCTTGCAGCCACGTGAGGCGTGGCCGTAACGCTGGCAGTTGTGACACTGCCCTACTGTGTTCCTTTTGTGAGGAATCTCAATGTCGAAGCCTCCCAGGCCTCCTATCGATTTAATTTTGAAAATGTTCTTTGTGTCCTCACGCGTTTTGAGGACGCAAAGTACCATCTCGAACAGCCCGTTACGCGGGCAGTTCGGCTTTTTGTTAGTGGCGTGCATGCGGTGCACTTCCAGGCAGTTGATGCCTTGGGCGTTTAAATCGTCTTTGACCTCTTTGGTCGACATATCTAAAGGGATGCCTCTGATGACGTACCGGAAGGTACGATCATCGGCGAGAGTGTAAGTATAATATTGGATGTTGTTGTCATCCAAGCATTTGGTTATGGTGCGGTGGGCGGAAGCAGAGATTGGCACCATCACGGCCATCTGCTCCCATTTGTCCCATTTGGGGGCTGCTTTTAGGGACTCTCGTCCGACTAATCTAACCAGGTCCTCATAGGTCATGTCCTTTGGTTTAAGGACTGAGATGGGCTTGGGCCCAGAGTTGGGGATTGCCTGGGAGGCTTGGGATGAATCAGGCTGGGCGGGAGCCCGCGGGGAGGACGAGGAATGATCCTTCGTGAACCCCACATAGCCTGGGGCTCGGGTGAGAGGGATCTCTGTCGGGGCGTGCTCGGTGGAGGACTGAGAGGTCTCCATCGGCACGGGGGAGTTTGGGGTGTCGGGAATGCGCGCCTTCTTTTTCTTCCTACGGTTTTTCACCGTAGTGAAGGGGGCGGAAGTCGCAGATTCCTCTTCGGACGAGTTATCCTCGTTCGAAGAGGGGGAAGTGGATGGGCTCAGGGTAGAGCCCGGGCGTTTGGTGGCAGAGGTGGTGGCGGTGGTGGCAGCGGCGGCGGTGGCGGCGGCGGGGTTGGCGGCAACGAGGCCTAATTTAGCGATCTCCGCGATTCTTTGGAGAAGGTGAGGGCGAGACTGTAAGGCCTCGATGATGACATCGTCAGTGATCACAGGCTTGGCGTCAGCCATTCTGGCGGCTGAGGCCAAGCCTACCTAATCTTTAGTCTAAATTTGTCGCGAGTGGGTTCGGGACACGGTGCGTTCCCCCGGGAAAGAACCCACAAGAAAGCCGGGGGCTATCGCACACGAATTTGCGCGGCGGGTCGCGGTCGCGGATTACGCGGTCAAAAACTAATCCCCGGGTAGGTGCGCCCGGGGGTGTGTAGGTGCTTGACCCTCCTCGCCGGGGATAGGCGAGGGGGGATGTGCTTAAAATATGGCGTGCCCTAAGCTTGTATCCCTCTGCCAATCTTAATGTGCAGAGGGTTCCTAGCAGTCCGTGAACCGTAAGCGGTATTGGTCCGGAGACCGCACGCTCAACCGGAACACGGGATGGATATTAGGGATGGGTAGGGTTGGGAGGGCGATGTGCGGGGGAGACCGTGGGGTCACTCCACGTGCCTCCTGATCCGCACCCGTCCGGCTTCGCTTTAGCCCTGAAGGGGCTAAAAACGCGGGCCGGGTCCCCGCAAGCTCGGTTTCGTTATCACCGGTAGGTTTCCACCGAGCTTGTGCCCTGAGGGGGCCAAAAGGGTCGTATAAACGACGGAAGGGTGAGCGGTACCCTGTCCTGAAAAGGACGCGGTACCGATCGTAAATGACTGAGCGCAGGGGCTCAGGTACCGAGCAACGGCTCAGGTAGCAGAGCTTTTATGACCGTAACAAAGGTGTTACGGACACAAAAACACGTCCGACCCGAACGGATGCCCAGAGCGGAATGGCGGGGACAGTTGTTGTAGACAGTTGTTTTTATAGCATGAATGGGTCGACTCGACCGGATTAGTACCACTGCCTCACAGAAAACCAACCTCAACTTGCTGTTGCGTTTCGACAGTGAGTCAGATATTCGGAGGCCCAAATCCTGCCTGATCCCTTAATTATGCCTCTCCTATGAGGTCGGCAACGCATCTATGATTCTTTAGGAATTGTGGATGTTCATGGGTCATGGTTATGTTCATGGGTGGTGGAAATCACTTACCATCAAGTGACCCACTGGCTCGCAGTATAATTAATCGTAATCTTAATCGCTATTCCGGCCAAGCATGTACTGGATACACGAAATGATACTGAAACGTGACATACGAGCTAAAATCTAGCACATTTTTTAGATAACCTAGATTTGTCTCATTTCTTTCGCGCGAGATACCTCTGGCCTTAAGTTGCACAAAGTATTTAGCAAAAAGTAAGCATATCCTGTCCCTACTAAAATGTATTCAAAGGCCATAAGTTAACGAGAACACGTACTTTCGACGGTTTAACACTTCGTTTGTTTCACCGTACATTTCTTTTTTGCTTTCTAATTTATCTTGTTATATTTTTGTTTGTATTTAAGTGTCATTTACTTGAATAGAAATTATGTTTGTTGCATAAAGAACAACGGGCAATGTGTATTGATACCAAGACTCTACCAATCCTCTAACAGTGATGAAACATTAGGCTTTCGTAGGAATGTAGATAGAATGAAACAAAATCATCACTGTTTGAGGATTAGTACAGTATAATCTGTCAGTGGGTACTGTCCATGAATATTTTAATAATTAACCTTTATTTTCGCGCTCAGTTCGAACCCAGCTCCTATAGAAAGAAATAATTTATAAATTTTAAACTTTCTTACACCAAAGGTTTCATCACTATAGAAGACTGGGTGTTAAAATGCCCGTGTTCGTTTGTGATGGACAATTTATTATAGGATTTTTGCGACAAAGTTAAATTTCCGGGTAACTACTTATATTTGACAAGGATTCAAATATACCGACGCGTGTCAAATATACAACACAACCGAACAGACGTCGCAATAGCATAGCTCAATGAGATATCATTTTAAGAAATGGCATATCACTTTACGCTTTTAAATATCATTACCTGTAATTCAAACAGCTGATTATCGTAACATCTCGTGCTTAAGATTGCGCACCTGCTTCCACCCCGGGCTTATTGTGAATCACATTCCACATAATAGCTATGTCAGCTACCGCATTAGCTGACTGTCCCTAGGACTCACATCATTAGTTGGGCTCTACTGTCTTACTCCCTTATTACCCGTCTTCCGTTAGCTGCGTTAGCTAATCTAGCTTAATTATTGCCTCTGTCAATTCACCATATTTGATTGTCCCACTCTGTAGGGATAATGATAGATTGATTAGTTATTTAGATGGTTGAAAATAAGATGAAGCAGCTAGGTATTATAATAATCCCTGTTCAAATTAATGTGAATGTATATATTGGTGATGGTTACTGTATTTGCTTTACTACTCCTCCAGTACTGTTGCAAGAAATTATTATTATTTATTTATTAATTTAAGAGTGGTAGAGCCACGCTGTAGACAGTTTTGTCTACAGCATAAATAGGCTGGCTCGACCGGGTCGTTACCACTGTCTCACAGAAAACCGACATAAAGTAGCGGCTTGCTGCTGCGTTTCGTACGGTGAGTGAGATATCCGGAAGCCCAAATCCCCTCCCCTTCCCAATCCCTAATTATCCCTTTCCTTTAAGGTCGGCAACGCGCCCATGATTCTGCTGGTTGTGGGCGTACATGGGCGGTGGAGATCACTTACCATCAGGTGACCCACTTGCTCGTTTACCGGCCTATGGCATAAAAAAAAACCTAGGAATTATAATAATCCGTGTTCATATTAATGTGAATGTATATATTGGTGATGGTTACTGTGTTCGCCTTACTACTCCTCCAGTACTGTTGCAAGAAATTAACAATTTGTTGATAATTTTAACCCAAATATATAAAATACTGTACCGTGTAAATTGTAATTTAGGATTACTTCAAGCAACGGTCGGTAGGTTGTAAATTGTATTTACGAGGTATTAACGTTTTATAGGTCCGTTACACACCGCCGTTCTTCCTTAAGCTACTGTAAAAAAATAATTTATTAACAAAGTTTGTTTATTACATTTTTTGTTAAATAATGATAGTGATTTCGCGATACGCCCATGTCTATGTTACCTAGAAGATAAATAAAAATATTTGAGCTATAATAGAAAGAAGTATGTAACACAAAGATATTACAGTTAAAATAAAAACATGTTAGAAAAAACGATAATTTAAATAAATTACCATGAATTATGATGAAATAGTAACAAAAACACAACATACATAATATAATATTTTAATTTCATAACGTTTAAATAGAGTAGCTATTTAACTTTCACTGTTTCATAGCGAACATAAATCAAGTGAAAATAGTCATAACATTTATTATGCAAAAATATAATGTTTATCAAAACTATTACGGATTCATATACACTGAATCAAAAGTCTCTACATCTAGTAGTCTCTATTATACCAATAATTAATAAATAAATAAATAAATACACCCAACAGTCACATACATAGTCCTGACCCAGTAAGATACGAGTCTTGTGTCGTGGGTATCAGGAACTACGAGAGACTTTTGGTCTCACAACATCCAGACCCCAAAACAAATAATTGTGGATCACACAAACATTTGTCTCGGTTCAGGGATCGACCCGCAGCCACTCGCTTTACAGCCGGCTACTGCGCCACAGAGGCTGTCAAACCAATTAAGAGGAACAATAGAATTCGGTAATATACAGCAAGAAATACCTATTTTCCAAACCGTCTATACAGTATTCAAACAACTAAGATTCTTTAAACCATAAATCAATATTCACTTATAATCTACATTGATCACACTTTAAAATAAACTTAATCCATCGTATCATAACAGCGTATTCCATTAACATCCCTTGACATCAGTCTATTTGCCACCTTGAAGGTCTAATCTGTGTTGTCAATTCAATCTACTACATTTATCTGAGCACGAAAGCGTTTATCTTTATGAGAGTGGAAGGGGATCGGACCGTGTCACGTCGCGTCGAGTCGAGATGCAGTGCGTGTGTAATCTAAACTTGGATGGTGTATTGAAATTGCAGTACTGCGATGTGGTATTTACAGGATAAAAAAAGAAAAAATTGATATGCGGCTATTAAAAATATTTTTTTGGATTTTTTCCGGGGTAAAAAGAAATTATGTTCCGATCTAGATCGTGCTGCTAACATGGGCCATTATTTTTCCTAATTTACCCGTTATGGTGTAATATATAACAAATATCGAAACCTTTACATTTATAATTTTAGTAGAATATATTTGGAGGCATGTCTAGATTAAAAATATTATTTAAAAACAGAATGATGACCAGAGACAAATAAACTAGAGAGACGGTTGTCTTCATACAAATTTTTTAACACGATAAGCTCACACCTACATTCATAAATTTTTATACTATACATGTTACACAATTCATTCAAAGAAAAGTGGGATCTCTCTTTCTTTCCCGTGTGAATTGATCTGCGGTTTTCTTCTTTCTCTTTTGCACGGAGATTGTATACTAGAGACGTGCCGTATCGGAAATCGGTGAATTTCTGAAAATACCGATCATTAAATAAAATAGGGATGACTAAGGAGGGTTACATACTAAAACCGTAATAAATTATCGGTTTTCTATAGTGGGTACTAGACGAAAACTTCGTATAAACCTTGCATAAAATTTGATTTATAATAATAAAACTAAATAGTAATTATAAAATTTATTTCTATCGTAGGTTACATATTTATGTAAATTGTTCTTACGTCCTATTTACAATCATTTCCGAACCTACCGATAACCCGCGAAATCCAATTTTTACTTGGAATTGCACTTCTATAACTACTTGAAATATTACATTTTCACAATAAACTAAAATTCTTTATTATTAATACTATTACACTTAAACCACCAATGACATTTAAATTGCGAATGAAATTAAATAGAAAGCACAAATATACAAAGGAGCCAGCTTTGGCTGACAGATAGCCAACAAATGTTTTTTGTTATAAATGAGAGTTAATAATATGACTACTTAAACTTATTTGTACAAAGGTTAATTTAAAACCATTACATGATGAATTAAACTTAAAAATAATTATACATTTACAAATTATCGCCTCGCGAAAAGCATTACGTGCATAACGTTATATTTTGCAATATGTATTATGTAATGGCTTATTTTTAAGTAAAAGTGCTACAAAAAAAAAAGTTAGGTACACAAACGAAAACCCAATATTAAAATAAAGTGTAAAATTACTACTTCTGCAGTTCGGTACAATTATGGAAACATAAAAAAAATACATTTTTGTATGTATACTCAACAATTACTTATGAATTTGCAGGAATCAGTGTAAAAAGTACAGAGTTTAATCGTTGTGACGAAATGTTAATATAAAGGTGACAAATAATAAGAATAATATTTACAGTCTTACTCGTGTCCTTAATATTTTAAAACATAAGCCATCCTATTTATCTAATAGCAATTACATTTTCAAACTATTTTTTGGTCAGTTCTACTTTTACATAATCTTTAATATAATCTGTTTCATATTCATTTATACATATACACATATTGAACATCATATTTCAATATTCATACAAAGACATTTAAGATAATGCTAATTACTTTTTTGATTGAAATGAATCCTAGTGTGTAAATTAGTTAAGGTGCTGTCTGATCGTATTAACTTATACATATAAGATTTTACATAATTTATGCTTAACAGGAAATAAAATAGTGATAAAGAAGACTATAACTATGTTTTTATGCAATACAAGGAGTTGAGTTTAAGCTACTATACTATACAGTATGCATAATAAACTAAAAGCACAAAAATATGACTAATACACTTAAAAAAAACAATTTTATTTGCAACAATCATAAAAACTGTAGACAAAATACTATGAAGATATCAATATTAAATAAATAAATTATGGGTGATTAGTTACAACACCTTCTTCCTCATCTATAACTCAATCCTTTTGTGACTTTTCTCAGATTAGAGTTTCCATTTTTATGTCTCTAGGCCTAAACTCAATATTATTTATTCAATTATTTAAAATAATGCACCATTGCTTAACTTGCATTTTAATTACATAAAGGCAAAAAGATTTAATAAGATCTGTTTTATATATATTAGAGTTATAAAATGTCAATATTTTTTGTAAGCACCCAACAGTCATACACATATTCTTGACCCCACAGTAATATACGAGTCTTGTGTCGTGGGTATCAGGAACTACGAGAGACTTTCGCTCTCACAACACCCAGACCCCGAAACAAATATTTGTGGATCACACAAACATTTGTCTCGGTGCGGGGATTGAACCCGCGGCCTCCCGATTCACAGAAAGAATAAACAAACATTGCAAATACATGGCATCATTTTATCAATAATAGAAATACTCTGCCTGGCGATTTGATTAAAATTACTAGAAGGATAATATAACCTATCTATATTAGGACAATATTCTCTTAAACAAATATATATTTTTTAAGACAGTAGTAATTCGTCAAAGTGCATTGATGCTAGCTTTTTTAGAGCATCATTCCAGAAAGTAATGTGTTCAGAATTACATGAAAGAGCATGTTTTAACTTATTACCATAATGGCCAAAACAATTTAAACTGTTAAACAAATTATTTATAAAAATAATTTCTGCTGTGAATAAACCATTATCAATGTTTGTATTTAAACTTAAGTAATCATGCTCCTGGATGAATAGCGGAGACTTCCTGTGAACTTCTAGTGATGTAGCCACTTGCCTGCTGAAAACTTGGACTGCAAATTTGACCTGAAATGTACAAGATACAAATAACACATTAGCAAAAAATTAATTAATGATCTTAATTAATTTTAATATATCTTTTTACTAGCCCTATATTATACATGTCCCTCTGCTGGGCAGGGGGCCTCCTCTACTGAATGAGAGGGGTTAGGCCTTAGTCCACCACGCTGGCCTAATGCAGGTTGGTAGACTTAACAAACCTTCGAAAAAATCTTATAGAGTTCTCAGGTATGCAGGTTTCCTCACAATATTTCCTTCACCATTAAAGCAAGTGATAATTAACAATTAATATACACATGACTTAGAAAAGTCAGAAGTGTATGCTCTTGGGGCTGGTTTCGAACCTGTGACTTTAGTCTTTACAGTCCATACCAATCCCCACTGGGCTATCGCTGCTATACAAGTACATATCTATATATTATTAAAATCTATTTCATCATGGAATCAAATATGTTCTTATTGCGCACCTTTTGTATAATAATAAGTCAAGACTTTATATATTTATTTACCTTCATTTTATCATATGAAGTTGGATTTATGTGTTTCTCAGTAAGTTTGGTGCTTCTTGCTCTGCCGCCAAAGCCATCCACTTTGTAAAGTCTCAATATACTCCCATTTTGCATTTGGATGCCAATAAGAAGTTTTTTCTGAAAATTATTGTGAAAACATTTCAATAAATGAGGTACATCATAGATATAATTGGTTGGGGCCAATTTTATAGCAGATATTACTTGTACATCTGTTACTATGTAACAGTTCAGCATTCGTTTCTAATATTAATGACCTAATAGCAGCAATATTGGCAAAACCTTGGTCACCGATTGTAGCTCTTACTATAAATCCGGCTTAAAAAACTGCATACTATTTCTTTAATAATATTCTTAAAACAAATGTTTTAACTCTATCTCGAGCAAAATAAAATGCAATTGGAATGTTCGGGAATAAAATGTTTAGTACAAAAACGTATGCTTTCGCATTTATAGACAGGATATTTTTGTAAAAATGGCATAACCTCAACCACACTTCCCACGTTAATTTGTTTGTGTAGGGCACAGAAAAATATTTAATATCCTGGCCTCGAAGTACTGCACCCGGGAACAGAGCACTTGTGAACTATTAAAATAAATAAAACTATACACTTACATAGAAGAACGAAAGTCACCGACATAGCCCAGCGGATTAGCAAGCTGAAATGGCAGTGGGCAGGCCACATAGCTCGCAGAACCGATAGCCGATGGGGCAGAAAGGTTCTGGAATGGAGGCCACGTACTGGCAAGCGCAGCGTTGGACGTCCACCTACAAGGTGGACAGACGACCTGATAAAGGTCGCAGGATGTCGCTGGATGCAGGCTTCCAACAGGTCCGTCTGGAAATCTTTGGGGGAGGCCTATGTTCAGCAGTGGACGTCTTGTGGCTGATGATGATGATGATGATGATACACTTACGAAGATAACGATGACACGTTTGACCAGTAAACACAAAGATTGCTTTTAAGAGGTTGATTACAAAAACAAATAAGTGAAATCCGCCTTCAAATCAAAATTGCGAAATGCAGAACTAAATACACGGCGCGGTAATTCAGTGCAATGGTTGACCACAGTACAAAATGGCGGACTTTTGTCTTCTTTCAATCTGACGTTCGAATCATCACACACATACTAATAAAGGACAGAGCGTAGAAAGAGATGCAAGAAAATCCATTCATAAAATGTATGGAAAAATTTTGAAACATGAGATAGCTGCCTAGCGCTATCGTGTTACTTTTTTGGGCTGAGTCGAAAGGGGCTGATGATGACTATTTGCAGGGCATTAAATTCGGGTTGTACTTTATTTTTTGGATATTAACTGTAACCCACGGGTTCGAAATTCACTTCCGTGGCCAAGACAACTAATTGGTTTTTGGAAGATTAGACATTCAGATTAACGTATCTTTCGTATTAGGAATATACATAGATATATACTTTTAAGATCACGCCTGTATTCCGAAGAGGAAAACAGAGGTGCAACTAGTATATACACACCGTTATATCAGGCATTCATATCGGACACAAATTCTAATCCCACACGACTATATATTTTTTAAATCGATGAATCAAAATAACTTCTTTTGCTTGCCTTTCCTGGGATTAAACCCAGCCCTCACAGTTTAAGCTGAAGCTTAAGGACGTAGCCTAGACCAATGAGGAGATAAACGATTACGGCCTATTTTGAAATCGGTGATCCAGACAAGAGGCAGCGACACACGACGACTGTGACACATCCGCTTTGTACATACAATTATGTAGATTTTATAGGTTTTGAATGCGATCGAACAGGGCCTTACAATGCGTGGCCGTTGCCTTGACTTGTCACTATCGCCTAAGCGTTGCCGTCTCCTTGTACCAGTGACATAAATAAATAAATAATTAAAAAAACTTCTGCGTCTCGGGACGCTCGACAGAAGTGATAACTTAAACTAATCTAAGTTGACGTATGCATGACAGAAAGGGAAGCCAGACAGTGGCGCCGTAACGTTACGAAGCGGTTTACCCTCCCATAAGAAGTTATCACTTCAAATACACCCAACGGTCACACACATAGTCCTGACCCCAGAGTAAGATACGAGTCTTGTGTCGTGGGTATTAGGAACTACGAGAGACTTTCAGTCTCACAACACCCAGACCCCGAAACAAATATTTGTGGATCACACAAACAGTTGGTGCGGGGATCGAAGCCGCGGCCTCTCGTTTCACAGCCGGCTACTGGCCCGCTGCGCCACGGAGGCTGTCAAACAATCTCAAAACAAGCCTTTATAAGTTTATAGTACAGTAATACCCCGGACTTACGCGATAGGTGGGACCGAGCTATAACCGTGTAAGTCGAATTCGCGTAAGTCGGGGTACAACTTTGCATGCACTTTTGACTGACATCATTTGAGGTTATCAATAAAACACAACGTACGTAAAACAATTCAACGCGGAACACGTTCGAACCTGTCGTAAACGGACCACTAACATGGCGAAATATGAGAGCTGACGCGCTCGGCCATCAAAAAGAATAACTGCGTATCTCTGAATTCGCGCAAAACGGGGTAGCGTAAGTCGGGGTAGTACTGTATATCGCGTGAGGAATGGACCCGATACCACCTCATGCACGCCCATCCGTTACGTACATCGCTAATATGAACACGTAACTAAACTCAACACTGGATCGAATCGTTCGATTTTAGACGCACACTATTCGGATTACGATATTAAAATGAACCATTGGAAATAAATTTCATCCAAGCACGTGCCGTGCATGTGTTACGTGCTTGCATCTATCATAGAATCAGTTATCTTATTCGTTTCATACAAATGTAATTCAGTGTTGTGAATCGGAATCAATTATTTGCATTTCATTTGAATACAGTTTTGGCGGGAATCAGTCATATCTTTCAAGTGTAAACTGTACTGAATATTTCACCTCTACAAACTCTAAACTCTAAACTTACAAACTATACATAAAAATGAGTACAAAAAACACTGTATTTATGCGTGCAGATTACAATTAATTCCCTTTAAGCTAAACTGCCTTGGTCTGACCAAATAAAACTACTCAAGGGGATCTCAGTAACAACAGCAATGAGACATGCTAAGGACAGACAAACCTGGAAAGAAATTATCCAACAGATGCGAAGGAGATTTCAGGACGGACACGACCTTCAGAAATGAAGAGGACGACCAAGAAGAAGAACCTAAACTGCACATTTATTTAAAAATGATCACAAAGTCTATGATTTTTATCAGTATGTGTACAATTTCTATGGAATTATACTCTATAGTTATATGCGACTATGTAGACGCTTCTGTAATAGTATGCTTTGTTCTACGAGATTAAAATCGGTGTATTCAACCGGTTTACGTATGCAGCAGCCATAATAATGTTTAGACAAGATTGCATTACCGGAACTGTGTAATTTTATGAATTTGTATATACTTACATTAATCTAAACTTGTGTACTTTATTGAAGATATCGAATGGTTAGTGGGCAACTTTTGTCTAAGATTTCAAACAGAAACCCGAAGGCGTTTGACCTGGCTTAACGACTATTGTAAGTTGATAACAGCAGGCACCGAGTTTTACCAGCTTTCCGAAACACAGACGCGCTCAGTTGAAATACCATTAAGCGGTCACCTATCCATAAACTGTCCGTACCAAGGGTTGATAAACACGCTAATCTTTTATCGATTAGTGAGTGTAATTGGTTATGACTGCCTCAATAAAATACAGCATTCAATTTAAATCTATATTATATGAATATATTTCAGATATATAATAACTTCGACAAAAGATGAGAAAATCTTGCGTTTACCCGACTGCATCAGAAGATATGTTAATCTCCAAACATAAAAGAATTTAAATTCCAAGATAAACAACATACTATAATTAGCATACTTCTAAATTTATTATTCAATTAACGTTTCTTAATTTCATTCAGTCGCGATAAAAAACTATAAAGCGTATATAGCAATTTTAAAATAGACAAATATTTTTTGTTGCTCGCTGTAGTGAACTTCTTAATTCAAGTGGACATAGGCGACTGTCAATGTGTTCAAAAATCTCATACCGGTTCACTAAAATCATGGTGTTCAAAGAATAACAGGCAGGTCACAGGGCATCGTCGTAACTGACCGCGTTGCCTAACGATGGTCATTGTCCACTGCATGTACTTTGATAAACATACTTTTAACATGAGAGACATAAGTGGATTTACGAGGTACAATCTCTTTTTTTATTGCAAACAAACACATGCTATAACATTTTTAGTCGGATCAACATATATCATGGTTTTCAAGCTAAACGCGTGTCAGACATATTTCTTTTCATTTTTCTTTTTCACCTTTATCAATGTAAAGTTACTAAAGCAGTACTTAGTAGTCTTGAACTATTTGGGATACCTTATACCTATCTTTTTAATATGACTAAAGTTTAGGTTTAAACAAATGTCTTACTCTTTCTAACGTCGCTTTCGTTCACTTCCAGAAAACAATGTAAATGTTTTATTCTTACAGATTTAATTTTTTGAAAGCAATATTAAAATTTATCATTAGATATGATTTACTGTCAAATAATGTTAAAATTTCTTAGATTAATGGTCAGGGGGCCCTCGGGTAGCTGATCCACTTGACTACTATCAAGCTCATTTTCCGTGAGTAGCTTCGTTTCGATGAGACGACCAACAATTCCCTATGCGAAAATTCTCTATTGTGGTAGCTAACAGAGGTAGCAAGGATAGAATATTTCGATTTGATGATACTCAAAAAATTATTTAACCAGCTGATTTTTTTGTTTTTACTTAGTTAATATTTATATAATTTAACTGTCATATTGTCCTACAAATAAAATAATATTTTTTTGAGTATCATCAAATCGAAATATTCTATCCTTGCTACCTCTGTTAGCTACCACAATAGAGAATTTTCGCATAGGGAATTGTTGGTCGTCTCATCGAAACGAAGCTACTCACGGAAAATGAGCTTGATAGTAGTCAAGTGGATCAGCTACCCGAGGGCCCCCTGACCATAAGGTGCGTGATCTTAGTTCTACATCGTATTAAGCGACAATACTTGCGAACTTACCAATTAATTCGTTTTAATATGTACCTGATTCGCAAAAAAAGCCTTAGCCTTTGAATTACGGTACATATTTTCTTTAATTAATTCGTAAAGTAAATAAAAATACAACTTGTCCATTCAATAAAATGTGAACTGGTTTGAATTTAAGGAAAAATATCTGTATTCGACGATATTATTGGATTGAATGCTTTATTCAATAATCATGCATGTTCCTGCCAAATGAAAATTTTGCGTTGGTTGCAATATTTACGTTACTATCCGATTTGTTACCAGTTTTTGTTCGCGCCTCCATCCCCGTGATAACCACTTTTAGTTTAAAATCTATTGTTATAACCTGTTTATTAAAAGTCTGCTCAACATAACAGCGAAACCTGTATCGAAATCTGTTTAGCGGTTTTAACATGATGCGCCAAAAAAAATATAGACAGATGGCAACAAGGACTAAGTTGGTGGTATTAAAAACATTAATATAGTTTTAATCCACCTATATTATAATTGCCAGTCTTATCTCAAAATCTTTAATGAGATCTAATGAAAACATACGCAGGTGCCGCAGTGAGTTCTTCTCTCGATGCAGAACGTGTATCCTTTTTTTACGAAGCTGTATGTAGTGTCCGAATGATTGATTCGATAATGTATCGATATTCCGAATGCCCATATAAATGAATTCAATCTATCGAATAAATAAAGATATGTTTGATATTAATATGTGTTTCAATCACTTTTGATTCATATTTCATTTTTTGATTACCTTGGTGGCACAGTTGTATCGCGTACGCGGTACGACTGCTGTCCTGAGGTCTTGGATTTCGTCCCCGGGTCAGATAAAAGTGGTATTTCTATTATGAAATGAACAGTATCAGTCCGTCTGGAATTTGTTCCCGATATAGCGATATACTCGCCCCCTATCATATCATGGGACGGAAATAAGCTCGGTGAAATGTGAATGTACGAGTTACACCTCTAGCTACCCCTTCGGAGATTGCAAGCGTGAGTACTTATGATTAAGTTATGATTACTTATGATTATGATTGAGTTTGGGTGTTACAAATTAATATACATTTCAATTCGATAATATATTATATAATAGTATTAAGTCACGTTACTCTAGTGGCATTAATGGGCTGTCACTGAAACAGCTAAATTCTTAGCCTGAAGGTTCGGCCACATGGCTTCAAATCCCAACTAGGTAGGTAATCGCAATTTGGGTTTTGAATTTTTCGACCTGAAAAACGGGAGATGCTCCGAACTAGAATATATGCCTGATATGGTGATACGTCACCATCTATCACATCATGGGATGGAAATAAGCTCATAGAATCGTGGGTGAACGGCTTGCACTTCTATCTACCTTTTCTGCTTTAACGTTAAACGAAATATCGTGAGGAAATCTGCATGCCTGAGAAGTTCTCCGTGAGAATTTTAAAGAATTATGAGTTCTGCTTACCTGCATTAGGCCAGCATAGTGCACTAAGGCCTAACACCTCACATTCGTAGAGGACGCCCGTGCCTAGCAGTGGGACAACAGTATAATATAGAACTTATGATGAATAAATTAAAACGATTTTACATTTTTCGATACGCGTATTCGATACATCCCTCGTAGTGCGACGATCATTAACATGTCTCGATAATTAATTGCTCTTAAAAACAACTGTAAATTCTTTCGCACGCTTTTATATTGGGGAATGTTTATATTAATTTTACGAGTGCGCTCTGTACTTGCTACTGCTACATCAGCTATATCTTAACATAATAAAGGATTTTTCGGTAAGTTAGTAAGGCATTTGTTTCTATATTTTTTTCGTTGCTTTTGTAAGTTTTGACTAGTATACTAGTCTGATACTGCATTAAAATCCGTTGAATAGTTTAAAAGATCTAAGCGAACAGACAGCGGAAGCGACTTCATTTTATACTATGTAAAGATTCATATTTCATATTCGCCTCATTAGTCTTGTAGCAGCCTACTAAGGCTGAGAATCGTGACGTCATGGGTTCAATTCTCGGTCTAGTAATTACAATTTGTATATGAGTTTTCGATTCCAAAGTGCACACACGTATTGTCCGGGATTGGAATTAGTGCCCGATATGGCGATAGTCTTGCATATCATGAGACGGAAATAAACTCTGCGAAACCTGGATGCAACTAGTGCACCGCTGCCTGCCCCTTCAGAGATAAATAAAATTATGCGCTTATATATCTATGTATGTATTTCATATTACTCATTCTCTGCATAAGTTTCAAAATAAAAGCACCTATATGCTTTTTTCATACACCTTTATTTAGACCGGACATTGTATTAAATTTAAAATCCTGCCTTTATTGCCGACTAGCATTTGCTCGCGGCTTCGCCCGCGTGATCTGATTTATTCGGGATAAAAAGTAGCCTATGTCTTATTCTGATGTATGAGCTATATTATTGTAAAGTTTCATTAAAATCCATTCAGTAGTTTTTACGTGAAACAGTAACAAACATCCATCCATCTATCCATACTTACAAACTTTCGCGTTTATAATATTAGTATTATTATTAAACAACAATTAACCTTACACCCTGCCAGGGTTTATTTTCTTATAACCGTGTCTCAAGCATAGGTGTTCTTAATTTAAAACAGTTATAAGTGGTACATTCCAATTACTAACGAGACAGTAGAGCGACAGTGGTAAGTCGCTAAGTCACGTGTCTTCGCGAAATCCATACGGCCATGGGAAACTCGTCTTCATTCCGAACCCAACAATAACAACCGATCGACAATTGACCTGACGTCACACGCCACGATTAGGGTTGCTAGATAAAAAGGTTCTGATTAGAATTTATTAGGTTTTTCTTTTCAAGACTTAAATTCCACATTAACTATTTGAGCGCAACTCAGTACAATGTGCCGCAATCTTATTTTTACATAATGTACAAGGCATTATGTACATTATGTTGGCAGTGTACACCTGTCTGTACCACCACCTATCTACCAGTCTGTACCTATACAGTTCGCCATTGGGTCCGCGTTTATTATTAGAAAGTTTAACTATGCGTCTTTTCTATTCCTTATATTCCTTTAATTCCAGACAGCTTAGACCTCATTACCCATTCCAAAAAATGCCAACATACCAGGCTCATTCAAAAATTTCCGGAAGAGTGTATGACAACCCTAGATGATGGGAACAAGATTCACACGGTAACGTACGAGAAAATAAAATGAATGCAGAAGAAATGATTGTTGTGGCTCTAATTAAAATTGAAAACGTCAATAACAGCACAATCAAAATCGACTTTTGCATTCATGGCGTCTCAAGCGGGTTCTTCAAAGGCCGAAAGAAAAAGTATGAGCATTTCTGACTATAATTCTCATCTATTAAATATCGATTTGTTATTCATTTCAAAGATCCACGTGATCGGTTTTTGTAATTGACTGGGGATTACTTCATCGCGTTCTAAAGATTAGGGTTAACAAAATGTCACTATTGAATAATTCTTATTAAATTGACTTGGAGTAAGTGAAAAATAAATAACAATTTCTCGGTTGTAGTGTATTTCTTGGTTTCTAATACAAAATATTTTTAATTTTTACCATTTTTTTAGTCTACCAAAAAATCTCGATAATTTCATGACAAAAAATTGTTTGTAAAGATCGGCATTCAACGCCACCAATTTCCAAACTAATTAATAACTTTGTCAAAGGTGGAAAACAAAATTATAAATAATTATTAGCTGCCCATAAGCATTAGTAGACATTAATTACACCTCTAGCTGTATTTGATTGATTGTGAACACTTTCAGGGCGAGTTATGTAATTTTGGAGGGCTACAATTTCATCTCTGATGGTGATTGATTTACGACATTTCACTGACAATGTGGATTGAGGGTTCCATAAGAATGACATTCCATGAGGGTTGACAGCCTCCGTGGCGCAGCGGGCGAGTAGCCGGCTGTGAAGCGAGAGGCCGCGGAATCGATCCCCGCACCGAGACAAATATTTGTGTGACCCACAAATATTTGTTTCGGGGTCTGAGTGTTGTGAGACCGAAAGTCTCTCGTAGTTCCTGCTACCCACGACACAAGACTCGTATCTTACTGTGGGGTCAGGACTATGTATGTGACTGTTGGGTCTATTTATTTATTTTATTATTATATTATTAATGACAAAACACTGTTTAATTTTGGCACATCCTTATTTACGATTGTTTCTACTGACATATAGTGACCCAGGGGACTCAAGGTACGCGGTAGCAAATGAATTTCGGATTTACTACTTTACTTATACACAAGGACAACGTTGCATTTCTTTTCTACAACCAAAAATATTCATGGACTTGTGGCTGTCATGGGAGATTAAACCATTTTAAGTTTATTTACTTATTTATCCATTTATTTGATTAACGTACTATACTGGACTCTTACTAGCCAATGACCCATACTCTCTCTCTCGCTCTATATCTCTCTCTCCCGCTCTCTCTGTATCTCATAATAATATATACATAATACAGTAATAAATATTATAATGCATTTTTTATGACGGGTATACGGGTGATTAGAATGATCGTCATAGTGAATAGTGTGATGTGTATTTAGCCCCAATTTTTTATACCTATGGGCTTTACCACTTAACATTGTACGTATATAGTATAGTTCCTCTTAGTAATACAGTAATACCCCGGACTTACGTGATAGGTGGGACCGAGCGATAACCGCGTAAGTCGGGGTATAACTTATAATATATAAAATATGTTTAATCGGGACCAGAGTCTATAGAAAATAATAATTTAGACGAACAAATGATGCTTGAATTCAACAATTGAGAGTCTTTCACAGCTTCTATATTTTTTTCTTTACCATTTATAACCGTTCGGACTGTCGATTCCGGTAGGTCAATTTTCTTTGCCATATCACAAATTTTTATTTTTGCTTAGAAGTCTTTGGTAATATTCAGTTTACGCTCAAAAGACAGTGTTTTTCTTTTCTTGTTGGGTTCAAATGACACATTTTTTGTTTTTTTGGATGACATAATTTGAGGTTATCAATAAAACGCAACGTACGTAAAACATTTCCACACGAAACACGGTCGAACCTGTCGTAAACAGAACACTAACAGGGCAGAGTGGGAGAGCTGATGCACGCGGCCAACAAAATTAAAAACCGCGTATCTCCGAATTCGCGTAAAACGGGGTAGCGTAAGTCAGGGTATTACTGTAGTTTATAATGCATGTACATCAAATTAGGAAGGCACTAAGACTTGAATTTTATACCACTCCAACAAAACAATTGAATTTATTTCAAATTATTCAGTAAGATTTTGTAAATTTTTACTCCAGAAATAATACGAGTTTAATATCTTGTATATAATTTTGTACCTTTTAATACTTAGTATAATACGAAACAACAAATATACCAAAGAATGACACGGTGTGAACCGAAATGAAATTGCTTTTGTTTTTCTTTTATTACATCACTTTTTAAACCACCAAATTACCGAAATATTAAATAACACTTATATTTATATTATAAAAGTATTTTGCATTGGCACGAGGCTTTTAACATTAAACCAATACTCTGCACGCTCCAAATTTAACATTATAACGTCAATAAACTTTATGTGTATTATTTTATTGCAAATTTTAAGGAGCTGCGAATTGAATATGCCAGGTATCAAACGACACTGAACTGTAATTAGCTATTCGCCATTGGTTACGATATAAAACAGTCCGATGTTATTCCATGGAAGCAAGCAATAATGTTCAAAGAGGATATAAATGAGCTTGTGATTTTTTCTTATTTGTTTTAGAGATATAATCACATACATTTTTGTTATTTTTTTCCAAATTTGTACTTACCTACTTGTTTGATTCACTGAAGTATAATATCCTACATAACGTACCTACATATGTGTGTGTAATCACTACTTCATACATACAGTTAGTTAATGCACAAGATATCTGCAGATAATATAAGAATATATCTGCTGTCTATCTGTTAATTTGTTGACACATCACGTGAAAACGTATGAATAAATTTCGATGCAGGTTTTATTATTACTTTAATGAAGTAAAGATATAGATGATAAAATGTTACAAAACGCGGACGGGGTCACGAACCAAAGGCTAGTAATTAATAAGATCAGAATAATATATTTTTTGAAAGAAAAATTATTTATTTACTATACAGGGTTATTTTTAAAACACCAGCAACCTCGCAGGGGTAGATTCCTAAGGTTAAGCTACTACTTTTGTTCTACGACTTTTGATAATTTGTTAGATATTATTTTCATACAAAAATAAGTATTCATTTAATTTCCGTCTTGATTGTTACAACGCGATCGCAGATTACGTAAACAAATACGCGAAGCGTGGGGAACCGGGCTAGCTCCTTTGAAGGTCAACGCGCCGCTCAGCCGAGCGGCGCCTTTGAGTCGCGCGCGCACGCCGCGCCGTGCCGCATACTACGAAGAAAAATACGACACAACAAAAACGTGTAAAATCATTTTTTTTTAAATATATTGAGTTATATCCAAACTCGTAGAACAAAAGTTGTTCCGTATGGGGACAGCTATCTACCCCTGCGAGGTTGCTGGTGTTTAACCTACTATCAACTAGGTTGCGGACATTATAAGTAATAAAAGAAAGATGGAGATGAAATTTTATTTCTATTAAATGAGTAATCCTAACTCAGGTGACGACTTTAACATCAGTCGTGTCATTTTGTAAAATACCCATTGCAGCCACTCGTTTTAATACTGTGTGTAATACATGCGTTTAAACTCAATTTTACTTGCTCGACAACTTCCAAACCGTCTACCTACTGCATAAACATTTTAATAAAAATTTGAACATATTATACAAGACTAATGGTGCGTGGCAATCTCTGTCAGGCAAATATCGCTATAATTGCGTATAAATTGTTTGAGAACATAATAATATTAGATTTCCAAGATTTACCCAGAACCACACCAAATCAAACCAAGTATTTTATTATTAAAGGGCCAATATTACGTGTGAACAAGTTTTATGGTAATTAAATATTTTAAGCTGGTGAAATTCAGAGCACGAGCATTAAAGGTTTACTATCTAATTTAAAATATGTAAATGGTAATAATTATTAAAATTGCATATGTAAGTTTACTTTCTAAACGAGTAAAAAATTACAATTACAAATTTTAAAATAAATTCTACAAATCGCATAACATCAATATTTTATTTCTAATTTCTATATTTCATAATTGAAACAACTAATTTGGCACCAATAGGCAAGGCAGATTACCCGAAAATGTCGATATACAATCTGCATTGCAAAGTTAAGATCAGCTAATATATTTTTAATATTAGTGGAAAGTTCAATGGTACCAGCAGGACCCGCGTGTTTTTAATTGTACACGTATGAGCTTCAGACCGTCCTAACTGTCTTAAGAGCACTCTACTATCGAGAACGTCATTAGCTATGGCTGGCAAAATTTGTTTGAAATGTCATTGAAATTTGTAGGTGCTTAGTTCGAGTAGAACACTAGAAATATTTTTAGCCTCAACATTTATCATTTGTTCTTTAGAATGCTTTTCTATCAATATTTTATTACGAATATCTCTTTTATACAGGATTTTTATTGCAATGTGCTATTATATATTCTTTAATTAGTTTCTTATAATGAAACTAAGCATAAAATCTGTTTATTTTATAGTAGGAAATGTTTCAGCATAAATCTTCTTTCGGGTTATTTAAGTACATGGGTATATTGAGACACTGAAATTTGTCGTTTTATTAGATATTTTATTCTAACACAGAGCCATGGTTTAATATTTCAAAATAATTATAAGATTTTGAGATCAACTTAATGTTCTAACTTTTTTGATGACTAATCTCATAACCGAACGCTTAATGCATTTTAAATACATCCGTAACAAAGATTGCACTATGTTGCATTTATATCAATTATTTGAAAATTTCATTCATTGTGATTGATTAAAAAGGCGTCTAAATCATAATTAATATACATAGCGTACTGAAAGTTATTGTAACAGAATCCATAGATGAGCGTCTAGGTGACGATGTAATTACGTTTTGATTGGTTTGTGAGCAACCATTTATTATCTGGTTGGTAACGCACAGCAAGGAGGTCATCATGTCTAGCCGGATATATTACTATTTTAAATTGTCTTATTATATATGGTACCTTATTCATTATTTAAAACTTGACGTTAATTTATGGTGGCTGGTTAGGAACTTTGATGAATGCTTATGATGCATGCTCATTTGATTTGACGCGAATATAGTTTATGTGATACACCATTGGTATGGAGTGGTGGATTGTCATGATATACCACTTGTTAATGATTTTGGGCCTTACTTATAAACGTTATTTAATTGCTTAGTTAATCACTCTTTGGTCTTTCTCTGTCAATGGGATTTGTAAAGTGGGTAGAAAGAGTCGAAAATAGTGTTTTAACTAAGCAATGCTAAGAAAGTTAGCTAATATCCAATTGATTTTACCTTATTTGATCACAGTTTTTCACAACAAAAAATATAAATATAAGTGATTGATAACCCACTCTTAGGAAAGATCTCTTTATCACTGACTTTTAATCGACATCAAAAAAGAAGGACGGTATATCTGATTATGTTCTACTGAACTTTGAATTTGTCAAGAAAGATACATAGGTAATTTATACAAATAATGATATAGTTAAACATATATTTCGAATTGATCGAAATTATAAACTTACTAATAGTTATCCCAGTCTACATAAACAATTTCTACAAGTCATAACTTTCAACACATTTTTAGCTTAGTAGAGCACCCTAGAGGAAAGAAATATTCCACGTGTCGTATAAATTACTAGCATCGAAACCATCAATTTCCTGATCGCCATAGCGCGCTGCCACGCAAAGCAATGTGAAAAGAGCGTCAAGTCCTGTTAACTAAATGAAACTTCCTGTTTACCCACACCATGCGTTGTAATTACACTTCTAAAAGTAGGACTAAATGGTCACTAATCTGTACGTTTCCTAATTGTTGCTGCAACCGTAGCCTGCAGCGCTAAGGGCGCGTACTCATTTCGTTTGCAAATGTTACTTCGTAAATTGGTACAAATATATTTAATTTCAGTTAGTTTAGCCTTAATTTGGATTTTTTACAAGCAGTCAGAAAGCTGGTAAATATGGATAACCTAGAATATGGTCAGAAAAGTTTTTTTTTTATGGCATAGGCCGGCAAACGAGCAAGTGAGTCATCTGATGGTAAGTGATCTCCACCGCATGTACGCCCACCACCAGAAGAATCATGGGCGCGTTGCCGACCTTAAAGGAAAGGGATAATTAGGGATAGGGAAGGGGAGGGGATTTGGGCTTCCGGATATCTCACTCACCGTACGAAACGCAGCAGCACGCCGCTACTTTACGTCGGTTTTCTGTGAGACAGTGGTAATGACCCGGTCGAGCCAGCCCATTCATGCTGTAGACAAAACTGTCTACAGCGTGGCTCTACCACTCATAAAAATATATTCAAAAACCTTATTAGTATGATAGAATTTCCGACCACAACCTCGAAGTCACTACTCTGTTGAGGTTATACCGCAATTTCCCACGCCTATTACATATTTAATATCATGCAAATGTTAAATTCAGCAGGAGAAATGTTGTTCGGCCGACATCTAAAGTAGTTGATGATTTTAAAAACCCACGGGTATAATAATTTGGATGAGAGATGTACAGAATAAATATGGGTATCAAATAGTGGCTTATGCACACCGATATCGCACGAAATCATACTTCCTAGATGTGAAAGTTTGGATATTTATGTGGTTCTCAATTTTGATGTTTCATTATAAATCACGCCTTTACGACTAAACGGATCCGGATCTGTATGACCTGGATTAGGATGCAGGATACCTTTGTCCCGGGAAAAATATTCACGTGAGAAGTGCCGTGACCAAAACCTAGTATTTGATAGTTGATTCAACAAGTTAATATGTATCAAAAAGTAGATATAATACTTCGAACAGAATTTTCAAATGCAAATGAGGTTGTTTAAAAAACAAGATAGGAATGTTCAGTGGTGGCCCGTGGGAAAAGGTACTCAAAATGGTGTTTATGGTAGCAAGTAGTCTTATTACGCAAGCGTCACCGCTAATTGCTTACCTGTGTAATCATACTTAACCGCAATATAAAAGCTAATATTATTTCAATTACATAGATTAGCTTCTGGGTGCCTCACTGCGGAAGGTAGTTTCGTAAGTATTTCTATAGTTTGGTTTAGTAAAATGCGACGATAAGTCACGAGCAAAAAATTGGTCTCACTAAGTAACTCAAACTTGGGAGCCTCATAAACTCGATTATAGTATATCAATTTATGATTATGGCGATAAAACATACAAACAATGGTGCCAAATTTTTTTCGATGTTAACAATGGTGTCTACACTGCGTATTGTGTAATGCTTAATTAATACAAGGTTAATACGACGCTTAATTTCATCGGTCAATTCAGTGCTCCGGAAGTTAAATGTAATCAGGTACTTTTATTTGTAATGAAAACACTAAAGTGTGTGTCGCAGGTGTACATTGACACAATCGAGCAATTTTCGACCAAATTTCTGTCTCATCACTAGACTTTATTTATAGCACGAGAAGTAATAATAAAAATGGGTCAAGTGTGCGTCAAACGCGCCCACCTGGGGTTCCAGCCGTAAATTCTAACTTTTTGTAGTTTTGAATATCCGCCAAAACAACACATATTCAATTTTAAGGATCAAAATCGATGTAACTCGATTCGATCGATAACTCGATTGAGTGCTTTAAGTTTCCTTTGACACCCTTCGGATACGTAACCCTAAAAAGAGAGTATACTCATAAAATTCTCCACAATACCAGTATAATTAAATTAAATATTAATGAAGTAATTGATAACACTAATTAATTTACACTCAACATTTAGATAATGAAATGGACCGTATAAGGAGATATGTAAATTGTCGCACTCGTTTACTAAACCCCAGTATCTTAAGGACTGCTTACGTGACCAAAATACTATTTACATCATTAATTATATTAGCTGTATTTACACCTTTTAATATTAAAAAACTTGTATGTGCGTGCGTGTGTGTATATGGGTGTGTCTGCTTGCGTGCGTGCGTATATGTGGCATCGTAACACCTAAAGGAGTGGACCAATTTCAATACGGTTTAGGGTTCCGTACCAAAATGGTACAAAATTAGAATTTTATTTTTTATTTTATTTGATTGAATAACGAGATGAGCAAGGCGCTCGCTTGATGGTAAGCGCCACGCCTGCCCATAAACAGGAGCAACACCACACAGAACTTTGAATTACAAAGCACTGCATGGCACTGAACTGCGTTCGTCACCCCGAGACATAAGATGTTAAGTCTCATAATGCCCAGTAATTACACTGGCTTTAATGTCCTTCAAACCGAAACACAACAGTGCTTACACACTGTTGCTTGGCAGCAGAAATAGACAAAGCGGTGGTACCAACCCAGACGGTCTCTCGCATACGAGGGACCTACCACCCCTATTTGATGTCGACGGTTAAAAGTCTAGATCATCTAGTCAGCCTAAGCATTTCACGCTGATACGAGACATGATGGTCCAAATATACAAAAGACCCAGTTCATATTCTGTTGATTACGTTCAAGTTATACAAGTTGATATTACACAACGCTTTATTTTACCGACACGAAAACAAATCATGAAACGTCTTTAAAGTTTATTCGCATGTCAAAAACAATAGTTTTCTATTACAGTAAGTATTTCCTGGATACATTAATTCTTAGCATCGCGGTTCTATTGTGAGCAGTGAGGAAGCATTTGCCCTCAAAAGGAATATTTGCAGCCGCAAACTGTCTTCACTGAAAATACTTAACTGTGTGCCAATGACAAGCCGTAAAACTTAAATGAAACTCGTATGGGCTTTGTTCTCTTATGCCAAAATATTCAACCTCCACGCTACAATAGCCTATTTGTATAAAACTGTACGTGAAATGACAAATTGTTATTTTATGTCCACAAGGCGTACTAACTTATATACATTTTCAGAAAGGTGTGGTATCTATGGGGCGTTACATACATCTCACATCGAGTGAGATTGTACAACGTCCCTCGTATACGAGAGGCCGTCTGGGTTGGTACCACCGCTTTATCTATTTTTGCCGCCAAGCAATAGCGTGTAAGCACTGTTGTGTTTCGGTTTGAAGGACATTGTAGCCAGTGAAATCACTGAGCATTATGAGACTTAACATCTTATGTCTCGGGGTGACCAGCGCAGTTCAGTGCCATGCCGTGCTTTGTAATTCAAAGTTTTGTGTGGTGTTGCTTCTGCTCATGGGCAGGCGTGGTGCTTACCATCAGGTATATATAGCGTAGATTATACGTTGCATGCATTTCACCACACGTTTCTGTAATACATTGTATATTAAGGAATCACAATGTTCATAACATCGATTGGTTGGCCTTAATTGCGTTATGATGTTAACTAGTTATTGAATTCTTTTTTTTCTTTACATATTGGGCGTTGCAAAACATCTTGCGGAATTAGTATTAGCAAGTTGTGATGTATATACAGTAATTTGTCGTACATCTGACATATGAGCACATATGTGAAGCGTCATTAATATGTTGAAAAACGACGATCTGAGGAATTATTAACGTAGGCCCCAGACACGAGATTAAGAGCATGTAGACAAGCTAATGGCGAGATAAGTAAAATAACTAATAAAAATGCAGTATGTTGGAGTATAATGTTATAGTATTTCTAATTAAAGATTTAACATTTATTTAATACTAGCCCTGTATTATACATGTCCCACTGCTGGGCACGGGCCTTCTCTATTGAATGAGAGGGGTTAGGCCTTAGTCCACCATGCTGACCTAATGCGGGTTGGCTTCGAAAAATCTTATCGAGTTCTCAGTTATGCAGGTTTCCTCACGATGTTTCCTTCACCGTTAAAGCAAGCGATAATTAACAATTAGATAATATACAAGTAACTTAGAAAAGTCAGACGTGTATGCTATTGGGGCTAGTTTCGCACATGCAACTTTCGTCTCGACAGTCTGTACCACTACCCCCTGAGCTATTGCTGCTTGCTATGATTTCTTATCAATCCTAAAAAATGGAGGAGGGGTCTTAATAATTTTATTTCTTTTATTAGATTCACTAAACTGGACCTTACACATAACTTATATGCTAAGAAACTAACATACATAAAAGTGGAATTGCACAAATTTGTATGCCCTTCTAGAAGTGAATACAACATGCTAGAATATGCTAATTATTATTCGGTTATATGACTTTTCTGATGTTAGGCGATAACGTCACCAAAATAGACCGATTTAAATATTAAACACACCCAACAATCACACACACAGCAATGATCCTTCACCAGATTAACCTGTATTGTGGATGTCATACAGGGACTTACAATCCCACAACACTTAGATCTGAAACTAATACGTAGATATCAAAACTATCAGTAAACAGTGGTAAGTTTTCCTTGAGAAAGTGTAGCGCATGATTCTATCAGTACGTACGACATTATTTGAGCCACCAACGAGCCTGCGCCAGTTAGCAAGTGTCAATAAATGCGTCCAACTTCGTCACCTCGTTAATACTTTTAAATACCGTTCTTAGTTTTTGAGCGCGATTTTTCGTGCTACAGTTATACAAACATTCGACTATACACGGAAACATGGAGTAACGCAAGGCAAACATACGACACGTGCCCACTTAAACCAAGTGGGCAAACTGTTACAGATTCACAAAATTAGTATTAGAGTGCGCGCAAGATAACTCTGCGCGCGAAGGGTGGCGTACTTAATATTGCCAGTTTAAAGTAGTAAGTTTTACCGTTCACCAATGGCGAGAAATTCAAATTTTAAACAGTTTGACCTTGAATGACGAAGATATTTATTAGTTTAATGCATCTTATTACTTACATAGGTCAGTAAACTTACTTTCATAAATCAATATAATTATTGTAAACAGTTTATAGACTTAGAAGTTTTTTTTTTATCCTGGCTCGGCAAAGTGACTACGCTACACCTGATGGTAAGTGTAGCGCAATCCAAGAATAGTGTCGACCAACGATAAACAATGTTTCCATCGTAGGTCGGCGAGATCATACCGGCCTGCCAAAGGGCCAAGGGGGGAGGGGAAGGAAAAAGGGATGGGAAAAGGGTTAGGATCAGGGGGCAATCCCCCTGGGGAGAACCGGATGTACACTGGCTGACCTTGGAACGCGACCCACACAAGATGGGCCACTATGTCAGGTTTTAGCACCAGTGTACGGTGGTCGCTATCCGGTCGGATACAAGTATCCTAAGGTGGGAGGATACTTGAATAATGGAAGATTATTTTTAAATTAATTTGATATACGAAAATTTAATTTAATGTAACTGAATTAATCAACTGATTAATTCAATTTAATGTAACTGAATTAATCAACAATTTTCATACATCAAATTCAATCAATAAACAAACAAAAAATTAAAATGAAAAATCCACAATAACCTTGCAAGTCTTTTATTGAGTATCTAGTAGTTTTTCTAAATTTGCTGTAAGAATGGTCTTGAAATGGATTAATGCCTTCCATATTAACATCTTCATCCGAACACACGCTAGAGTCTTCATCAGAAGATTCGGATGTGTCGCCTGTAACATTAATAATAAATTTGTCCATTTCCATATCCACTAATCTGTCTGATTCAAAATATTTGTCCTCATTTTTTTCTACATGTAGACATACATTAAGCCATTCTTCTGTCGTTACTGTCCTGAAAGCTGCATCAGTAATTGTTTCTATAGCATTAGGAGCTTGAGTCACATTTTTTTCTCCAATACGCCGCTTCACGATTGCCCAAATCTTTTCAATTGGGTTTAAATCGCAATGATATGGGGGTAACCGCAATACCTCATGCCCATGTTCATTTAACAGTAGTTCCATTTCGTACTGTGGGTCTCCTTTGTGCCTTTTGATTAATTCGAATAATTGCGGTTTTGTCCAACAATCGTCGAATTCAATTCCATTTTTCGTAAGCCACTCTTGGAGCTCTGCTTTTATGTTGCCCATTGTAGGCGCCTTGTTTACCTGTGTGCAGTGGTATGACGCATTATCCATCACCACAATGCTATTGGATGGTAGATTTGGCACAATCTTTTCTTTCATCCACCGCATGAAATTCGCGGAATTCATGTCGTCATGATAATCACTAGATTTGGATTTGGACTTGAACAGCAGCAGACCGTTTTCAATAAATCCATTTTTACCTCCAGCATGGGCAATAATCCATCTTGCACCAACGCTATCAGAAGCAAGAATACCAGGTTGTTCTTCCGATTGCCAACATTTTTGGAGGTGATATGAAGCATGTATATATGTTTCATCAAGATAAATGACAGGTCGATTTTCTTCCTGACGGTTCTTGCGAAGCCTCAGAATATATCTTGCTCTCCAAGCTGCTATATCACTGCGTTCTATCAATACCTTTCGTTTAGACTGGCACTTTTTATATTTGTAGCCCATAGTCTTTAAAATACTCCTCAACGATGTTCTGCCATATTTGAAATCAATATCAGCTTTCAATTCCAACCAAAGTTTATTTATGGTAGGAATCTCCTTCTTCACGACGTAAAACGATTGAATTTTATGCCTTATAGCGCACTTATCAAAATCGTCGAAATAATCAATTTCTTTCTTCCGGTTTCTTTTTTTTCCTGGGGTTACAATTTTTGAAGATGAAGCTGCTGCAACGTTACCCTCTTGAGTTATTTGGGTAACGGTACGTTCAGAAACGCCTATAACAATATAACATCAATGCTTTATACAGGGTTACTGGTAATGAGATAGCATCTTCTTAAGGGCGACTACAATACGTCAAAACAAACAACTTTTGATCTACGAAATGCCAAAATTTGTATTAAAAAAAAATGCAGTTACATACATTTTTGTCTGGAGTGAATGTTTTTATAGAACAGATGTTTAGTATTACATGATATTAACGTAAAAAAAGCTAATCGTAAATCCCGAAAATGAGGGAAGTTTTGTTTATATGGCAGCCCTAAAAATTACCTGTCAAATATGCAACGCGAGCTCTAACTTTGGAAAACGGCACTGTTGGCCCGTTATTGTCTCGTTCTTCTTCACAAGCACGTTTGACCTTCAAGATAATATCTCGGCCAGCACTTTTAATCACTTTCGGCATAATGATGGCGATTTTTAACTTTGAAAACGAATAAAAGCACGGAACACAACAACTCTCTTGACACCTGACGTAAATGACAAGATGGCGGCACATTAATTAGTTCCGATTTCGGCCGCGCGCAGAGTTATCTTGCGCGCACTCTACGAAGCAGTTTAAATTATTTGATTTTGAAGTTAAGTGTATTTCTTAGTAATAAGTCGAGTGTCACTCGTCATTTGGTCGGTGTGAGATGACGTTGTAAAAATAGAGAATCGTGTTTTGACATGAGATGTTTGGACTTTTTTTTATCAAATATAGGTACTTGCATATCTAGACCCACACTAAGATACGAATCTTTTTGTGACTTTTTTTATAGCATAGATCGGTAAACGAGGAAGTGGGTCACCTGATGGTAAGTGATCTCCATCGCCCAGAAAAATCATGTAACAGAAAAATCATGGGCGCGTTGCTGACCTAAAAGGAAAGAGACAATTAAGGATTGGGAAGGGGAGTTGGATTTGTGCTTCCGGATATCTCACTCACCGTACGAAACGCAGCAGCAAACCGCTACTTTACGTCGGTTTTCTGTGAGACAGTGGTAACGACCCGGTCAAGCCGGCCCATTCATACTGCAGATAAAACTGTCTACAGCGTGGCGTGGCGTGGACAAAAAAGAAAATAAAAAACTGCAATAAAATCCATCTAAATTAATTTTATTTCAATGTGTAATATTCGCGTAAACATATGAAAACATCATAACATCAACTAAGTTATAAGCTTCTTATAAATGTATAGAAACAGTGCAAAAGAAATCATGTGAACTAGATAAGTGAAATCTATCAAACAATAGTCTCACATTTTTGCAATCATTTGCTTTCACTAAGCTCATATAATTTTATATCATGTTTTCTACATGTTACTTTGTAATACCATTTACGGTGTCATGCCATGTCACGATTACAATGAACACTGCTATGGTGTACATAATCATTATTAAACAATTGAATAATTTGTCACAGCACACTACATTAATGTAGAAAAATCAACATTATTAATTGATTATTTTAGTTTAATTTATTGCTTGCTGTCGCGGTTGGGTTAGAAATTGTACTTATAAATACAAAGATAGCTTGCTACGGTCTAAAGTTAGTAACATCAGGTGCCTGGCGTCGCCTAGTCTCTGAAAAGAATAACCGTAGTTTGCGAAGCCTCTCCTGAGTAGCTTCAGGCCGGACAAGTTATTTTGTGCCTAGGTACTGTGTATTGTGTGCCTATCGTTGTGTTGGTATTGTCGCGGGTTTTTCTCACGGTGGTTCGTGCATATAGAGAAAAACCCGCCATAGAAGCTCCCTCAGACGAGTCGCGGGATCAGCCAGTGTATATCCAGCAACTTTAGGCCGCCATAATTCTGACTGTTGAGGGACTGAGTCTCTTAACGGTTGACATTACGTTTGGACTGCGCTGTATTTGACATCAGGTCTGATGGATTTTTTCCGTGTCAGGATATGAAAAAACCTTATGTCTCGGGTGACAGTGCAGTCCAGTCCATGCAGTGCTTTGTAATAACAAGTCATTTGTGATGTTGCTTCTGTTAATGGTCAGGTTAAGCGCTTACCATCAGGAAAACGACCTGCTTGTCTCGGCATCCAAGCTAATCCAATAAAATATTATACAGAATACGATCGCAGCAACGTTCAAATTTTTTTTAAGTATTTAAGTTTTAAGTTACGCGATGGTTTCATTCTTAGAGTTTCACTAATTCGTGGTTCAACGTGTGAAATGTGACCATCAAATGCAAAGCAAACTGTTAAATCCCTCCCAAATGGATAATATTTTCTCTGTAATCCAAAGCGGATTAAAACAGATCGAAACTGAATGTTACTGGTTTTCTGTGCTTAGGGTTGACCGTTTTCAAATTGTGTTTCTGATATCTCTATCCATCTCCGCAATACTGAAAAATAGAAATAAGTAATCAAAAAAAATTGTAATGTAAAAATAATTCAAATTAATAACGTCTTCGTCGCGTTCAAAGCTAAGAAAAATGATTGAAATACTTATGTTAAAAAATAATATGGTACCTACCATACTAACGCCTTGATGAAAGCCATATTTCTTTGAATAAAAAACTTATGTAAACTCCCAGCGCTGGCCTCCTTACACGCATACAGAATCCTCAGCAAACATTTAAACATTCATCTTGATAGCAGACTCAAAACAATCTCTTTTATTCAGGTGACAAGAGACATGAGGGTGGCGGGTGGGTGGAGGGGCGCGGGCGGCGGGGGGTAGCATGGCCGCCACGCTGCTGCTGCTGCTGGCGACGGCGGCTTCGGCGGCGTCTGTCACTCGGCTCGGTGAACTAGCAAGGCGGGACACCGGGGACATATTTACACTCATTGGTATGTACTTACTTTGTTTTTTTTTTATATATATGCAAGGGTACATGATCATACTTAAGTGATCATCGCCGCCGATGGGCACCGAGTATAATACCTGAGGAATTTCTGAGTTTTAAATGGTTTGAAAAAGCAGTTTTAACAGTGAAAACACGATGTACATTATGTCCGGTCATCTTTTTTTTTTTATTATGGCATAGGCCGGCAAACGAGCAAGTGGGTCACCTGATGGTAAGTGACTCCGCCGTCCATGTATGCCCAATATCAGAAGAATTATGGGCGCGTTGCCGACCTTAAAGGAAAGGGATAATTAGGGATTGGGAAGGGGAGGGGTATTTGGGCCTCCGGATATCTCACTCACCGTACGAAACGCAACAGCAAGCCGCTACTTTACGTCGGTTTTCTGTGAGACAGTGGTCATGACCCGGTTGAGCCGGCCCAATCATGCTGTGGACAAAACTGTCTACAGCGTGGCTCTACCACTCATATTTATTTATGTTCTTATTTTGTTTTTTTTTGTATGCAAGAGGATCCATGATCATACTTAAGTGATCATCGCCGCCCATGGGCACCGAGTATAATACCTGAGGAATTTCTGAGTTTTAAATTGTTTGAAAATGGCTTACAGCCAGTAATAAGAAGTTTATAACAGTGAAAATACGATGTACATTATGTCCGGCCATCTGAGTCTAGTCACTCATGTAGGAGAAAATAAGTACATACCTAACTACCTACATAATTTAATGTTATAATATGATTCTATTAGATTATCACGTAAAAAAATATAAATTAGAAAATCTTGCTCTCCCCAAAGAGGTTGACTTCAGGCAGCCGGTCGTGAAAGCTGCAAGTTACATGTTTCTGTAATAACTGTTAAGAATCCTGTCGCGCCGGCCCGTATCAAGGGGAATAAAAAAAAATCAGCTGAAAAAGAAAAATAAAATCTGCGTCCCTTTTTTTGTTGGGGGTTAAAAAGACAAATACTTATATAACGCATGACATTAATCGTAGTAATGTAACTGTACATAATACTTATATCTATATTCTATCTACATAATAGTTATATCTATTGTATATTAACTATCTTATAGATTACTATCTTCATAACTAACATTTATGCGACATGTTCATTGTTAAATTACACATTGATGAGTCAAATACATACAACGTATGAAAATGTCACCCATTTCTGAATACATTTGTCATAATGAAACTTGCAAAGAAACCATGACTCTTCATTTTAGCAATAAACTTTCATTTGCTTCGTGAAAAATTTTCACGAGTGTTACAAAATAACCGTTTAATCAATGACTTGCCAAAAACATAGAACGTAAATATTTTAAAGTATTTTTTTATACAATTTACGCACTTTATTTATTATTTAGTCCAGTGCCATATAGTGCCTTGTAATTCAAGGTTCTGTGCGGTGTTGCCTCTGGTTATGGCCAGGCGTGGCGCTTGGCAGCGATCTGCTCGTTTTGTAATTCAGGCTAATTAAAATATACGGGAATATATTGCAGGTGACGACTGCAGTGCTGCGCAATGTGCGGAGCACAGTGCAGGCATGCGCGAAAGCAGAACAAGCGGCTGCGCGTGCGCATGCCCACAGCGCGCGCCCCTTTTCAGAGAGGACCGAGAACTTTGCGTTGATGACTTGCCAGGTACGAGGGTCTTTATTTTTCTCCACCCATATAATACAATGTTTTTATGTAGGTATAGCTACTGTTCGTTATTGAAGAATGATGAAATACTACATTATGTGAACCACATTATGTGTAAATCGTACTTCTGCCGGACCATTAAGCTGTGGAATATTTTGCCGGCACTCGTGTGTCCCTCCTTCCTATAATATGAGGTCCTTTAAATGGAATGTGAAGAAGCAGTTAGGCAGGCCGGCATGATCTTGCCGACCAACGATAGAAACACTGTTTGTCGTTGGTCGACACTATTCCTGGATTGCGCCACACTTACTTTCAGGTGTGGCGTAGTCATTTCGCCGAGCTAGGATAAAAAAATAGTGAAACTGCAACTACATACTAATGCTAATGAATGATAATGATTTTCAAGATGGCCGATATTCCTAAAAAATACTTTTGATAAAAAATATATTATATTAAGGCGACATACATAAGATCGTGACATGTAGATTATAGATAGTAGCTAAAACTGCAGATTTAAATTACTATGTTTACAACAATATACGTATTTGTTATAGCAATTTTACTAACAAGAAAATTTATTTAAATCCCCTACAGCTTATACGAAATTACTAGGATAAAGGTAAACATATGTAGATTCTTCGTCTGCCTACTTAAAGTGAAAATATTTATTACTCATATCAATTGCAATGATCCTCACGACATATACGATAAACAGAATTAGTACCTACCCAATGTCAATAATTAAAACTTTAAACTGAGTGGTACCTGCAATTAACTATTGTTTATTGTCATAAGTAATTTCGATAAAAAAATTTAACACACAGAGTGCTAAATGGTGATTACATACTTTATAATCATATTTAATTGACGTTCAATTCGAGATTCATTAAAATTTACGCCTGAGTCGTTATTGATAAAGATTTTTATTACACTGACATTAATTTTTGGCATTCGCCGAAATGGGAAATAAAACTAAGATTTTTAATTGTTGGATATTTAACACATAAAACATGGAAATCGATTTAAATATCACGGATTAACACTTACAAATTATTTCTACGCGATAATGAAACGATAAAATTTTACGACTACTCTACAGCCATTTGGCGTAGTGTGGGAACATAATATCTTTATAAATAAAACACAATTAAGTAGGTGTTGGAAAACAAATAAGCCGGTATATATGTATAATTTGATTTAAAGTTAGTTATAAACATAATAAAATACTAACTTTCTTGTTCTGTACCTAATAGTCAATCTTCAAAACGATTTGTAAAGTTTTTTTTACTTTGTTGTAACACTATTAAATTTTGTCAGGACATCTTTGGGGGAGGCCTATGTTCAGCTGTGGAGGTCCTGTGGCTGATGATGATGATATAACCCTGTTATTATTAGTCCGATAATAAACTTTCTTCTTTCATAAAGAGAATGTGGTTTTAATAAATGTATGCATTAAAAAAAATTAACACCCTCTGGAGACAAAATAATTTCTTCAATATTGCATATTATGTCTTTAGACTTCATAAATGAAACTATCCAAAATGTTATGAATTTTCTGGCAATCAGACACAAATACTTTATGCATTTCTTAAAAGTGTAGAAAGTGTAGTTATCTTTATTTCTTCATTTCCGTACGCGTAGCAGAAAGGCAATTTTTAAAACAAATTCATTTATACAAATATCATTGGCAGTAATATTGCTACCTTATTTGTAATCTCATTAGCTTATCAGGGATGTCACATGATATTTTGCTCGGCACTCGTAGTGGTCAATTTGTGTCAATGATATAATATAATTTCGATATAAATTGCAAAGTATTAGTCTTAATACCTTTACGAATAAGATGTTCGGCAAAGGCTTCAAGCGGACCGGAAAGATAATATTATCAGTGTAACGAATTTTACAAATATTTGTAGTTTTTCCTCATTCCATAATTTCGCGTTGACAGTTTTATGTATATAACTTTTATTAAATATGCAAATATTTCGTTCACAGAATGTTCGTTAGCTACATTCGGAACTGGCGCAGGTGTTCAACGCATCCCGTTCGTATATTTACCATTGAAAGGCCAAATCATTCATCCCTCCAAAGAGATCACGTTTCAAAGTGAGTGCTTGATCTTAAGACCATAATTGAGGCTGCTAGAACCAGAGTGGCCTAACTGCGTTTTGATGATTTTTGACCTATTTCTATTTTCGTAATTTAACAATGTTAATCTACAAGACCAGACCGGCCTAAAAGTGGTAACATCATCTTGACGTAGATGGCAGTACAAATCCATTTCGGCCGTGGTTCAAATTCACGAAAATACAAATAGGTCAAAAGTCATCAAAATGCAGTTAGGCCGCTCTGGTTCTAGCAGCCTCATTTAATCTGAGTAATTTTTATACTCTCTGATTCCAATCTCTTGGGAAATCATTGAAGTGGCTTCTCCACGGACGCTAACTCATGTTTTCGTCATGGCACGGCAGTGCCTACACTAGACCTAATTTAGTGTAAGTGTAGGTATACAGTGAACTCCAAAGCGGAATGCCCACTTTTGGGCCCACGCCTTACAAATTTAATTTGTTGGGGCCATATCATGACATTGGTACGTCCTACCTAAGTTCGGCTAGGTACAAAAAAGATATTTCACCTCCTCCACGATTTTAGATTAATTTTTCATTGTCTAAGTTGACGACTGAAAGCATATATTATTAAATAATTCATTAAAAAGCGTGTTAAAAGTGACACTAATTTCGTGGTTGTAACGTGTCACCAAGATGTGGGCCCAACGATATAGGGAAATCAGATATTCCCCATTAGCCAATGTAGATCGTCGAGACATTCCGTCCTTGCGCGATCGCCAGAATTATGTCGACCTAAAGTCGATGGATATATACTGGCTCACTGCGGTCAATCTAGTCCACTTATACTAGGATTAAAACTACATTTTTAAAGCGTGGCTCTACAGCGTCTTATAAAACGATACAATAGAAACCGGGGAAATTCCATTTGTACTGCGGTGCACTTTACACATCTACTTTGTACAAAATATGAAAACCACAATATTTATGTTTCAGATGTAAAAACACCAATTTGCGCCGTATCTGGTGCACAATTCCTCACACGTAAAGGTTTCCTTGATTTAAGGAATACGCTCGATGCTGACGTACCGTTCAATTTGTTTAGAGACGAAGGCCGAACATTTCTTCAGGTAAATACTTATTGTCTACGAGTACGTATATAATCGTAATCTCAGCGTATTACAACTCACATAATACGTATACCAACGTATTTTCTAACTTGTTAAATCTATCTTACTTCATAGATCGTAGATTTATACAACAAATAACTATTTAAATCATTTAGCATGTGTTTGTAATTGTATCAGAATTTAGGCTGATGTGTAGTATTCCAAATAATTGCATCATTAACAATTACTATGGCTATACAATTGGCTTATGAATTATATTTTCAGTGGAGCGGCGAGGACGATGTACGTGCTCGCATGTCTGGTCGAGTGATGGTGGTGCGTTTGCTTTGTCGGGATGTGTCTGCCCCTCCCTCCTCACCTTTAGATCTACGAGGAGTGTTCACGCCATGCGTAGCATTCAGGGTGCAGGGATCACCACCAATACCTTCATCTAGTAAGTGATATCCACCATTTTCCTAAATACTTTATAGAATTATACCATTTTATCATAGCAATGTTTCAAATCAAGGTTTATGAATACTGTTTCACTTTGCGCCGTAATTTACTCGGTAAAGTGGTAAATGTACCTAATACAAATAACATCTTTAATATTTCAGATGTCACTGAAGTTCAATTTGCATCAAATGCACATAGATCTGAGACATCAACCGCATCTGGTCTATCTATGACGGAATATATAGCTATTGGAATTAGCTCTCTATTGCTTGGTCTCATTTACGTTGCGTCAGTTTTCCTATTTTTGCACTTACGAAAACGAAGAAAAGCAATGTCGGATGAAAGCAGTAGTAGAAAGTTACAAGGGTTGAAAAAGAGGGATGGCTCTTCAATAACAGAACGGGATATAGTGCGCGTCAATAACGAACGACTACAAATACTTCCAAATAACATAAGGCAAGAAGACATAATCATCAAGAACAATCCTTTGCTAAATATTAATAGACAATATCATGAATCCAAATGTTTTCCTAATGACTCTGGAAGCAACTTGTCTGATTCAGAAGAATTTGGTGATAGCAGCATTCGCAATGATGAAAATTTGTACAATGTAAGTCCAGTTTAAAATTTAATTTATTCCAATTTCTTAAACTGATAATTAATTGACAGCCTCCGTGGCGCACCGGGCGAGTAGCCGGCTGCGAAGCGAGAGGCCGCGGGTTCGATTGCACCGAGACAAATGTTTGTGTGATCCACAAATATTTGTTTCGAGGTCTGGGTGTTGTGAGACCGAAAGTCTCTCGTAGTTCTTGATACCCACAACACAAGACTCGTATCTTACTGAGAGGCCAGGGCTTGTGACTGTTGGGTGTATTTATTTATTTATTATTTAAATTTAAGTTTCAATAAAATCATACTTGTAAATTTTTAGTGTCAAACAATATCGGCCATAATTCATCAACACCGAGGTGAAATGAAAATGAAAAATGATAATGCAGAGCTGTGTCACCGTGATGAGTCTGGTATAGAACGCCTGCCCGACGAACATGTCTCAATAGTCGAAACGACGGACGATCGAGAGATTGCTCGACCAGTAGGCACCACGCGGCGAAAACTCTACTTTAACCCTGCCTACTTTGAACCACAGCTAATGGCGGTAAAAATCAAACTTTATTACTACATACGTATTTTTTAAAATGCGGGGCATAAATAAGTGTTTTTTTTTTCGCAGGAACCTCCCGCGGCTGCATTAGAGTTCTTGATTAAAATAAGAGAAGTTATAGCGATCGCAAAGCATAAAATGGCTGCAAAACGGTTTCATCCAGTCTTAAATCAAATTCCCGAAGAAGAAACTTACGCTTCCAATGGCAATAGTATAGAACTTTATCAACGTCTAGGAAGTCAGAGGAGCGAAAGCGTAGTAAGTCTTAAAAGGGAAAACAGTCGCAAAAAGAATTGCGTTGGATGTCCTGGTTGTCAAACAGAAACTACTAATGACATGCAGCATTTAATAAAGCATAATATGCTAGCGTGCACAAATTGCATGAATAATAAAGGTGAAAAGCAAAATAGCATAAGAAAATGGCTAGAAAACATTCCAACGACAAAACAGGCCTACACAGAATACATTAAAAATGCGACCCAGGATAACCTAGCCAATTCTCTACTACTCTTACCTACAACGGAAAACAGAACGCAAATGATAAAGAAACATAATAGTTTTAATTGTTCGAGTCCTAACTCAACATCTTTGACAGATGATTTCCTGGTACACAAAAGTTCTGCCTCAATGTCCGTTAGATCGGAACCACTTGTACGTAATTATAATTTACCTCTTCCTGAATTTAATAATATAGAATTTCAGCATGATAATTACAATTTCTACTGTCAAACTATCGGCCAAATTGACGATATTAATCCGATTGGTCCTAATGATTATCATCCAGGCAGTTTAGGCTACCTGGAAAACAATCAAGTGCGAAATAAATTGATAGGTACCAAAAATGCTTTACCTGATATGGTTAATGAGGCCATAGCTCTTGAACATTGTAATAAGTCTTATAATCAAAGTAGTTCAGATGAAGAAAGATTTCTTAATAGCAAAATTCCGACTTTGTCTAATCAATACGCATACACACAAATCAACTCAGAAAGCCCTTCAGGTAATGATTATGAAACTGATAGTCTTGAAAGGAATTCTAATAAAAAAGGGATATCCACACCAACTGACTACACAGAAGTATCATCTTCTCAAGCTAGTCCAAGTTTAAGTAATGCATTGCCCCTTGAAGAAGAGCTTACTATGAGAAACGCGGTATATAAAACTAATTCCAGCAGTAACAGTGCCACTCCTCCTCCTTGTAAAAATACAAATTTAGAACTAAATGACTATGAAACTATTAGAAAAAGTGAGAATGCTATCCCCTTATTAGAGAAAACATCAAAACAAGGCACTGATTACAGTCTAGTAAGTGAAGTTTACGTTAATAATAATTATAACTTCGGAAGCACACCTACATCACCGAGTGGGTCGGAATGTTCTATGGGAAGCAGAAAGTTAAATACCAGTAATATTAATAATTTTGAAGAAAAACCAGGTTGTTTGACAATTGAAGTAAAAGATTCCCCAGAAAATTACATAAAAATTCATGAGTCAGACGGATTCGAACCAGATACATTAGATAGAAAACATCTGAAACACAAAGAACATTTGGAAAATATTCAATTTAGCAGAAAAGATCTAATAAAAACTTTAAATAATAATGACAGTCCACCACGCCAACGTATTCAATTAAGAAGTAGTGGAACTTTTAAGAAAACCGCTGACAAGGTAGACTATGTAACAAAATTTCATAGTTTGAGAAGCGAATACGAGCAAAGGAAAAATATATACGATCGGCCAAAACTGTCATCTGCTGTATTTAGCGGATCAAAGAATCTTGAAGATACTACAGATGGAACATGGGATGAAACTGCAGAATGGAATACAGAAGAAGGGAGAATTTTAACTTTAGAATTGCGACATTCAAAAAGACAACGGCAATGCACGCCGCCTACGATTAAACAAATTAATAATTTAGTGCGACCCGATATTCTTCCCCCTTTACCTCCTACTGAAGACGATCCGATCTATGAACAGCCAAGATTTCCTCCCAGAAGAGTGGATGATGAGATACTGTTTACAGAAACACATCCAAAAAAAGACAATGGCAGAAGTCTCAGTCCGAGGACCTTTACGAAGACTACTGTAGATGAAACTATTGAATGTGACGATTCAACAGTGACACCCGAGCCGTGTTATGGATCTTCCTGCAGTCCATTAAGAGCTTCTGCCCAATCACAATCCTCGGAATACGACAATATAGATCCCGTCAATATGCAAAAGAAAGCGGGAGACTTATGCAGGAGTTTTAACAAGAGGCGGTCTGATAGAGGCAAAGCTGGTGGAAGAATAAACACTGATACTTTCGTCAAAGGGATCAAGAGCGAAGGCAAGCGTTTCAGGCGAAAAAAAGGATCGACCGTACAAGATTCTGGCTATTTAAGCAGTGACTCAACCAACTCCAGACAAATTCAAAGAAAATTAGTTATAGCAAAAATTGTTAGTTGTAGCGAAAGTGACGATACAGAGAATGAAGCTAGGAGTGAATCTGGTGCTGAAAGTGTAGAAACCCATTCAGTGTTTTTCGGTGCTTATAGAAAGATACATATGAGTGACGGAACCTCAAATGATAACGCTAGTTCAAGGAATAGTAGCAGGAAACTGAAATTTGCTAACGGAAACACGTAGCTTTAGCCTTACTTTATAGTTATCTTATTTTATATATAGTGCAATAATTTTATTTAAATGAACATTGTGCAATATAATGTGCAATATGTCTGATGTTAATTTATTGTGAAGTTTTAATACTACAACAATTAATAATTAAGTGATAAGAAATATACTCAGGAATTAGAATACAATTTACACTGTGATTTTAAACGTTTTCCTGAAATGTTACGTACATTCCATCTAAGTCGTAGTAATTTTCAAATCCAAATAAAAAAATGTTCCTTTTTCGTTGAACAATGAAAAATTATCAATTATTTATTGTTTATTACATTTAAACGATGGTAGCCCTTAGACTGAGTTATTACATTCTGATAGAACCGATTAAAAATCACGGTGTGTAATGGTTAATTAGTTTTAAGCTAGATAAATGGCCGGACGTGCAATGCAATCATAGTCAATAAGTTATCCACAGATTTGCAATAAACAAATGCTGATAATAATTAAAATGTATTTCTTTAAGCGCCTGTTTTGCCATTTCTGAGTAAATGCAACTTATCCAATAAAATATGACACGTTAAAATACAAAAGCCTGACATATATAAGTACTGGAAGAAAGTGATCAATAGGTACCTATCAAAAACACCGAAGTGGTGGTTAAATCTTACTCAAATATTGTGAAACAGGCCCTATGTTAAACTAATTACATTAAAAGAATAAGGCGTTTATAAACACTAGTGTCATTACAAAAGTTATATTTTTGTCTTCCAAGAAATAAGATCGAAAAATATGATCTTAAAAAATAACATTGAAGATTAAGATTGAACAGGTGTTCAATGTAAATAATTTTTTTGTTTAAGTAATTGTTTTAAAAATCTTAGTGCGACCTGCACGATGGTTCATAATACTGCCCTGATAACAAAGAATGCAGTAATCGACATTTTTGAGATTTTCACTTTTTTCCAGAAATGGCATCCCAAGAGGTTCATGTACATGAGAAAAATATATTTTCATAAAAAAATTCACTCGAAGTATGTTTTTTATGTAATGATTTTCGCCGTACTTGCATAAAAACTGCTTCAATGATAAGAAAAAACGCAGTATTAAACATGACCTACTGGGTTACAGGTTAAGTCGACCTAGATCCGTTAAGAGATTATAGTTTCCATCATTCCTTACTGATTTTACTATGAAACACCCTATCCCAAACCTAACGTTCTCAAAATATTCGACTTTGACGATTTTCGTAAAAAAAGTACCGATTTTTTGCCTATTCTCTTCTTTATTTTGTGTCTCAAATTTATTTGTTTATGCGATTTTTGTATAGTAAATAAGTTTGTTTTTAGTACTTTCAACACAAAAACCACATGTAAATTTCCCAACTGAGTCGCAATGGACGATTGATAGTTTAAAAAAAGAAATTAATTTGTAAAAACTTTTTGTTCTTGTACAAATATTTCAAAAAAATATTTGTACAAGAACAAAAAGTTTTTTTTTGTACAAGAACAGATGCGCTAAATAATATCTACGTTTCTTTAGCTATCCAATAAGGTATAACAAGCTAGGGTGATATCACAATTCTTAGAAAAAAACCTTGATATAATGCTTCCGGGAAGTAGTAAAAAATAATAGTCCTTAACCATGAAACCTACCACTTGGGTATAAAAACAAAATAGATCTAGGTCGACTTAACCTGGTACCCGTATAAGTCCTTAAGAAGACACAGTACACTTCAACTTAGTTCCGAGCATATAATAATAGCTATAATTATTTAAAAATGCAGTAATCGACTTGTGCTAAGACATAATGCAGTAATACGCGCAAGTGCTGCATTTAGTTTTAGTATCCTGTGACTCGGAAACGACCTGATACTAAACGAAAACGCAGTAATACGTATTATAATTGTATATATTAGTAAATTAAATAAAGGAAAATTATCTTGTAAAAGCTTGATTTTTTTCCGAAGTTTTAGATATATAAAATGACCAATAAAATACGAACATCTTGCTCAGGTGATATGAAATATGTTTTTTGCGTTTATCTCGTAACTGCCATTTTGCGATTACTGCATTCTTAGTTATGACGGCAGAATAGTACTTAGTACTACCACTAAACATGTTTACAAATATAACATTTTCATATGATTTGATATTTCATAAACATGTTTAGTGTTTATAATACGATTTAAGGATCACTGCGCAAGTCGGTCTTAATAATTTTAGCTAATTTACATATTTGTTTATCGAATAGTTCCGAAATTAGTATAGTTTACTTTTACTTTAGGGAAAAATATTTAATGAAATTAGCGTATTTGATTTCAATGTATATAATGAAAGAGTCAGGCGGCAAACTAGCTTCCTAGTACCTGACATATATTACTGGTGCTTTAGAGCGATTCGTATTATGCTCATTCTTTCATGTGTGTCAGAGGCACGGCTTTGGGGCATTAGACGCTGGTTGGCAACAAACAATCCCTTTAAATAAATACAAGCAATAGATAAACAGAAGATCACATCCTGGGTCTAATGACAGCGCACTAATGGCCATTCCCTATATTATTTACAGATAGATTTGGTTACTATCAAGTGTTTTGACAGGTCCTCAATATAAAATGTTTCAAAAATTTACTACGAGTAAGCAAATCTGTCGGTAAATAGAATATTGGGAAAGGCCATTAGATTGCGAGAAATCGACAAGGAAATTCCAGGTCGCGCAATCACAATTAGTGTTTAAGTCAAAATCATATCATATGAGTTACCCGGGATTGAGATTTGTGCTTGGTATGACGATGGTCTCGATCCCTATCACATCATGGGACGGAAAAATTAAGAATATGAGAGATTCAAACAGAATCTTAAGCAAATTATGTCATTATACAATCATGGGTCAACCTTTTGGACCTGGGCAGTTAGCGTATATCCACGAGATATGTCGCAAGCGAGAGGTAAAACTATAAAACTTTTGTCAAAAAAATATCACTAAAAAGGTTTAAATAGCCCTAGAAACTGGTATCTGCATTCACAGAATCGAATAAATTTATTGACGTAGCGAAACACTCGGGTATGATGCGGCTCATATCCATCTGAAATTAAAAACAGTACACCTAGTGCGAGTTTTTACAGCGCCCCAGCAGCTTATATGGAGAACGTATTAAATTCATATATATTTATCTTATACGAATGGCATAACAGGTAAACTCGTACTAGGCTTATACAACAATGTACATATATCAATGTAGAGCCGTAGAGGCTCCTTGTCAAAACTTTTTTATCTTATACCAGGCATCTTACTGTCCTGTGCCCATGGGTGATATACCTACATATAAAGATTCCGGAATAAATTTAAATAACTTGTCTCTGGACAGACGCAGGTAGCGACTTTGTTTTATACTATGTATTTAATTTGATACATATGCTCTATATAAAAACAAGCTTTATAAGAGTCTGATTAAAGACAACTTATTAAATTCTTGGCTTGGAGTCAGCTAAACTTGGTGATTTGCAAAACAAAAAAAGTTATACAATTGCAAATCTCGATTCGCAACAAAATAACCTCAAAATTGCGGCGCTTCCCCCTCCACCGCGAGGGACTCGTCACTGTTCTCGTTTATCGTAATGAATTCTTTGATCCTTTAGCTATCCAGTGGTATAATTTAATTTTGGATGTAGAGGATAGATTAGTAACTACAACGCCAAACTATATCCCCCGATTTTGTTATCATTTATCTTTTACTATTTGTTAATCATTGTTTAGGTTTTGTGGATTACCCCGTATGGAAGCAAAATTTAAAGACGTACCTATACAATCAAAATTATGACGAAAGAGAACATGCGGATTGCTTGTTATCAACCTACAAAGATTTACTTCGGTGGTGGTATCCTAGCATGTTTTCAGTGATTTAAAACTTTTACAGCCGCACTCAGATATGGAAATTAACTTTAATTGAGAATTAGCCTTTTCTTAAATTCAATTACTTCACGTAGACATCTTTTAAGAATATTTTTGTACTCAATAATCGTGCGTATAGCAATTTCTGTATTCGGTAACCGAGTATAAGGCATTATGTAACTTATGAAGGCAGTATGAAGAACTTTAATAAATTGCTAATTGCCGATTAAAGTCAATTAACGTGTCAGAGTGTAGCAGTTAGACTGTATATATGTTAAGTTGTAAGAAATTTAATTGTTTAAGGCGTAGCCTTTACACATATAATGTGTTTTAGATATACACTTTTAAAATTGAGTTATTTAGACTCAACGTTCCCAAAACTTGTTTAACCACTAAACCTGTTCAGAAAAAGTTAAATGGTATGAAAATGTGACATAGGCATGTTTAGTGGTTAAGCCCGAATAAGGGCTTCGTGCAAGTCGGCTTAAGTATACCTATGTACTTAAGACTGTTCCTGATATCATTTACGTTGTCGATTTTAGGTCAGTACGCAACTTATAAATGGGTACTTAAGTGCCTATGTACTTGTGATGGCTAAATGGACAGGTTTTAATAATTTCTATGATTATAATCATAAAAATGAATTATAAGTAAGCATAATTCCAATTTTACGTTAATAATTTATCAACAACCCTATTAAATTCTTGTTTTCCATGATATTCTTATATCAATTTGGGTTGATATATTGTAATTTAAATAATTACGATATTACTCCAGCAGCTGAGTAAATGGTGCTAAGAAATCGCATAAAAGGAAAACCGGGTACTTTATAGTTTAATAAAGGATCGGAACGATTCTGAATTTAAAATAATCTTTATACTAATAAGAATAAGTAGTTTATTAAAATAATGACATAAAATGCTCAAAGTTACGTTAAGTTAAAAAATATTACCTATTAATATATTTTTGTAATATAAGATTTATATTCTTTACAGCCAGTATTCAATGGCTTTTGTATATTTTGTTCTTAAATTATTTTACACGTCTTTTTAATCGTGAGACTTATATGTAAGGGTTGAATATATGACAGTGTAAAATGTCTGAAACTAAATGTTATGTAGAATAAAATATAACATTGTATTTTACTATTGTTATAATAAAACGTATGAATAAATTTTATATTATTTATTTTGTACCTCTTTAAATTACATAATGCATATATCACATTCTTTGATCTTATCTTTATCTAACGATTATAACACATAGCTTCTAAGTATTTATGAATTAAATTAACCATCTTAAAGTGAAGAAAAATGGTTCTTCTGCCGAAAAACTAAAACAATATGATAAAGGAGACCGCCAGAAATCCATACATCATTGGGCCCATGTAGTACAGTAATAATTTATGTGTTATTTAATAGATAACACACATGCCAATTAATATCAAAAAGATTTTTTTCAAAATTCTATGGGAATTGGGAGCAAATAAGTTTTTGGTAGACAAAAGTTAGGTTATGCGGCAGATTGTAAGAATTGTATTGATTAAGGAAAAATGTATTGTAAAGACTATAATCCGAAGGATTCATTGTTTAAAAACATATTTGCCCGTTGCTTTAGCATATTTCTTATCATTATATGCCACCGTTAGAATTTTTTTTTTAATCCTGGCTCGGCAAAGTGACTACCCTACACCTGATGGTAAGTGTAGCGCCTTCCAAGAATAGTGTCGACCAACGATAAACAATGTGTCCATCGTAGGTCGGCAAGATCATGCCAGACTGCCAAAGGGCCAAGGGGGAAGGGAAGGAAAAGGGTTAGGATCAGGGGGCAAACCCCTTGGGGAAAACCGGATATACACTGGCTGACCCTGGAACGCGACCTACACAAGTGTACGGTGGTCGCTATCCGGTCGGATACTAGTATCCTCCCACCAGCATTCATAACAAAGGAGTTAAGTAAAATAAAAAGAGGTTTTTTTTTCAATATTTTATTCACCTTCATTTTCATACTCAATACACTTTTGATTTGATGATGGCACTGTTCCTTTTTGGACTGGGCTAAATAAACAGCAATTCAATAGTTTATTTAACGAGGTTACACCATTTAGTAACGTTAAAGGGACGTACTGCACTGGGTGTTTATTTAATGAAGCTAAGAACTGGAGATTCTTATGATTGTATTGCAACAATGTTTAAAATTCCGAGGAGTTCACTGAAAGTATTAATGGGACAGGCACTTGATATCCTAACTGAATATTTTGTGCCACACAATTTAGGTTTTCACCATTTAAATGGGCAACAATGATTAAATAGAATACTTCTGATTCCGAAGGGTATGTTTGGGAACTTCGAGGGACAGGAAAGGTCAGTGGCGATTTTTGATGGAATATATATATGTAGAAAAAAGTTCAAATTATTCATATAAAAAAAACATATAGTCTACATAAATACACCAATCTGGTTAAACCATATTTTATAATAGTATGTACAAATGGCCACATCATTGATGTTTTAGGTCCCTATCCCACAACCACATTAGATGCTGATATAATTAAATGTGAGGTTGAAAAACCAAATTCTGAATTAAAAGAATCCTTTAGACCTGGTGATGCATTTAGTTTAGAGGATTTAGAGACGCCTTGCCAATATTAAATGACTGTGGTTACAGAACATTTGTGCCTGGTACATTACAGTTGGGTGAAACACAAATGTCTACATTAGAAGCTAATAAATCAAGAGCAATAACCATTTGTCGATGGGTTGTAGAAGTGGTGAATAGCTGCTTTAAAAGGGATTATAAACTGCTCCAGCTCCATTTTAATATGTTAAGTAAATATTTAGTGAAAGATTTTGAAGTTGCCGCAGCTCTCATGAATAGATTTCACCCTCCTATTACAGACCATCCTGATGCTGTGGAAATACTAAACATAATAAACGATAAAATGTATCTCAATAATACTTTGGCCTATGTTGTGCAGCAATATAATTTGAATAGAGGTAGAGCACATTTCACCCGCATTGATGCCCAAAGTAACTTACCGGATTTTCCACAGCTCAGCTCTTCTGAAGTTATATTAATATCTTTAGGTACGTATCAGATAAAACAAGCACGGTCGTATTATGGAGACAATATAAAGGCAAACGCATATTTAAAATAGAAGTATGTAGAGTTGGATAAAGTTGAAGTTGCCATAACAAAGGAGTTAAGTAAAATAAAAAAAGGTTTTTTTTTCAATATTTTATTCAGCTTTATTTTTATACTCAATTAATACACTATCGAGGAATGTTGCAGGAGGAGTGATGGTATTTTGGTGCCTTGCCCAACTAAGGTACCGGATTACCACCATTACATGTGCACAGCAACCCACTGTTCGCCTGCCCACAATGCAATTACAACAGTATTGTATAATGGCTTCTTTACCTGCAAGAGAACTGTCAACTAAAATATATTTTTCCACTTATATGTCTTGACTGAATGCGGCCTCTTAATATATATAAAGTGTTAGAAGTTGTCAACTCTCTTATTAGGTTGCTATCCAACCAATGTTTACTCGACATATTAAAATAATCTTGCCGGAACAGTTTAAAATCCCTTTTAAAGCGGCCATTCACCACTTCTACAACCCATCGACAAATGGTTACTGCTCTTGATTTATTTGCTTCTAACGTAGACATTTGTATTTCACCCGCCTGTAATGTACCAGGCACAAATGTTCTGTAACCACGGGTTCAATGTAAGAACGATGAAATACGGGTGCGGTCTATTTCTAGGTCTTGTCGGAGTTTTGGTGTTAACTCCTTTCAGTACGATGCTTAATTCACTTATTTCAATGTTTCAATAAACTGTTCATCAATCATCACCGTCAATGTTTATTGAACAAATCCACACCACTTTTATACAATTGATTTTTTGACAGACGTCAATATTTTTTCGTTTTGAAACAATCACCCGATAGAAGCTCGATAGACAATTTGATCGTTGTTATTGTGAAATAAATAAATAATTATTACAAAAACAAAAATGATTTCATCCGATTTCACGTTTTCTTTTATCAATTCTCATAATACTCGCGATAAATATAGTAAAACAAGATTATGATGACTTTTATATAATCATTCCCATAAAACTATCATTTTAGAACGAGCTTAAAAGGACCTGAATGACATGACAAGCTTGTTTACGAAGCTACTTACAGAATTACATACCATTCTAAACCATATTTTAAATTATAATTTTTAGCTTATTCCGGTAGAAAGTTATTATTGTTATATGTTATTTTTAATCAGTAAAAAATCTAGTATTTTTACATATATATATCGTTACTGTACATAGTTTAGCCCAATTATGGCGGTCTCCTTTGCGCAAAATAATTTTATCGATATCATATCGAAGGATCGAGTTGAAATTAAAACAAAACAAAAACAATTGCATTACTGCTGATTCTCTACCCTAATATACCCACAATTTTTATAAGGCGATAATTATAAGTTGGGGCGAGATGAATGCCAATGTCGTCAAACGCTCATTGGTCTATTTCCAATTTTAACGTACTATTAGTGTATACATTTTCATTCTATTGGTCCAAACTCACCAACGCCAATTTGTGATTGTCTCACTCTACTTATTTTAACACTGTACTTACTTTAGTGGTACGAGGCTTGCTGCTGCTTGCTGGCTCGATCAGGTTGTTACCACTGTCTTACAGAAAACCCTCGGCTTGCAGCGGGGTTCCGTATGGTGAGTGAGATATCCGGACGCCCAAATCCCTCTCTCCTTTCCAATCCGTAATTATCCCTTCTTTTGAGCTCGGCAACGCGCCTATGATTCTTCTAGACGGTTTAGATCACTTACCATCAGGTGACCGACTTGTTCGTTTGCCTGTCTATGCTATAAAAAAACTTAAGACCGTATTGCATTAATATGTTCAAAACAATCTTAAATGCTTGATTTGCGCTTCAATATTCCGGTGTAAGTAATAGTATGTATCAGACAATTAATCTATAAGCATAGGTTCACAATCCTCTGACATTGTATCACATTTTGTCAACTCTTTGACACCTTTGTCAGCCTCTTTCAATATTTTATTCCTAAAGTCCAAATAATTGGCAACACCGCCCGCAAACAAATGTATCTCTTTTCCAATTTTATTTTGAACAGTCGGATTTTTGTTTGAATTCATTTTTATCATCATTGCATCGAGGTATTCGAGTAAAGTTGACGTTCTATTTAATATTGATGTAGCATATTCTGTATAATTTATACTTGAGTCTATGGTGGAGACATCTTCATTGTTATGACAAAACTCTTCAGTCACAGCTTTTATCTTGTGGTTTGGTATTGTGATGAGTATTTTAGCTGGTACTGCATCTTGAATGAAATGAATCAGTGCTAAGACTTGAGATGGGAATCTGTAAAATAAAAAAAAAATCGCTGCAATTTCGGGATTATAAATCATTTCATCAGGTATTATTATAATACTACTATGTTGGTAGACATCAGACAAAACTTGTTTAAGTAATCTACTAGCTTAATCTAAAACCTCCCTCTCCGCCATCTATTGACGCTCTTAGATACTACGATATTCCCTATAATTAGCGAAGATCCAGAGAGTATAATTTTAATTCCTAACCCGAATATAAAAAAAGGAGATGTTTTATTTATTTTCTAGCAATGCAATCGGATTTGGTACTATGGGGAGTGAAATACTTTTATAGTGCACAATATGTTGCTTAAATTTCACACCATTCTGTAACATGTTGCATAAATTATCCATTGTCTATAACTTCATACATACCTTGTAAATGCTGTGATATTATAATCACGTCTTATACCATTTGCATCATGAATTAACAACATCATACCATGCAAAGTGTGATATGGTGATTTTCTATGGATAATAACATTGTTCATATTTGATACTTCTTCCATATTTAGGTGATTACAAAATATATCCCGAATTGTTATGTCCTTTTCATCATGATTCTTTATATGCCGTAAGTGGAGTTCTGTTTTTTCTGTAGTAGCCAATATTGCTAGTATCATGTTCGAATCTGGAATAAACAAAATATATTTATAGAAATGTTGTCTGTCTTGAAACAGTGGTAATGAGTGTGAGTGAATGACGAGACGAGCAAGGCGCTCGCCTGATGGTAAGCGCCACGCCTAGCCATAAACAGAAGCAACACCACACAGAACTTTGAATTACAGAGCACTGTATGGCACTGAACTGTGCTAGTCACTTTGAGACATAAGATGTTAAGTCTCATAATGCCCAGTAATTTGGTTATACAATAAAGAGTTTTGTATTGTATTGTAATTCAACCTGTTATAAAAATACATACCAATAGCATCATTGTGTAATACATCAAAATTATCACTGAGAGTATCAAATGAGGATATGGTTACTCTTTCCAAAGGTAACAAAAATTCCATTTGTTTCTTTTTGAACATAAGAACAGCATCAAAATTAATCTTGCTCAAAATACTATGTTTCAGTTCACTCAAATCTATAACAACTGAGACGGCTATTTTGTTATTTGGTTTTATACTCTGAGATTTATTTTCTTTATAAAACGGTGATTTATTTATCCTTTCATATAATTTTGTTGTGTATGTTATAGCCAACTTTGTTGTACCGTGAAGTAACACTTGAACATCTTCTAATGATCTGCAAATGTAAAATAAATAACATTTAAAAAAAATGAGATAGTGTTTTTTAAGCAACTTTTTTTTTATTTGTTTGAATGACGTGACAAGCAAGGCTCTCGCCTGATGTTAAGCACCATGCCTGCCCATGAACAGAAGCAAAACCGCACAGATCTTTGAGTTACAAAGCACTGCATGGCACTGAACTGCACTCATCACCCCGAGACATAAAATGTTTGCCCAGTAATTTTACTGGCTTCAATGTCCTTCCAACTGAAACACAACAGAGCTTACATACTGTTGCTTGGCGGCAGAAATAGACAATGTAAATAAGTCAGAAATAACTTGGAAACTCACTCTTCATCCTGATTTGTGACATCAAATACAATTACAATCTTTTTATTGCATGTCTTTATCCACGGCACCAGTGTCTCTATCTTCAATGCAGTTGCTAGCTAGGATAAAATATGTTTCAATTATTCTCGAGGTCATTATAAATTCCAAACCATGCAGGTAACAAAGGGTTATTAATATATTTTAGAATTACACTAATAGACTAACTAGAATGATACTAATGATACATTACACACTATAAAAAATACATATTTATTTTTTATTAATTTCCAGTGTTCCTCTATTCAACATGCTACAAAACTTGCAAGTTTGGACATCAGATGCATATGTTTTTTAGTCTCATAATACCCAGTAATTTCACTGGTTTCAATGTCCTTCAAAATCGTCCTACACTAATGTGTACTGCTAGGTGGCCAAAATAGGGAAAACTGTGGTAGCAAACCAGATAGCTTATTGGATACAAGGGGCCTATTACCTAGTGAACGGAGTATGTGTTTTATGATTTAAATAATATAGGAAGTTTAGTATTATTATTAAAGTATTATTAGTCATTTATATTAATTCACATGATTATGAATACTACTTGGGTACACTACAATAATACGACAAACTTTATTCCGATAGTCACAAATACGAATTTCAAAATACCGATTTTCATAATTCCGAATGGTTTAAAATTCCGAATATAACAACTCCGATGTATCATTTATCCTATTTTTATAATTCCGAAATTTCAATATTCCTAACGTATATAATTACGATTCTCAAAATACCGAGTTTCAATAGATCGAATAACAAAAAGTCCGAATTAATGATAATTCGAAACATCAAAAATACGAATTCCGATTATTAAAATACCTATTAATTAAAATTACGAAATACAAACGCCTTGTAAAACTGAATAGAAAGAAAAATCAACAAACAATTGCTTGTCAAAGAGAAGTATAATGGTATGAGGAGGTAGAAACTAATGTCAAATGCGTTTTCTTTCCAATAAAAATATTTTTTTCGCTGGTCACAATTCTAACCTAACCCAAATGATTCACCAACAATAGAGAGAGAGAGAGAGAGATTCGAGGTTAGAACTCTGACAGCGGCGTGTCGTTGCTTATTTATTTTATTCCATAAACTAGTTTAGAGTTGTGTTTGTTGTATAAAAGTTGTGCGGTTTTGTTCATTAAACATCGACGGTGATGAACAGTGTATGGAAACATTGAAATAAGTGATTTAAGAGAAGTACTGAAAGGAGTTAGCACCTGGAATCCGACAGGACCTTGAAATCGACCGCACACGTGTTTCATCGTTCTGACATTAGATATAGTCTACCTATGAAAATATATGACTGAAGACTTGGCAGCATGGTCTACGACCTTAGCCGGTTCCTGTAAGGAACAAATAAAACAAAAAAAAAAAAAAAACCAACAATAGAGAGGATTTGGCGCTCGGCGGCCGCTGCCGCGGCACGCTCGCTGCGCTCGCTCGCCTTCGCGCTTCAATGGTCACAGTTCTAACCTAACCTAACCCAAATGTATGTAATGATTATACTAACTGAATCAAAATCCTAATTTTAGCAATTAATTCGGAATATTCAAAATCGGAATGTCGTTTTTCGGACCGAGAATCCATCGAGCATTTGACTCTTTGAAAATATAAAAATCGGAAAACAAACAGATCGTATTTACAACTTTCGGTAAAATAATTTTCGTAAATTTGAATAATAGACTTTATAATTTTTAGGTATTATGAAATTCGGACTTTTGAACATCGGAACATCGAAATTCGGAATAAAATATTTCGGAGTATTTGGGTGTCCCCATACTACTTACCTCCTTTAAATCGTTTTTGTACTTAACCATATCTACATTAAGATTAAGTTTCTGATATTTTGAAAACATGGCAAGGTGGCGAAAGTTCACAAACTTTTCATACATCTTTTCATTACATTTTACACTGTATTTAGCTTCTGTTAATTTCTTCATCAATTCTGTTATTATTGGCGCTGAATCGTCGACAAAGCCTTCGCTACATATTTCTTCTACTGTCTCAAAATTTTCGTCAAATACCATGGGAACTGCGTCGTCTTTCAAGTACACTTTAAGGAAAGGACGACCACTGCACATTGTATCTTCGATTTCATACCTACTTACGTTCCTAATACGTTTGTCTATACGTAAATTTTCCCCTCTTGATAATATCAAAAGTTGATCCCCACTAAACACCAAATAGAATGGGTCTGCATTGGAATTTCGTAACATAGTTATTTCTGTAGGCTTCAGAATGTCCAGATGTAAAGAAGAAACTAAATCTCTTTGGAAATACTCTTTCACTTCACCAAATGCACAGACAGCAATATCTATTCGCCGCCGGTCGCGCGGATGACCATCAAAGAAAACAAAACAAGATATCTCATTAACAACGGATGATGGCACTAATTTTACAATTTCTTGTCGGATATTATCAGGAATGGACGACATTTTCATAATATTAATTTCGAAACCGTTAGAAACTTTGAGCTTTCAGGTTTGTTGTTCATTGTTGTTGTTTACTTTGGCAGTTCGGTGCACTTTGGCTGTCAAGCAGGGTTGCCATTAAAAAAAAATTCAAATTATTCATTCAAGACCAATAATAATATAATTTGTTACCAAATAGAAGTCTTTGTCCAATTCCCAGATAATAGTCAAAGCTTCCATTGTTATGGGAGTTCCCAGGTCTCAGACCCGAAATAATTAATATTTGAAAATAACACAAATAGTTATAAATTCTTATTGTGGCGGTATTGGCCACAGTATTATTGACTAATAAAAGTGAAATTGAAATTGAGCTCGCGGCCTCTCGCTTCAGAGCCGGCTACTCGCCCACTGCGCTATGGAGGCTTTAATTTTACTCTCCATATGTAATAAAATTTAACTATTTAGATAAACTAGGTAAGAAGGTTAATGTAATAAAAATCAAAATTATACATAATTCAAATAGAATGTGAAATAACTACATATCTACATTTCCCACAAATCTGATTTCTCTTTTCATATTACTTTTAAAAACCGCGGCTAACTTTGCAATATACCTACTTTATACAGGTGCTTTATACTTTTTTTCTGAGTTTTATGTTTATTTTTAGGTCGATCCAATACCAATTTGTCAATAGCGAATCAATAAAATAATAATTCCGTCTTACCAATACTTTAAATGGGCGCCTTAGAAATTGGCCCAGAATCCTTGGCCTGACGGGGGCTCAAATGCCAAAACTCATTATCTATATGCAATAAACATATTTTATTTTTCCAATCAATCTAATAAAAAATCACATTGTATTCTTATTTCATCAATAATAAATAAAATATTATGTGTAACTACGCCATCTAGCGGTCACCTTTGCTAATGGTATGCACGGTTTGTCACAGAATTTGAGTGTCCTGGTACAGAGTAACGCGCGCAAGTTAATTCATTTAATAAACTAATGTAGATGGCGAGACTGCTGTTTGGACGTTCTGCGTGAAGTTCTACCTTTGATATTTTTTAAGTTGGCGAAAGGTCGGCGAGATGAGTGGCGCTGACATCAAACGCTCAATGGTCAATTTCTTTTTTTTTCTATTTTTTTTTGTAGCATAGGCCGAGCAAGTGTGTCACCTGATGGTAAGTGATCTCCACCGCCTATGTACGCCCACCACCACAAGAATCATGGGCGCGTTACCGACCTTAAACTCCTTTAAGGTCGGTAACGCGCCCATGATTCTTGAGGGATAATTAGGGATTGGGAAGGGGAGGAGATTTGGGCTTCCGGATATCTCACTCATCGTACGAAACGCAGCAGCAAGCCGCTACTTTACGTCGGGTTAAATTTTAATAAATTATTATATTTTTCAAGTAGTTCTCATACTACTGCTAACTTAAATGTAGTTGTTGCATTATAATTTATTAATGACGCTATCTAATACGAAAATATTAGATATAAAAATAGATTATTTTCGTGATGACAGTAAATATTAGATATCTATTTTACATAACTTCATGTGCGAGATTCGCCATATAGCCTAAGGCGCCTTTGTATCCTTATGTGGACATATAGGTATATGTCCACATAAGGATATAGGTACGTGTCTACTGTGTAATTACAGCGTATTATGCCACTTAACATCCTATGCCTTGGGGTGTCCAGTGCAGTACAGAGTCATGAAGCACTTCATAATTCGAAGTTCTGATCAGCATTCTTTCTGTGTATGGGCAGGCGTGACACTTATCATAAGGCGAACGACATGCTAATCTCGACACTACTTACTGTCTGTTGTACTGTAATATGAATGCTCCCATGGACTTGACTTGTCAAACATAGAATAAATGAATGAATACAATAGCAAAGTTCAATAAGTGCATTAAAAATAATTTTAATGAGAGACAACGTGACAGTAGGCATAATAAAACAGTTTTTACCGTCGATCACAGTATTGTAATAAGTACAAACCGTATACAAATGTGTTTCCCATCTCACGGTGTGATATTGCGATGTCAGGTGGATTGCATACAACGTTAAGCATAAAGCAGGTAGATAAGTTTAACGTACGTGATCGTATTAGCATAAAGCCAACACTAATAGACTGGCACCTATTATTAAAATGATACTATATTTATATGCAAGGATTTTCAGGTCATATTTTGCATTTTATTACCACGCATTTAAGTACTTACGCATCTGGTATTCTCAGGGTTTCGCTACGCTCTAATAAACTCTAAATGTCTTTTAACCATTATGGAAAGAGAGGTAATTTATCCTGTATTGAGGTATTTTATGCACAATTGAAACGTGACCGTTTAATTCAGCAATATCTATGAATACAGAGCGATGCGAATGCATAGGAATATATATCGACAGTGAAAAGGCAAATCCGTTATAGCGCCAATACCTGGGTTAGAGAGAACTACGGTAGAGCATTTTAAAGTTGTTTTTTTTTAATTTACGATAGAAATTCGTATAAAAAAAAACTTGAGAGGTGTCAAGGGACACCCGGATGGAACGAAGTTCCTTTCGATTAATTAGTGAAGGAATTTTAATAAAATTTTATTTGTCTATCTATTGTAGTTTCTGAGATATTTGAATTTTTAGAGATATTTTTACAGATCTTTCTTACTGGGGGGTCGAAATTTATTTTTATTGGGGCCAAAGTGTCGGGCTCAATAAGCCGATTGCGACAAGCCGTCGCACGACCCTCTAGCCTCAAAAATTACCGATTTAGGCCGAGGGGGGGTGAGGACAAATTGGGTGGGGGTAGGGGGAACGGGTTTGAACACCTGGTACTTCCATAATTCTCGAAGCTCCAGGGAGGTCGGCTAGCGTTGGCTGGTCAATCGGCGCGCGTGACGTCACCCGGAAGGTTCTCGATTTCTCTCGAACCTTCCGTTGATCGATGGACTGCTCGCGCTTGACCACCTCTCGGGCTTGACTAAAATGATCTCGATCTCGGGGGGGACGGAGGGTCCGAAGGGAGCACACCGGCTGCTACGTCGCCCAGCCCGTAAATCGGCGAGCACCGGCCGGTCTTACAGTCTACGTGACGTCACACCGAACGTTCTAGAGAGTTCCAGAACATTCGATGTGAGTCGTAATATTAAACAGTCATCCCGTAGACTATATATTAGACACTGTATAATCTGGAAGCAGCCAACATTCAAATATTTTATGATAGGTAATTTGGTGACTGGCTACTAAGGGCGCATTTATATGACAAGGAATCCCACCGCGTTGTGGCCGCGCGGCGGCCGCGCGGCCGCCGCGCTCGAATCACTCGAAAAACTAATGTAAACTCTATTGACTAAGCCATAATGTTTAATACTTCGCAACGCTCCAACCACGCGGCGACTGCGCGATCGTGTAAACGGCCGCACGAAATTTTTCGCGTCGTCTAAACGCAGCCTAAACGGTGGACCGCCGCGCCGTGTTCGATAATCAAAAATTCAAATTTCAAACCACGTCTACATTTCCATATGTCATAAGTTTTACTTTTATTAACGGAATTTCGACTTTAACTTTGTGTGCTAGATATCAAATTAATATTATATTTATTCTTGGTCGGAGAATTATGTCGTGCCAACTTTTCGTACCAATTTTTTCCGTCTAGCCCCCTTTCGCAACGCGCGATAAGGAACTACGTTCCAATAAATAATTAATACACCCAACAGTCACATACATAAATAAATAATGTAAAATTTACCCACTGGAGAATTTTCAATAAAACTGTAATTTTATTGATTCATATTTGTACCCAATTATTATGTTCCTAAGTAAATATAAGTGCCACGTTTATCTATCCCTATACAGAAGCTGCACCACTTAGAACTTTGAATTACTACTGCATGGCACTGCATTGCGCTGATAGCCCCGAAACAAAGGATTTTAGGCTTAAAAATACTAAAATAATACACTGGTTTTAATTTTATTTCAACTGGAACAAAATAGTGCTAACACACTTAGCTTGGCAGTAGAAATAGACAAAGCGATGGTGCTTACCTAGACGTTCTCGCGTGTATAACGGAGCTATCATCTAGTAAAAATCCAATTTCTACTATATTATTACGTAATTGACATAGCAAACAACAGCTATTTTCGTAAATCGTTTTTCTAGCCATTGTTCAGGAGGGATTAGTAGGGCTTAACTCAGGCACAACTTGGTATAAAGCCAAATACATCAGACATTTTAATATGTACTCATACGCCAATGACTAGGCTACATGATGAGATGACAAGTGAGTTATGGATGAAAGCAAAAAAATAATAAAGAAATGAAACCTATCAATCCGTGTCATACAATGGCAAAGGCCATATCGAAATCTGCAAATCAATAAATAGAATCTGCCACCAAGTTTTAGGTAACAGACGTTTTTTTTAAAGTGATAACTTCTTATGGGAGCGTGAACCGAAACGTTCCGTAACGCGAGCGGTCCATCGACCAGCCAGCGTTAGCCGACCTCCCCGGAACATCAATAATTTCGAAGTCCCAGGTGGCGTCACACTGTGACCAGTCGGCTTAGACCGGACTTTCACAAGACTTTGACAGGACTTTAACCTGACTTTGACAGGACTTTGACCGGTATTTGACCGGACTTCGACCGGACTGTGACCGAACTTTGACCGGACTTGGACATGACTTTCACCAGACTTCATGACGTAACGCGTTAAGGGAAGCCAGACAGAGTGGCGCCGTAACGTAACGGCGCCACTCTGGCTTCCCTTTCTCTCATGCATACGGCAGCAGTAGGCAGGCTCCTCCGCTCTCACTTTAACGCACATTAGTTGTTATCACTTCTGTCGAGCGTTCCGAGACACACACTTTTTTTTATCCTGGCTCGGCAAAGTAACTACGCTACACCTAATGGTAAGTGTAGCGCAATCCAAGAATAGTGTCGACCAACGATAAACAATGTGTCCATCGTAGGTCGGCAAGATCATACCGGTCTGCCATAGTTTCTGGGATGAACTACGGGGTCCTTGCTAACGGAATACTGGTGACCGCGCAGTATCTCATCCCAGGGCCAAGGGGGAGAGGAAGGAAAAAGGGATGGGAAAAGGGTTAGGATAGGGGGCAAGCCCCCTGGTGAGAACCGGATATACACTGGCTGACCCTGGAACGCGACCCACACAAGGTGGGCCACTATTGCAGGTTTTAGTACCAGTGTACGGTGGTCGCTATCCGGTCGGATACAAGTATCCTCCCACCAGCGAACCGCGTAATTTTTGGGAAGGTAAAAGTGTGGTATTTGTGACATTTATTTTTCGACGTAGCGAGACTCCGTGAGCATGTCATATACGCGAAAGGGCACCTATGGGAACGATTGTCAAATATAACGATTCTCAAATGCCATTAAGAGATCCGTTCCTAGACCTAACAAATACTTTGTCGTATCATTTAACAACTATATTCCATATTAAGCGTAACGAATACGTGGGACAGTGGTAGACTCTCTGTGCTTCAAAATATCACAATTGTGGAAGCATCTTAATAGCTCCTCCCGAATCATCTGTTAATTATAATGTAATAGACACTTTTGGGAATAATTGAATGTCTGAAATCTGTCATCAGGAACAAGATCTGAAAATTGCCATTGCCAAAAATAAGAATTAGCTGAGGTCGTATTTAATCCGAATTTGCAAATTAACCTGTAATAGTTTATATCTTTAGGAGTGTAAGTGGGCCACTAAAATCTTAGGCCCAAAGCCAACTTCACCTGCACATGGAATATTATGCTGATTATCGGACGAGGCAATAGTGAAACTTAGTTCCCGTTGCGAGTTGTGGGGGCAGACGGCGCGCACGGCAGGTAGCCCTACACAATACCAAATCCACCGTTAAATCATTATGGGAAGGGGGACCTAGAAAGGAAAGAATAGGTTATTTGTCTTATAACAGTTACAATTTATTATCTAATAGAATTCTATTTGAATTTAGTGTAAATTAATGATAGTCTTGTTGTACAAAAACCATACTCACGATTCATCAGTTGTAGTATTTTTTGCTTATCAAAGATCTTAGGGAACTACATATGTCCTTGCAACTGGCCTTCGAAATTTCGCATCCAATTTCAATTAATTGTTCTAATTAGGTTAGTTATGTTAACATACATTATTAGGCATGAATTGAGGAGAAAAACACCTTTTTTATAGCATAGGCCAGTAGACGAGCAAGTGGGTCACCTGATGGTAAGTAATCTCCACCGCCCATGTACGCCCACAATACCAGCAGAATCATGGGTGCGTTGCCGACCTTAAAGGAAAGGGATAATTAGGGACTGGGAAGGGGAGGGGGATTTAGACCTCCGGATATCTCACTCACCGTACGAAACGCAGCAGCAAGCCCCTACTTTACGTCGGTTTTCTGTGAGTAGGGATTGCAATCCGGCGTCATTTTCAATCCGGCCGGATCCGCCCGGAATCCCACTGATCCGGCCGGATCCGGCCGGATTGATCAAGTAAGGATGATTTTCGCTTTTCGGTTCAAAATGAACTGTTAGTAAGTTAATCAAGTGTTATTGTGCTTTATATAGGTAATTTATAAAAAATAAAACATAAAATCTAATATAATTAACCTTACGTAATTTACTGAGATGAGATAACAATAATTATTAAAGTATTTGAGAATGCAACTGTTGCCAATAAACAAGTCTTATATTTATGACAGACACCATCATGATTTGATGAATCTTTGTAATGAATGGCACAATTATCACAATAATGAGTTTGTCTTATAATTACAACTTTTTAGTTTAATCAACTTACGAAAAATAATTATTTTAATAAGAATTTTAAGTAATAATTGTCTTAGTATTCATTATATATTATAAGAAAATCAATGTTGATTTTGAAAAAAGGATCATAGAAAACAAATAATGTTAATTGTGTCATCTGCTAGTCAACTTTTAATAGAGCTGCAAATATAGCCTTGTCAGCTTTATTGTCAGCAAATAATCATTTCTTTCTTTCTTTCTAATAGCAGACAAGTATTCTCTTCGAACTCTGTGAAAACTCAGTCCTTTTAAATGTAGTCATTTACTTTTTTAGTACTTTATCAAAATCTTTCTCTTTTTTAGTATCTAAGCTATAACACGTGGTTTCTTGCTGGATTTGAAATTGTAATTCTTCCTGTAATGTCAAATCTTTCTTTACTGATGGTGAATCTAAGTTCTCTTCTACTATTTCTTCCAATTTTTCTTTAGAGTTATCATCTTGAATAACTCTTTCCAAGATTTTTGTCATTTCTGATCGTATGACTATTTTCTTTGGCATAGTAAAGTACCTAATGATGCAAAAGCTCTATTTAAATAGCTAAAAATTGTAGCACCGGATCCGGTTGCCGGATCCGGTGGACGTTTAATGATGCCGGATCCGCCGGATTACCGGATCCGGTTTTCCGGATTGCAATCCCTATCTGTGAGACAGTGGTAACGACCCGGTCGAGCCGGCCCATTCATGCTGTAAACAAAACTGTCTACAGCGTGGCTCTACCACTACCTTGCGAAGCGAATCGAGCATCGAAACTAAACAGTAGCTTGTGGCTCGGGAAACACGTTCTAGTGATGGTTTGCGTTATTACAAAATTATATCTGCATTGCAGCATTATTGACTCGTACTTTGTAGTTGTGGGAAATAGTAGGGCAAACATTGTTAAACACATATTCATAAGGACATCACTATTAGTAAAAATGCATAATTGCAGCATTATAGACTTGTACTTTGTAGTAGTGGGAAATAGTAGGGGAAACATTGTTAAAAACATATTCATAAGGACATCACTATTAGTAAAAATGCATATTTAATCTCTATAAATTATTTCGCAAAGGTGTTTTTTGTCGGAACGCAATAACTTCCATAATTCTTCATAAAATTTAATCATTTAAACACCATTTTAAAGTCTATATTTGCCGCTATCCAAGAAATGTTTTAAAATTTGAATTAAAAAGCAAGCGATTATTAACAGTAAATACACACCTAAATGTCGGATGTGTGAGGTAAATGGGTACTTATTTGACAAAACCTAAGTGTAGTGGGGATCGTAAGTAGGATCGAAGGCAGATTTCAATCAGTTATCTGCAATAAGTTACATCAGTACATATTCTTTCTTTGCTTTTTAGTTTTTTTTATATAGGTACACAGTAATGTGTCTATAAGTCTTATTAACGAAAGATTAGTACGTACAATAAGTGTAATGTTTTTAAAAAATTGGATGAAATATACCAATAGGTGAAGTTTGTATAACAAATGCTGTTCACAGAACCATAGCTGAAGGCCGAGCTCGTAAATAGATTCGCAGTATGGTTGAATGAATCTATTTCGATTGACAGGAAATTATGTGGCTGTCATCTGTTGAGTTAGCTGCACTCATTGGTAATAAAGATTCTGCAGTACGTAGCCGAGCAAAATAGCGTCTTTATTAATATTAGATATTAAGGATCAAGGATAATTATAGTAAACATTTTGTTAGAAAAATACCAATTGTATTGACTTGTAAGAAACTGGAATGAATCAAGAACAGATATCTGCAAACTATTTTATTACTTCACACTATAACTTATTAAATTATTACTATATTATACTATTTATCTTTAAACGTAATTCAAATATTGAGAATATTCTAACCCATATTCATCATTGTAAAATTAATATTCCAAATAATAAAGTAGTTGTATTGATCACTTAAACAATGGAAGGGTGACCGACATTTTGTTATAAAAAGTAGACATCTGTTGGTCTCGAGTCATTCCGCCTTGGACACCGGTTCGAGTCGGACGTATGGTTTTATGGTCGTAGCACCTGCTCGGCCATAAAGCTGGTTCTCTGACCCGAGTCGTTGCCCGACTACCTGAGCCCCTGCGCTCGGTCCCTTTTACGATCGGTGCCGCGTCCTTTTCAGGACAGGGTACCGCTCAATCTTCCGTGTTTTTACACGACTTTGGCCCCTTCAGGGCGTAAGCTCGGTGGTTAACCTAACGGTGTAAACAAGCCGAGCTTGCGGGGACCCGGCCCGCGTTTTTAGCCCCTTCAGGGCTAAAGCGAAGCCGGACGGGTGCGGATCAGGAGGCACGTGGAGTGACCCCACGGTCTCCCCCGCACATCGCCCTCCCAACCTTACCCATCCCCAATATCCATCCCGTGTTCCGGTTGAGCGTGCGGTCTCCGGACCAATATCGCTTACGGCTCACGGACTGTTAGGAACCCTCTCGCACATTGAGATTGGCAGAGGGATACAAGCTTAGGGCACGCCCTAGTTTTAAGTACATCCCCCCCTCGCCTATCCCCGGCGAGGAGGGTCATTCACCAACACACCCCCGGGCGCACCTACCCGGGGATTAGGTTCTCCGTCTAAACCGCGACCGCGTCCCGCCGCGTAACTTGTGCGATAGCCCCCGGTTTTCTTGTGGGTTCTTTCCCGGGGGAACGCACCGCTTCCCGAACCCACTCGCGGTAATTTCACATAAGTTAGGTGGGCTTGGCCCCAGCCAATAAGATGGCTGCCGCCAAGCCAGTCGAATCGTCAATTGACGATGCCACTATTCTAGAGATAATCGCTAACCGACCGCACCTCCGTAAACAGATTCTTGACGCCGAGGAACCCGCCATAGCAACCTCCACTCCGAAGAAGCGGCCGGGCTCAGCCCTGAGCTCGCCCGCTTCCGAGGAAGCCTCTAACGAGGAGAATGCGTCATCAGAGGGAGAGTCCACGGACGGGGCCTCTTCTTCCTCAACTTTTACAACGGTCAAGAGCCGTAAAAAGAGGAGGAAGAAGAAGGCTAAATTCGTGGATTATTCCATGGTCTCGCAGACTCCAGAGTCCTCTGCCCAGAACTCTCCCGCACCCGCATCCGCTCCCGCCTCTAACGCCGCATCCGACTCAGAGATGCAAGTAGATAGGCCCGCGACTCCTCCCCGGGCTCCTGCCCAGGCCTCCCAGGCCCCCGCCCAGGCTCCTGCCCAGGCCGCCTCAACTTCAGCCAAGGCTCCCGCCGCGGCTAAAAAGCCCTCTGCCCCAGTTATCGGGGTCCACATAGTTGCTCCCCTGACCATACCGCAGGTTCTCCGCTGCATTGGTCCAGGTCTAATAAATAACACCTCGTGGAACCTCCCACGTAGCAAACTCCTCATTTTCCCAGTCAATTCAAATGCCCACCGAGAGATCACTAAGACTCTCGATAACAATAATTTCCAATATTATACCCACTCTCTCCCTGAGGAACGTAACTATCGTTACGTTATCAGGGGCGTCCCTTTATGTATGCCCACTCAAGACGTCAAAGATGGCCTCCTTGAGCTGGGCATCGAATGCCTAGAGGTGCACCGTATGCACGCTTCCACCCGTAAGCCCGACTGTCCTCGTAAAGGACTTTACGAGATGGTGCTTGTAGTCCTTAAGTCGCGTAAGGACTGCGACGCCATTTTTAATATTAAATCCGTTGCCGGCCTGGGAGGCATTCATGTAGAGCTTCCCTTCAGGAAGAACCTAATAGGGCAGTGTCACAACTGCCAAATGTACGGTCACGCAGCCCGTGGCTGTAGATTAGCCCCTCGTTGTGTGAAGTGCCTCGGAGAGCACTCCACACACGACTGTCCCCGACCTAAAGACCTCTCTCAATGCACGGAGCCGCCTTCGTGCGTCAACTGCGGGCAGTCTGGCCACCCGGCCAACTACCGCGGTTGTTCCAAAGCTCCCAAGCCCCGCAAGCCCCTTCAGGGCAGGCAATCCCACCACACTAGGGCCCCTCAGGCCAAACCCCAGGAGCAATTTAGGCTCGCTCCGCCTCCACTAATAAACCCTTGGTTCCCACCTTTTAAACAGGTGGTCCCGGTCCCTACCCAACCTATCATCCCTCCGGCGAACGTTGCCCCTAAAAAGGCAGCGCCCGCCGCTCCTTCCAAGCCAGTGGCGGCTTCCTCGGCGGCACCCGCTCCCGCGACCGCGACCGCGACCACGACCGCGCCCGCGCCCGCGCCCGCACCCATAGTCGCCCCTCAGGCGAATAACCCCTCTCCCCAATCGGCGGGAGTTAGGTCCTTCCTCCCGGAGGAGGACCTATATCTGGCCACAGAGCCTATCTCGGCCCAAGCGTGGGACCGAGTTAGAGCCCTGACCTCCGCGGGTAACGACTTCGTTACCCGCATCGCAGTTCGCGTCCAACGTGTCATGCGTCTGGGCGACTGCGACCAGACTCGTTCCCTTCTGGACGAGATATCTGTCCTGCAGACCCAGCAGAGACAATACATGTTGCAAACCATTCTCGGTTCCTGATGGCTGCGAATGTTTTGCAACGCCCCTCGCGGACTAAACCCTGCTCCCTCAGAGTGGGGTTTTTCAACATAAACGGCATCAAGGATGACCGTTTAGAGCTCTCTCATTTTGTCCGCGACAACGACTTAGACGTTTTCCTCATCCAGGAAACGTTTCTCAAGCCTCCAAGGCGTAGTCCAAATCTTCCCAACTACCGACTCGTGCGCAACGACCGCGTTACGGGTCCATTAGGCGGCACTCTCATATATTATAAAAGGTCCCTGCACTGCATACCTCTTGATCCCCCGGTAGGGCTGAGGAACATTGAGGTCTCGGTCTGTAGGTTAGCCATGACAGGCCATCTGCCAATCACCATAATATCCGCTTATCTCTCTCCCAGTAAGGAGCTTCACTCCACAGATTTAGATATCCTATTTGCATTGGATGATTCCGTCCTAGTGGCGGGAGACTTCAATGCCAAGAATACCCTTTGGAGCTGTCATCGCACTAATGCGAGTGGCATCGCTCTGGAGGCTAATCTTGAAAGAATAGGCATAGACATCCTTGTACCCAACGAACCGACTCACTACGGACATGCAGGACAAAGGCCCGAGATACTCGACATAGCGCTTGTGAAGAACGTATGCTTACGCATGCGTTCTATACAGGTGCTACAAGAGCTAGACTCGGACCACAGACCTGTGATCATAGATTTTGTTCCCCATAGAGGCCCCGACGACACAGGTCTTAACAAACCGACGAGGATTCGGACAGATTGGCGCCTTGTAGGCGACAAGCTGGCCGACACCTCGTCCAGTGCTCTTGCCGCGATCCCTGACCGTATCGAAACTCCCGAGGAAACGACAGTGGCGGTACGTTGTTTCACCACTCACCTGCAAAACGCCGTGAGCGAAAGCTCCAGGGAGGAACATGTGGCTGTTCCCAGTCACATGTTGCTCCCTAACGACGTGCGGGCTGTGGTGAGAAAACGGAACGCAGCCTTAAAACGCAACGCGAACACCCCCCATCCGACTCGACTCGCCCCTGCGCGTTACTTCCAGAGGGAAGCTAAACGTCGCATGAAGGGGCTAGTCGAGTCGAAATGGGACGGGTTTCTCGGCGATATCCGCCCGACCCACCAGGCGTTTTGGCATCTCTGTCGTTCCTTCGAGAAACGAGACGTATCGACCATGCCCCCGCTTGATCGTCCGAATCAACGCCCTGCGTTTGATGACGACGAGAAAGCGGAATTCCTTGCCGACAGTCTGGAAACTCAATGTTCTCTCAGCGAAGTCCCCATATCAGAGCAGGCCCATCTTGTTGCGGTCAATGAGTTTGTCGAAAGTAGGAACGCGTTCCCGCCGCCGACGCAACCGATCCCTCTCCCCACCGCCACTACCTCCGCCGTCGACCCGGATGTCGATGAGCCTTTCAATCCACTGTCACCGGTGACATTCGATGAAGTAAGCAATCTGGTCAGGAAACTCAAAAGACGCAAAGCCCCCGGGGGCGACGGTATCTCCACCCGCGTCCTTAAGATGCTCCCCAGCCATCTGCTAGAAATCCTTACTGCGATTTTAGACGCAGCTTTCCGCAATTGCCTCTTTCCACAAGAGTGGAAGGAAGCAATTGTCATAGGAATACCCAAACCGGGTAAACCCAAAAATAATCCGACATCTTACCGCCCCATTAGTCTCTTGAGCTCTTTGGGTAAGGTGTACGAGCGACTCGTCCTCGGTCGCTTGAGAGTAGTAGCAGCGAATCACAATCTGCTCCCCGAGGAGCAGTTTGGGTTCCGAGCCCGCCATAGTTGTTTGCACCAGGTGCTCCGCATCACGGAGCACATTCATGAGCAAAATTTCAAAAAAATCCCCACCGGAGCCATATTTTTCGATGTCGAAAAAGCATTCGACAAGGTGTGGCACAATGGCTTGCTTCACAAGCTATATTCCATGAACGTGCCCACACAGCTCGTGCACATCATACGAGCGTTCTTGTCGAATCGCGGTTTCAGATATCGCGTGGAGGGAAGCCTCTCTTCCCGACACACCATATCGGCTGGAGTCCCGCAAGGCTCCGCTCTCTCTCCCTTCCTTTTCTCGCTGTATACAAGCGATATTCCCAAACCAAAGGGTGCCCATCTGGCGCTCTTTGCTGATGATACCGCGATCTATACATCGCGTAGGAACCCGGTTGAGGTGGTCCGCGTTTTGCAGGCCGCTGCCGACGAACTCGGCCAGTGGTTTCGCAAATGGCGAATCACCATCAACCCGTCCAAAAGCGCCGCGATCCTCTTTTATCGTAACCCTAACCATCTTGCTCCAGTCCGGAATGTGACAATGTCTAACATGCCCATTCCCTGGACCAAGACAGTCAAATATCTAGGAGTGACCCTTGACCAGAAGCTTACCTTCATTCCCCACTTACACGCGGTACGCGCGCGAGCCGCATTCGCGATAGGCCAGCTCTACTGGCTCTTGAACCATAAAAACAAACTCTCGATCCGCAACAAGATTAGGATTTACACGACGTGCATTAGGCCGATCATGACTTACGCATCGCCCGCGTTTGCGCATGTACCCGAATCCCGATATAGACGCTTGCAAGCCCTGCAGAATCGCTTTCTGCGTAATATCACTGGGGTCCCGTGGTATGTGAGAAATCACAATACCCACGTGGACACGGGCTTGCCGACCATCCGGCAGTTCATGAAAATGAACAGCAAGCGCTATTTCGATCGCGCCGCCCACCACCCGAATCCGCTCGTCCGACGAGCCTCAATATACGCTCCCTTTGACCGAGCAAAGTGGAGACGTCCGCGTAGCGTCCTCACTGACCCCGACGATGCGACCACTAGGGCCATCCGAAGGAGAGAGGAATTCATGAAAAAACACTTTACACAACCGACATACCGTCCTCGCCGCCGAGGACCGCGCCGCGTTCCCCGCAACGCCCCCGACCCTAGTACCGGCCCGCGAGCCGATGTAAATGATGATGACAATCATCACCAATAGAGTCCTAAAATATAGTCCCCTAAACCCCAATCGCAGATGTCTCTGCCCTCTCCGGTGACCGTCCTGAGCCGAGGTTCGTACCCCAAAGGGGGTGCCCTCAGCGGTGGTCACCTAGTCAAGGGCTGAGAGCGCCTGAAAGCGCTCGCCCGAAAGTCCGGTGAAGCTGTATACAGCCGACTCGAGTCAGGCTTACAGCAAGCGTCAACACAAAAAAAAAAAAAAAAAAAAAAAAAAATGGTCTCGAGTCAGTCGAGCTTGTGCAGTACTGTAAGTAGTTCTAGTGCTAGTAGCTCAAGTGTGAACCTAATAAATATACATATTATGCTGAAGACTTTCTATTGTGAACATAAAACTCTGCTGAAATAAATATATGAGCTTGTAAGAAAAACCCTTTTATTAATATTTTTCGTTGTCTCTACTCTTAAACTACAGTAGCATGGTATATAACATTATGCGCATTGGTAATGTTCGGGTTTTAGGAATTCGTATGAATACTCAATGAATGCCATCCAGTTTGGGTGTCACTCAAAAGAAAAATAAGTACTTAATCCAAAATGTATCAGATCTGTATTAGAACATCATCACACATTCGTATTGTTGAACTATGCGAAGATTTCCGAATAATTTTAACCATAATATGAAATTATTGTTTTTTTAGACATTAACATTATTGTAAATTCGATGATTACTAGGTGATAGCTGCCTCGTTTGCGACAGGCCGTCAGTACTCATTTGTATGGTAGAGCAATGCTGTAGCTGCAGTTTGTTTACAATAGTCTACATCAATGTCTCACAAAAAACCGACGTAAAGTAGAAACTTGCTGCTGCGTTTCGTACTGTGGGTGAGACACCCGGAGGCCCAAATCACCCACCCCTTCCCAATCCCTTAATTATCCCTCTCCTCTAAATTCAGCAATGCCCAGGCCCTATGATTCTTCTATTGTGGGCCTACATGAGTGGTGGAGATCACTTATCATCAGGTGACTCACTTAATAGTTTACCGGCCTAAGCTATAAAAAAATAAGCAGTTTACAAAAAGAGAGCAATTTTAATATTCACTTCGTGTCTCCGCTGACAACCGGAAAATTTCTCAAACTAATAATTACGTCACTGCCTGTTTGCTGACAGGACGATTATGTGCAATTTAGTTCTAAATGTAGCGTATGATAGACCTCTGCGAGACCTGTCACCTACGCGTATAGTGGCCGTGAGTCGTAAATTCTAAAATAGTTTAAATGGGGTACTTCCTCTGGTGTGAACAACAGACATTGAAATTGCTGCATGACTAGTACGTGATACATTGTTACATCTGCCTCTTAGAGACAAGTAAACGCTACTAAGGCAAAGATGTATTTTTTTTATAGCATATCGACAGTGGTAGGGCAAAAATGCTAAAGCGCAAATACGTGAACTTTACAATAGAGCATTTTACATTTATTGTTGTACTATAAAAATTAATCCTACTAATATTATAAACGCGAATGTTTATAAGTATGGATGGATATATGTTTGTTACTCTTTCACGTTAAACCTACTGAATGGATTTTAATGAAACTTCACAATAATATAGCTTATACATCAGAATAGGACATAGGCTACTATTTTTTTCAAAAATCAACCCCTGAAGGGTTTAAATAGGGGATAAAAGTTTGTATGAAAAATCTAAACCGCTGAACCGATTTCAATGAATTTTGGTACAAATATAGTTGATGACCCAGGGTTAAACATAGGGTATTTTTTTCTTTAAATTTCAACCCCTAAAGGGCCCAAATAGGAGATGAAAGTTTGTATGAAAGCTTTTTGATAGCGAAACGAATTTCGCGGGCACAGCTAGTTATAAAATATGATTCAATAAAATATGAGCTTTCATGAAAGCTATCCAGTAGTTAAAATTATATGAATTATTATCGTAAAGCAACTTTTAAATGCTCTACTTAGGGCCTTTAATACCTATAAATGCAATGTTAAATTTATTTTGAAATATATACGGTCATGTTATGATCATAGTTTGGTACTGCGCGATGTAGTAGTAAATTTATTGTCTGGAATTAAACCACAAAAGGTTGAAAGTGAACTAGCCAATGTGGCTTTCACCGCCTTCTGCGAATCGACTTCATAAATAATATCGGGACATAATAATATATTTTATATTGCTTGCTTAAATCGTAGAAGCAGTTCCTTAGCCTAATGGTAAGCCACCACGCCTGACCATAAACAATTAATTATTTTGTATAAGCTGGCGTTATACTCGATGGTAAGAAGCAGTAGCGATTTCAAATTAAAGTTCTTGATTCCATAAACATGCATTTGAATAGAGCAGAGGCCGCGAACAAGCAAGTGAGTCACCTGTTGGTAAATTGATTGAAATTACTACGCATGTATGTCCATTACACCAAAAGAATCATAGCTACGTTGCCAATCTTAAGAAAAGTGATAATTATGTGATTAGGTAGGTAAAGTGAGACAGTGGTGATGACCCGGTCAAGCCGGCCCATTCATGCTGTAGACAAATCTGTTTACGTCATGGCTCTACCACTTCAAAGGACTGTTTCTAATAATATATAGGAAAATGATCTTGGTTTACAATATTTCTTAGAAGCTTCTTTAATTTTGTTTATATATTATGTATGTATAAAGTATTAAAAAATGTTTATCTAACAAATCTACGAAATGATAACTATTCATGATAATCTAGACATTGAATACATCACGACCCCCTTACCACTTCCAAGATAAACAAAACTAAATTTTCGATGCCAGCCAAATGTACCAACTACAAAAAGCATCGATTGATGGACACCATCGTAAACAATCAATGCTATAATAAACTACCAGATTCATTGATCTGATGATACCGTCATACAATCAATTTAATCATCAATACCTGATACCAAAGACAGGTAACAGGAAGCTATTGATGGTATCGTAAGCGGACCATTCGTTTCCAAATGTCACATTCTAGTCACGTAGTAAACGAATCGGTGTTGAGGATCCACCACCGGTCTCTTGCAAAGTATTGTGTATTATAATTATGCGGTTAACTAAAATTTCTGGAACTATTTAAGTTTCCTACTACAGTATGAGGAAAACCGAATTATAAGAAATTGAATAAATGTAATCAGTTTGTCGGTGTGAAAGGAATTTTTAGAGTAACAGACAACAGTTTAGTGTTATATAACACTGAACGGATTTTATATAAAATCCGTTGCGTGTTACTCTTCCATTTCACGAGATAAGAGACGTATTGAGTTTCACGGTATTCAACGTTGGTCTATTTAAAATGATTATTGTTTTATATCACCCATTGTTTTATATTTTTTATGTCATAAACATTTTCCCACTTTGTGGAATGCAACATGTTTCAAACATTTGAAATTGACAATAAGCAGTAGATTGTGACCAAGAGAGGAAAAATATTCATCATTGTTTATTATTATCAAAAAAAAAGTCACAAATAAAAGCTCCCATTAATAAAGTCGGCAACAATATACGTAGAAACAACAATAGATTTGTCCCCAAATAAACTTGCCCATTCGAAATATGGGAACAAGGTCACCGAATCAGCTGATGTAGCGACCACGGATGATGAGTCACGCATGAGTGCTCTCCACCGTTTTGGCGGATATAACAAAATAAAAAATTATGAACGGTATGAGGAATGCAAACGAGAAAATGATTCGTGTATGCTCTTCGGAATCGGGTCAGCCCGAGTGGTTCGCATGTCACCGACCAGTGTCGTTGGCACAATGCACGCTCCGATCGGAAAATACACGGTTGTTTTCATTCGCTAAGTATCGGGGTGGTTGCCAGAAATAAAGCTGCAGTGCAGTAGTGAGCTTGCAGCGGCAGACTGCGGTGCTGGCTCATTCATTGTCATGTCGAGAGGTCGATACATCGTCAGTGTCGCCGCGCCTTCTGTGCTGCGCGGTTGTACGGTGGTGCTTGTGAGCCTTGTGTCGCGCCGCCGCGCCGCTCACTTCACATGAGCAGTGCGCAACCGACTCATAACCATAGTGAAGCTTTTATTTATAAACAACATTAAAATACAGTGCATTACATTAGCTTAAATTTCGACATTACTTTCATTTATTAAAGACAGTTTTGTCAAGATATTCACGAGTATGGATATTAGTGAAATTGACAACGTAACGAAATTATTCAATATTTTTACGTGAAAGCGCACGTGACGACAGAAGACATTACATAAATATTAAATAATCCGATTGTCGGTAATTATTAAATGTAACATTATAGTAAGTAGCGATATTAGTGGGCGATATCAAAACATGAACTTGAATAGAAATCTTTTATAGAATAACCAGCGATTCATGACTGGTAATGGAACCTTCGTGTAATTCTATAGAGAGATAATTACAGAAAATTTGTGAGTTGAGGCTCGAAGCCGAAACGACTAAAAAATTGAAGCGATCGCAAAAAATATTGGACTATAAATTTAGTGTTACACCGGCGCCGATTGATTACCATTACTACCAATAATAATAGATATTGCGTATCACTCACGCCTACAGATTCTATTGGTATATTAGAAATAGTGACACGTTTGTGAATCAAATTAGGAGGCTGTATTTGTACAACAAAAGACAATGGAACATTACTTAAGTCCGCGTAGATGTTGAGGTTAAGCTATAGTAGGTAGTGTGGGAATGTTTTTTGCGATTATAAAATTATGTAAGACGATACAAAAAATGTATAATTTTCTGTATTGATAATAATTATTGGTTTTATGAAGTATTGCTAATAGTTTATTTAACGTAGTGTTTGTTCAAATAGTAAGTACATACGATAGGTACTACAATTATTATTAAAACTACAAAATACACATCAAACGCAAATGATGTTGCTGATATCAAATATTAATGGTCATTAATGCCATATATTATACCTATAGCACCTTCAAATCATAATTTCCAAAATATACTGCTTTATTTCTGTAATGTATTTAACAATAAATGACCTTAACGTTAACTTAAATGAGGAAACAAGCCCTACATATTGAATATATAAATTACAAGTATGCAATTAAAAAATACTTGCCCTTTGTAAAAAGATTGGAATTACAATTTAATTGGGTAAGGTATTTAAAGTAAATACGTTTAGGCCACACTATTGGAAGCTCGTTTGAGCATGTTAACTACAAAATCGGCGTATAGCGTGACCAAAGTTATTTTATATGTTTTCTTTGCTAGTTTGTGAATTTTACGTTACTCGTATCAATCATTGACTAAAAAGCCAGCTATTAAATACCGCTTTTCGTAATCAATTATCAAAACTAAACAACCTTGATGAGTTTGATCTAGTTACCTACTTCTTTTTAGACCCCGACAAAAAGAGGTCTTTAGGCGTGTGTATCTTTTATGTGGAATTTTAGTACCTCAACGACTGAACTGATTCGAATGCAGTTTTTTTTTGTTGAATGATGCTGTAACTGAAATAGTTCTAAATTATGTTTGAAGAAAATCTGTTCCGCCATTTAAGAGTAACAGATGTTTTTCAAATTGACGTCGAGGTTTTTTCATTGCTAGAAAATATATAACTTCTGATGATGAATGATGAATGAATAAATGACGAATGAATGGATGCATTGTTTGATTCTCTTCTGGGTTATCATTTTAAATACCAGACAAAAAAGATGAGTGTTTCAAGTTTGAACTTTGACACCTTTACTGACAGTTGACACCACACGCCTAAACGATGAGACCACCTTCAGTGTAGATTTTTAGTTTGAATGCTGGTTTAAACGAGGTGGTTCCCATGTTTGAAGTAAATCTATTCACCCGTTTAGAAATTTCAGATGTTTTCTAACTAATTCTGTACGTATGTATTTAAACAATTAGTTAATTAGTTAAAACTTGCTAGTATTCCACGTTATAGCTTTTGAAGTAGCATAAAAAGTAGAGATTATACAACAATCGTATAAAAGACAAAGACCTTTAATAGAAAATGCAAAGCAAACCACAATGGGTTTAGCCTTTGAATCAATTATTTATTCAAAACATGGTTTGCTCGTATGGTAAACAGAATTAAAAATTTATTGAGAATCGACCATTACACTATTTTATATTTAATGATTGTTCCCGTAAAGTTTCATTGTTAATGAATTTATTTATTTTAGTTAAGACTCAAAACAGGGTACAATCGTTGTAATTTTATAACTTAAAATATTCAACCATTAAAACTAGATTGTATTCCAAAAAATGCGCCCTTATATATTACTAAACAATGTGGTGTAAACTTACATACATCCCAATCACGCATCCTCGAAGGGGTAGGCAGAGATACCAGTATACTCCATTTTGCCGAGCGTTTTTCCGTCCCAGACTCCGGGCCGATACTGAGCATTTCATGATAGAAAAACCCATATCCAGTAATTTCACTTACAACGTCTGTCAAAATTGCTGCTTGTCGTATAAATCTACGGTTGGCATCTATGCGGGCAAACAGCCGCATACGAGAGGCTTGACTTATTTATTTAAATTTTGCAAATTTATTCTCAAAAATAGCCTTTAGAATAAGGTATATTATACACTATTATAAGATTTCGCTTATAAATATTTTCCTTAAGTAGATTCACATCATTCGGCCAAGGTCGCCCAGTGTATTCTAACGAGTAAACAAACTTCACATTTCAAAATGATTATATAAAGAGTTAGCGTATTTAAAAAAAATGTTAGATCAATATGTTTACAAAAATAATCCACTTTTTTTAATTTGATTGTATGACGAGACGACTGTCCATAAACAGAAGCAACACCACACAGAACTTTGATTTACAAAGCACTGCATAACACTGAGATGCGCTCGTCACCCCGAGACATAAGATTTTAAGTCTCATAATGCCCAGTAAATTCACTGGCTTCAATGTCCTTCATACCGAAACACAACAGTGCTTACACATTGTTGCTTGGCGGCAGAAATAGACAAAGCGGTGGTACCAACCCAGACGGCCTCTCGATACGAGGGACCTGCCGCCTTGTAAATTTCTACTTAAATATATCCTGTGAAGATTTTAAGTTCCCATCATTTTTAATTGCTGTAGAGTCCATAGACACCATAATAAGTTTTATATTATCAAGAGTTATTATTACTACTATAGAGTTAAGTTAAACATTAAATAAGGTAATAATGCTATTATGTATACAAAATGTACTTAATAAACCAACCACCATTACTAACAGCCTCACCTTAACAAACCGTTTTAAATTTTTGTCCACCTCTATCATATCTCATCTCATAACCAACTGGCTGACTATCATTGGTTACACATCTATAGTAGGAATAGATGTCACGGGTATACCATCGCAATATTAAAGATTTTTTAGCATAGGCCGTCAAACAAGCAATTGGTCATCTGATAATAAGTGATCTCCACTGCCCATGTACGCCAACAATGCCAGAAGAATCATGGACGCATTGCTGACCTTAAGGGAAAGGGATTGGGAAAGGTAGGGGGACTGGGACTCCGAATATATTATCACTCATCGTACGAAACATAACAGCAAGCCGCTAATTTACGTCGGTTCTCTGTGAGACAGTAGTAACGGTCGAGCCGGTTCTTTCATGTTGTTGACAAAAATGTCTACAGCGTGGGTCAAACTCTCTAAAAATATTTATTGATTGTAAAAATGTTCAGTTGTTTAACGGGCCTATACGTGTTGGCATCGCCCTCTAAAGGTCCGGAGCTCTTTAGTCTCGAGATTAAGGAAAGACTATTTTTTATTAAGCATCAACACATCAAGTGTCAACTCAACACATACCGAGGTACCTATTAGGTGATAGTACACTCATTTGAGTGGTAAAGCCACGCTGTAGACAGTTTTGTCTACAGCATGAATGGGCTGGCTCGACTGGATCGTTACCACTGTCTCACAGAAAACCGACGTAAAGTAGTGGCTTGCTGCTGCGTTTCGTATGGTGAGTGAGATAACCGGAAGCCCAAATCCCCACCCCTTCCCAATCCCTAATTATCCCTTTCCTTTAAGGTCGGCAACGCGCTCATGACTGTTCTGGTGGTGGGCGTACATGGACGGTGCAGATCATTTCATCAGGTGACCCACGAGCTCGTTTGCCGGCCTATGCTATAAAAAAAAAAAATCAAGAGGGCGTCTGAGTTAGTACAATGCAATGTTAAGCAACAATATGTAAGCATTGTTTTTTTTCGGTTGACATTGAACCTGGTGAAATTACAGGGCATTATGGGACTTAACAACATATGTCTACGAGTGACGGTGACTCTAGTACTTTCATTTATAGGCAGGTGTGGCGTTTACAATCAGGAGCGCCCTGAACGATTCGTCATTGAAGCTAATAAAAAAGCCTTTTGTTCTATAAACCAGTTTATAGGTAGGACTATAATACCAACTTCAATAAGTCAAGGTTACAATGATATGATATAATATGAATAATGATCACATTTTAGTTTAGTTATACTAGCAATTGGCAGCAAACGAGCAAGTAGGTCACCCGGCGGTAAGCGATCGTTGCCACCCATGAACAGTGACAACAGCAGAAGACTGAAGAACTATAGTAACGTTGACCTTAAAGGAAAGGAATGTTAATCAGGGCAAGTCCCTTTCCCATAAATTATATTTTTATAAGTTACATGAACTTCCAGATTTCTCACTTCATGTTAATAGTAGCAAACAGCCATTTCACGTCGGTTAGAAAACCGACGTGAAATGGCTGGCACAGAAGTGAAATAGTAATATTATCCCGGTTCAGCCATCTTAATTACGACGTAGACAGCTTGACTTTAAAACGACTATCAGATATTGGATTATAGTTTTTTTTATTAAATCAATAAATATTGCAACCTCAAACATTGAAATCCGGATTTTTTTGTGTACTATTTTGTAGAGCTATTTTTATTGCAAACTGTTTTTGCTTGAAGAATCCGAGACCTTTATTTTTATATTAAAATATTGTAATAATAAAGTTTATTATCACAGTTTATTATCTACAACTATTAATATTACGGCTAAGTTATAAACATCGTCAGCAAAATGTCTGACGCTAAACTGACGATAGATGCTTAGTATCCTTGTGTTATATCTTACTACTATTAGAACCTAATAATATTTCGTATATATCCATAATATTAAACCCTACAGGTAAGCTATTCCGAAGTTTCGGAAGATAAGATGCATAAAATTTAATCCTTATTGCCCTCTATTGGTCCTTTGTTTTTTTAGACATAGTCTAGTTTAATCACATTGTAATAGATTAGTGAAAAACAGAGTTTCCATAGCGCTTTTTTATCCTGGCTCAGTAAAGTGACTACGCTACATCTACTAGTGTAACGCAATCCTAGAATAGTGTCAACCAACGACAGATAATATACTTATCTATCGTAGTCGTCGTTGCTTCCTTTTTACTCTATTCTGAGCCCATTTTCTTAACATAGAACCTTCAACACCCACCACAATAACTACAACAGCGGGCATTATTTCTGCTCCATTTGGTTTCAACTTCGAATCTAGCATAATACAGCCACGGATTTTATTGAACACTCAACTCTATGGTGAAACGTTTATAGAAGCTCAAAACAAAACTATGTTTCATTCAAATACTACTTTTACTGTCGCTAAATGCATTTGTAAGTAAAAAGAAAAACTTATGTCATTTTCGTGTTTTGGTTCATCGAACAAACTCACCTAACATTATTCTCCCAAACTTGGTTTTATAATTATGTAAACGAAGCAAATGTGAGTGATATAGAAATTATGACATTAATTCCTTCATTGATATAAGTTATATCTACTTTTTTAATTAATGTTCCGTATTTTAATGGACGTAATTAATACGCTCCCTATTAATATGTACATTCGAATAAAAAGTACTTTGTTATTATGAAATGTAATTAGCGCATTGAGTTTCCGTCATTTGCTCGATAACGATGGTATAAAATATACCATTTTAGATAATTGATATCCCAAATATGTGTACACTAATAATTCGTCATAATCATTATTTAAGAAACGTATTACTAATTATTATACGTACAACTTTCATGCCAATAAAAGTAAACAGTACTTACGATATATGTTATGTACTTCGACAATCGTCGGCTACTTCGGAAATCTGAACACGATATTATGATGTTCCAATGCAAACTCGTTAGTTTAAGTGCTACTTTTTCTCTTCAGTCTCTGACCATGCGTAGATAATCGGATATTGGCTGCATGATTGTATTAAATTAGTCGGTTAAAAAGAAAGATTATATCGTACTTAAAAATTATTTTGATTCATTTTCCACTTCAACACACTTATTTTTACATTTAGGTATATCTAACCAGTTAATTAAGAGTATTTTTTTCTTTTAATTATTGTTGCTTGGAAATTTCAACTTAAAATTATTTTGATTCATTTCCCACTTTAACACACTTATTTTAAATTTATATCTAACAAGTTAATTAAGAGTACTGTTTTCTTTTAATTATTGTTGCTTGTAAATTTCCGTTTTAAAGTATTTTAATAATTTCCGTTCTTACTTTTATTTTAGGGATTACGCAATGGGTAATCAAAAGTAAGCACAATTTTATTAATTCATTTTCTATCTAAGATCCAGATCACCTACCGATATAGTAGTAAAATTTTCAGGCTACTCTAGGTTTCTGACTTATTTTTAATATCGTTATTAACAAACGGTAACATAAGACTATTTTTTAAGCTACTATATTTTCCAAAAATTGGACTTATACATGAAATTACGTAAATATTGATTGTGGTTAGCTCCACCTCTACGAGAACTCACTATGGCTTACAAGTTGTGAACATACAATATGATCAAACGATCTTCATCATCTATGATATTACATAAATTATTTTCTCATTACATTGAATTGACTTTCTTATTCCGTACAGAAAATTATCGGGCATGAGGCCGTGAAATGATATCCAGTGGTGCAATTTCATCCTCTTTACGACCATTCTCGGCCATTTATCAGAAATTGGAAGACAAGTCAGAATTGCTTGTGTATAGTCAAACTATTAATCTTGTGAGTAGTCGATACCTATTTAGTGTGACTGCAAATCGATTGGTGACCTTTATTTGGTTTATAGTCCGTCGGGTTCAAAGTGCCCACGCATTGCGTAAGTTTATTAAGATGGTTTGGGATTTTAAAGTCCTGTTGTCTCTATATGTCTATGTTTAGTTGAATTCACTTTAGTCTAGTTACGGTAGTGGATTATGAAACGCTTGGCCCTTAGTTTTCCTCATCATCCTTATTACCGTCCATTGTTGCAAATGGATCTTCCCCAGTCAGTGTCAGTTCTTTTAGAAATTAGTATATGTTTTGATTTTTTATATACCCATTAATCTTAAACAATTATTCGCCAGCTAGTGGAATTGTGCCAGAGGTATCGATGGGGAAACCATCCATTGTATCAGATTTTGGTAGTGTAATATACAAATTTGGAAGAAGCTCCATAGTTTCCAACCTAGAAGAGTATCGCGTATTTAGAAGTGAGAGTGTGTTAACTCAAATTATTAAGATAAAAACATCGAACACGAAGAATAACGCGACGTGTGAACATCTCTAGCTGCTATAAATATGCCGGTCTAATTGGCTATGCAGTAGTTGTTCTTGAAATACGACTTGCAAGGGCGTGAAGAGTTTCACCTTACAAACTAGTCGTACAAATGTCGTAGAACATAAAGTATTTCAAAATATCACGCTACTACCAATACATTAAAATATAAGACTTTTAGTACTGTTAATTTGGTTATTATCTGTTAATTCATATAAGATATGCAAAAATATCTATTTGCAAGTAGATTTATATTCTATAGCTTAGCAAGATTTCCTTTCTATAATCGTATCCTTGAGTTTATTTATTTTTGTAGGCAGATATAATAATATTCTAATCTCAGACATTCAATGTATAATGCATAATGTGGATTACATGCAGTAGTTACAAAATAACTAGCCCAAAAATGGTTTAAATTTCATATATATGATTTTTTTTTGAAAATTATTCTAAGGACAGAAGATCAAAAATAAGCACGAGAAGGCGTTTCTAGTAGGTCAACACCGGTGTGTATTTTTGACATTGACATTCAAATGTTGACGGCCAACCATTCAATCAGTGGTCATGACCGGAATATCTATAAGTTTTTACGAATAGACAACTAGATACAAAAATACAGTACTAATATTAAATTTATGCGCTCGACCATCTTATTTTTTATGAGTATAAACTTTTTTCTTGCTGTTTTCACATGTTCAACCACCACAGCGAGCGAAAAATAGTACATAATGTTATAACAGGTCTATTTTAGAACATCATCATTATAGTTTGTATTTTTAAATAGACGAAGATTGTCTAAGCGTTTAACTTAAATCCTTGTACTATAACTATAATATTAACCTATTTTCCACCAACTTCAAAAAACCTATATCGATTTCTCCGCTATATCGGTCGACCAATTTGTTGAAAAAAATCGTTCAATAGTTTAGCTGTGATGTAGTCCCATATTATTAGGTTAAGATTTGATAAAGTACATAATAAAAAAAATTAACTAATCAAGCGTTATATTTTTTATTCCATTAAGTCAACCCATTTATAGGTTCCTCGGATTCTATTGGAATTAACACGTCATAGTACTAGCAGTACCTTCCACTAAAAATAGTAAAATGAAATAAGATTTACATAAAAACTAACTTCAAAAAATTAGGACATTATACATTAATTTCTAGAGTTCAAAGGGACCTCCATAAATTGTTGTAACATTTGACATTATAGTTACTTTTACGTTGGTATTTAATATTTCTTTATTAGTATCATTGATTGTACACAACCCATTAAGTTGTACAGTAAGTGTAGATTTCTATTTTAAAATAACATTTGTTTTAACTTCGTATCGTGGATAAATAACAAATATACCTATATAGACTAATTGAGAATCTGCTTTAATAAATAAATTCATGTGTTTAAATTACACTGTATTACAGTATTATATATATGTATTTGTCTGTAGTTTTATTAAATGTAATCACAATTGATTTTATACTCAAATCTATTTATTAAACCGATAGCATATACATCTTAAAATATCGGCAACACGAAGTAATGTTTCAATAGGAAGACAATAATTTTATTATACATGTCATTCCGAAACATTAATCGTGCATTAAGTTAGCAACTATTACTTACCAGGTTTTAGAAAAAATACCGTGTTCTCTTTTAAACAGGAAAAGCTGACATTTTCACATAGATACAGCAAAAATGAAAGTCCTTGGATGGCAGCCAAATATTTTATCCATTATTTCAACTAGTTGGGTATTGTTGCAAGCAATTTAGTTGCGTTGAGCGTAATGGGATATGTTCTACTGATAAGACTGTTTCATTTGATCGCTCATTAATATAATATCGTGATATTTATAATTACAATTGCTAAATTTGCGTATTTTACTCGCGATGTTGCAGTGCCGTACCGCGTATTATCTTTTAGGGGTATCGGTTCTAGTCCTATAACGTATGTACTTCAATAACTTTAGCATTACATACTATATTTGAAATATAATTTGGGGATTTGGTTAATTGTCTGATAAAGGTCGCAGGAAGTCGCTGGATGCAGGCCGCTTCCAACAGGTCGGTCGGAAAACTTTGGGGGAGGCCTATATTCAGCAGTGGACGTCCTGTGGCTAATGATGATGATAATGATGGTTAATTGTAGGGTAAATAATAAAATAATTTTTACCTACAATAATTTTTAAATAGAATAGCTAGCTTTTGCTCGCGGCTCCGCCCACTAGAGTGTTCTCGTGATAAAATGTAGCTATGTATGTGTTAAGACAGGTCATCTGTTTGTCAAATTTCATTCAAATCCGGTCAGCTGTCATTCATTAACAAAATTCATTAACATCCAAACTCTCACATTAAATATAACATTATTGGGATAAGTATCGATAATTTGTTTCATTGCTTATTATTTTTGAATATGATATACAACGTCTACGAAACACCTGTGTTCATACTGATGTCTTACAGTACACATAATAAAGCATGACCTTCGATATTTGCAATAAGATGTGTATTTTATAGCCTGCTAGCTCTTCTTGCGTCTTTTCTGTCATTTAAAATAATGTAATTTTTTTCGACAATTTTTTTTTTAAAGTATCTTATGCCATAATCCAAATTATTGTCTAGATATTTGTCAAATTTTATCCAAATCTTTTGAGCCGTTATGGCGTGATGGATTATTAACAAACATTAAAATTCACAAACTCACAAACTTATTGAGTGCCAGAGCCGCGCTATAGACAGTTTTGTATACAGCATGAATGGGCCGGCTCGACCGGGTCAGCTCACTTCTCACAGAATAATGACGTAAAGTAACTTTGTTAAAGTAGGTTTGTTGTTATGTTTCATACGGTGAGTGAGATATTCGGAGGCCCAAATCCCCCTCCCCTTTCCAATTCCTTAATTATGCCTACTATTTAAGGTGGGCAACGCGCTCATGATTCTTCCGATATATTCTAATCTCATCTCTCATATATAACCGAAAACGTATATAATGGAAAACGCGGACGACCGAAAAAAAGGTGGAAAGACGAGTTGGACGCATTCGAACCCAGTGGAAGAATAAAGGGGAGGCCTTTGCCCAGCAGTGGGACACATTATAGGCAAGTAAAAAAAAATATATAAACAGTCGAGATCACTGGTTTACCTAATATACTATCAAATAAAACTTTTACATAAATAATATCAGTGAAATATTTCATAGGATTAGTATGTATAATACAATATACAGATGGAAACAATAAAACTATACTCCGACCGCTTTTATCGCTGATTGTGTGACATTAAATGTTGCACCAACCCACAATGTTTCTAGAACGTTTTGTCGCGTAATTGGCTTATTACCACAATTACTGGCTTAACTAATGGATGCAGCGATACCGCATACATGTACTGACTTAAAACGCATGAAAAACCTGCTCACGATAATATGTTTGTGCTGGTTGTCAAGCTATAGATATCAATTGAAAGTAATGAATTTATTCATGCACGCATAATGTTTTTAAATACAAAATACCACGAATAAAAATTAATATATTTTTTTATTTGCTTGAATGTAGAGACTACCAATTTGCTCGCTATCAGGCGATCGCTGCCCATAAACAGAAGTAAAATCACACAAAACTGTGAATTATAAAGCACTGGGCTGTGCTAGTCACCCCGACACATAGAATGTTAAGTCTCATAATGCCCAGTAATTTCACTAGCTTTAATGTCCTTAAACCGAAACACAACAGTGCTTACTTACTGCTTGGTGGCAGAAATAGACAAATCCGTGGTACCAACCCAGGCCTCTCGCATAAAGGAAAAGGATAATTAACTAAAATAATTAAAGGGAAATGAACAGCTAACTAAAATAGTTTATAATAATAATATTGAATAAATTTGGATTTAATTTTATCGCTTGTGTAGTAAGGACATTTTTACGATACGCTCGGGTGGTGTGAGTCGTGATTGCGCGGTTTAGAAAATAGGTCCATTAAACAGAAATGTCCATGTTCTATATTACCTAATAATATGCATTTACGTCGCAGTCATTTTAATGTATAATGTAAACAAAAAAAGTATTTATTTATAACTTTATTGTATGTATATCACACAAAAAGTATTGAACATACACAATAGACAACTAAAAATAATGAATAGAAGTACAATTGGCGGCCTTATCGCTAATGGCAATTTCTTTAGGCAACCTTTTTATTTGAATAGAATGGTATAAAACCACTTAAAATATTCAAAACAATATACAAATTATTATTATTGGTAGGATACACGAACATGCTACGAATCGATGCGGTATTACTGTGCAAATGTTCGGAAATAAATATGCTGGAGCCTCACTAGCGGCTTCCTGTAATTATGAGTGTTAGCATAATATAAGGCCTGGTGCGCACTATGAACATTATGTTGAGTGATGCGCGTTTTGTTCTGCTGGCTATATTGTGTAATAAATGCTTTTCTAAGTCTCATCTACATATATCTTTTTTTTTTTATCTTGGCTCGGCAAAGTGACTACTCTACACCTGGTGGTAAGTGTAGCACAATCCAAGAATAGTGTCGACCAACGATAAACAATGTGTCCATCGTAGGTCGGCAAGATCATGCCGGCCTGCCAAAGGGCCAAAGAGGAGGGGAAGGAAAAAGGGATGGGGAAAGGGTTAGGATCAGGGGGCAAGCCCCCTGGGGAGAACCGGATATACACCGGCTGACCCTGGAACGCGACCCACACAAGGCGGGCCACTATGGCAGGTTTTAGCACCAGTGTACGGTGGTCGCTATCCGGTCGGATACTAGTATCCTCCCACCAGCAAAATAATAATATCGTAATAATCGCTTTATAGTTGTTTGATTGGCAGTGTGTTTAATGGCAATAGCTGATTCAAGGAGTAAGGAGTAATCCGTTCGTGTCCGGTCCAGTTGATTCCTCTTGAAAACACAAGCTTAATTAAGACGATTGTAAAGAGATGATCACTTTCATTATTGGTAATTTTTGGTACTTCCTATTAGGAGTTACGTTTATTTATTGCTTTGGCTGTGAGTTGTAAAATAACAACAACGCTTTATTGATTACTACAGGTATAATAACTAAGATATTTAATTCTTTTAATCGTTTGATGCATATAAAAAGATAATATTTTGAAAATGTAAACACATTTTAAAATAAACAACTTGAAATAAACTTCTTAGTTAGTCTTTGTTATTATGAGAATGGTCGTTAAGAATTTTGAAGGTATGTGAAGTCTACTAACTCTCATTAGGCCGACGTGGAGGACTAAATCCTAATCCCTCTCATTAGTATAAGAGGCACATGCTAGGCAGTGGGACATATATAATATAAGGCTAATGTCTAAGTATATATGCTTATAGCTTTAAATAGTATGTATGCTTTTGATTGCGCTTTGTTTAAGTAAAAGAAAGGCCAAGTCAGTAGCATCCTAAGCAAGCGTGCATGTATAAATAATGTAACGAGAGTGAAGGAAGCCAATAAAATGTGTAAGGTGCGTAACAAATGAAACTTGGTTTTTAGCTCCTTAATTGGAAACAAAGGTGGCTCCACGTGTGTATAAATACATACATAGACGTATTAAAAGTATACATGTTTTAAAAATTGATAGTCCGCGCCTGGCCTAATGTAAAAGCAACGGCGAAATTAAGTTTACTATCACCCAACCTTCACTCAGCTATAGGTAGTCGTATTCAATTATGGTTATGGTTCGCGATTGAACATGTTTATAATTTCCTTTCGTACTGGTATCCTTCCCGACGCTATATTTAAACGATGACGCTAATGAATTACAAATTATATGCCGGAAAAAATTAAATCAAATTAAAAATATTAATCGGATACTTCAATAGCTAATAATATAAGCATAATTAAGAATAACATGATTAAAATAAAATACCATTGCATCATATTTTACTCCGTTCCATTTAATCCATTTGGAACAATTCTATCGTATTGAACGAATTACATAATAAGCTTATGGTATTAGATGATTGATCTCATTTGTAACTTAAGTTTTAAACCATCGTCGGCTTCACGCCTTATTCCTTAGAACCATATCACATGTCATTAATAATCTCATAAGCTACTCTACTTGTTGCTGGAAACCTGCACAAAAACTCGACTCACCATGGGTGTTATTACACTTCTGGCCACACCTTTGGGGATACAAGCATGCTTATATTAGTGTTTAAGTATTGCAATGATCCGAGTGATTTTGTATGACATTCATTATGTTTTTTTTTATAGCATAGGCCGGCAAACGAGCAAGTGGGTCACCTGATGATAAGTGATCTCCACCGCCCATGTACGCCCACCACTAGATGAATCATGGGCGCGTTGCCGACCTTAAAGGAAAGGGATAATTAGGGATTTGGGAGGGGAGGGGATTTAGGCTTCCGGTTATCTCACTCACCGTACGAAACGCAGCAGCAAGCCGCTACTTTACGTCGGTTTTCTGTGAGGCAGTGGTAACGATCCGTTCGAGCCAGCCCATTCATGCTGTAGACAAAACTGTCTACAGCGTGGCTCTACCACTCAAATTATTTTGTTATTATTATTATGTTGTTAACATATGACCTTCTAGGAGCTGTTTTTAAAACTTAGTTCACCATTGCCTCTAGGCACTATTGGCATACGAAATAGTGCAAAATACGTAAATAACTTGCGTGTTTATCGATGTACACACAGCTAATCCAACAGTTCAATGATATAGAAAGTTAATTAACAGTTGCTGCGAGATTGTGATGCTAAAAGTGCGGTTCCAAATACGACTGCAGAGGAAAAATAATAACTTTTTCTGGTTGTTTTTTGTAGCAGAGACTAGTAAAATTGAGCAAGTGGGTCATGGGTGATAGTAGGTGATCTACACCGCCAAAAAATATATACATTATTAAAAGAATCATTGGTGCGTTTTCGCCCTTAAAGGAAAGGAATTGATACTGAAAATAGGGACGGGAGATATTCGGGGCTCGGTAAATCTGATTGGTTATTAAAATTGGCGACGTGGCAGTTTGCATGGCATGCGTGGCATGCATAAAACGTTTTAAATAATAACTGAAACCAAATATATATAACACCACCACATTCGAAAATCATATTGCAGTTAGCGGCTACACTTTGTGGCTCCTTTGGTCGCAGCAGTCGTGTTTGAAATAGTACGTTTAAATGTCGCAGAAAATTATGTAATAAAAAAACGAATATCAAATTTACTTAATTTATAAGTAATTGCTTTGTTATTCTAATTTTGGATATAAACTAACCGACTTTAATATTATAAAAACGAATCAACAAAGGAAATAATAATTCACAATCCAATGGGACTGCGGGCAATTACTGGCATATAATGAAAAAGCAACAAATACATAAATTATTAAGTTTGGCATATTAAGTTTATTATTATATCATTTTCTGATATTACAAAACGTACTGAACTCGTGTGTGCTGATCCTAAAGTGTTCATTGATTGAAAGCGAATTACAATGAAGATTAAAAATTGAGATTATCTCGAGATTATAAATATTGTTTGGCAAATTAGATTCAATATTCTATGACATAAGACTCACACCTAGGGGGGGGGGGGGAGTCAAAAGAAAAGCCCGACTAACCAAATCACCTATAGTTTTTTAATACGATAGTATACAAAAAGACAAGTAGACATTCAGAATTTAAATAAGCAACTAAAGCATGAAATGAGCAATCTAATATCAGTACGTTATACAATATCATTACAAAATACAAATACATGATATCAACAGATTGAAATCTCATGATTATATTCCTGAGAATGGTCGGACCAAATACGCCTTTGGCCGGCACAAAGTGGATTTAACTCCGTGAAACCAATTTTCCGGAGCGGAGAATGAAGATAATTTCTTAAAAATTAAATTGCATACCACTTTGGGTACGCTGTTCGTAGAATTAAGAAATAGTATGTATATTTACGGTGCATTAATAGAATCTGCGTTTATAAATAGTCTTCATTTCCTCACACCTACACAAGGTGGTAGGTCCCTCGTATGCGAGAGGCCGTCTGGGTTAGTACCAGCGCTTTGTTTATTTCTGCCGCCGAGCAACTGTGTGTAAGCACTGTTGTGTTTCGGTTTGAAGGACATTGAAGCCAGCAAAATTACTGGGCATTATGAGACTTAACATCTTATCTCTCGGGGTGACGAGCGCAGTTCAGAGCCATGCAGGGCTTTGTAATTCAAAGTTCTGTGTGATGATGCTTCTGTTTATGGGCAGGCGTGGCGTTTACCATCAGGTCAGGCCTTGCTCGTCTAGTCATTCAATAAAATAAAGAAAAAAAAAACATATTTATTATAAGTATTACGTAATCTCTTCTTATTAAGCTTATTCTTTCCAACTTAAGTTTGTATTTTTCATTTAGTGCGTCGCGTGAAATTAATTAAAATAAGAAGATAAACGATTTATAAATTGTTACATATTCAATCGCTGTATAAGCGGATTGGCTGGGATCCGCACTTGATGGGTTTCACTATCTAATTCTATACCGACAATATTGGAGTGGTTTTTTAATTTACAACTAATACAAAGGTTGACTGGGACAGAATGCCTTTGGCATTAAGTCCGCCTTTATACATTGTTTATGAAGTGTAAATAAATAAATAAATACATTACATACTTATAACAGGATCATATATTATAAACTATATTATGACTGCCTACCCCAATAGGATACATTATGTGTTGTATGTATTTAAAAACACGTCAAACTTTATTCAGTAATAGGTAAGTTACAAAGTTTGTCTATACTTTTTTTATAGATTTTATTTTGTTATTCTGGGCGTTCATGGGCGATGGAAATTACTTACCATAACATGTCTCACTTGCTTGTTTGCAGCCGTTTGCCAAAAAAAAACTGGTGCTAAGTTTTCACCGCCCATGCACACCCATACCAGAGCAATCTTCGGTGCGTAGCTGGCCTTTTTATATTACTAAGACATACATGGGATTTTATTATATTTTGAAATCCAGGAAAGCCATATTAGAATAATTGGACTTAGTTACGGAAAATTGAGCCAACTAACATATATTTAGAAAGTAAACCTGCTGGCTTTGTTTTGCAAAATTCATTAATGAAATGACTTTTATTATGACTTTTATTTCGTACTTTTTTGCTAGATTTTCCATGTCCGAAATTGCAAAAAAATATGGTATGAAAAATTAATTTAAATTATTGAACTTGAAAAAAAAACAATATCTCTATTAGTACTTGATGTTGGTTGGATCCTATTTTGCATTACTCCGTCTAATTTATAATCATTGTAGACTTAGGTATAAGCCATAGAATGTATATAGTAATAAAACATTAACTTCATGCAATCGCTACCAAAGATACCATTAAATCTATCTACAGTATCATAAAAACAAGTAAATACAAGTTTCGTGAAATTCCAAATAAAAAGAAACCGCACAAAACACACCAAGCCCGAATTAACGATGATATCATAAATCATCAGCAGGTCCTGTTATGCTTTTAATGTGTTTTTTGTTGCTTCCGAAACACCGAGTCATTCTTGAAATGATTAGATGCCAATAATAAGCAACACTGTTTTACGTTCCTAATTAACTTTAAGTATCGTATGAGTCATGAAACCATGCCGTCATAATAAATTAGTTCACAATAAAGTTTTTGAAGGCTTGGCTTGTGATAATGCCCTTTAATGCGATCCCACATCGGTATAAATTGTTATTAAATTTATTCACATTTCATTCATTAATATCCTTCATGTACCCTTTTCCCTGCCCCGCTGATAGGCAGAGGTACAGAGGCCAATGAACTCGCCAATAGTTTTCCGGTAACATGTAACAGAGTAGGTATAGTCATCGTCATATTATCAAGCACAATCAATGTTAGAAATCATCAAGTTATATACATCTTATGGTAATTAACAGATAATTATCAAGATAGTTATCCGAGAATAATTAAGCAAACCTATATCAACTAAACCTTCATTACAACGAGTTGATATGATATAAAATATACACATTAACAATCAAATTATTCTGATATAGATCTGTTACATCTTGATTTGGCTATGTTTTTGTGATCAATAATATGTAACATGGGCATTTCCCAGACTAGAGCAATTTGAAATCAAAAACTCATGTGATGGTTTTTCCAGTTCCTACTGATCCTTCTCAGATAATTATTAATTGAATACGAAAAATAATAATCCGAAAAGGAATCTACGAATCTATGCATATTATCTATAGATGTATACCAGAGATAAGACACAACAGCGGTACAGTCGAGCCATAATGAAAATTGCCGTCTTCAACTATAGACATCCGCGACGATTATCTAATTTTAGAATTGAAACTATTTTAGATAATGTATTGACAACAAGCTATCTATTCGTTTAGAATCGTTGTACTCAGTACTATCATTCGTCTATTAATTACATCATTCGTCCGTGAGGCAGTTTTTAACTTGTATTTCATTAAAAAATATGGGGTTATCGATGTTCTATTGTCCTCTAAATATTTTTTATGAATTCAGTGTATACTGTGTGTATATTACTGCTAAATTTGCATAGAATATAGTAGGCGATCGTAATTCAAGTACCGCTTGTGTTTAATATTTAAAAAAACAATTGGCAGTCATGTTCTTGGAGCAACTTAAAGAAGTTGCATATTGTCTTAATATATTACACTAGCTCTTGCTCGCGGCTCCGTCCGCGTGATTTTCATACAAACTTTCATCCCCTCTTTTATCCCCTTGGGGGTAGAATTTATCAAAATCCTTTCTTAGGGATGCCTACGTCATAACATCTGCTTGCATGCCAAATTTCAGCCCGATCCCTCCAGTGGTTTGGGCTGTGCGTTGATAGATCACTATGTCAGTCAGTCACCTTTGAGTTTTATAAATTATATTTAGATATACAGCCTCCGTAGTGCAGTGAGTGAGTAGGCGGTTCCGAACGAGAGGCGGTGGGTTGGATTCCCGCACAGAGACAAATGTATGTGTGATCCACAAACATTTGTTTCAGCTCTGGGTGATGTGGGATCGTAAATTCCTCGTAGTTATCTCAGGACTATGCGTGTGATTGTTGATGTATTTAATTATTTTTTTGTTTTACTTTTGCTGCTGGTGGAATAATACTCTTTAGTGATGGACTCGATGGCCACTATCGAAAACCCGCCATAGTGGCTCGTTCAGGAGAGTCAGAAAAAAAAACTTTTATCACGTGATCACTACATGAAGCAGCATTTCTAGAGGCCTTACTACTCCACTCTTTTGAGGTACCTTCGAAAGTACCATATATGCCTATGCCAGGCCAATCAAATAAAAAATAAATTAAATAAAGACGTAAAGTATAACTAGTATAAAATACAATTTTAATAATAAAGTAGTGATAACTCATGATTTATGCCAGTCTAAATATTTAGACCGCGTCAGTCACTGATGCATGTCAGTTAATATAAATATTATAAATAGTATTGTACAAGATCCCGGGGAACATTGATCTTCACCCATCTGTTTACCGGATCAAAATAACATTTTAGGGTATAAAATGTGTTGCTGAACACATACCAATAGGGTTGCCTAAAAAAACATGGTCAAGGATATGATTAATTAACATTTAAAAAAAAATATTAATTTCCCTAACTTGCTTACCAAAAAAATTTAACCTTCAATGAAAAGTGTACAATGTATACTATCTGCAAAAAATAGGTTGCCTACCTTTTTCTGGCCACTACTACCTGGTTGCCGTGTGCAAACAAGTAACTAAAAAGTGGTAATTGCGCTCATCTAGCTCCGAGCTTTTGCAGGTAGCATACATTGTAGGTTTTCATTGAAGGTTCATTTATTTGGTGAGCAAGTCAGTGAAATAATATCTACCTTTTTTTGTTTTAAATTCGCAAAACCTATCCTTGACCATATTTTTTTAGGCAACCCTATTTGAATGCGTTCAGCAACACTTTTTATACCCTAAAATATTATTTTCATCCAGTAAACAGATGGGTGAAGGTCAATGTTCCGCGGGATCTTAGACCATATGTACTGGTTGGTGATTAATATAATGCACTGAAAGCAAATCTAAATAATTTCTGAACGTCCGCATCACGCCTTCATTTCAACTTACAAATTAAATAAAAGGAATATTATTTATTTTTAAACGAATATGTAACCATCCTACTAAATTCATAAAATGTGTAAAAGTTGTTGCCAGTTGAGCTGCGAGCAAACTAATAAGGAATATTATTAATAATACTAGCCCTGTATTATACACATCCCATTGTTGAGAACGGGCCTCCTCTACTGATTGAAAGGGGTTAGGCCTTATTCGACCACGCTGGCCTAATGACGGTTGGCAGACTTCACATACCTTTGTAATTCTTATAACATCTCAGGTATATAGGATTGCTTTCGATTTTACTTCGCCCATAAAGCAAGCGATACTTTACCATGAATATACACGTAACTTAGAAAAGTTAGAGGTGCATGCTCTTGGGGCTGTTTTCGGTTTACCACTCCATGCTGAGCTATTGCTGCTTTCTTATGGTATATTTGCTGGTGGGAGGATACTTGTATCCGACCGGATAGCGACCACCGTACACTGGTGCTAAAACCTGCCATAGTGGCCCACCGTGTGTGGGTCGCGTTCCAGGATCAGCCAGTGTATATCCGGTTCTCCCTAGGGGGCTTGCCCCCTGATCCTAACCCTTTTTCCGTGCCTTTTTCCTTCCCCTCCCCCTTGGCCCTTTGGCAGGCCGGCATTATCTTGCCGACCTACGATGGACATTGTTTATCGTTGGTCGACACTATTCTTGGATTGCGCTACACTTACCATCAGGTGTAGCGTAGTCACTTTGCCGAGCCAGGATAAAAAAATATATATATATATATATTATTATACCAATGATTAAATTATCCCATGACATTCGCATTTAGTTACGTGAATCGAACCACGTCTTGCAATTTTTGCCTTCGCCTGCTTAAGTTTTATGGTAAAATATCAAGAATCTTAAGATGATTCAAATACATACTTCCTCAGGTTCGACGAACCGATTATCTAAGTAGAGCATATTTATGATAATGGATGAGCCCAACGGATGTTTAGCCTTGGAGCATTGTGATAGCAATCATTGTACCTTATAAATAAACAAAAATCTTGCAAGAAGGTTGAGGATTGGTCAAGTGTTTATGTGTTTGAGTGTTTTGATTGGTCATGGGTGTTAGAGCCACGGTGTAGACAGTTTTGTCTCTTGTCAACTCGACTGGGTTGTTACCACTGTCTCACAGAAATCCGACGTTAAAGTAGCGGCTTACTAGTTCGTTTCGTACGGTGAGTGATATCCACAGGCCCAAATCACCTTATCCTTCTCAGTCCCATAATTATCCCTTTCCTATAGGGTCGGCAACGCGCCCATGATTTTACTGGTATTGTCGGCGTGCATTGGCGGTTATGATCACTTATTATCAGGTGACCCACTTCCTCCTTTGCCGACCTATGCTATAAAAAAAATAAACAATGAATACACACGTTACTTAGAAAATTCAAAAGCATGCTCTTGGTACTAGTTTCGAACCTGCGACTTGCATCTCGACAATCCGTACTCTCCGCTGAGCTATCGTTTGTACCAGGTATAAACAAATAAACGTCCTATCAATAACTATGTATGTGTCATCTGTCAGTCAGCATTACTAAAATAGGCTATTGCTCCATCTCGATGTGAAGAGATAAGCAGTATGTGGCGCACATTTTGAAGATTATCGCACACTGCAAACAATTAACGAGTTATCTTCCAAATTTCTACCATGATGATGATTTCCAGGCCGCTTGCGGCTACGGCGATCGTCTTCTGTTATATGGTTTTTGTTCGGTGCAATACTACCGAACACCTTAGCTCAGCATTTCTATGCGCGTGGCGCATTTACCAAATGATACAAAATTAATCGTACCACGCTCCGTTACCGAGACAGTCAAGTATGCTCATTAACATTAACATTTATCATTAACATTTATAACATTTTAACATTTAAGAACATTTTGTAACAGTGAATATCTAACATAAAGTTATAACATTATAATCATTTCATACACTGCACGGTCCACCCTTGCACTCTACTCGTACAGTTTTATTGGTTCGTCCTCGCATGACTGATATAGCCTATATAGATAAATTTCTACCATATAATGTTATCTACTATGTAGTCTCTTTCAAAGTGGGCGGTGATGCCTCTTGTGGGCGCTGGAGGTTTGGTAAAGGGTCTAACGATGTAAGTTTTAACTCAGAAAAAGGATGACTCATATGACACATTAGGTATATTTATAATAAAGTAATTTTGGAGGCTTTCGGAGGACACTAGAAAATAATTGATTCTCAAAGTGAGCCATAGACGTTGACCATAACATTGTGTAAAGCAATTCTGATAAACCCCGCCTCATTGGCCCAGTGGTGTGTACATAGTCTGCTAAACTAAGGCCATGGGGTCAAACCCAGCTCGAGCAAACGTAATTAGTATTTGAGTTTATGGTACATGAGTTACCCCTCTGTCTACCCTCTTGGGGATACAGGCGTGAGCTTATGTGTAACATATTACGATAAGCCTATCATTAACAACTATATTGTACATTGGCTGATCCTAGATAATATGAACAACCGCTAATAATTTTAATAACTTGATTTGCATTACCGTGTTTTCATCTTTTATTATGGCAATGATTTTAAATCGTTGATTTAACATAGCACTATATTAACCTACACACATCTTTTTACATTGAGAATTTTTTGTCCATCCATTTACTGTTTTCATTAGGTTCTATATCCCGGCAGTAATTTTTCCTACTAACAAATATTAGGATATACTTACATACGTATTCACACCTGTAATCCACGAAGGGGTACACAGAGGTGCAACCGATATATTCACATTTCGTTTTTTTTTCTAGTGTATGTCGTACGAGAAATTATTTCCGTATAAATAGGGATTTAATGTTATTTCTTACCTTCTTCTTCTTACGTACATTCGAAATATAAAAACTTCGCTGAAATTTTAAATTTCGTATATGGCCATATTAAAAAAGGAACAATGATAAACATAGCACTTACCATAAGATGACCCACTTGGTCATTTGCCCGGCGTCTGCTATAAAAAAATCATTTATCAAACTGGTTGAAATCTTTTAGAATAAACTTGAAAGGTACTAAAATTTAGAATGCCAATTTAGGTACATATTCTTCTTTCTTTTTTATTTTCTTTAGTAGACTATACCGACGTGCATGCATGAAGAATGTAATGAGAGTAAAATAGGCCAAAGAGATGTGTAAAGACCGTAGCAAGTGTAAGTCGTTAGACGTTACAGACAGACAGATAGACGTGAGTCTATGTATGTATATATTCTTCTTTCGTCTACGTAATTTATGTTTAATTGTTGTGCTGCTAATAAAATCAAGGTTCGTAAACAGAGATCCAAAACACGTCGGAAAGGTTATCGAATTAAAAAAAAGTTTTATCTCAAAACTAGAACGTTTATCTCTTTATGACCGCTATCTTAGTTTAAGAACGAAACCACATCGCCCGTTGATATCGCTCTTATACATTATGATGTCTTGTCCAGTAACATTAATGCTTCGTCGAACTTAGAAATTACAAGTAAATTAAACTAATGTGTGTTATATAATAAAATAAAAAGACGTTAAAATGGCAATGGGACGTCGAAATTTAAGTATGATGCGGCTTGGAAGATGTGTGGCTTTCCTGGCAGCGGCTGCTTGCCTCCTTCCTTTCACCATACTTCTGATGGTTGCAGACCAACAATACAACCTCACCTACAACTCTAAACGAGTGTTTTATCAAGAGGTAAGTCATTTATAATATCTAATTTAAATGATTCGTCATCGACCGGTCAGTTAATATTTAAGATTAAGTTAATTGATGTTGTATCGCGAAATAATCACTGTTAATTAATTTTAACCAAATTCAACAGGATTTGATGGTTTTGTTGCGAAAACTTTAATTAACAATTTGAGATTTGATAGTTGATACCAAAACCGGGGAGAAAGATTAGTTAGCTGTGAATGTATAAAATTAATTAGATAAATAATATTTTACAATACTCCGTTTATAGATTATTATAAATATATTTTTTTTATGCCAGAAACTAATTATTATAATATCAGCCAGTTACGTAGGTCAATACTTGAAATAGATATTAGGATTTGGTTTATTTGTGGGGAAAATGTCTTTTATAGGCCTTTGGACATTTGAGTCTTTCGTATGTAATCGAGTCATTTAATTAATTCGATTTTAAAATAACCCTCGGGTACATTCTATATTAAAGACATGTTTCACAATGTTCAACTAAGATTTAACCGCTATAAGACAGCTATTTTTACATTCTCACGTCGTCCATTATTTAATAGTCTCATTCGAGCAAAAAATCAATTCAACAGACTTCTTCCCGCCGGTATATATGTCAGAATGTAACTTTTGGACATGAACGTTACATATATTATTTGGTAATGAATATTAACTTAAGTGGTGTAACTTGGTGAAACAGGCGCTAAAAGTCAAAACAAAAAAACTTGAAGATACACATATCACATAATTTACTGAGTCAGCGACAGTTCACCACAGATAAAAGATAAACGCATATTAATTTATAGCGGAAATAAAACACGTTTTTCGTGTAGCGAGCATCATAAGTAAACATTTATACCTAAGTGAGTTCATCTCAATACATCTTCGTATTATATTTTTGACACATTGGAAAAATACCTATCTATCATTAACAGATTGATATATCCGGATAAGTAAATATCTGTCAACTAACAAGTGGAATGCCTTCCAATTATTGTTGAATAGACTTATACACGTTAAATTTTTTATAAGGTAATTTGTGGTACCACTCGGATATATGTTTTATAATTTACCGTCCCCATTCATTCGTTTGTGTAAATACTGACTAGTCTAGTGACACAATACTATTTTTAGACCGGGTGTTTAATGGTCCACTAAAAAGGACGCATTTCATCAGAATGACTTCATTAAGACTAATTTATTCCAATGGTGTACGGAAAAAATCCTCTCAAGTTTTGTAAAAAACGAGTTATTTTTAAAGTTTAATCAAATAATATTGTGGTTCATAGAACTTTTAATGCCTATAAGTTGGTATACTCCGTTCAAATAAAATATTTTCGAGACTGATAATTTTTGAGCGCATGTTTCACAGTCCCTGAGTAAATACTACTTACCAAATGAAATATGTCGTATTCAATTACGAAAGTCACACTATAACATTTATACCGAAAGAAAGATGTCTACTGCTTTTAAAAATAGCTGTCTTATACATTAACTAACTGTCCCTTGCGGTTTTACCGCAGACAAGGAACTGCTCTGCTCGCATGGGTGATATAGGTACATAACGTGATATGTATAAACCTTCCGGAATAAATTCTCTGAATGAAATATATTGCACAGTTGAAGAGAAATAAACGGACAGACAGACGCAGACAGCGACTTTGTTTTATACTGTGTATTGATTTCTGGTTAAACGTTACTCGAATATTAGGAAATAGGCCCTTAATCAAATATAGAAACAATATAATAAATAAGCGAAGCCTATGCAAGAGAATTTAAAAATTGCGCTTTGGCGTTCGAAAGACACGCGAATACTACATTCATAAAGCGTACGATTTTAGCAATTTCTGTTTTTTCCAGAGCGACTTCTATAAAATAAACGGGACGTATTATGGTCCCGCGTACACAATAACAACACCTACTTTAAGGACACAGGTAAAAGACCACGATAGAAAAACTAACACTTGCACCTGAGCTTACTAACACCAAAGGTCTGAGGACGACTGTGCACGAAAAATTAACAATGATTTTGTGTTATAACCATTAAAAGGTAGTTTGTCTTGATTACTTTGACATCGCGTTACTAAACAAGACAAAACTGTCTATATTCTAGAACAATACCGAGTATTGTTACCGAGTAGTAAAGACACTAAAGACCCATTTATATGGAAAGGTTATCGCATGACACAGGCCGGAAAATAACAGAAAACTCTTGCTTACGAGGCTCCTTCATACAGTTTGAAAAAAGAATCGTATGACGCGGCCTTGCATATATGAGTTTTCTTTTAAAGCCACGCGTATTTCATACCATAAACTCTCCATCTAAACGGGGGTTTACGTCTATTTTGAAATGTCGATGTCACTCGATAAGTCGATAACGTAGTACACTTTTGTGGTTATGGAATCAATAATGTAATATAGAGTTCTAATGTCTATAATTATGAGTCGGATGTTCTAGTAAACTATTTCAATTCCCAAATTATATGAACATCACGTAATTCTGTCACATGATCAAAAAGGTATAATATACATATACCCATGATATTTGATATACTAATACTAAAATAACTGTACTATGTGGTGCAATAGGGCATTGGGTCATAATCTATTGATGACTTTGATGTTCAAGAGTTTACGATCAATGATCGTAGAAAGGTTAGGATCTTGAATTCTAGCAATGCAGAAACGTGTTTTAAAGCCACTGCAGAAGTACTTAACTAAGGAATGAATGAATTACAATTAGAAATACTCGCTACATTTCGGATTTTTTTCTTTACGGTAGGTGTACTTTTATATTTTAATTTAATAGGTTAATCTTCAAGATCTAAAGAAAATACAAACATCTTCTGAAACAGCTGACAATTTCAGGTTAAAACATGAATGTGGTTCACCATTGACATTCGACTATAAAATAGCGTATGGGAATAATAAAACAGAATATGACCCAATAAATTTTTCAGTGGCCGCATCATGTGTGGACGTTATGAATTCATGATATAATAGTAATAACCCACCACGATGTGCTCGTTTTTATTATACCATTTTAAATATGCGAGTGGCAGAGAAAGTGAAACCATACTATGTCAAATCATAGACATGCAAAAAACATAATACTCTCGTCAATTACTATTGAGATATTTATATCGAAGACGAAACGTATTATTCTAGCTTATGTTTTGGGCCAACCGTTGAGAAATTTAAAACTGAGAAAAAAACAAATGGTGAATTAAAAATATGACTTAAATTATCTCAGTATAATATCTATGAAGAATTATTTAAACGCGTAAAATTATGGTGATATTATGATCTATAATAAATTAGAGAAAAAAAATTGACAAGGAGAAAACAGGTAACTCCTAACGTGAATGTTTAAACGTTACAATTTTAACTTGTCCTATTTATTACAAATAATTAGTTTAATTTACATAACTAACACGCAATTATTTTATCAATACTGAAATTATTCTACAATTAAGTTTAGTATGCTTATGTAGAAACTTTCTATAGAGGATGCTCAAGATCGAGCGAAGTGAAGGCTTCTATTTCGAAGGAAGACCGTGGCATTAAGCCGGGATAATGCCAGTTAGAAAGAAAGTGGTAGAGTTCTTTATGTGATATAAAAGTATCTGCTTACCATGTATTTTACCGAGTATTTAAATATCTATTAATCCTACCTACGTAAATTTATGAAAAAATAAATACTACATACGTTATAGGAACTACTAAAAATCGTTAAATTAAAAAAAAACTAACAAGATGTTAGTATTTCTGAGTAAAAATATAGGCTAACCGTTATAAACTCCCTACTCCAATTAGAAAAGCACTAGTAAATTTTTACGGCGGGTTAGATCTATTTTATATATAGCTATCGATTAAACTACTTTCAAAGAGTTCCAAGTCTCCCCTTCCCTTTCGCAATCATTTAATTATCCTTTCCCTTTGAGGTCAGCAACGCGTCCATAATTCTTTTGATATTGGGTGCACACGGGAAGTGAAGATCACTTATCGTCAGGTGACCCACTTGCTCGTTTCCCGACCTATGCTATACATATAAATGTTGCAGGGATATGCTGAAAAATTTGCATTCAAACTGTTATTATTTCAAATACAATACAAGAATACTTGTATACATAATTTATGCAGACAGCTATTTCAAACAGCAATACGGTATAGTTAAGTTGGGAGTATTATAATAACCTCGGGTACCGTTTGTAAGGTTATATCGACCAATATTACTAGTACATAGTTATAAACCACTGTCTCGGTGGCGCAGTTATATTGCGCACGGGGTACCACTGCTAGGCTGAAGTCTCGGGTTCGAACCCCAGGTCGGGTAAAACTGATATTGGGTTTTTCCGGAGTCTGGAATTGTGCCCGATATGGCGATAGGCTCACATAATGGGACGGAGATATGCTCGGCTAAATGTGGGTGTAATTGGTTACACCTTTGCCTACCTCTTTGGATATAAAAAGCGTGAGAGCGTACATACCATAGAACATTATTTTTAAAACTTCAATAACAATCGAATGGTATAAACAATTCAGTTATTAAAGGTAAATACAGATACAAATTACTCATAAAAGTAAATAAAACTGAATCGAAACACGTATTCTTTTCCTTAAATTTTAAATTCCAACCAAAGACATTCTATATCCTTTAAATCTCCTTGACTGCAACAAAATATTTTATAATAAATTTGACTCGTTTATCCGCCTGTGTGTCTGTGTATGCATATGTCTACGGCATCGTCGGAAGCGCCTAAATGAATGGATCAATTTGAATGCGGTTTTGTTTTGGAAGCTGGTTTTATCGAATACTACTATACTTAGCTATATTTGAAGAAAATCTATTGAGATATTTTAATGTTGCAGATTTTTTTCTATTTTAAACTAATGTGGGTTAAAGTGAGGAGGAGCCTGTCTACTGCTGCCGTATGCGTGAGAGAAAGGGAAGCCAGATAGAGTGGCGCCGTAAAGCGTTACGTTACGAAACGGTTTACCCTCCCATAAGAAGTTATCACTTCAAAATGGCAAATAGCTTACTTCTGAGCTACATGTCAATATTTTGGCTGACCATCGTACTATGTTTCACTAGATTGTTATGAGTGAATTCGAAGCTGTTTATTTTCGTGACAAACATGAATAAAGACGGCATATGTATTCTGTATGCAGGCGACATCTCGTAACGGTTCACTATTCAAATACGAAACAATGCCGTACGAGTAACCTTCCAATGCTACTTTGAAAGTTTAAAAAAATAAAAATAAACACGACCTGTACTGTGAATGAAATTGTCTTTGAATCATTGGGCGTATTTTTAGAAAAGATTGTAATGTAGATGGGAAGCAATTTTCGAAGAATTGTTTTTTGTATGTATTCTTTATTTCTGATACACGATTAATATTCTAATTTACGTGAATAATTCACGAATCAGATGATGTAAATTAGCAATTTAGGTGGCAGGTTCTTCGCATGCGCGAGACCGTCTGTATTGGTATTTCTGCCGTCAAGCAGCCGTAAGTAAGCACTATTATGTTTTGGGTTTGAAGGACAATGAAGCCTGTTAAACTACTAAGCATTATGAGACTTAACATCTTATGCCTCTGAGTGACGAGCGCAGTCCAGTGCCATGTAGTACTTTGTAGCTCCAAGTTATGTGTGGTGTTGCTTCTGTTAATGGGCAGGCGTGGCGTTTACCATCAGGAGAGTGACATGCTTGTTTCGTCATTTAGGCTAAGTAAAATATGTTTAGTAGGTAATCATATAGTGTTTGTTTAACTATTAGCAATATAAACTTGCCAAAAGGTAAACTTCTGTAGGTAGTTGTTTTGGGTTTCACACGATTTGATTGTAGATGATCAACTGACTTTAATCAACAAAAGTTGTAGTGAAATCGCAAGCGATGTAGAGCAACTTTTTTGTTATAGCATAGACCGGTAAACTAGCTTATGGGTCACCTGATGGTAAGTGATCTCTACCGCCCATGTACGCCCACAATACCAAAAGAATCAAGGCGCGTCGCTGACCTTAAAGGAAAGGGATAATTAGGGTTTGGGAAGGAGACGGGGATTTGGGCCTCCGGATATCTCACTCACCGTACGAAACGCAGCAGCAAGCCGCTCATTACGTCGGTTTTCTGTGAGACATTGTCGAGCCGACCCATTCATGCTGTAGACAAAACTGTCTACAGCAAGGCTCCACCAAACTTGTACGACTAAAATTAAATCATTATAAGGCAAAATAAAAAGCTATAAAAGTGTTAATTAAATGTTTGTTAAATTAATATCGAAGACTTAAGCAGACATTATCGTGATCTACTTTCAAATAAACAGTTAAATTAGTTATCTAAATCTCACGACTCCGCAGCGTGATCCTGAAAATGCTTGTGCGATTATAAAATCGTGACTGTTTGGTGCAGTCGTATTTTTGTTAAGGTTAATAGGAGAAACCTACGAATTATTCAAGAAATAAAGTTTGACCTGGTTTATTTTGGTATCGTTAATACTATACTTTCGATGGCCTGGATTCGGATTTTCTTTTTTTTTTTTTTATAGCAGAGGCCGGCAAACGAGCAAGTGGGTCACCTGATGGTAAGTAATCTCCACCACCCATGTACGCCCACCACCAGAAGAATCATGGGCGCGTTGCCGACCTTAAAGGAAAGGGATAATTAGGGATTAGGAAGGGGAGAGGATTTGGGCTTCCGGATATCTAACTCACCGTACGAAACGCAGCAGCAAGCCGCTACTTTACGTCGGTTTTCTGTGAGACAGTGGTAACGACCCGGTCGAGCCAGCCCATTCATGCTGTAGACAAAACTGTCTACAGCGTGGCTCTACCACTCGCAAAATTCTCGACAACTCGCAAAACTCGATATGATAATATTTGTCTAATACTCAATGAATAATTTACCGTGAATAAGGATTCTTCGGTGTGAAGACCAGGCTTAAATATTATACAAACCGAAATAAGCCGTATTTGAAGTCTCCCTATTTATCTCCAATGTCTCCGTGTTTGAAGTGGCTCTAAATACCTTTTATTGAATACTGATCAAACATCTTCCCCTTTTCTGTAGACTGCTTAAGTCGAATGTAACACCGATCTCCTCAAAATGACAGATTTGGCACGTCTATAGCAAAATGAAAGGTGTTGAGAAATAGGGCCATAGAAACTTTTTAGAATGTGTTCTAATGGTTGTTGAATGGTATATCATGTACATATAAACCTAAAACTTGGTTTACACTCAACAAGAATAGTTACTTTTACTATGTGGTTGCTAATAAAGCTATATTTAGAGTGTACACGCGAGTTAAATATATGTTTTTGTCATACTTCACTCAGTAATTGGCATATTTTCAAACATAACTGTAAAACAAAAATAACACACTGTGAAGTCATTTAGACATTTTTAGCATTTTTCGAACGTTACTAATGCGATGCATGTTATGTGCCACACTATTCGCTAATTGCGCATTTGCCAAATAGAACAAAGTGTTCTCAGTTTTTATGGCCACATTCATTTACATTTATTGTTCCTTTGTGATTTTACTTACTTTTTAAAGTACTTTAAAGTTGTTTTTTTATGTGTTAATTTACATCTGGCACATGGACTAGAAAAATTTGTAGTACGTGATCTGGCACTGGTTTCCTACAAAAAATTATATTTGAGTTTATTATGAATAGCATCCAATTTAGATAAAAAGAGTTTCTTGTACGACATAGAGAACAGAACAGAAAAGAACTAAAACGTAAAACTGACTCAAAATAACTAAGAAGATAAAAATAAAATTAAACAATTGAAGGACAACGGTTACAAAATTTTAAAATATAACATTTATACACGTTAATACAATAACGGAATATTCGTTTGTTATGGAGTTAAATAACAAAGGTGTTAAGTGCTATACAAGCATACATTTTTGATCGTAAATGTGCTTTGAGCATGTTTTCATTAAAAAATGAATATCTCAAATTGTGATTTTGAACAATGCAGTATTTTATTATTCCTATGCAGGCCCTTATCTCCTTCTTCCACCTGTTCTTATCCCGCTCGCAGTGGGCGGTGGTTCGGTGCAACATGCTTTTAACTCATGTTACAGAAAGATTTGGCTTGTAGTGTTTACGACAAGCGTCGACGCCTCTGAGGAGAATGCATGTCCTTATCTGTAGCAAATAATTTATCGTACTCGTGATGATCACGCACAAAACTCATTATTTATTCATTATTTTATGTTATAACGTTCCTTATTGGCATAAATATAATTAAGCTATTCTTATTCTAAATTTAAAAAACTTTTTTTTTGAAAAGAGCAATGTTTGAGATTCCTGCCCGTTCTTCCTTAACCAAACAACATTTCGAACATAATAAATGACAGTTATCTGTTAAGTTGTCCTTTATCATCAAGGGTAAAAGTAAAAGAAATTTAATAAAAAAATTGGTGTGTGTCGTGGGACACCAGGTAGGAACGAAGTTCCTTCGGCTAATGTACAATCGACACAAATTGCAAAAAGTTCAAATTATCAACTAAAATAACAAAATATGTCTCCTTATTTTTGTTTGACAACATAAAATCACATAGAAATAGAATAGAAAAATAGAAATAAAAAAAAGACGTGTGGCGCTCGGAGACTGCCGCGGTAAAGCTATTGTATAGCATTTTTTATCAACTTATGTAATTATAAATAATAACGAGCTAGCGTAATCTTTTAAAAATCGAAGGAGTATTTTTATATACTTCAATTATAACTGGCTGAATGAATTTCATTTTAAATATTATGTCTCTTTATTTTTGTTTGACAACATAAAATTACATAGAAATGACTGACATTAAAATTGACACATTGACTGTCGCGCCTGCGCACGTCTCATTTAACGCTTATATTCCACGCATTTTTTCCACGCATTTTTTCCCACGCATTTTTTCCACGCATTTTTCTTACGGTTTTACTATCACATTTTTTTCAGTTCGGTCACGAAGCGAAATCCCTATCCCCTCCAAGCCTGCCGTAAGGAACTTCGTTCCAATAAATCGTCTATCTTACAGATGAAAATATTTCAAATACTAGGTATTGTATAATCCTAAAATTATTCATTTTCAGACCACATATATCTTAACATTCTGACAGATTCGTTGCATTATTAAAATACATTTGAATGCTAACTCATTCTTAACGAGTTCTTTACGTAACAATTGATTTATGTTCCACATTTCCTTGGAACAACCCATCAATTTGTTCTGTTCAACGCTTCTGTGTTTGTGTGAGAAAAATCACCGAAACTGCTGACGTGATGACGTGCCCACTAAAATATTGTACGCACGAAAAGCCTCTTTTAGGTCATTGCTCCAGCTAAGACACTTAGCGACTGGGTGCAAAAAGCTAGATGTTATATCAGTTCCGTAACACAAATATTTTGCCAAATATTAAGAAGCCTATTCTTAACCTCAATATATATAACTACTTCTACTTTTGACAGCCTCCGTGGCGCAGCGGGCGAATAGCCGGCTGTGAAGCGAGAGGCCGCGGGTTCGATCCCCGCACCGAAACAAATGTTTGTGTGATCCACAAATATTTGTTTCGGGGTCTGGGTGTTGTGAAACCGAAAGTCTCTCGTAGTTCCTGACACCCACGACACAAGACTCGTATCTTACTGTGGGGTCAGGGCTATGTGTGTGACTGTTGGGTGTATTTATTTATTTATTAACTTCGGATTATTGTTATATATTGTTTACTACTTTAATCGATAGTTTCTGTGGCATAGATAGCCAGTAGCCAGTAGCGAACCGAGAGGCCATGGGCACGATTCCCGCACAGAGACAAATGTTTGTGTAAGACACAAATATGTTTGGCTCTAGGTGATTTGGGACCGCAATGTTGACCTAGTGTGGGCTCAGGACTATGTATGTGACTGTTGGGTGTATTTATTTATAATTGGACTAGCTGTCCCTCGCGGTTTCACCTGCATGTCACTGCCGAGATCCCATGGGTCATAGCGTGATATACATATAATCCTACCTCATGAATCACTCTATGTATTGCTGAAAACTGCATTAAAATTCATTGTATTACTTAAAATATCTAAGCGAACAGACACCGGAAGCAACTTCATTTTATGCTGTTACATGCTATGCTGTGTGGACATACATTATGTCCCCACATATATATAGATATATTTTTGATAATGATTTAAAATGAATGAATATAAAAAAATACCCAGGGGGCTAGTAATCTCGTTACGTTGATGGATGCAAAACACTCAGGTGTGTGTACCGTAGCAGCTAAACAAATGGACCGATTTAAACGGATTTTTTGTTTGAAAGCTAGTTTAATTGGATTGATTCTTAGTATTGTTTGAATAAAGTCTGTTTAGCCAGTTAAGTTTTATTGACAAAGATTTGTAATTATGTGTCTAATGTAGAATACTATTAAATCATAGATGAAATTAAATGTACTGTTAGCGATTTGTGGTCTCGTACATTTAATATCGTTCCTACTTTGTTAATACAGACGTGACGTCGCGGCGGCTAAGTTTGCTAGTCGGTCAATCGTGCCCTGTATCGTTGGATTTAAATGTGAACTGTTCACGCTGAGTAATATATTAAATTGATAATTATCAGTTTAATATATTACGATATATACATTCATGTGGTGGTCTGGTCTACAGTAAATGAAAAGGTTGACATAACCACGGTAGTTCTGAGAAATAATACATACCTACTACTGTTATAAATGTGATAGTTTGAATGTTTTGGAGTAAATTTTTATAATTAAAATTAAAATTTATCAATGCACGATTTTGTCGAGTTCTTATCGTAAGTCAGTTACCCTTTGGGTGCATTTGACAAAGATAAAGATTTCCGGAGCGAATGAAAAGATAATGGAGAGAATGACAAAAGATAAAACGTGTCATAATAATATGTATCCTCCAGAGACTCTCAATAGATCGCTGGGTTAAGAGCGAGATTCAGAAAGCGGTGTTATTAGACACGGCATGCAACAAAAGCCAAAAGCAAGCCCGAAAGGAAGACCGAACTCAAATTTGTCTTAAGATTTATGTATCAAAAACTTGGCTGATTGCCATCAGTAAGTAAACAAAATATATTTACAGGTTTAACTGTGATAAAAAAAACCGACCTAATACAACTACAGAGCTAAAAATAAAATGTAATGATTTCTTACGTTTACGCGAATGTTAATCATTGAAATAAAACTAATTTTAACGGATTTTATCGCGTTTTTTTATTAATTTTGATCCCGATATGTAATTTGAATCGTTGATATTACAGATAATTAATTTTTAATTTTTCCAAGTCTGTTTTTATTTCACTATATTTATTCTTTCATCCTTGTTTTCATTCGTCTTCGTAGAAACTCTATCGAAGAAAAAACATCCAAATCGGTCCGTTTGACGGAATTATGCCTGAACATACAGACGAATTGAAATCTAATTTTTTTCGTAGATTAAAAAAACTACGTTTGAAAGCATATAATAAAAAACCTTTCTATGAACTATTTAAAGAATACGTTGACACTCAAATTCAATCTATAATTCAAGTCTTTAATCGAATGTGGTATGTGCATGAGGTACACGATAATAATGTCAATTTATAACAAAAAGTGCTGAGTGTACAATGATGAGGCATTCACGGAAATGATGATTTTATACATTAACTTATTAGCATCTAAAAGAACACAAAACTAATAGGATACAAATCTTATAGTATTGGAAATGTAAAAAATATCAGAACCGCATTGAAATTGTAAAAAATCAACAAAAAATATGCGCAGCCCAAAATAACGATGACAATCCCCATTGAAACACGAACCAATTCGCTCGTTCTAACTTGATTAAAAACAGATATTTTTTACCTTTTTCGCGAATCGATGCAAATTTGGTAAATTTCCAGCAGAGCTGTTTATTACATCGTCGTATGCAAAATATTTTCCTCCTTAAACTTACTCCATAAGCTCAGCTTGACTTAAAAATAATAAATAAAATGAATACACCCAACAGTCACACACATAGTCCTGACTCCACACTAAGTTAACCTATATCATGGGTATTATGAACTCCAAGAACTGCAGTCCTACAACACCCAGACCCGAAACAAATATTTGTGTATCACACAAACATTTGTCTCTATCTATATTGTACTTTATCATCCAATTTTGAATACTCTTTATTTCTGCCTGGCGTTATCCCGGCCTAATGCCAGGTTCACCTTCCTCCATTATGATTTGACGGTGGTCTAGGTATTATTTGAGGCGACCCGCCATCTAAACCCCATAACACAACCCGCATCAGGAAGTTTCACCATTGCTTCGGCAGGTAATCAGCAGAATGTAAACGTGTAGGTGAGGTTGGTTTTGGGCCTCAGATATTTGTTTGACTTAAACGCCAGACATGCAGTCTTAAATACTAAAATGTTAAAATTAGAAAATATTTTCTCAGTATGTGGAACTCCAGGTCCTGGCAAAAATATCACATTTAATCATACTTTCGTGAGATATGAGAAAACACATCAAAAGTTTTGTTGTGTTAACAATACAAGTACAACTATAAATCTTCCGCGATTCAGACATTCCCACATCCATTCAAAGGTCACGTAAGTGCAAGGCCGTGGAGCGTCGCACTGCGTCAAACAGATACACAAAATAACGTAAACATAAGTATATGTGTATTTTAAATCATTCATCATATCATTGTTACTGGTGTTTACTTACAATTTCTCTATGTACCTATTTTTCCGTTCATTATACTGCGTGATAGTTTGAATTCCATTTGCGATCATTTTGAAACCATCTACAGTTATCACCATCCTACATTCATATTTTTTTGACAATGGCTTACAATCTGCATTAGATATGCGGATATAATCACGCATGTAGCAACCATGCATCCTACCTAGATCATAACTAAAATGGGGGTCTGGTGACATAGTTTGGGAGCCCTTTTAGAAACAAAAAGAAATATATTTCTTTAGCAATATTATAGTCATTATAAAAAAAAATCTCAAGTATTTTGTCTTATAAAGGTAGGGGTCCTGGACCAATGGCCGGTGCCCGTATAACGAAACCCAGCTGTCTACATCCGTTCATGATATCCCAGTCCTCGACCTTTGTTATAATTATGATCACATAACACAATTTTATATTTAATAAAATTATTTCCTTACCAATTAAAATAATTCAAATAAACACGCAACGAAAACTAGGTTGTTATAAACAGCAGAAATTGTCCGAATGCCTTCGCAGTAACGCTGAGCCACGTGCTTATGCCTAGAATAAAAGCGGAAGGTACTATCTCAAGAGCACGTAGGAAATGCGGGCCTCGGCAAGATGTTGCTCAAAGAATAGTGCTTTATTTTTGCATTGAGTTGTGCTCGCCCCTATGTCTGCGTTTCTACTGGCTTACGGCTCTATTGCCACATTCATCTTCGTAAACAATATTCACTATGAATATAGCAATTCACCTGATTGTAAGTGATCTCTATCGCCCATAAACCATCCACAATACAAGAAAAATCATGGACACTTTGCCGACCTTAAAAGAATATAATATTAATTCCGACTTTGCTAAATATCTTAAATGTATATTGCTTGTTAATTTAAAAAAGTATTACTTTACGTTTTACTAGGTGCTAGGTCCTCAAAAGAAAGAAACTGTCTGGGCTGGTACCACCGCTTTATTTATTTCTGCTGCCAATCAGACGTTTGTAAGCACTCTTGTGTTTTGGTTTGAAAGATATTGAAGCCTGTGAAATTATGGGCATTATGGAACACTAGCTTTTGCTCTAGAATATTATACTAGAATATTATTGTCTGATAACTGATGCCAAAAACTGTATTATATCCTCAATTACCCAATTCTCTGCCTTGAATGTTGCTTTTTTTAAACCGGCTTTCGAATGAAGTACGTAATAAATACCGATAGCTAATTTTTTATTCAGCCTTGGTCTTTCAATACAAAAAACTAGAAAATAGACATTTGAAACATTGAAAAAATATAAGACATAATAACCCTGTGGCTTACTTACATAACAGCTTAACCTCTATATGAAAAGTGCTGAACCTGCCTATAGTGACATAATCTGTAATCTACGCTACAGACTTAATAAAGAATCAACTAAAGCGGCATTTAAATGGAAAGAATTTAATGTACAACATAGCAACGAGCAAATAACAGCACACCATCATTTACAACGTCTTCTATTATATTCTAATAGGATTTATAAAAAGTAGTAGCTAAAGCGAATATGCGTAACTTAATAAATAAAAGTAAAAAAAAAAATGTAAATAAAACACCCATTTGACCAAATAACCATTGCGAAAAATATGTTTTTATTTATATAAGACGAGTTTAAAAACGTGCCAAACGTGTTTGACTTGATCTTTGTAAATCGTAGTAGCAAGAACATACCTGCTTACTATACATTTTATACATATACAAATATCTGCATACAATATTTGCGGAAATTTCTAGAAAGAATAGCACGTACACCACATATATTAAATACTCGTACATATACGTAATCATGATCATTACCTGTAATTAAGCCTGCCTATAATACTAAGAATGATGATCGGAGATTCTTCAGTACCCGGATTATCCACTCAAGACAGCATTAAACGGTCAGAATATTTCATTTGACATTGTCAGTAAATGAACAGACGGGAGCCAAATATACGTATGAAAATATTTGAACGTATCGTATATTTTTTGCAGAAGACTTTCCTTGTTTGATTGCAAGGATTCGTTTATTTAATTCGCAGAGCTATAAACCATATCGAGTTATGTGGTATGTCATGGATAAAGGTAACTTAAAATTTGATGGTACAAACGTCGGGCCCAATAACAAAATACATTCTACTCCTATTCTATGACCTGTGTAGTTCTTTTTTTATCTGGGCACGGCAAAATTCAGTTGTTAATTTTTGTTAAACTTTATTTTAGTTTTCAATTTTTAGTGTTAAGTACAGCTATAGTATGTATACACCAACTCAATTTCACAATCACGGTGACTGAGCTGTTGTCCGTTGAGGAGTTACTTTTTTTGACTCCATACTCCATCATTCTTTCTTCTTTCTTCTATAAATTTGGTTCTTTATCAAATTTATACGGGACCAGATCGCAGCTAAACTCTATCGAATGATTTTTTTTCCATTAAAACCAGTCCACAATTTGCGGAGAAATCGATGTACATACATAAAAAAGGAAAAACAAACTCGCCTAAATGAGAACATCCCCCCTTTTAGAAGTTGGTAAAAAATAGATATTGTTAAGTGGAGATATTTTAAGCCCACTTCGGCTGCGGCATCGGCTTACTAACGAATGTTGCTTACCACAAAAGATGGTTCTTGTTACATGCGAACCTCTGCGTGCAGATCATATTGTATTTCAATGATGCGTGATATTTAATGACTGCTTAGATTAAACTCGATCTATCTATTTGTTTGTTTCCTCTATATTTTGTGTGTAAAGTATATAATAAAAATTGTGGAGCATGTAAATAGTAAACCATTAAAAATAAGATTAATTACGAAATTGATCGTTGCGTCAAGAGCCAAATTCAGAAAGCGGGTGATATTGACGCAACACACAACACACAGAACTTTGAATTACAAAGCACCGCACTGAACTGCGCTCGTCACCCCGAGACATAAGATGTTAATTCTCATAATGCCCAGTAATTTCACTGGCTTCAATGTCCTTCAAACTGAAACACAAAAATGCTAACATACCGTTGCTTGGCGGCAGAAATAGACAAAGCGGTGGTACCAAACCAGACGGCCTCTCGCATACGTGGGACTTACCACGTTCTTCTGATATAACAAATACCATGCTGTATAATCCACGCGTTATTACGTTACGCGACAGTCAAGTAGCGTATCAGAGACTTAAGGCGTAAAACATAACATATTTGACTTAGCCGATCTTATTATTAAAATATTCAACCATACGTCGATAATATAATGAATATTAATGAGCCCGATTGTTAGATGATAAATAAACGATGCATCAATAAACCTGTTGGCACACTTTTGATTTTGTGATTATGTAACGTTGATACACACAATCCAAAGTTCGTGTTAAACCTGTATTCTCACAATCCATTTATGTTTTGTTTCTGAGACATACAATGCTTTAATAATAATTTTGTGAAAATGGAATATATTATTTACCACGATTATCCATTCTAGTGAAGGTTGTTTTATTTTGGAATATTCTGGTCTTGTGACATGTTTATGAGATATAACGTAACGTCAAAAAGCCTCGTCGTCGATTAGAAAAACATTTAACTGGATAGTTTTTTTTTCAAAGATAGCTAGGAACCATTACCACCCACTAGCTTCACCCACCAATGAGTGGACGGGGGTAATTCCTGTTACCCACGGGTAGGACCCGCTGCATTGTGCATTGTTGCATGTGGAAACGATGTAGGAAACGAAATTTAAAACTAGGTCGCGCGAAATCAAATCTCGCACCACTCAATCAGAATCGCACACTCAATGTTTTAATTCAGAAAGGTGGGTGACGAGGCGCGTTATTTTTAACACCCGAAAAAAAGTGTATAGTTATAAGTATGACCCCTTAGCCTGTGTGTGTGCATCTGTGGCGTCGTAAGGCCTAAACGAATGGGCCGAATTGAATGCATTTTTATGTTTTAAAGATTGTGTAATTAAGATTCATAGCTGTATTTGAAGAAAATTTGTTCATTTGAAAATTGCTGAGGTTATTTTAATTGATTAGCGTTTAGGTTATCAATAAAGGCAACTTCTGAGAGTCACTAGCGTCTGTGATGTCACGTCTGCGCATTGATACTACGCTGTTATTCTGTGAGAGACCACTCGACGGTTGCGTCAACAACGCACCCCGTCACTAGCTGTCAAACTTTTTTTTTCTAGAGCATAGGCCAGCAAACGAGCAAGTGCGTCACCTGATGGTAAGTGATCTCCACCGCCCATGTACGCCTACCACCAGAATAATCATGGGCGCGTTGCTGACCTTAAAGGAAAGAGATAATTAATTAGGGATTGGGAAGGGGAGGGTATTTGGGCTTCCGGATACCTCACTCGCCGTACAAAACGCAGCAGCAAGCCGCTACTTTACGTCGGTTTTCTGTGAGACAATGGTAACGACTCGGTTGAGCCAGCCCATTCATGCTGAAAACAAAACTGTTTACAGCGTGGCTCTACCACTCAAAAAAAGCTGAATTTAAGTATGGTGATGATAATCTTTAGTGATGACAGACGAGATTGTCACTGACGCTAGCGTCTGAAGCTCGGTACGACCATCGGAAATAGGCCTTTAGATGACGTCTCTTACACGGAAATGATATTAAAAAGGTTTTTTACTTCATTTTTTCTTAAGGTATTCAATATAAGAGTAAAAAAACTTAAGTATGTATAGTGTAAATGGTTAATAAACTAGAGAATTCATAATCCGACGAAATTATCAATAGTCCGATTAAAACACTATAAGGTCACGGACAATATGTTAAAAATCTTGTTTTTTCGAATTAAAAACGAGTATTTGTATGCGAGTGCTAGCATGCGAAACAATTGCTTGTAAACAATAAAATTATATATTTGATGAGATAATGCACCAACTTGACCTCGTATAACAATGTCCAAGGAATTATACTTGCTAATGGTCTACGCACATTCGTCGTTTGTAGTGCAGCGGTCGTTAAGAAAATAATGTAGGTACATTTTATTCTTAACCGAGGCAAAACAGGAAGATGTTCTCTGATTTGCGACAATACCTTTCAGAAAAAGAATGGATATTGGGAGGTGGTAGAGGATCTTAGTCATCTGGTAATCTGACTGAGCGTTCCAAACGTAACATAAAAGACGTTACTTTACGTCAATTTTCTACGAAGCGGTGACCCGCTTATACTGTTGATAAAATGAACTGTAGCTTGACTCTACCACATCGGTTTTGAGATAATTTAAAGCTTCTACTATATAATATCTATGTTAAATTAAGCGTGTGAAATACTCTCAAGATGTAACATGACGTCATCCGGCCAAAAATAGAGTCAAGTGTATCCCGGGTACCGCGGAACAATGTACCGGACGCCGTAGTTCCGTTGGAGGCCGCGCCGCGTCCGGGGCCACCCGCGCTTCCGCTCCACACTCATACCTCAACTTCAGTCTAGTGTTCCGACTTAATACATGCCGCAAATAATGGATGGGGTCAACAGCCCTACAGTACCACAACCTTATGGATGATATCAGGCAGGCCGTATAAACTTGGTACAATAAATAAATTAAAAACTACCAATGACGCGTGGGATCGGGATAACCAAACCTCAGGGAAAGAGTTTATTGTGAAATATAAATAAGGATATACCACAAAACTGTCATTTACAAGGCTGTGTGACTGGCTGTGTGTCATATAATTGTTTTTACAAATAATATGACGCGTCCTCATAAGCAAGAGTAAGCTTTTATGTTCTCGAGATAAATGCGGCTTAAAGCATATTTCATCAGAGTCTCTTTGATAATTTCTTAGTGATAATTAATAAAATGGGCATATGAAATATAGAATTGATATTTATGAATTAAAAACTTTTAGATCACGTATTAGGAACGCGTTAAATGTAATATGCAATTATCCAAAGATTTTAACGAACATCTTCCTTTACAACTCATTGTGCCATTTTAACAACACTTCAAAGGAGCTTACTACATGTTGCATTAGCATCAATATTTCCATACAAACGATTTCAACGGTACGCCTTATCTCTTGATTATTGATAGAACGACTCTACATTTTATATTGAGGATGTTAATATAATGAAAATAGCTAACAAATCGATTTGAAATATGATTTATGATTGATGATACTCGTTCTCTCTCTAGTCGGTCCCTCGTGTCTGGAGACTGTGATCATCATTAGATGGTCCACACTTGAATCGAACGTTCTGCCTCAATCGGTTTGCACAAGAATTGATGCATTGGTGCGCTTGGCGGTCCAGGGTATCTGCAACGTACGCCTCCAGCACCATATCTGGAATGCATCAGTTCTCTGTCTTTCTCGAGCCAGTATCTTCCACGTTTCGTCTCCGTACAGGGATATCGAAGAAATTAAACAGCGTAATTAGCGCGTTAATGATACAATAAAGATAAATTAAACAGTATAAAACTTATTTAATCTATGACAGGGATCCTATTAAAAAATTAAAAGTATGGTCGTTACTGTATCTTATCTGTTAAATATGAAATTTGTAAACATATTAAAATATTCAATGTTTTTATAATACATAAATATAAATCAAACATAACATCAAAAGCATCAATTTATATCAACCAATCTTCCGTTAATGTTACAGGAATGATGTGGACCACACAATTACGGTGGTCGTAAAAGTTTCAACTGAACATAAAAAGACAACGGTCGGTCGTAAACATTATCTAGAATTACCGTTCTACACAAACGTATGGGATTGGCATATGACTAAAAGGGTAGTGATAGTGTGGACTATGCAGCAGGTCACCTGATGGTATGTGATTCAGATTGTACATATGCATTTTTAAACATTCGAATGTAAAGGCCAGAGCAGAGCAGCATAGACCAAACATTGTATACTGTTTCCCTCTCTATATTGAAGCATTTGAAGAATTTGCGGTCTAAATACCTACGTGTGAAATAAGGCCGCGTCTTGTACCAAACTGTATTTGGAATCAAATGCTTTTCGTGTCTGCGTACTAAATATCTTCTTCTTACCTACTATTGAAATAATATAAACTTTGTAGAAAATTTAATGCTGGCCACAAAGTGTTTAATAGTTTGAATATTTTTAAATATGGAAACACTATTCTTTAGTTTTCTGTTTTACCTTGTTGTTCTCTGAAATATATATTCCTTTATTATACAAATGGTATATTATGGTTATTCAACTCAAAACCTACCTATCTTACCCTTAGTCCACCCGCAGTCGGGTTGGCGCAACATGCTTTTTTAACACATGTTACAGATTTGACTTGTAGTTTTTACGGTCGGCGGCATGACATTAATACCTCTGGGGGGAAAACACACCCAGACCCGAAACAAATATATGTGGATCACATAAAAATTTATCTCGGTGCGGCAACTGAAGTCGCAGCCTCCCACTTAATAGCCCGCTACTCGCCCACTGCGCCATTGAAGTCTACGCCAGGACATTGAAGCCAGTGAAATTACTAGGCATTATGAGACTTAACATCTTATTTCTTGGGGTGATGAGCGTAGTTTAGTGTCATGCAGTGCTTTGTAATTTAAAGTTCTGTGTGGTGTTGCGTCTGTTTATGGGCAGCCGTGGCGCTTACCATCAGGGGAGCGCCTTGCTCGTCTCGTCATTCAATCCAATAAAAAAAAACATACAAGCGTTCAGGCACTTGAATACTTGTAGACAGACACTACAGAACTACAGCCGTATATACATATACATGCATAAGTGTTACTAAAATTGCGTGCGTAGATAGAATATCCAGATAGATGAATGTGCGTGTCTGTATCCTTGAGTGAATAAAGCTAAGGACGAAGTCGCGTGTTGTTTAGTTACAGTAATAGAAAAGGTTCTATTATAGATATTTCTTCCCTTTTTAACCGCCTCAAAAAAACAAAGATTTTCTATTTGTTTGTAGGTATATATTTTTTGATTGTATAATTATTTTGTGAACTCGGGGACCTTTTTTTATGCACCGTTTATTATATTTCTCTCCCAAAACGAGTAAAATAAAAACTTTTTAACAAAAAATCAAACCAATACAACTCAAACAATTAAAAAGCTAAGTGACTGTTAAACTATGGTACCACCGACTCAAAGTTATTTAGTTTTATTTTGGTTAATATATTTTTTTAACTTTTTTGTTCTATGCAACATATTTCAAAAATTATTTGTGATTTGTCAGATTACATTATGGATTTTCTTAACCTTATTCATCTGTATAGATGGTCGTAAAAACGTATATGTCACACCCTTACGATGAAGGAAGCTAGCGGGAAACCCCCAGGTCGACGGAATGATAATGCGCAACGTTAAGTGAATGTGTTTATATCGGAGTTGGAAACTATTTTAACTCTTTCGCGTTAAAAAAATAAGTATATAAAATAACAGTGACTTGTTACTGTTGAAATAATTTTTGCCAGGTTTAACTAGAGAATACCTAACACAAAAATAAAAATAAACACCTTATAGAATTATCGAGAAGGTATTTCGACAAATAGTTACAACATTGAATGAGAAAATATCTAATTTTACATTTAATTAAAAATAAAACAATGTAATTTAATTACCTATATTACTTTAATCAATTAACATTTAAGTTTTATTACTTTGGCAAAAATATGATCGTCAAATTAACACAGTCCTAAATGATGATATCTATATAACAATTTAACTAAATATAGATAACTCTTATCAATTTTTTACACAACATGTGTCATTGTTTACATGTGGTTCATCCTTCCTGCGAGAGGCCGTTCGGGTTGGTACTTTGTCTATTTCTGCTGTCAAGCAGCAGGGTGTAAACACTGTTAGTATGTCACTATGAAGTGAATTTACTGTGCATTAAGTCCCATACTTATCAACATATATCTCGAGGTGACGAACGTAGTTTGTGCTATGCAGTGCTTTGTAATTTAGAGTTCTATGTGTGTTGCCTCTGTTTATGGGCAGGTGTTTACCAACACTTATGGTCTACCAGGCGAGCGACATGCTAATTTCGTCAAGCAAGCTAATAAAAAAAATAGCGGAAAAATTGATTAATGCAAAAAAGCACCGAATTGATTTCCTTTTTTGATGTCGGTTTAATATTGCATTTAATTTTTGTTTTAATCATATTAACATGACATTGTATTTAACTTAGTTACACGCATTTTTTATATCAGTATAGCGATAACATTCATTATATTTTCCATATTTTATCATACAAAATCATATCATATAAACTGTTCCAATTAATTAGTTATGCACGCAAACCTCGATTCATTAAAACATGACTATGGCAGTTCCAGTTACAAAATATGTTTTAATATCATGCAAAATGTTCCGTACAAGGTATTTTACAGTTGTGTCTGAAACAAATGTTTCTTTAAACCACAAAAATCTGGGTCTGAGTGTTATGAGACCAAAAGTCTCTCGTAGCTCCTGATACCCACGTCACAAGACTCGTATTTTATTGTGGGGTCAGGAATATGCGTAACTAACTGTTGTTTATTTTGCCTTTATCAGTACTAAAATATACTGTGTTACTCTTATTTATAGCTAATACAAGTTTAACCTAGTGTGATGTCAGGAATGTGTGTGTGACTGTTGGGTGTATTTATTATTATTATTTTATTTATATATATTACATTTTTATCACTAATTGGAGCCCCGCGTTACACCAACAAGGATTAACTAGTGTTACAGAATGACGGTATAGGAATCCGTTTTATAAAGTGAAACTTAACAGGGATATAGTGTAAACATTAACCTGGCAAACAAAGGGAGCATGTAACACCCTCGCACGCCAATGCATTTGATAAAATTGCTTTCGATCAAGGAGCTGACTGTATCGTAAGAACTTATTTGAATATAAATTTGTTGAATGTAGTCCCTCACGCGATACGTTCATTAGAAACGTTTTCAATTTTATATAAATTTATCGAACTGATTATGATGGCATTTAATATATCAAAATAGGATTGCGAATATTGTCAGTTTGATCTTAACTGACCTTAAAAAGTGTAGAGCTATTTTTATATAGTTTTATTTTTAGTTTTTGATTCGGTATTGGATAATTATGTGTCCATAAAAACTTTTTAGTTTTTATGGACACATAATTATCCAATACTTAGATACAACTACAATTTATTTCATTAAATAATTACACAGTCTTCAAAGCAAAATGCAAACGTAATTACTAAAATGCTTTAAATCATGCATAATGTCGCAAAGTCAAGGCCTTCTGAAATTACCTTAATAACTAGCTATTGAACAAATTGGGTCGAACTGATAAATTAGATCGAGACAATCATTTAAACTGCTTTAACGTTTCCGACAATCGCTTTCGTTTCATTTGCTAAGTGCTTAGTGAATTTAAGTGGGTGTGGGAGGAGACGATTGCACTTATATTACCTGATTTGACTTGCTTTTAAGAAATTAGTTTTTATGTTGATGGAAATCGACAACCCTACTAATAATCGGATATTATACTATAATTTAAAAGTATTAGACGCCAACGATGTTCCATTTTCAAATTTTTTAAACCCATATGGGCAATTTATACTATAAAATGAAAATGGTATATTGCCGGCGTCTAGATATACGTCAAACATGGCGCGAGACTAACCTTATAATCATGGTAGTCGACCTAAAGCCCCACTTAAATGGAGAGAATTCCTCCGTCCTTCTACGACATAGGCGAGAAAAACTAAAAACCATCACTTACGAGGAAGCGTCATAATATTATTTTTTCATTGTGTATAACCTGGCCTCGTAAAGAAGAAATGTATGTTATCATCTCATCTGTATCGTGCGAGTAATTTTCTACATCTAAAAGCGGGTTCACGCTGTTAGATTTTAGTTGATGAACTGCTAAGTCGCATGCTATTCATTCACATTATCTTTCAATCGAATTGAACAACAAAACCATATAGCTTTTATCGATTCTTATCTGTTGATCAATTAAAGTTGAATCGTGTGAGCACGCTATAAATTGATCTTTTAACACAAACCTAACACGTAAACAACAAAAAATAAAAATGTTATGCCAAACTGCCAGAACGGAATACTTCTGGTTATCTAATCGATCAGAAACATTGATTACAAGATTTGATAGTTGCTACCTTCTTTTGTAAGTGAGATGTTTGATAACTACCAGTTCAATCACATTCAGAATTTTTATTGTTTATTTATTTAAAAACGCTGTTCATAATAAGGCTCCTTTCAGTAACTTAACTTTCACTACAAACATACCTGTTTAAGAATTAAAATACCTGTGTATTGGATAATACTTAATTTTACTTTCACTTAAAGTGCAGCGTTCCATTTCGCTCATTTCGGTTATTAGGATGACGTAAGGTGTATTATACTACACTAGAATTACTGCACCACCCGATTTTAAATCGTCCTTTCAAGTATGTTTGACAAGCAAAATATTATTTCACATTACAAATCTCATTCGCAGTGGGGGCAAATATTTGACTTGTAGTTTTTCCGACCGGCCACCTGCCTCATGTCCACTTCTCTGGGGATCGAAAATAGTTGTTATAATATAATCAACTCCCTTGAGTAAACATGGCCTTCAAATATATAAACTAGAAACAATGAGCAGACGCATCAAAGTACTAACGTAATAAATTTCTCAATGCAAAGTCAAGATCAAACATAACGAATAATGCATTAATCGATTAGTTAATCGTTTGGCTAACATTAAAAAACAAGGTATTGACGTTTTATGTATAACTTAAATGTTACCAATTTTGCCAATGTTCCAATAACAGGAATAAATAGAACCCCGGGGATATGATCGTAAAAAAATCTTATCCACTCTTTCAACCTCTTTTAATAGATTTTAAGTAAAAAGTACAACTTACATAATAATTACCAACACTAAAATAATCTAGTACATTTTTTTTTATTTGATTGAATGACGAGACGAGCAAGCCGCTCGCCTGATGGTAAACGCCACGCCTGCTCATAAACAGACGCAACACCACACAGAACTTTGAATTGCAAAGCACTGCATGGCACTGAACTGCGCTCGTCACCCTGAGACAATAAGATGTTAAGTCTCATAATGCCCAGTAATTTCACTTGCTTCAAGGTCCTTCAAACCGAAACACAATAATACTTACACACTGTTGTTTATATAAACCGTAGGTACATAAATACAGACTTATAACAAACGAATTGTCTTTAAAGTATCTTTATTGCTATGCTGTTAATGTATGTATCTAAAATGCAACAGTCTTTTATACTTACACAAACTAATTACGAATATTAATTCATATGAACGATGCGCAAAGAAGCAATTAAAAGGGTCAGTAGGACAACAATGTACTTATCCCATGCATTGTCAATTTCGCACACAATTGTAGTTGTTACAAAAGTACGACTTATGCTTGTCATATTTGGACCTTACAATTTTCACGAGGACGATTCTGATGGCATGTGTCTGATTTCCCAACAACTTTGTTGATTAAACTTTATTTTCCCACATTTAAATATGGTCTTAAACAATGCCTGCCTGTTTTTTTTTATAGCATAAGCCGGCAAACGAGCAAGTGGGTCACCTGATTGGGAAGGGGAGGGGATTTGGGCTTCCGGATATCTCACTCATCGTACGAAACGCAGCAGCAAGCCGCTACTTTACGTCGGTTTTCTGTGAGACAGTGGTAACGACTCGGTCGAGTCAGCCCATTCATGCTGTAGACAAAATTGTCTACAGCGTGGCTCTACCACTCAACTCTTATTATTTATTCAGACATTTTTATTATAAAAAAAAACACTTAATAGTTACAAGAAAATCATTTTTACAAAAGTGTACCAACGTACCTACAATTCGAAGTCGATAAGTAATTAACGCGGGGCTGACACAGAAACGGCCGGCTGAGGATTTTTTTTATTTGATTAAATGACGAGACGAGCAAGGCGCTCGCCTGTCGGTAGCTTGCCCATAAACAGAAGCAAGACCACATAGAACTTTGAAGTACTAAGCACTGCATGACACTGACCTGCGCTCGTCACCCGAGACATAAGAATTCTGATAATATATTCTGAAATTTTATCAGGTCGAAATCACAATATATAAAGATTCGACATATCCTTATACAAACAACTGAGATGTAGGTGGCAACAGACAATGCGTTTTGCAGGTACGTAATATTGCAACATCGGATGAGCCACTTGACAAAATGAGGACGAGAAGAGTGCACAACGTATTGGGAAAGTGTCGAAGTGAAAGTTCAGTCGCGAGACTTAGCCAAATGAGATATGCCTGGATAGCGCCCGACACGCAAACTTGTTTTGGAACAATATTTTTCTGATAATAATGCATTTGAATCTGACGTTATCATTCAATAAAGAATCGCACCTTAACATATACAAGTGCATCGACAACACTTGGTTGATAAACATTCAGTAGGTACTGATCTCACATCAGATATGATCAAAGGCATCAGAGAACTTTTAATTCCAAAATTGAAATAAATATTAACACAAGCCCTGTGTTATACAAATATTGTACAACAGATGGGCGAGGACCTCCTTGAACGTTCACGGGCTTGTCAACAGTACTAACCAGAGCAGTTATGCATCAGTCCACCACACTGGCCTAATGCGGACTTCACATACCTTCCTGATTAATATAGATTTGCACACAATGTTTTACATAGGAATGCAAGTGTAAATTTTAAAGTTGAAGTTTCTAATACGCAGGGCCGGAATCAAACACACTTCTGTGTCGGTAGAATCATCATCATCACCAGATTTGGGGCTCGTGGTCAGAAAATATAGTGGTTTTTATGTTGCAAAACATATTGCTTACGAGATCAATGTTAATAATATATCACAGGCCAGTTACACACTATAATCTCTTTACATTTTAACTAAGTCAACGGAAAGATAAATTCCTATAATTTAACATCTCCGGGTGTTTGGCTTGGCACACGCTGAAATTATTGCTTTCAATTAAATACTTGCGATGCACCGTAATTAGAACAATAACACTATGTATATAATTTACGTCATAGTAAGAAACCAACGCTTTCCACGTTTCTCTAAAAAGCACATTATGTGTAGGAACAATAAAGATATTAGATATATATTTAGGTTTGCACGATTTGTGTTGATATCAAAATGTGGATAGTTTGTCATAAACTTTATAGAAAGTTCATTAATTTAGAATATATACACAACATTTAAGGAAAATTAACTATAAGTATTTCACTCAGAACAGTGTTACAAAAAATTGGGAAAAATTAAAACATAGCATTTAAGTACGTTATTTTTACAAAAAAATGTAAATACGTTCAACTTAACATTTGACGAACATTAACAATTATAATACTGGAGAAGGACATACAAATAAATTTAACAAAACTAGAGCAACTATTGGAGGCGTCTACTAAACCAGATATAAAATGAATACACTTGTAACATCAACTTATTTGTTTCAGTTCGTATATGACAATGGCACTCATGAAGAAGGACTCCTCACCAGGGAGAAATTCATGGAAGTCAACGCGCGGATGGAATTGAGACGTGATTTCCTAAAGAGCGAATGTTCAAAACTAGGCCTCGACAGCAGTAGTCATAAAGCCAACGCCTGGGAGTACCTGATTAATAGACAGTACCATGTTATATGGTGAGATATGGTTTCAATTAGAAATCTTCTTAACACTGCTGTGAGACAGTCGTCAATTAGAATTCAAACTTAGTCAAAGGTTAATGTATTCTATGATCCACAGTAAATTTTCCTTACGCTTCAAGCGCAGAATCACCAATTCGAGAAAAATGGCAAATACGTAAATGAATATCGTAAAGAATGACTAATTGCATTGCATTTTGTTGGACATAATAAGGTTCTAGTTTTTATTCAGTGGTTTACGCACGCAGTATTATCATTTAAAATACTATAGTATTCAAAATAATGATTATTTTAAATTAAATCAAAGTAATAATAAGATTTTTCTCGTGTTTTTAACGTACAGAATTAAATTAATTCAAGAACCAAATCAAATTGCTACATCATGCCTTTGCCTTTATTCATCAACAACTAAGTGGTAACGTGTAAAAAACTACAAATAACTTCCCAGTAAGAACGCCTATTCACCATCATTTCTTTACCTCAATTTTTTCATGACAAAAAACTTTGGTAATTAGATTTTATCAAAGACCTAAAAGCCAAACTATTTCAGGTGTAACGTGTTTAAAGCGGCCTCGACGTCTTGGATGTATAACTTCAACCTAATGGCAAATTACTCAGCAAATTTCTTGGCAATAACTAAAGAAGTGCCTCTGGTGCTTGCCAGGAAGAAATACGCGAGACCAACAGTAGAAATGATAAGGAAGGCGCAAAGTGATTCAATAACATTCCTCATTGTCAGACATCCTTTGGAAAGGCTAGCGTCCGCGTACAACGATAAAATTGTTCATGCATGGCCAAAATCTTTCCACGACAAGATGGGACGTCTGATTATCAAGAAATATAGAAAGGTAGTACGTGCAGCGGTTTATATAAATCAAGTAGTACATGTTTTTCAAGTATTCAATCCCATAAAACTAAGAAACTAGTTTGATATAAACATATAGTTGAGTATTTCTTCATCGTAGTTTCAAAACTTGGACCATAAAGACGATGCTAATGGTTTTAGAAGCTATTTCTTTCGGTGCAAAAAATTGTTTTCGTCAGAATAAATGCCTAATTTTTGACATTATTAAGTTTTATGTATTGAATATCTAAACATTATTCATTTTCTTCTAGATATCAAAAAAACCTGCGCCTACGGAGAGGTATCCACTGTTCGAAGAATTTGTAGCCTATATTCTAGATGAAGTGAAAGCCAAACGGTCACTCGACATGCACTGGACACCATACACACACTTTTGTACACCTTGTAGATTTAATTTCGACGTTGTCCTGAAGTTTGAAACTTTAGAGGTAAGTAGATACTATGTTCAGTTACCTAATTTTCGATGTTCATCCACGGAATCATTTTATTTAAATTTGGAATCAAACAATGACCACTCATAAAGACAACTCATGAAGACAGACGAAGCCCATTATTTATTATCCAGAAAAAAATAAAAAACTATGTATTTATCTAAATCGCCGGACCACAACCACATGGCCTAAATTCAATGACAATGTCGCCTGTGAGTTGTAACACAAAGCCGCAACACTTAATGCCGTTTGTTTTTATTGTAAAACCATTCTAGTGGATAGCTGCGGTTATCTGGTCAGATTGATGCTACCTATTCAGCTAGTCTATTTTTATGTGAGTGCAAAATATGGGACAGTGTTCATCATGTTCTAGAATCGTGCGGTTGACAACTGCTTTGTCATTCTTTATATTAAGTTACCGTAAACTGTCATTGCTTTGACAAATTGCATTGAGATTAGGGATTCGCGTGAGGCTAAGGTGAGGTGATGTCATGAAGTGACGAATATTTGTTGGGATATTATGCAAAGCAACACTGAAATTGCATATTTTGTCTTCATATTAGGTCCACATTCGCCAGTTAAAGAATTGAAGAATTGACATCGGTTATGAGATGTGCATTTGCAAACTAATATTCTATAATGATCATAGTCAGCTTTATAATAAACTAAACGCACTCTCTTTTAAAAAGGATTTCTTTATGATAACTTAATAAGATATCTAAATAATTATGTAGTTCTAAGTACATACTGGACTTCACCCGATATTTTTACATTAATTTGCGACAATACACAGAATATATATTTTTTCAAAATCTCAAAAACTTGTGTCACATCATACCGTTAGCTGAATAAACCTCATCATAGAGGACGATATAAGATTATCTAGTGGTCACTCTAATATCGAACTGTAAGCAACTCTTAAACTCCAGATATGGCTACGAGACATGACAAAAATATAACCTATAATATAAACTCTATATAAAATTATTTGTGCACCAATTCCATTGGTAGAACATAGAGCTACAACATGTATATTTTATAAGACCTTTCGGTATACCTATGTTTACAAATAAATATATTGATTTAATTTATTATTTTTACAGGACGACCAAAAATATCTGATTCAGTTAGCGCGGCTTCAAGACATAATAAAACCAGAGTGGCGAAACAGCGGCAAAGGTACAAACACGCTCAACAATATCAACCATCTTTACTCGAGGCTAAAGAAATCACAGTTAGAAGGCCTTTATAGGCTGTACAGGTATATTTTAATGTACATTTTGATTGTAAATTTTAAGGTGAAAAACCAAGCTGTAGACAGTTTTTTCTAGGTATAGCTTGAATTGGCCCGCTCAACCGAGGTTAAGTACCTACCACTGTACCTACCACTCAGTTGCAAAAAAAAAAAAATTAAGAAACATCGTTTGTTGCGCTAACTACATTAAGTTAACATTTTCTCTTCTAATTCCCCATCCCATTCCCAAGGCATCCATGATTCTTCAGGTATTGCAGCCTGCGGGTGATCATGGGCGGACCAGATTAATTATCACCAAGTAATCCACCAGCTGGTTTGCCGGCCTCCGGTATTAAAACAATTATAAATGTTATTAGTATACAATAATAATTATATTACATATACATATATTTAAATATAATAACGACTTTAATTATGATATTCCATTCAATCAAACATTATAATTGGTCTCAATTAAGTAATCAGTAACCACGTCACTCCAGATCATATCTAATCAGATACAAATTATTTTGTGGTTAATTAAAATTAAAAACAGAATAAAATGAAGCCTGCTATAAATTATAGCTGAAATAAAATGACGACATATTATTATGACGTGTACAAGCACGAATACAATACATATGACATGTGTATTATAGTTTTAATTAATTTAATTTGAATATGATTTTGTTTATATAATATGTAATGTTTATACACTAATGGGTCATTTTAGTTACATGTTGTCGAAAGCCATGGTAAAACATAATAATAAATGCACCGAACAGTCACACACATATGTAGGTAGTCCTGAACTCACACTAGGTTAACCTGTCCAAGGTATCAGGAACTACCAGGAAATTGCGGTCCCACAACACCCAGACCAGAAACAAATATTTGTGGATCACACAAACATCTGTATCGGTGCAGGAATCGATCCCACGGCCTCTCGCTTCGCAGCCGGCTTCTCGCCCATTACGGCACGGAGGCTGTCAAAAATCGTCGGATAAGCACTTAATGAGTGATAATAAAATCAATGCATGTTTGTTTCAGATACGATTTCCAGCTTTTCAATTACACTATAGACAGTTATTACGAAATAGTACAAGAAGATACGAGCAACCACGGATGAACTTTCCAGCGCCAAGAATGCTTCGTGATAATTAATTATTACGCGTGTAGGCAGGGTAGTCATAAGATCGAAGGTTGATGGAATAATTCATCAATAGCGAGAAAAACTGGACGCTCCAATGATTGATGTTCATTTTATTGATCCGATGGCGAATGAAGTGCGTCCTTTACGTCAATTTACAAACTTGTTATCGCTGCAAAGATATATTTTGTGATACGGCATCTTGAGAGTTTGGGTTTTTCGAGTGCTAGATAAATCATATTATGTCAAGTACAATGTGGAAACAGTACAGTTACCGATAAATTTCGTTCGTATTTTTCATTTTGATTAAATTATCCTACAATTGATTATATTTTACTTAATTAATAGCTTATGTTAGAAAATTAAATGACTGCGTCTTCGTGTTTAAGTGGAAATAATAACAGTCCTGCCGGTTGTTTGAGTCTAGCATTACAAATTATTATTGATATTTTAATAGGAGACAATAATATTCAAAATTATAACATTGACTTGAAGATCCACATGAATGATAAGATCCAATGATAATAGTGCCTATGCATAATTTCAGCAAGCAGATATTAAAATATTATTTAGCAATAATTCGTGCCAGTTATATTATTTTCTGTTGGTTAGATTTAGGTAATATATAATAGTTATATTTATGGTCCTAACTAAACCAATATTACATTAATCTTATTTAAAAGGTTAAGTGTGTATTATCATAAGACATGTTACAAATTTTAAAACAATTCTTGAACAACGATGATTATGCATTATTGAAATAATCGACTTTATATAGAATCCTAAAATAAATATTTTAATTATTGAAAGCGTGTATATACCTAGGAAATTTTAGGTTTAATAATGCGACACAAATTCCTTAGTGCTTCCATAAATTATATACCTAGTTATGGTTATGAATCATGCGTATAAATGTATAATTTCATTCCATGCGAATTGAATCACATTTTTTTCTAAGGAATAAAAAATAAAATAAGTTAGATATTCTTCAAAATAAAAATTAATATTTTATAAGGAATCAAGTAATTAATAATTATATGAAATCGATTAACAAGCGTATAAAAGACAGTTATATAAGCATCACAAGAAATTAATTCGTCAAGCCAGTATTGATTAGAATTAATGCTATTGAACTAAGTATTTTGTATGCTTTGTAATTTGTACTTGTAGAAATAATAAGCAATAGACCTCTCTGAAAAAATATTCTTTCACTCTCATGTTCTGCTGCTATGCCCAATGTTTATGTTGTACTAGAATCCAATCGAGTTATATCAAAATTGATCATAGATTTACTAATATTTTTGTTTCCTATATTCTACCAATACTTCAAATTAAAATTATTTTACATAGTTATAACATTGTAAAAAATTATTTACCTACTATTCCCTAGTTACCATAAATTTAAATTTTAATTGTGTATAAAACATGTTGTTTTTGATAATGGATTGGTTCAGATATATTAATTTGTTGTTATTTGTGGATATGTTTATATAATGTAGTAGTTGTTGAGGTGTTATAAATCTCATTAGTATTTGTGAGTTTTTTACGATTAAGATATTTCTGTTATATTGTATGAAAACATGGTAATTGGTACCTACTGTTGTAAATGTTGTATGTTGACTCAATTACGGTCATTCTTTCATCGTTTAAATATGTTATTAGAATATCGGTTAAAGATTTAGCCCTCGTTTAAGGCTGTAACCGCACTAACAAATTTAATGCGACGGCATGCAGATTGTTTCCATTTAAGCCCCTGAATTAATCAGTTAGTAGTTAGCAGTTAGATCCCTGACATTCAAGCTTGAATGAATCGACATGTCAAACGACATGATATGAATTGATACTTGTATTAATCTATTGTGAAGACTCGAGTTAGACAAAAGATTCACGTGTAATGAAACAAAAAATATATAATTATAAACTTATACAGTAGATACACACAACTTTTGACAGTATTGGTCCGTAACTGGTTCTGGATTACACACGTAAGCCTTCAACGTAACAAACCATATGTAGATCTTCCGTACCGGTTTACAATACATAGAGATGACGCCTTATGGAGTGTCTTACATCGACGACATTTTAAAAAGTCAACCGCCTCACCCTAGTCCTGCCTTTTTAGCTAAGAGTTTTCTCATTCTAAGAAATGTTGGATGGATGTTCCATCGATAGATATCCCCGATGTATCGTTCATTCAATAATAATCTAACCCCCGTATTCTTAAACGTCATAGTGAATGTGTACACATTGACGGTTTCTCTACACGTCATTGGTTAGTTTTTGGCGCTAAATAAAAACAGATCATTCATGCACCTACACAGAATGCGACACTCGTCAAAGAGGGTACCAATGTGTTATATGTGAATACGGGCCTTAATCGTAACTATTTTAGAGGATTTATTAATCTTTGCGGCCGCTCTGAAGTTAGTGACGAGCGGCGAAGCTAAAGGACGACAGAAGGCGTAGAGGGGTGGTGAATGGCTAACTTCAGATAGGCAATAAAAATTGACAAGACCTCTATACCGCGTTTAGATAAATTGAATAGCGAATATTATAACACATTGTGCTTGTAATATAAGCGTTGAAGCAAAACAACTTCGTACAGTAATACCCCGACTTACGCTACCCCGTTTTACGCGAATTCGGAGATACGCGGTTATTCTTTTTGATGGCCGAGCGCGTCAGCTCTCCTATTTCGCCATGTTAGTGGTCCGTTTACGACAGGTTCGAACGTGTTCCGCGTTGAATTGTTTTACGTACGTTGTGTTTTATTGATAACCTCAAATTAAGTCACTCAAAAGTGCATGCAAAGTTGTACCCCGACTTACGCGAATTCGAGTTACACGGTTATAGCTCGGTCCCACCTATCGCGTAAGTCCGGGGTATTACTGTACTACCAAACTGTTTTTGCTGGATGTTTCTTTCGCAATGCGCGAGTTTTTTGGCCGTTAATTTGGCACCTATTTGCCAAATTCAATCAAAATGATAATAATAGGGTTTATCTATTTGGCTATCTGAATTACCTACATTACTGGCAAAATTAAAACACCCAACCGATGACATTCGGATATAAAGACTTAGTTGTAATTCGATAAAATGAAAATAAATAAGATTTACTAGTCGTAGAACTAAAATCTGAGCTTAGAATTAATTGTTTCGCACCTATATGTAAGCTTCATAATGTATGAACATTCCCAAAATTAATTAATAAATTGTTGATATTGCGGTATTAGTTAAAATTGAGCGGTGTCGGGAATTGTGTTCAGTATGACATAATAAGACTCAAATTATCCGCGCAAATAAATGCTGAGCAGTAATAGTTTACTGTCAAAGAAAACAATAAATAACTAAAAAAAAACTGTATATCTTTCGTCTTCACATTTAAATTACGGTTAGGTCGATAAAATAAAATAAAAACTAATATTTTGAATTGTTGTAAGTTAGCCCGTTCTATGCACCTATTTTATTGGAACTTATTTTACAAAAAAATAAGTTGTCAATCAAGAATTGATTTAGGAATTGTGGCTAATATTTATTACGATTTATTAGTGTTAAACACGCCATGTGTTTAACAAAAATACGAAACAAACAGTTGTGTTTAAATTGGTTGGAAAGCAATAGGACATTTTGAGAAAACAATCCATACAAAAATGTGCTGTAATAACAACAATAGATACATTTTCTTGTTTTGTTTTTGTGCGTCGTGTACAAGACGAAAAAAAAATGAATCTAGAGATCAGTCAGAAGCCATTTATGTACCTATATCAATTCTTTATTGGCGTTACTAACAATGTTTATAATACTTCGACAAAGAACACCATTCCCGATGCCCAAATCTAGTGAATTGTATGAATAGATATTACGGAACGATTTATTAGACCAAAAAGATATGGCCTATGAACGTAACTGTAATGGTGCTATAGTCATATAGTTATTGATCTCATATCAGAATGTGAGATGTGAATGTAACGCAGACTTGTTGCTAATTAAATATTGAGTTTCGTCGGGAATACACATCATGTTATACATGCTTTTTTATTTGAGTACATACAGCGTTATCGCTGTCAGAACAGCCGTGTCCAGGGCTGCCAGATTGTATAATTGGGTAAAAGAACAATAATTGACTGCTCAATTATCATCTTTGTCGCCAAGACTCGCGTGTATAATCGAATACAAAACAAAACCATCACCTCTAAAACTTAAAAAATAAATGTTACCTTGCGTGTGTGTAAAATACATCCTGCACGTCACTGGTACATTATTTATGACTGGTGAATAATTTGAAACTACTAATTCTAATGGCATATTTTAACCCTGGCCATGCTCCTTGGCCAATATTATCAGTGACAATTAGATGATTTTTTTTTAACGTGAAATAAATAAATGTCGAAGGTAGCATTAGCTACCACCTAGTATGTGTATTCCAGGCAATTTAGAATATCAGCGGTAAATAAGTCGGTTGTGTTTACCTAACGTTGAAATGAAATGAAAATTATTCTTAGTACTTATAGAGAAATAAATTAATTATTTAATATTAATCGTTGTATTATTTCTACCTCTCCGTAACATTATATACTAAAATAAGCTGTCTTCAAAGTAGCTTCTTTCGTTATGAATTAAAAATAATATAATATGGACATTAAAAAACAAAAATAAATGTGTATCGCCAATACCACAGTTGAAGTGCTAAGTTCTTTAAAAATAATAAATTGAAGTGCTAAGTTATTTACATTAATAAACAAGTTTAATTTAGTACTTTGTATTTATTAAAAATTAATAACATGTTAATACTTTATGTAGTTTGGACTAGATGCATCGGAAATTGTTGCAAGTATGCCCTCTTCTCTAGCACTTTGGTTTTATTCCTGAAAAGAAAAAATAATTGCAAATCAGCTATCACTAACAAATTCAAGTACTTATCATACAAGGTTGACCTCTATTTGACAATAATTTACTTGGCATATTCACACATATTTTTTAGGTTCCTCCTATGTGAGAAGCCGTTTTGAGTTGGTACCACAGATATGTCAGATTAACAAGTAGCAGTATGTAAGCACTATTGTGTTTTGGTTCGAAGGACAAAGAAACCATCTACATTACTGGGCATTTACACAATCCCAGTCCAGTACCATGCAATGCCTTCGAATTTAAAGTTCTCAGAGGTGTTGCTGCTGTTTATCGGTAGGCGTGGCGCTTACCATCAGGCGAGCGACCTGCACTTTTCGTCATTCAGGTCATAAAAAGAAACATTGATAAAAATATTTGTATTGGCTAAATAAAGCAATTATTCACACAAATACCCCGCATAAAGTTCTGACATAAAGTATGTGGCCAAGAAACTTCAAATGAAATAAACAATACAGATTTACTGACTTAATTATTGTGAAAATAGAGGATCGATTTTATCTAAAGTATATTTAGTTATCAGTTTTTACAGGTTACACATGTAATTTAATTACTAAAAATATTCGCTTAGAAAACTACATTTGTGTTTTACAGTAATTAAAGTTTGCTACACTCGCAAATTCTTGGCTAAAAATGTGAAATTCTTTACTTACTCGACTTTCTTCTTCCTCTTTGGTATTTCTTGAATATCAATAGGGTCTGTGGTAATTACGACGGGTCTCACAGATCCAAAGAAATCTGTAATTGGCACTTTACTAGGATCACGGTTGAATAAGTCTCGCCGAACGCCTACTGTAGACAGACATGCGCTTTTCGGACACACTGCCAACTGCAATAAGAAAATATATAATGGTTGTTACATTTATTCAGTTTAATTACAAAGCACTGAGTTTCCCTCGTATTGAAGCCGCTTAGATATGTAGCATCGCATTTTTGCCACTAAGACTACTGTTATTCACAGTATCAGCATTGTTATGACAGTCTGAAGGATATTAAAGTTAGATAAATTACTGGACGTTATGAGAATAATACCTTATGTCCCAGAGTGATGAGTGCAATGTAGTAGTTTGTCATTCACAGTTGTCAGTAATGTTGCTACAGTATATGGGCGGGCTCACCATCTAGCGAGCTATCTACTTTATCATTCAAGCAGATAAAAAATATATATTAATGTCAGAAATTTGGGATATTAGCTCATTTGTTAGCCTATAAATAGAATGATGTAGTGGTTTATATTATTGTTGAAACTAGATTAACACATTTCTTTGCCCAAAATTTGCTATTAAAAAAAAAACTATGCTGCTTCTATAAAGTGACACAATAAAACAGGAAAAATTAAAACTCACAAATTCCGACATTGTCCTTTTGCTGTTAGGGTGTACATTTTCCAAAAACTCAAGCACATAGTATGTGTATCTGTCGATGATGTATACACCAATAGCTGAATCAACATGATGCTGAAATAAAAATATATATACTTGATTGAATATATTCATATGAAACGAAAGGTTGCAGGTAAGATTCCAGCACTGAGACAAATGTATACGTGATACAGAAATATTTGTCTAATCTTTCTGTAACATGAGTTAAAAAGATAAGAACAGGTGGCAGAGGAAATAGAGGAAAGCTGTTTATAAATACATATATACCAATATTTAAAAAAAAAACTATTACTAACCTATATCTCATAGCAGTGATTATAGGTTAGTAAACCGATAACAGCCTGAATACAAATCCTAGATCAGGCAATTATAATTTGTGTTTGGATATTTGAATTCAAAAAATCTGATCAGCTGTGTAATGTCGACCTTAACAACTCTAATCTGAAGAGTTTTTATTTTTGGTATCAACAAACTTATTTTAAAACTATCCGAAAAAGAGTGTGAATTCAGTTATACCAGGTGTATGGGTATGATTCCGAAACCGGAATGATAATAAAACCCAAACGGAAAACGTAATTCTTTAGCTATTTGTCATTTTTTTAAATTTGATATTTCATATACCTACAAGGGCTAGTGAGCGCGCGCAACCCAGGCAGTGCTCAGTCGGTAGATACAAAACGGTCGTGCAGCGCCGCACGAGCATCGATAGCATGCCAAAATTGACTACGCCACAGAGTACATTTTTAGGCCAAACATCAGCTGGTTTTTTTTAATGGCTTTACATTATTAATTATCGTTTGATTCAAAAGTTTAATTCATTGTATTAATTGTATGTCAAACAAGGCTGAGTGAAAGAGAAAATGTACACTTATTCCATGTTTTTTATAGTGGTATTGTTTCATTTTCGGAAGAGTTACCTTTACACCTGGTATTTTTAGATTTAAAACTACTTACAGAAAGGGAATCCTCCCCAACCAGACTACTAGCAGTTGCCAATATATTCGGAGAGTAAAATTTCTCATACATAGATGAGGCTTGGCATGTGTCTATTATGAAAAATATCTCATTGTATCTGAAATCAAAAAAATGTGTGCGTGTACTAGTGTACACACGTAGGAAGTGAAACTTCTTTATGACCTTATTTTTCCAAAAATGATCTACTATATTATGCAACTTTACAGAAATTGGTCTAATAAAGTAAAATTAGATAAACTTAAAACAAAAGGCTTTTATTATCATAGACATGAATACAAAAAAAAGTGTGCGTCTCGGGACGCTCGACGGAAGTCCGGTCAAAATCCGGTCAAAGTCCTGTCAAAGTCCCGTCAAAGTCCGGTCAAAGCCCGGTCAAAGCCCGGTCAAAGTTCGGTCAAAGTCCGATCAAAGTCCTGTCAAAGTCCGTCAAAGTCCCGTCAAAGTCCGGTCAAAGCCCGGTCAAATTTCGGTCAAAGTCCGGTCAAAGTCGGGTCAAAGTCCGGTCTGTGTCCGGTCTATGTCCAGCAAAGTTGGGTCAAAGTCGGGTCAAAGTCCGGTTGAAGCCCGGACAAAGTCCGGTCAAAGTCCGGTCAGCCCGGTTAAAGTCCGGTCAGAGTCTGGTCAAAGCCCGGTCAAAGTCGGGTCAAAGTCCTGTCAAAGTCCGTCAAAGTCCGGTCAAAGTCCGGTCAAAGTTCGGTCAAAGTCCGGTCAAAGTCGGGTCAAAGTCCGGTTGAAGCCCGGACAAAGTCCAGTCACAATCCGGTCAAAGTCCGGTCTATATCCGGTCAAAGTCGGGGCAACGTCCGGTCAAAGTCCGGTCAGCCCGGTTAAAGTCCGGTCAGAGTCTGGTCAAAGCCCGGTCAAAGTCCGGTCAAAGTCCTGTCAAAGTCCGTCAAAGTCCGGTCAAAGCCCGGTCAAAGTTCGGTCAAAGTCCGGTCAAAGTCGGGTCAAAGTCCGTTCTGTGTCCGGTCTATGTCCGGTCAAAGTTGGGTCAAAGTCGGGTCAAAGTCCGGTCAAAGCCCGGTCAAAGTCCGATCAAATTCCGGTCGAAATCCGGTCAAAGTCCGGTCTATATCCGGTCAAAGTTGGGGTAACGTCCGGTCAAAGTCCGATCAGCCCGGTTAAAGTCCGGTCAGAGTCTGGTCAAAGCCCGGTCAGAGTCTGGTCAAAGCCCGGTCAAAGCCCGGTCAAAGTCCGGTCAAAGCCCGGTCTAAGTCCGGTCAAAGTCGGGTCAAAGTCCGGTCCAAGTCGGGTCAAAGTCCGGTCAGCACGGTTAAAATCCGGTCAGAGTCGGGTCAAAGTCCGGTCAAAGCCCGGTTAAAGTCCGGTCTATATCCGGTCAAAGTCGGGGCAACATCCGGTCAAAGTCCGATCAGCCCAGTTAAAGTCCGGTCAGAGTCTGGTCAAAGCCCGGTCAGAGTCTGGTCAAAGCCCGGTCAAAGCCCGGTCAAAGTCCGGTCAAAGCCCGGTCAAAGTCCGGTCAGCACGGTTAAAGTCCGGTCAGAGTCTGGTCAAAGCCCGGTCAAAGTCGGATCAAAGGCCGGTCAAAGCCCGGTCAAAATCCGGTCAAAGTCCGGTCTATATTCGGTCAAAGTCGGGGCAAAGTCCGGTCTATATCCGGTCAAAGTCGGGGCAACGTCCGGTCAAAGTCCGATCAGCCCGGTTAAAGTCCAGTCAGAGTCTGGTCAAAGCCCGGTCAGAGTCAGGTCAAAGCCCGGACAAAGCCCGGTCAAAGTCCGGTCAAAGCCCGGTCATAGTCCCGTTCCAGTCAAAGTCCGGTCAAAGCCCGGTCAGAGTCCGGTCAAAGTCCTGTCGAGGTCCGGTCTAAATCCAGTCAAAGTCGGGTCAACGTCCGGTCAAAGTCCGGTCAGCCCGGTTAAAGTCCGGTCAGAGTCTGGTCAAAGCCCGGTTAAAGTCCGGTCAGAGTCTGGTCAAAGCCCGGTCAAAGTCGGGTCAAAGTCCGGTCAAAGCCCGGTTAAAGTCCGGTCAAAGTCGGGTCAACGTCCGGTCAAAGTCCGGTCAGCACGGTTAAAGTCCGGTCAGAGTCTGGTCAAAGCCCGGTCAAAGTCCGGTCAAAGCCCGGTTAAAGTCCGGTCTGTGTCCGGTTTATGTCCCGTCTGTGTCCGGTCTGTGTCCGGTCTATGTCCGGTATATGTCCGGTCAAATTTGGGTCAAAGTCCGGTTAAAATCCGGTCTATATCCGGTCAAAGTCCGGTCAAAGTCGGGTCAACGTCCGGTCAAAATCTGGTCGAAGTCCGATGAAAGTCCTGTCAAGTCCAGTGAAAGTATGGTCAAAATCCAGTCAAAGTCAAAAACGTGACGCGTGCCGCGTAACGGAAAAATGTGACGATTTTATTTTTCTAACGCCGATAAAGAAGTTTCACTTCAAAAATGATAAAGTAACATGAATAATTACTGATTATTTTTTTATTTTACTATTATTGTATTATTACTAGAGAACACTTTTTTAAAATTACATTATTATTGTTGTCTATGGCTTATGTTTGTTTTTTCATAAACAGCAACAAAGTCTGATGCAGATTATTTACTTTTTATTTTTTTTAATAGCTTAAATGATGAAACAAGCCAGTTGCTCACCTGATAAGCGCAACACTTGCCCAAAAACAGACACCAGATAGCACCTTGAATTACAAAGCGCTGCATGGTTTCAATGTCCTTCAAACCAAAACACAACAGTGCTTACACAGTGTTGCTTGGCAGCAGTAATTTATAAAGTGATGGTACCAAACCTAGACAGCTTTTCCCATTTGAGGGTCCTATCACCATATTTATATGACAAACAAACCTACTTAAAGCTAAAGATCCATAACATATTAACCTTTTCTTCTGCCACATCTGTTCCAAAGCATCGGCCAGCTCTTGACTGGTGACTTCCTCAGAATCCTGGAACTTGAGGAAGCCATCACCACCATGTCCAGTGAGATAGATCAGTATGTTGCTACCTTCGTCTGTGAGCAGACGTTTGGATCTAGGTGTGTCTGGTGGCACACGCCCTGTTAGTAGACGCACAAAGTTTTCTACTGACACCTGTAATTATAATACCAGCGCTGTAATACGTCCCACTGCTAGACACAGGAAAGCCTATGCTGCCATGCCATTTTTTTTACTAGCCCTGTATTATATATGTCCCACTGGGCACGAGTCTCCTCTACTGAACCAGAGAGATTAGACCTTAGTCCACCACGCTGGCCTAATGCGGGTTGGCAGACTTCACATATCTTCGAAAAATCTTATCGAGCTCTGGTGTGCAGGTTTCCTCACAATGTTTCCTTCACCGTTAAAGCAAGCCATAATTAACAATTAATATACACATAACTTAGAAAAGTCAGTGGTGTATGCTCTTGGGGCTGGTTTCGAAACTGCGACATTCGTCTCGACAGTCCATACCACTCCCCGCTGAGCTATCGCTGCATACATCTCATGTAGCTGTGACTAACCTCATATCCCCTGTAATCCACCTCCACATCATCTCCATACACATTAATCTGTTCATGTGCATTGTTAAATATTGTTGCCGGGCGCGGGTTTCTCGGATTACACGCCATATCGTCCGAAATCATGAGTATAATCTGACTGTCCGGAATGCCCAATCGTTTAACACTTCTGTAAATTGATAATACATTCGCCACATGCCTGTAATTGAACCAAAACCGCGACGTATCCACTAAAACTGCCCAGTTGTTCGTGTGATTAGATTTCTGGAAATTTTCTGGCAACTGGAATATAATGGAATCATGAACACAAGTAAAATGAGTAAATTTTATAGATAGCAGTCGGCTTTTAAAATAAAATTACCTCTATTCCCGATGTGTAAGAAAAACTTAGTGCTATTATAGAAATTATTAAAAACATTGTATTTGTTGACTTCATAATTACAATCTAATTATACAGTAATTAAATCGAAGAATATTTACAGAACATTACAGATTTTTTCTTTTTATACTTTATGTCAGACTTTATGTTTCAGACTGTTTTTTTTTTTTGGTTTTATTTTCTCAGTGTTTCAGACTTTCGAACATACGGATTAGGGACGTCAAAAAGGAATCGAAATACGGTATCGAAATAATACAGTCAACCTGGGTAATTTTGGCTCACTTTAGAGGTAATTTATAGTAGTACGGATTTACTTTTATTGTTATTTGTCATAAATGAGTGTTTCTAGTGGGATATTGGCCTTAATAATCTAAATTTCTGTGTTATTTATCAAAACGATAAAGAAAAGACCCTTAAATTACCAAAAATTTGGTGAGCCAAAGTTACACTGACATTTGGGTAACATTAATAAGTATGAGGAGTTGATGAAGAAAATCTCTAATTTATGTAGTTTTTTTTACTCCTCGGTAAAATTAGCTTGTCATATTGATAAAATAAATACATTTAGTTTATATCACTATCTCCTTTTTAGTGGCAACGTAGGGTTGCCATATTAATACAATATTAAACTGCCTGGTTTATCGAAATCAACTTCTATTTAATGGACCTCTTAAATCAAGTTATTATTGTATTAATCAGGTTTTGATGTACTTATAATCATTGAGCAATGCCTAAAATAATAAAAAATAATAAAACAAACTCAATCACATATAAAAAAGAAACATAATATCGGCTCTCAATTCCCCCCATACCATGTATAGAAATTGATCATCAATCGCATAAGAATCGCCTCGTTTTGTGATTTTAGATCCTCCAAATCGACTAACTATATTTCGGGGGTGACAATTAAATATGTCAAGCTTTGATGGCCACTTCCACCCTTCAAAACTTTTTTGCATAATTGAAATTTTCACGCATTGTCTGTCCTCGCCCCGAGCTAATGTTACCCCAAATGGTCTGAAAATTAAACGGATCGAAGATTGATTAAAGATTTTTTAAAAAATCTACAAATATCGCGGGATATTTCAGTGTTATTACATAAAAAACATATGATTCTTCAACATAAAACTGAACTCGCCTTCTGTAGTTCTTCTGTAATAACTGCTATACACAACTTTTTAGCAAATTTATTTTTAACTCTATTTACCGCCAAAATTTTGAATGATGAGAAATAAATATATATTTGACAAATATCAAATGTCACTGCAGGTTTCGTTCAAAAACAATTTTTACCTTCATATATTAAACAACTTATTATTATACAGTGATTCAGTAAGCAGAGAAAAAATTAAACGTTCAAATATAAGTTAGTGAGTCAATGTTACATTGAAAGCTAAAGTTACCCAGGTTGACTGTATCTAAATCGATATGTACATATTTTTCGATTATTTTTTATATAAATAGAATTCCAAGAAATATGGATCAAAACAAATATTTGATGATTCCAAAAAGAAGTATGGCAGTATGAAGTATGGCTCTTTTTGGCATTTTATATAATTTTAGTCCAAATGTCAGGCTGATATACCGATATCTTAATTTTTGTAGCGATATATCAAAATCTATATTGATGCTTTGTAAAAATAGCGATACGATACAAAGCGATACTTTTTGAAATTTCGACATGCCTAATTAGGATCACGATTTACGGATCTTACATAGGTCATATATTGACATATATCCAGTCATGCCGATATAATTGATGATCGATTTTTATACCTGATTAATCAAAATGTCTGTAAATGTAATTGGCTCTTTCTTGAGCTTTTCTCAGAAAACAATTTGTGAAGAGAACATTTTTAAGTACTAATTTTAAATTTTTACAAATTACTTCGTAAACGTTGCAATTCAATTATAAAGTTCAAATAGAATTATCTTTGTAAACTCTTTTAGCGCCTTTACCCGAGATCAGCTCCAGTGATCCTTTATAAACTTTGCCACCAGGTGGCAACAACGCCAAACCCAACTCAAAACTCAACTCAAAACCCAACTCCAAAGCCAACTCAAAACCCAACTCAAAACCCAATTCCTATCACAACTCCACTCTACTCCATTCAATACGTTCACTTCACTTCAAAAATAATTTAAAACTATTATAACGGATTATCGATATAGATTTTCGACAAGATCGATTTATAATAAATCTTAGGTATAGGTAACGATTATTTTTGAATCGGTCTATTAGTCCATGATGAAACGAATGCGTAGGGTCGATATAATTTTTGTTTGGTTTCAAAAATTATCGACCCTGGTTTAAATGGCTTCAGCTATCCGATGACTTAGTCCTGTAGTTTACTTACTTTCTGATAAACGAATTCGGGCAACGTAAAATGGAATTGTTGTCTAGTGCACAATCTGTGGTCAAATCACATTCCTATTTCACAAATGTCAGTTCAGCTTTTCATCATTGGAATGTCAAGCTATCAACGTAAACAGAAGTCTAAATTGTAAAAAAAAAATATAATTTAACAATGAGCAGCCGTAATCCGAATACATTGATGAGCATTCCCGATGAGCAGTTTGATTATCTATTCAAAATAGTTCTAATCGGTGATTGTGGCACTGGTAAGACATGTATCGTTCAACGTTTGAAATCCGGGAATTTCATAGAAAGGCACGGAAATACTATAGGCGTAGACTTTTCAATGAAAACATTAGTAGTAGATGGGAAGAAAGTCAAGGTTAGTGCAGTTTCCTAATTAAATTTACCTAATACGTGGTGTTTAAGATGCAATATTTATTGAACTATATTTTATCAGCTTCAGATTTGGGACACAGCGGGTCAGGAGCGTTTCAGGACAATTACCCAGAGTTATTATCGTTCAGCTAACGGCGTAATCATAGGTAGGTATGTGGTAATTAAACGCCCACAAATACTTTTATGTCATTCAATATTTATTGTGAGTCATCATTACGTTATGTATTTGAAGCGTAATACTATCGTAAACAAAATATGTCGATGTAAACAATATTCTGTAGTTCAATAGTTTTCATTACCTACATTGTTATCTTATATTTTTTTAAATTCGTTTCTCAGAGAGCTGGCTAATGTCAGACTTGGTTGATCCTAAGGTCAAAATTGTATACTATAATTTTGATAATTATTTTCTTTTGTAAGCATTCCATAAAAGCTCTAATGGTGATTATCTTTATTTATTATTTTTAACACTAAAATAAAATGCAGTACAGTAGTAAAAGGAAACAGGATGGAAGATGCTCTAAATTCTAGATAATAAAATGCTTTATTTGATAATCTGTAATAGATATATATATTTATTTATGTATTTAAATGTTTTTTATGACATTTTCATCAATGTTAAAACAAATGAATACACAAATAACGAAGAAAGTGAAGTCGCAAACTTGACAGACTTATACTCCATTGAATACGGCCACCAGAAGGCTATGAAATAAAACCATGCAAATGACTCCAGTATATAAGACATACTTAAGTATTCCTAAGATAACTATGAATATTTTTAATTAAACAATATACTATTAATTAATTTTCAGTGTACGACATAACAAAGAGATCAACATTTTTGTCACTACAAAAATGGATTGAAGAAGTGCGAAGGTACACTTCGTCAAATGTTATAGTTTCTCTCATTGGTAATAAATGTGATCTGACTGATCAAAGAGAGGTGGAGCCCGATGAACCAAAGTCCTTCTGCCGCTACGTACCCGAGATAATGTTTGTAATGGAAACATCTGCAAAGGACAACACCAATGTTGAGGATACATTCCGTAGTTTGGCTACAGAATTGAAGGTATGTTCATTGAGTTATATGAAATATAATTTAGACTGCTAAAACCGTAGTGGTCTAACTGCATTTTGATGACTATTGACCTATTTGTATTTTCGTAATTTAAAAATGTTAATTTACTCGACCAGACCGGCCTAAAATTGGTAACATCATCTTGACATAGATGGCAGTACAAGTCCATTTTGGCCGTGGTTTAAATTGACGAAAATACAAATAGGTCACAAAAGTCATCAAAATGCAGTTAGGCCACTCTGGTTCTAGCAGCCTCAATTATGGTTGTAGTTTATATAATTAATACCAACAGTATTCATGGACCTATACCTACCATGGATTTATAATTCAGTATTCAGTATGTTTTAAAACCCCAACCCTGGCCTTGGTATAGTAATAATAGATATTGATTTTATTTGTGTGTTTGTGATATTTATAAAGTTCTATTATTCTGCCAGGGTCAATGCATAATGCAGTAAGAACATAGTCTTGTCTGTACATAAGCAACTGAAATCTTCCAATAGGCCTTGATTTTTTCATGTGGATGACTATTTGAATGTTTAATAAACATTTTCTTTTCTCAGTCGCTTTCAAGTCTGACTATATTGAGCTTATTAGATTAGACATACATTTTATATATTTTTTTTATTTGATTGAATGACGAAATGAGCAAGGCACTCGCCTGATTGTATGCGCCACACCTGCCCATAAACAGAGGCAATACCACACAGAACTTTGAATTACAAAGCACTGCATGGCGCCGAACTGCGCTCATCGGCCTGGGACATAAGATGTTAAGTCTCATAATGCCCAGTAATTTCAACAGCCTCATTGTCCTTCAAACCGAAACACAACAATGCTTAGACACTGTTGCTTGGCGGCAGAAATAGACAAAGCGGTGGTACCAACCCAGAAGGCCTCTCATACGAGGGACCTACCTCCTTGTTTAGTTCTTTGGAAATTTATTTTTAAGTTGGTTAATTTTTTTTTTCCAGAGACAACATGACAGTAGCGAAGGTCCGCCGGCGGAGTGCGATTCAGTGGTACTCGGCGACAGTCATTCGGTGAGCAGATGTCAACCTTGCCGTTCGTCTTAAGTCATTGTTCATAATAGGTAACTTGATCAAATGTTTTCATGAAAATACACTTATTCAAGGTTGCTATGTTGGTCACAAATGCTAATGCCCAATTGCGATAATCAGGTTGCCTTATTGATCTCAGTGAAAATGCAAAAAGAAATCCCAATTACATAAATGAATTGTGTTTCTGGTTTATATCAGATGTCATAATGGGAATTCATTCAGAGAAAATATTTGAAATAAAAATATGTGTCTTATTAATTTAGACTGTGTAAAACATTAAAATTCGCACACAGTTTAAAAAATTGAACTGTATAATCAGAACGTAATCAAAAATTGCCTAATATTGATTAAATATTGACTTAGGTTATTGCAAGTGGGTTTAAATAACTTTGCAAATGTGCCTTTAGTGAGAAACAGGCACTATGTAGATGACGATGTCTTCATGCAATAACATTTCATTGAGTGTAACAAAGCATAAAATGCAATGTATAATGTATCAATCGTTTTTAGTCTGCTCAATATTTAAAATTCACAGAGTATATCAATTCCAGACTTTAATTTATAATTATGCTTCATTTATTTTGGAAATAATATTATCTGTAATGAAATACCAATATGGATTTACATACATTTCATATGCATTTGAATATTTTTTCTGAGGTCTTTATCATAGGTTTCTAATGATCATGGCTTTAAGTCTTAAACTTAAGTATGTGGGCTAATCTCATTGTTAATTTTAGTGGTTTATTACTAAATCAGTTTCGAGATTGTAAATATTGTATTAATATTAATTTTGCCTGTACCACCTAATCGAGACTGATTTACGCCATATGATTAGTATTTGTTATTGTACACTTTTACCCTATAGTCATCTTTAATTTATATGCAACAGTGATTTGGCTATGTAAAGATTTAACGTATGGTGGTAAAAAATTATTGCAGTATAGATTGTATTAAATTTTATTGCATTCTTTGAGTAATGAATACTCTTATTTTCGTGTACCGTTTAATTTTTTTTTATTAGCTTTCTGATATTTATTATCAACTAGAAATATGACCACCAGAGCAAGCGTAGAATTTATATGTTGTCAGTATATTATTATGGGGATAAAAATTATAATTCTGACCAAAACATTTCTAAACAATCACCTACTTTAGACAAATTTTCTACATTTGTCTAAAATTCTTGCTGGAATGAAATAATACTTTTACAGTAGATACTTTAATACCTCCGTTTAGAGTGTATTGTTTGACGAAATTGCAACTATGGCGTCCAAAGTGTATATATTTCTTTATTGTAGATAATAGTAAAATATACCTAATAATTTTCGTTATTTAGTGTAAAATATAGGTACCATTTTCTGATTCAGTTACAACTGGGGTTATAAAATGTTCTGATATCGACAGACATCTTGTATTTTATCTTCATATACAATTTTGTTTTGTAACGAATGATCTACCCATTTTATATTTTAGAAGCCCTTCGTAATCACCTGTTTGTATAAAAAAACATCACGTGTTGCGTAACAAATTATATGCAAAATGTTGTACTATATGTTTTGTTGATGATTGAGTTTGCACTCTTAGTAGCAGAGGGCTTCAATGCAACACGAAATAATTTAGTAGACTCTTTTTGTCGTGAAAAAAAAAGTTTCTCTATATGTTTAGACAAGTTGACATAGTCGCAAAGCAAACTCTAATGTTATGTCAAAAGTAAAGACAAAATAAATAGTACCTTTTACCTCTCAGTGGTATGAACGCATAATTGACCGTAATCTATCGTCTCTTGCAAATTAAGGGGCCGAATAAGTTAGTCTATTCTTCTATTTCTATTCTATATATGTACATAATATTATTGTGAACGTTTTCACAATGCAAAGCAACAGTAAAACACCTTTATGTCGACCCCAGTAGGAAAATAATCTAAGTTGTTTAGCATCTCAATACATGGTGCTGTTTTTTTTTTACAGTAAGTGTCTTTTAATTTACAGTCATAGCCAAGTAGTTAAATTATAAAATACAGTATGAAGACTCGATATATTTATTTCTATTTAGAAATTATGTTTGCTGAAGTGGTAGAGTCACGTAGACAGTTTTGTCTACAGCATAAATGGGTCAGCTCGATCGGGTTGTTACCATTGTCTCACAGAAAACCGATGTGAGGTAGCGAGATATCCGGAGGCCCTAATCCCCTTCCTTTCCCAATCCCTTAATTGTCCTTTGCCTTTAAGGTCGGCAACGCATTAATGATTCCTCAGGTATTGTGTATGTTTATGGGCGGTGGAGATCACTTTCCATCAGGTGACCCACATGTTCGTTTGCCGGCCACTGACAAAAAAAATCAGAGGCTCGTCAAACATTGTTTGTAACCGACGTCAGAAAAGGAGGAGGTTCTAAATTCGGCGTTTTTTTTATTTTTGCTTTTTTTTCATTTGTAGTTTATCTTAAGTAGATAAATGGAATCTCTGCTTGATCGTAATTTATGTTTAGTGTAACGACTCGACTGCATTTGTAACTTATTCGTGTAAGCTAAAGTGAATTTACTAAGAAACTTCTGATGGCTACAGCAGCGTAAGTTACCTACTGTAATTGTCAATACATTTCATAAGTTATTATAACACGTGTACCTAATTGAGGTGATCCTAAATTATATTTGTAAATTTTACTTACGGACTAACGTAAGACTTGCACCTGGTGGATTTTCTAGGTCTTTTATGTTACAACTTACGTAATTTAATGACATTTAGGAATAGTAAGCAACTTACGAAGTTATTTACATTATTAATTCCTTGTAAGTTCGCTTACGTAATTAGCTTACGCGACTAAAACTGACAAATGTAATCGGGGCCTTATGGAACTACTTACTATCTGTGTTATTGTGATATTGACATAAATAAATATTTACTATATTTTCGGTTTGTCAAATCAAACAAAAATTTATTTTTATCTCATTTATTATGTAAGACATGTTTTAATTTATAACAAAGGTACTGTTTCTTCATTGAAATAAATGTTGTTATGAGTAATTGTTGTTAAATTATTTTAAAAGAAATTAACGCAGTGATTTTTTGTGTCACTTATGATAATGTCCAATTGTTTCGTAACATGTATTCCTGAAATCCATCCGAACTTTCCTGGCTGGTTTCCCCAGCCTCCAAAAACTCTGACGAGTTGTCCAGTGGGTTTAAACACTTGGACCCTACAATTGCCCGAGTCTCCTACTAGTATGTATCCCAATGGGTCCACGGCGAGGACTTCTGGTTGCCTGAATTGTCCCTTCCTTTGCCCCATGGACCCAAACTCGATTATTTTGCCCTTATCATGTTTGTTATATATTTTAACTCTGCGGTTCCCGCTATCCAGTATTACGACCCGGTCAGTGGTTACTGCGACAGCGGTGGGAGTGTTGAGCTCAGTGCAGGTAACTTCTTTATTTTCCCAAACAGTTGCTGTGTGCATTGGTTGGTTCTTCACCACTACACCTATTTGATCGACGAATTTTCCGTTAGGTTGTATGATCTGAAATGTATACTATAGATCAGACGTTTTAAATTAATGTATGTATAGCAATTTATATTATTGAGGCTTACAAGTGCCTATAGGTAAGTACAATTTATTGTATCTTTCTCCAAAACACGTGGTTTCAGGACAAAACGCAACAGCCGAATTTGCGGATAAAAATCTCTTCTTTTTCGGTGTTTACATATTGAAGATAAGATTGAAAAAACAACTATAAAGTGAGTGACGTCATAGGAAATCCAAAAAAAATATGGCGTTCGGTTAAAGCTTGTTTTGTTTTTTTTTTGTAGTTGACTATACTTACCTATAGATTGACTTAAAATTATTTAGATTAAGGTTAAGAAAAAGTGTCCCTCACCTGTATTCTGTCATTGCCTGTATCAGCTACGTAAATGTGTTGATTACTGTTATCTGTGGCGACACCTTCAGGCGACCTGAACATGCCGACCCTACTCCCTTTCTGTCCGATACACCTGATGTACTCACCCTCCTTAGAAAACACATGAATGCAGTGTTTCCATTTATCTGTAAAAATATAATGTTGCATACTATTATTTATATAAATATTATTTATTATCGCCTTTGTTCTATAAGAAGCAAGTGCTGATACGAGCTGGGAGGGCCCGGGTTTAAAAACCTCACACTTAGTGTGAGTTTTTTTACTAACTATGTATCTAACTCGCCCGCTATCCTTAGCGCCTTTTTTACCACTCTGAGTAAATGTTACTAACAAATAAAATATGACACATTCAAAAACAAAAGTCAGACTACTATATAACACGTTCTAGAACAAAAATGCTTACTACTGTTCAATCAATTTCTCCAGAAGTGTAAACAAATATCTTTTCAGTTATCTGAATTGTATTTGGGATATTGACAGATCCAAACAAAAGAATTATTTTTAAAGGAAGCATTTGTTTATTTTTGGAATAGGTTCAGTGAATAGACTTAAGTTTACTTTCAAAAATAGCTGTCAAAAACTAAACAGCTCCCTTATAATGCAAACATTTAAAAACGAAGCGTTCCATCGGGTCGTCTCGAATTTGTATCGGACAACGTCACATTGGTTTCTCGACCAATCACAATCAAACGGCACGAACGTTCGTGTCGTGTTTTTTACGCCACATTCTAACCCCGGAGGTGGATAAATCTATCTCGAACATTGCGGAACAAAAGATCTTAGATTTCCTTAACTTTTCAAAAAGTGTGTGGGGTATCCACAAATGAAACGCTTCGTATCGTTGCGTATATACATTTACTTGTTTTCCACAATATTAGTATACAATATTAAAAGGCAAGTATTCTACAAGTCTGTGATCAGCCGTTAGTTCCCGTTAGGTCGTTACCAGTTCCGTTTTGGCGGGCTCTTCATCTGTGCTGTCACTTTGAGTGTTGCCCGCGCATACAACTAAATATGTAAAAATGTTGGGGAGTGGCTGGCAATATTTGACGACAATCCGCCACACCACCCCCCCACGGAGAAAAAAAACAAAAGGAAAATAACAATGTTGAATGCTTACAGTAATACTACACAATGTACAAATCAACTTAGGACTAAATTAAAACACACAAGATTACACAATTATATTAACGAAACAGTTAAACTTTACATGTCTACAGGGACTTTGAAACAGACCTTTCTGCCAGATCGAGTTGTATAGGGTTTCTGTTGTACCCTTTTGTCCGTGCAGCTAGGAATTTGCTCCTGATTAACTGGGGAGCTGTTAGTGACCTTAGCTGGTATGGTAATTGTGTTCTCATCGTCACAAAAGAAAGCTGGTTTTATTCGGTCTATACTCACGACGACCGTTTTGTCACCCACAGCGATAGTAAATGTTTTACTTGATCGGTTTATAACCTTGTATGGTCCTGTATATGGAGGTCTCAAAGATGGTCGGACCGTATCGTCGCGTAGCCACACATGTGTGGACTTTGCGAGGTCTTTAAATACAAATGACGACTTCTGACCATGACGCGAATTTGGGACAGGTCGCAGCTGTGACATGTGGCGTCTGAGCTGGATTATAAATGGGGAGGAGTCATTGTTGACCTCTTCCTTAGACAGAGGTGCCATAAATTCCCCCGGTAAACAAAGAGGTTCCCCATAGACTAGCTCGGCAGGAGAAACTTGAATATCCTCCTTCAGTGCCGAGCGCATACCAAGTAAGACTGCCGGTAAAGCATACGACCAAGATTCATTGTGACACATAAGGGCCGCCTTAAGTGTCCTGTGCATCCGTTCCACTAATCCATTAGCACATGGGTGGTAGCTAGTGGTACGGACACGCTTAGCGGAGCAGAACTGCATGAGTGATTGGAACAGTGCGGACTCAAATTGGCGGCCCTGGTCGGTTGTCACAATCTGGGGTACGCCATACCGAGCAATCCACTCACGGAAAAATGTCTCGGCCACTTCTTCTGCGGTTATCCCAACCATAGGCCAGGCCTCGGGCCACCTTGTGAACCTATCGACGGCCGTGAGGCAGTATTGGTATCCTTTACTGTGCGGAAGAGGTCCTATGATATCAATATGTATGTGGCGGAAACGGTTAGTCGGGGAAGCGAAATTTCCTATAGGGGCAGATGTATGCCTGGTAATTTTACTTCGTTGGCAAGACGCGCAGGAACGAGCCCAGGTGCAACAGTCCTTTCGGGCTCCAGGCCATACGAAGCGGTCAGTCACCAATCGCGCGGATCCCCGCGCGCCTGGGTGGCTGAGGTTGTGAAGCTTATTAAAGTAAGCTCGACGAAATGACGGAGTCAAGTAAGGACGTGGTTTCCCAGTAGATACGTCGCAAAAAATCGACAAGTCTTTTCCAGGTATTGGGACCTTCTCAAGTTTGAGAGAAGACTGAGACATCATCTCTCGAAGTTCTGGATCGTTTTCTTGATCTTTAGCGAGTGCGCCATAGTCATCTTCTAAATTAACAGATTCCACGCGTGACATTGTATCAGCAACCACGTTATCTTTACCACTAACATGAACGATGTTGGTGGTAAACTGAGAGATAAATGTCAGTTGGTTTAGTTGCGGTGGAGGCAGTTTCTCGCGGCGTTGTAAAAACGCGTAGATCAAGGGCTTATGGTCCGTGTAAATTGTTACATGTTGTGCTTCCAACACGTGTCGAAAATGCTGGACAGCCTCATAAACTGCCAACAGTTCCCTGTAATAAGCGGGCCAAGTTGATTGACGAGCTGTAAGTTTCTTACTAAAAAATGCAAGAGGCTGCCAATCATCTTCAACGCGCTGTTGGAGACAAGCACCAACATGTGTTGAGGAAGCGTCGGTAAACAACCCTAGAGGGACCGTGTTGTTTGGATGGGCCAGAAGAGTGACATTACTTAAATGATCTTTGCATTTCTGAAACGCCACTTCTGCTTCGGGAGTCCAGGGAACCGGTTTAGCGCCTTTGAGCTGTGAATTAGCCAAGATGTTTATTAATGGTGCCTGTAACTCAGCGGCCTTTGGGAGAAATCGACGATAAAAATTTACCATCCCCAGGAACCTGCGCAAACCTTCTACTGTTTTGGGTAGAGGGAAATTCCGCAAGGCTTCGATTCTCTCAGGTGGCGGGCACGTCCCATCTTTGGAAATGCGATGACCTAAGAATGTCACTACATCTGAGCCGAATACGCATTTTGAGGGGTTTATTACGACCCCGTATTCAGATAAACGTTTAAATAGAATACGTAGGTGCTCAATGTGCTCCTCTGGAGTACGGGAGAATACCAAAATGTCATCCACATAAGGAAAACAGAAACTGAGACCACGCACCACCTCATCAATAAATCTCTGGAAGGTCTGTCCCGCGTTACGTAGCCCGAACGTCATAAAGGGGAATTCGAATAACCCGAATGGAGTTATGATGGCGGTTTTAGAAACATCTCCTGGGTTGACCGGAATTTGTTGGTATGCCTTGACCAAGTCCACAGTGCTGAACACTGTGGAACCAGCCAAGTCCTGACCAAAGTCTCCAATATGACGAACAGGATATCTATCCGGCACTGTGCGTGCGTTCAAAGATCGGTAGTCCCCGCACGGACGCCAACCCTTTTCACCCTTTTTAGCCATGTGCAATGGTGAAGACCACGGGCTTTTCGAAGGTCGTGCTGTCCCACAAGCGACCATATCCTCAAATTCCTTCTTAGCAGCCTGCAACTTCTGCGCCGCAAGCCTGCGCGGACGACTCGTGACTGGAGGTCCTTCGGAGGTGACGATGTGGTGGACTGTCGAATGTTTGACAGTCCTCTGCAGTCCAGGTGGCCGAGTAATTTCTGGAAATTCCTTAAGAATTTCCAAGAAAGGAGATTCCCCAGCGAAAATTGTTTTTATGCTGGGCTGTGTAATTTTATGTGCAATGGTTGCAGCGACAGAAAGTTGTGTGGTGCCATCTATCAGCTTTTGTTTATGGCAATCCGGCAAAAGATGGTAATGTGCCAAGAAATCAGAACCAATGATAGGCATCCCCACTTCTGCAACAATGAAATTCCATCTAAAATCCCGGCGTAAACCTAAATTCAAGCATAGGGCGATGGTGCCATATGTTTTGATTGGGCTACCGTTAGCAGCTCGGACATCAAAGTCTGAGGGTTTATCATAATCTCTTAATAATTTGCGTGGGTAACAACACAGATCCGAGCCAGTGTCGATTAAAAACCGAGTTTTGGTCTTGGAATCAGTAACAAATAAACGGCGGCCGGGAGAAATGCAATCAGATGCCGCCTCTACTGATTGCTGGCAAGGTTTTCCTGCTGCGATGGCATCCATTTACATGGACTGATGCATTTCGATGCTTTCTTGCCGAATCTTTTATGGTACCAGCATAACTCGTAACGGGACCGAGATTTTGAGCGCGTTCTTGAATGCGACCTGGATCTCGAAGATCGCGACTGACGCGCAAAATCTAGGAATTGCTTCTGTAGTTGCTCCATCTGTCTCTTAAGGTCCTGCAGTTCTGTAGGTAAAGAGATGGTATTCACTACAGGCAGCCCACATGAGGTTGAAGGTGCTTCGACAATGGCATCAGCAATTTTAGCAACCTTATCTAAAGGTAGTTCCCGCTGAGCCATAAGGATCCGCTGGACCTCACTCGGCAACTTCCGCATCCACAATTCCCTGATTATGTCCTCATCATTGGTGGAGGACCCTGCGAGGGAACGCAGATGGCGAAGGAATGCTGAAGGTTTACGATCCCCTAGCTGTATGTCACCCAACAGGTTTCTCACTCGTTGTTCCTTTGATGTTGAAAACCGAGCTATTATTTCTTTTTTTAAATGTTCATATTTATTTTCAGAGGGAGGGTTTGAAAGTATATCCTCCACCTCCTCAGCCATCCGTGTGTCCAGAGTGGACAGTACATGGCCATATTTAGTTGCATCCAGCTTAATACCAGAAATTTCAAATTGAGCTTCGGCTTGTGCGAACCATATGGCAGGCTTATCCCGCCAAAATGCAGGTAATTTAACTGAAACCCCATACACACTCGTCTGGGGTGGAGTCTGTACCTGCAGACTTGCCAACTGCTTCTGTAATTCTGTAATTTGCAATTGCAGTTGTTCTTGTGAAGCCATAGCAAAAGGCAAGACAAACACAGACACACAGAACAATTATCAATACAATGCAAGGCCTAATAAATGTGCAAGACAATACAATCATATATTGTAAAAGTAAATAAAATAAAAACCAAACCATAACACACAAAAAATAAAAAATACCTTAAATCATCATAACATATAAAGTGAAATAACTCAGCACATGCAAAACCTTATAACCACAGCAATATTGAAAAAGTATTTGACACCACCATAAAAAACAAATATAAATTATGTGCCTATGTAATAAATGTATATCTTATTATGTAAGATAGGTGCAAAATAGTTTAATATGGTTATTATTGTTCTTTATAGTAAGTACAGCTTAGTTAATTGTGTTAGAAATTAACATTCAAAGAAAGTTTTAGTTTATAGTGAAATACATGCTAGGTACTTAGGTAATATTAAATTATGTACCTAATATTAATTTACACTTAGGTTCTTGGAGGTACTACTTTTAGGTTCTACTTATAGGTTCTCAGTGTTGAAGAGTTATGAATGATGTAATATGAGGTAACATGCAGTCAAAATGTTTTATGTACCTTTGCACAAAAATGACCTAATGGTTAGTATTGTAATTTTGTTAAACGTTAGCACTGTTATCACTTTCACTGAACACCACTATGCAGTGCAGAGAAGCAGAAGCAATGGCCAGTAGGTACAACTGGCCTGTTGGCATCAGGCTGTTTGCAGATATCCCGGAGCGCAGTTTCCAATGGGAGCGTAGGTTGTAACTCTTCTAGCAGGGAATATTTCACCCTTCAGGGCTGTATGAGCCCGCTGGGCAGATTAATGAAACCCAGTACTGACCTGTAGAGTTTTCTGTAGAGGCTTGATCACGTCGGGGTCACCAATTTGTGGGGTATCCACAAATGAAACGCTTCGTATCGTTGCGTATATACATTTACTTGTTTTCCACAATATTAGTATACAATATTAAAAGGCAAGTATTCTACAAGTCTGTGATCAGCCGTTAGTTCCCGTTAGGTCGTTACCAGTTCCGTTTTGGCGGGCTCTTCATCTGTGCTGTCACTTTGAGTGTTGCCCGCGCATACAACTAAATATGTAAAAATGTTGGGGAGTGGCTGGCAATATTTGACGACAATCCGCCACAAGTGAACATCCTATTATAATATATGAGTGAATGTAGAAAGCGGATTTGGCTGTCCTCCAACACTGCATTCAGATGCTCCGATTTGAAGGACCGAAGAGCATTTAAACTGCATCTTATGTAAGCAAATGATGAAATGATTTCTTGGCGCCATTTCTCTTCGTAGCTTTCAAAAAATTATAACACTTCCCGCGTCCGAATCTTCAACAATTTTGTCTTGTTATTGTAGAATACAAACGGCCCTTACTTATTGCAAGGAGATTGTTTGTCTAAAGGAATTCTTTTGACTAAAGTCTAAAGCCTAGGGTTTAGAGCAACCGTAAAGTTTCGGGCGGTGGTCGCCAAACCACGGCTCATTGAATGCTGCTCCGTCACAAATAACTAAGTCATTTTGGAAATGCGTGCTTGTATGATTAAATTAAAAGCTACGAGGAATAATGATAAACTAGAATAAAATAATTTTTAATCCTTATCCTACTCTTTGACTCTTTTGATTAATGACTTCGAATATGAGTTTGAATGAATTGAATGACCATGTGTCGATTCAGGGCAGTAGCAGTGCTCTAGAGTGGAATAGATGTTTACTGGATTTTTTTAAGGAATTCTACTGTAGTCGTTCTCAAGGTAGGTAAGATCCACGCCTACTCATAAACAGAAGCAACACCACACAGAACTTTGAATTGCAAAGCACTACATAGCACTGGACTGAGTCACCCCGAGACATAAACTGTTAAGTTTTATAGCGCAATTTTACTGGATTCAATTTTCTTCCAACCGAAATATAGCAGTGTTACTTGGCGGCAGAAACAGACAAAGCGGTAGAACCAACCCTGACAGCCTCATATATCAGGGACCTACCACCTAGTAAAAGCAATCAGTATCTAAGTAGTTAGATGACGATTCCCTTATATCAAGAAACATTAAAGCACTTATATTTTAAAATAAAGATTTTTAAACACCCTGTATTTACCTATGGACTCGTAAGAACCTACCTGTAACGTAAATTTCTCCTAAACTCTTCATAAACGCAATCTGTACGGGACACAACATGTCGTCGTGTGAAAGACGGGTGACAATCTTCGCCTGTGTGCGTTCAACTACCAACACGCTGTGGCTATCCATGCCACAGATGTAGAGATGGTTGTCCCAGGGGCTGAGACCGACCCCGCAAGGACGGGAGGTCTTGCGCCATACGTAATGTGGGACGAAGTTGCGAGACCTGAAATATGAATGTAAAGTATTTTTCTATTTTTATAATTCAATTACAGCTGTTGGAGGGATAGGTAAGTACTTATTTATTTACCATACCTCGTCATAAATGATGTGTGCCTCAACAAATAAGCACATGATTTGGGGCCCGCCGATTAACTTTATCTTATTTTTATTAGATATGCTAGTTATTTTATTTAGAATATTATGTACTTTTAAGACAAACTAGATATAAAGTAGATATTGCTTATTAAACGTTATTATAATGTCACATTCCGGGATCAGCTAGTGTATATCTAGTTAGCTCAGGCCGGTATAACTCTGGTGACCGTCGAGGGACATAATGTCTCCCGTCATTTGATATTTCGACAACACTGTACTTTCTATCAGGTGCAGTCTGGATACACTGCCGTTTAAATAAAAAAATACGGTTTACGTTACTAATCCCTGATGTCCAAAATGAGTATTCCAGGCACATTATGTGTTTTTATTCGTGAACACGGCCTACATTCACTGCCGAAACACTTTTTCGCATACAAAACCTCACGATTAAGTGATCCAATTTACTATCGAATTATATTTCACTTTTCATCTGACTATTAATTATGAAAATCGTTGGAATCGTGCGCACACGCCGAGATCACGCGAGTTAAAAAGTTAGCGCAAAATTTCATAAGATACATTAACTTCTTTATTTTCACATCTGTTCTCTGAGCGATGATTTTGTGTTGGGGACTGTCGCGTGGAAATTAACCGGCTATATGAAGACACCCATGTAAAAAGGTGAGTGATTGAATTCTTAGAATGTTCACACGTTCCCCGCTTTCCATATCCAATGTTGCCACAAATTTCGACACACCGATATATGAAACAGCGATGCCATGTTTAATAGTATCGTAAGACGTTTTGTCGTTTCGATCGTGCGTACCGATTTATTGTTTTATGCGTAGGTACCTAATATCGTTTAGGACGTTGCAATAAAAGTGTTATGTGATAAGTACAGTAAACTAGCTGTTGATGTTTTACAATTAATTTACTCAAATAATGATCTCAAGTCTGGATAAAGCATGCTGCATATTCATTCATTTAGCGATTACAGTACATAGATACCTAACGGAATATATCAACCTCCTGGGATTGTGTGTAAACAGATGGGAGAAGAAGGTCGCTCGCCTGATGGTAAGCGTTACACTTTCTCGTAAACAGTAGCAATATCACTCAGAACTTTGAATTGATAAATAGGGACCTACTGCATGCCACAGCACTACGCTCGACACACCGAGACGTAAGATGTTCGTCTGAAGGCCCAGTCATTGGCTTCTACGACCTGTCCTTGAAACCGGAACACGACAGTTACACACTGCTTGTCATGGCGGCGGAAAACTTATTAATATTATGCAGATTACAGATTACTTTAAAAACATTTTTTCTTCTAAACTGTGAGAGCATATTAACGGGGAATTATAGAAAAAAGTAGAAAATTACCCCAATATAATATTGCCATGATCCGTTATTTGCTAGAAAATATAATTTTATGTACTAGATATAATTAAAATATTATATCTACCTATAGTACATGACGAGACTATTTTCGCTTTCCAGTGGATCATTTTGTTTAGCAACTTCTGGTACGGGATCATCTGATTCAGCGTCCAGTGGCGTGGTCGTGTCCACTTCTAGACGGAAATTCTCTTTGTCGAAAACAAAACTTTCCGTATCCCATTTTGATACGTCTGATAAAATTTGTACTGCGTTTTGATGTAGGTTCATAAATTTTGATACCTGATAAAGAAAAAAAAAATGATATCACATGCATCCTCATTCCTCATGCATGCATTATTTCCGTAGTGTACTATGTAGCAGATACATAGTAAAAGTAAATATGTGTTTTCCTTATTTTGGTCGTTTAATTTGCATACGATATCAATATCAGTTATAAAGACGTTTTTTCTTGGTACGCGTAACACATTTGTGTAAGTAAATTAAGTGATTCCCCTCGATAATATAGTACTTAAAATTTTATACCAAAACCAACTGCGTTAAAACCTCTAATAAAATCAAAATGTTGTTATCAACTCCTTTATTCGTATCACTAAAAGTATTTCAGTATTTTAATCAGTTCGAACGATTTGTTCAGATTTAATTAGAAAGATAACTTGACGAACACGATTATAGTAATAAACATTTTGATATATTGCACCTACTCTTTCTTGTTCATCTACAGAGTCTGTGAAAGTCATTGCGTGTTTAGCAACTGTTTGGGCTTCCTGTAGCGAAGTCTTCAGAGCTAAGGCGGACATGTCTCCAGATTTTTGCAGATCACTTGTTTCCCGTAAAATATTTTCTTTGGCCTCAATTATGGCATTTATCTTATCATTGGCTGCGATGTTTATTTGTTCTATTATACGTTCGCATCGGTCCTGCAATTACAAGTGAAACAATTCAAAAACCCGTTTCAAAGCCCGAATCACGATACATTTGTTGTTTTCCGTTGAGGAGTTTCCGGTTTTTTTTTTACTCCATCATCAGATCTTTACCAAATGAGACAACTCTCGGAGCAAACCCTAACGAACACAAACATATGATCAAATTGGATGTACATTCAGCAGAGATATCGCGTAATATACATAAAACGAATTAAGAACGTCCTTATATCGGCTGACTGGTGTCCAGCAGAACGCTGAATTATCACCTAGGTACTTGTCACAGCCACGACGCGCAAAATACAACAAGCTAAGTATTTGTTTATATTATGTAATTGTAAATTGTAGTAGCTTAAGCACGTTGTCAATTTTCTTTCTTTCTTCTCTCTCCTCTTTAATGTCATCACTTAGCGTCTTAGTTCGGCTAATGAATTGTACGCACCTTAAAATGCTCAATCTTATGTTCTAGTCGGTTGGATGCGACGTCGAGTTGTTTCACTATTGCTCCCATTTGAGTTCTCATGTCATCCAGGTGTTGCGACCAGCAAACTTGACAAAATTTCTGTGGAATGTTAATGCATTATCTACACTTATCTACACAGTGACAAAGGAGCTTTGTGAGTTGTAAGGAGTAAACTTTAGAACCGATGATTCGGTTTAAAAAATATTTCACCAACAGGAAGCTACTCCTGAGGGCTATCAGCTATTTTTATTCATTGTATTTGTGAGTTATCAGTAAGAAAAAAACTTTCGCACGAGCAAAGTCGCGAACAAAAGGTAGTATTATATATACTTTACAAAAGGTGAAGCCGCGCTGTAATCATAAGTTTCATCTACAACATTAATGAGCCGGATTAACCGATAAAAATACTTCTAATTCTCAAACATCAGCCAAGAGTGGTAGAGCCACGCTGTAGACAGTTTTGTCTACAGCATGAATGGGCTGGCTCGACCGGATCGTTACCACTGTCTCACAGAAAACCGACGTAAAGTAGTGGCTTGCTGCTGTGTTTCGTACGGTGAGTGAGATATCCGGAAGCCCAAATCCCCTCTCCTTCCCAATCCCTAAATATCCCTTTCCTTTAAGGTCGGCAACGCGCCCATGACTCTTCTGGTGGTGGGCGTACATGGGCGGTGGAGATCACTTACCATCAGGTGACCCACTTGCTCGTTTGCGGCCTATGCTATTAAAAAAAAAAAAAAAAAATATGATAGGTCCCACCCAATTTCTTCCGCTTACCAATCCTGAGAATTCGTAAGATGTTACAGAGTGCTTCTAGTCAATTTGGCGTTGAAGCAGGCGAAGTGGTGTCGAAAAGTCTGTATAAAGAATCGTCTTGAACTGAAATGGAACTACTTTCAATTTTTGAAGTTATACTTCTTTAGGCGCGTTATGAAAAAATGATGAGAGTGAAATTTTAAGATGCGCGCGCACCTGTGACACAAAATTAACAGTATGAAGCCGTCTGCTTAACCGCTCATTAAGTCTCGAAAAAAAAGCTACCAACAAAATAGGAATTGAACCTCGATATTAGTCGCGCATGTTGGTACGCTCGTCACCTCTGATCACTGTTTTCATATTTATAATATTTATCAACATGTCTCTAGTTTATACATTCACAACACGTGTTTGAGTTTCATACAAGTGCGAATTATATATGTGCTAATAAATTATATTCAGTAGTGATTTAAATTGAATATTTTGATTGATATTACTTACTATTTGTGAATATTAGTGAAAAAAATTGTGCTTATATACTTTTTCAAGTGCTCCAATATAATTGAGGTTAACTATCCGTATGTATTATTTATTGATATAAATTAAAATACTTTTATTTAATATAATTAACACTAAATATTATTAAATTATTAATGTTAAATACTTATTATTACAAACGTAGAGTACTGGTATGCGGGATGAAATTTTTGGAGTTAATTTTGTTTTGTAATAAGAAGTATAACTTCGTACGTGCGTACATAAGTACACACACACGGGTTTTTTTTTTATATCAGAGGGAGGCAAAAGAGTTAGTGGGTAACCTGATGGTACGTGACTACCACTGCTAATGGACGACCACAATACCACACACTCATAATTCTTAAAGAAAATGAATAATTAAGGTATCAGGAAGGGGGGGATCTAGGCCTCCAGATATTTCATTGACCGTAGGAAATGCTCCAGTAAGCTATTCCTTTACGTTTGGTTTTTTGTGAGTCATTGGTAGCAGGTCGGTCGGACCGGTCGATTCAAGCTGTAGACAAAACTATCTACAGCGTGGCTCTACCGTTTAAATCCTCAATTTATGGATATCACAAGCCGATACTAGCCATAATATGATATTAAAATGGATATGACTACTTATGATGTCTTATCATGATGCAGTCACCACATGTGGTACATATGCGCGAGTAGCCAGCTGCAAGACGAGAGGCAGCGGGTTCCGACCCCGCATTGAGACAAATGTATGATGCACAAATATTAACATCTGACTAATTTGGATGTTATGGGGCCGTGAATCCCTTATAGTTCGTGATGAATGAATCCCTTATGGTCTACATGTATTTATTTCAAAATATTTACCAATTTGCAGTGCTGACAAGAAGTCACTTCAGTGTTATCACACATCGTTTTACAGTGGCAGCATCTAACTCCAGCGGCAAAGAGATCCACGCTTTGCATGCCGACCGTACCCGGGGTAGCTGGCGGGGTTTCTGGCTTTATAGGTTTATTTTTTATGCCAACTATATTAAGCAATGAATCTATGTAGAGATTTGACGGTAAATCATTTACAAACTGAGGTCCGTACACTTGAATTCTTGTCCTGCAGATCGGACATTCAACCACTGGTAAATCTAGAAAATGAACAAATTTAAATGTGTTTTACAAATGTTTTTGAAATTAGCTTAAGGTACAAATAGAGTCGTGCTGCCCATAAGCGTCTTTTTAGGGATATCCATGTCCTGTAGATGACGCTGCGAATGTACAATGTTACACTTGGTGCCCCCATTCGTGGTGGATAAACTACAGGAATGTCGTTTAGGGTGGTCTGGTCACGTTTTGAGGATACCACAAGAGTACGTCAAAAACATATCCCCCCATCTCTAATCATATCTTCCAAGTTGGTAATGCAACTACGTTTCATTGGCATTATGCGAGTTATTTATTCGTTTGCCCTGTTTATACTTTGAATAAAAGCAAATTTAGCGCCTATTGCAATTAAAGTTAATAATAATATCAGCCCTGTATTATTCAGTCACAACATATTCAGGCACGTACCTTCTCAACATATTAAATGGGTTTGGCTTTAGTCCACCATGCTGGCCTAATGTGGGTAGCAGACCACTTCGCATACCTACGGAATTCTTTTGGAGAATTCTAAGCGATGTAGTTTTCCTCACGATATTTCCTTCACCGTTAATGCAAGCGGTACATGATAATGAATATATTGAACACACATATTAGTTAGAAAAGTCAGTGAGCCATGATTTTTGGGTTGGTTTCAAACCTAAGACTTTCGTCTGAACAGTCCGTTCTGCAGCCCCGCTGAGTTACCACTGCTACTTAGACTTAATGCTTTAAAATACTTATTTATATAAGGTTAGGATTTTAGAGCAAATATCTTTATCATATAGGCCTTGGCTCACCAAGATGGTCTAATGAGGGTTGGTAGACTTATCATTCCTTAGAATAGAAATAGAATTCCTTTACTGGTGGGAGGATACTTGTATCCGACCGGATAGCGACCACCGTACACTGGTGCTAAAACCTGCCATAGTGGCCCACCTTGTGTGGGTCGCGTTTCAGGGTCAGCCAGTGTATATCCGGTTCTCCCCAGGGGGCTTGCCCCTTGATCCTAACCCTTTTCCCATCGCTTTTCCTTCCCCTCCCCCTTGGCCCTTTGGCAGGCCGGCATGACTGGTGCCGAACCCACGATTTCCATCGCGGCAGTCCGTACCACCCTCGGTTAGGCTATAGCTGTTTATTAAAAGTATTTTTTTTTACTAGCCCTGTATTATATACGTCCCACTGCTGGGCACGGGCCTCCTCTACTGAATGAGAGGGATCAGGCCTTAGTCCACCACGCTGGCCTAATGCGGGTTGGCAGACTTCACATACCTTCGAAAAATCTTATCGAGTTCTCAGGTATGCAGAATTCCTCACGATGTTTCCTTCACCGTTAAAGCAAGCAATAATTAACAATTAATATACACATAACTTAGAAAAGTCAGTGGTGTAATGCTCTTGGGGGCTGGTTTCGAACCTGCGACTATCGTCTCGACAGTCCATACCACTCCCCGCTGAGCTATCGCTGCTACCATTACATGTAAAAAGTATACATGTTCAAAAATACCAACCTGCTATATAGACAGTGAGGCAGGCCATGCAGAAAGTGTGCTGGCACGGCAACATTTTAGGGTTGTGTAGCACCTCCAAGCATAACGCACATTGCACCAATTCATTGATGCCGCCAGCAGACAACCTGTTTGGAATTATTTAATGACATTCACCTTTACCTCCGAGTTCGGTAATCGTGCAGTAACATTATGTAAATATAATGAAGGTTACCCCTTCATTATATTCTTCATTATAGTCAAATTATACTTAGTTTTAAATGTTTACGTTAAATCGTTTAATTGTTCTACTTCCACCTGCTCTTATCCCACTCGCAGTGAGGTTATACAACATGCTTTTTAACACAAATTACAGAAAGAGCAGCACAAATATTACAACTTGTAATTATTACGACCGGCCCGTCTGCCTGACGTCAATTTTAGCCAATTTTAGTGGTAAGTTAATTTTTATCCAAAAACAAATATTCTTCTATAAATTCTTCCTAAAATTACGTTGAGACAACACGTAACTATGTGGTTGATTTATCTGTTATTGCCTCGTAATTTCTGTATGACCTCTTACTAGTATTTGTACAACTTCCGTTTATTGTTTTTCAATTTAGGCGAATTGTATCTATTATAAGTATATTTTCAATTGTTTTCTTCTGTCTAGCTTTACCCGGTTTGTTGCAAGGATCCGCCTTCCTACTAAGATGCTACCTATCACTTCGCCCGGTCTTGAGCATCATCCGTAGTGGGATCATTATCTCTCATGTTTCCCTCAAATACGTCAAGTCACCGCTTTTTAAATTATGTATCTACTGAGTTAAAAATTATACCGTCTTCTAATTTATGTTGATTTTTTTTCCTGCATCTGACAAAATTCATTTCTCAATTAAACATTAACGTTACGCGCCGTTAACGCATTGGATTTAAATAATAAAAGATCAAATCAATCAAATATTATAATACGACACGGAGGCAAGATTAAATATACAGATTTATGAAGCTAAAAATTTAAATTACCTATCACAAAATATTGTTTAAAGAAAAGGTATGAAATATTAAGTGCTAAAAGTGAGGAGGCAGAAATGATCTTAGTATTATATTTGTATTATATGTATTATAATAAACATATTTAAGAGTTCCTGTATCTATTCTTCTATATCTTGATTTTCAGTCTTCAATTCACAATATAGAGTAACTACTATTGGGCAGTTTACACGCAGAATCTTCTAGGGCCCTATTGGATTATTTAGTTATTTGTCAAAAATGTCTTATAGTATTCAGTATTTAACTATACATACTTTCTAGGCTTTGAATCCATTATGACGTTAACCCTCCTCGACACTACTGGAGAATTCTGGGTCCTAGATGATTGCACATTATCCGCGATACGGACTGTCGCGGAACTCGATGCCATCACATCCAACGACACTTCATTATTCATCTTTTGACTATTCCATCTCCTTAATGTGAAAAACGAGGGCTTCTTTTTCACTTTTTCCGCCATACCGACTTGATACTTCACCAATAAAATACATACTAAACACTTAATGATAAAGCGTCAACAGTCAATTATCTAAATCGTTGATTAATACTTTATTTCAATTCAATCACTGATAAGTAATCGAACCGATAACAAAGTGTTCATAACACAAACATATCGTTTTCATTGTCAAAGCAAGTGCCACATTAAATAAAATCGAAACAAACCTACTTTATGTTGATGCAATAAAATTTCTTTTTACCATACAAGAATAACATAAATTCCATTGATCCTCATGGATGGGTAATTTTCCATCGCATTTACATGCTTATTGAGAAAGTTATCAAAATAATGTAGGCTTCGAGGTTGCCATATTTTAGGGGTCGATGCAGCATAACGGTAAAAACAGGTGAAGTAAAAACATTCTCGCTTGCGTTCAAGAAGTTCCTCCACTGAATTTGGTCACATTGAAAACCTGTATCCTTATCCGCGTGTAAAATTGTTTTCTATTTTTATTATTCCGTTGATCTTTTTCGCTTTTCTGTTTCCCGGTATAAGCAACCGGTTGTCAGTTGCTACTTCAAGTATTCTCAAACAGGTGTCCATTAGTGTATACATACCTATTACCTACCTTAGTCTAAAGGTTGTTTAATTGCGTTATTCAGAAGTGTAAAGTAAATCGATCCCATCTACATTTATTATCGCGACCGATTAATGAAACCGGATACACCTTAGAATTTTTATTCTATTTGTTATCTATAAATCTGATCTTTTACGATAAACTAGTAATTACAACTAACGACATTTGTTAACCTAATTAGATATTAAATACAAATATTCCTTTGATTAAGGCCATAGACCGCATACGCCCTCAAAGGATCCTTAATCATTAAGGAAAATCTGCTAAAATTACAACTGTACTTAGATTAAAAGAATCATAGGGAATATTGCGAAAATAAACTAATATAATCAATGTTCAACTCAAGTCAACTGAACTCCCGATAAATTAAATCATATTAGGTATATTTTTTTGGACTTCATCATTAACTTCTATCTAGGGGCAAAATTGTGCATCTGCTATTTTCAATTTAATAATGTATTTAACAGCTAACTGTGTAAGTCACTAACATCTTAGGCCCAAAGACAACCTCACCTGCACGTGATGCACTCTGCTGATTAACGGACGAGGCAATGGGATTTAGTTCCCGTTGCGGGTTGTGCGGGTCAGAAGATGGGTCGCCCCACGTATTTCCAAATCCACTGTAATAATGAGAAGGCGGACCCTGGTATTACGTCGAAATAACGCCCGACTGAAAATGACCAAGATTTAAACATCTATCAAACTCATGACCCCTACAAGTCGTATTAGTTAGTTAGTATCTATTAGACATAAGCCAGAAGCAAGAGTTATCTATCCAGGTCAGACGATGACGCATGGGGAAATATGTACGAGGGATGTGTAACGGTAACCGTGTTATGCAAACCCTATCCGGCATATCAGGGTAAACAACTTTGCACTGCCAATTAAATGTTAAAACTGCAAGCTAATGCCCATGCGCGGAATGATGTTGCGTCCTTGTATATCAAAAATAATGAAAATAATACAGTGATTATATTCTTTAGTATAAATATTAGTTTAATCTATTCTATATATCTCTATTTTAAATTATTTAACTTGTTACGACGATAATTGGAATCAAATAGGTAGTTACGCTTTTGCAATTAGAAGATGATATTGCGCTGTTATTGTTTGAATGTACATTGAACGTATCAAATGTGTCCCTTTTATAAAACTGGCTCTCACGATCGAAAGATTAGCTAAATCGAACATACCTGGTGTCCAAAGTAACTAGGAACCATATCATTTATTTTAAAAGAAACTAGCATATTTTTAGGCCTAGATATTATTGTTACCAAGTAAAACTGGACCTCTAATTGGGAAATTTCAATTTTGAAATAGATAGTACCTTTGAACTCGTCTCGTATATCTATCGTATTACAGTTGTAGACAGTGATATCTTTAGTTCAATACATTGGTTGCGAAATATTTCATCAACATTAAAGGTAATTTCTATTCTAAACATGATACCTCTGTGACAACACAGGTCGACAAGTATTCGACAGAATAAATGTTTTTGTTCTTTTTCTTTCATTAGATTTGTCTATTGTTGTTTTTTATTGTCTGATTTGTCTTGTCTAGCTCAAAGTCGATTCTCTGCACGTATGTCTAATTCACGCGTGAGCTTGGGCTGTAAACAACAGGCTTCGTTCTTTAATTAATTTCAAGGAGGATAATAAAAATCATGATTTATAGACACGGTCTTATTCCGGCTTTACTAATGATCTAACACAGCACAGGTGGGTGAAAATACCTCTTCATAAACGACGCATCACCTATGCCATAAGTGCAAGCAAAGGCTTACAAGAAAAGGTCAGTACAAGATTCAGTCAGAAAAAGCAAAAAAATCCCGGAATTAAGAACCTCCTCCTTTCATTAGTTACTGTGGTGATACATCATCTAGAAAACAAAATATCTTAGTCACATTCTACGACGATCCGTTACGAATATCTACTATTGTAAATATATTGTCAACATTATTAACATACACTTTCTGTGTATACCAACATCAGTATGTGAATGTCATAGTTATACGCATAAATTGTGGCTTTCTAAGTTATTAGAAGCCTAAGGTTAGTTAAGATAAATCAGTAAATGTCTGGCGAAGGTTTTATAATTGTCAAATACATTCATGTGGTTCAATGGTTCATGGACTACAATTTTGTTGCATACAAATCTAATATCGCCGTAAATGAGCAGGAAATTAATTTTATGGTCAGGCGTGGCGCTTACCATCAGGCGAGCGCTTGGGTCGTTTCATCATTCAATAATATTTTTTTTTTATTATTGACAGACAAATTTTCGTCAGTTTTGGTATCACTCAAGTATCCGTATTTTAATATAAACTTAATGTGTATAAACCATAGCTTTTGCGGACTCATACTTCGTCTGTTAAATTAATAGTAATAAAAGATATCTACCATTTTACCCAACATACAATGAAAATTTATTGTAATATCGCATTCATATTTTATTAATCGTGACCTACAGTAAAGCCAACATAGTATCTGAGGGCATAACTTGTATATAAAATGCACTATGTATGCAATGTTGCTTGTAGAACCGAAGTGACGCATCAAATGGACTACGCTTATCTACCTGTTTCATCTTTATAAAATAAAATTTACGTGACATGACTTAATTTTATTATTATAAGCTCGCCGGCCGGCGGATGGTTTTCATTTCGAAATCCCGATGAAAAAATATATATAAAATATACAGTTTGACAACACATTTCATGTTGATGAAGAACTGATAAAGGCTATAAGCGATTACAACGAGTAATTCTCATTCGATTAACATTGTAGCCATGCTATGCATGATTAAATCAGTTGGCCTAATGTTTGTCACTTCAAAACAAGGTTAAAAGGGAATGCATAACTCTTCTTAATGATGTGATGTCATCAATACATATAATAGGTAATGTATTTTGGTTATTAAAGAAAACATAAAAATTCAGCGATTTACGGAAACATTTTTTAAATAAGCAAATAAAACTTAACTTATTTAATAACCTTCAATTATTCCGTTAATCAGATAGCTCGATCATAAATAATTTAATGTTTTATATACGGCTAACATCATTTCAACTAACTTTCTCCTTTAAATACATTCGCAATGTTATATTAGTCAGGTATTAATTAGATTATTTGGCAAACATGACCTACAAGCAAATACTATTTTCACTCATGATTAACAGACGTAAACGAGTTTACAACTGAACTGTCGTGTCGTCGCGTTGTACCGTGTAACAATGCTTCCTATTTCAAGAGTTCGTGTCATTGAAAAACATCACGGATGACACTTCCTGAGAAATCTATGTCAACATTACAAACAGGCGCTTAAGACACAAGTATTTAAATTTGTCGCCTGCGTTTCACCCTGGACTAGGTATGCGGGCCAAATTAATTACCATAACAATGAAGTTGTAAAATACATTATTTATATCCAGGATGGCAAAGCTCAGTTTCTATAAGCTAATGAGACACGTAAAACAAAAATGATTGATGTTCTTTATGTTACAAATATTTACTTAAGCATGGTAACTAACTGTTCAGAAGATATTATTTTGTTAAAAATATCTCGATATTAATTAAATGCCTTCTTAGGCGATATAAAAGGTTTTTATAAGAATAATTAATCACATTAATCCTAACTAAAACCCTGATATTATGATAAATTAATTAGCACAAGAAAACATAATGTCAATCCTGTTATGACGAGCTAAACTAACGCAGTTTACTTCTATTAAATGGGAAGTAACGAACTAAGTTCATAAAACAAGACTAATTTTAGTTTGACAGAACTGACAGACTGTAGCTGTAGATTGAAGCAATCACGACATAGAATTAAAGTCTGAAAAAAAACTGGGCTAAATGTTGTATTCCTAAGTAGACTTTAGATTAGTCGATGACAACCGAATTAAAACTGATGTGTATAATATAAATTTATATAAAGGTCCATAATTTCATTTGGTGTCAGTAACCAGATTACGTGTATTGATAATATTATCATTTCTTAGGCCTTTTAAATCTGTAAATCATAATATATGGTATCTCAACAAAACAATTAAATAGGATTAGATAATTATAAATCAAGAACGACCAGACGAAACGGATAAAGTGAAGGTGATTGAAATACTAATTCTATACTGAATAATCGAATAGCATAAATGATTCATTTAAGCCTTTTAGCACATCGGTGCAACCTAACGTATTTTGTATTTGTTTTACATTATTGTTTGTACAGGTTGTAACACTTATTTATCCCAAAATCACCTTTAACATTACGGGATAGTCATTGTTTACCAGCACATATTTAAAAAAATCTGAATTTCTAATTTTCACCTCTATAGCGCACGGTATACAACTGGTTACTTTAAATCGTCATATTTTGGTACAATGATCTCATGGTTGTCCTCACCAAACGAGTTTTGGGGCGAATTCACTTGTAATGTGTGTTACCCATTAAAGAAGCAAAGCAGGAAAAGGAACACCGCTAACCCAGTGGCCAACTGGCGAGGCGACGTCGAACGATTACACCCGCCCGAGCCTCCATTCCGTACCGGTATCGCCGCGCCAGCGCTCGCAACCAGATATTTAAACTGATTCTCATGACTGCAGGCGCAATAACTACCGACCTTATGACGACCGAGCCATAAACGATGAGGTCCAGCCACCAATCACCCCAGGGTGCCGCGCTCCATTGTTTTACAATGCGGAAAGTGAAGGACGCACCTCGCATCCTAATTAGTAAAGAGAGTTTTGGCGACATGTGAATACAAAGTCGTCGTATATCGTGGCGGTTGAAGAAATTACAGACGACGAAGGACTCCAGGACGAACGTGACGACGCCGCACACATAACTTTTCAAATTGACGATACTGATAGAAATTTTTCGCGGATTATATCCAAGGAGGACACAATTGATGGAATAGTTTTTGTTATGCATGACGGTGGTCGACACTTTGGCAACAACGTAACAAGACAGTCGTGTGCGCAGTTGACCTGCAATCGGTTGATTTGAGATGATCGCTCGTGAAGGACATACTCGTACTGTGTGATTAATGGTGATCGATAGTTCGACAAGGACGCTTGTTAGCCTTGTGGTGGTGCTTTTAATGAACATTTATTCCTAGCTGTTGTGATATCGAGGTAAGTCTATTTCATTACATCCGTTTGAAAATTCGTTTCCTGTGAAACAGGAGACGCTTTTGGCATGTAAATAATTATAGGTTAAAAATACGTTTCTCTTATTTACTTACTTGCAGTAAGTGTTACGATACATAGAATGTGCAAATGTTTGTTGTTTTTCAATTTCTATAAACATACTAGATGCCACATTCTCGGAATATAAAACTGTTAATGCATTATTTTATAGCACTTTTATGGCACCTTTACTAGTATACATTGATAGAGGTGGACAAGGTCAGACTTTTACATCGCGAATATAGTGTCGAACTACCTCAATATAAGCTTCCTGAAATGCCTAACTCACGCAAGAATAATACAGTAAAAATGAATAAAGATAACGAAACACAACAGAACACATAAAATAAATACACACACTCAACAGTCACAAACAAAGTCCTGACCCCACACTAGGTTAAACCTGTATCGTGGGTGGGGACTTGTGGTCCCACAACACCCAGACCCGAAATCAATTTTAGTGGATCACACAAACATTTATCTCGATGCAGGAATCGAACCCACAGCCTCTCGCTTTGTAGCCAGCTGCTTCCCGCTGCGCTGAGGTGGCTGTCAAACATATGAACATCTATGAATAAACACCGAAACGACCTCAGTCTGAAATGGACCATGAAAAAGCTATTTCAAGATATTAAGCTTATCTTACTGAGGGCGGCAAAGCGTTTTATTGATTCCAATCCAAAAGTGGAACATAATTTTCTATGTTATATCTGCCAAACCACAGCGGTACTAAATAAGGTCGGCATATGCTATACGGAGTCATGCTAACGCTATAAAACGGTTTACAAGTTAAAACAATAACACATTTGGCCGAGATGAAATTGTGCGATTTGTTTGTACCACAACGCTTACTTTTGTCGCGTTCTGCAGACGATCCAGATTCTGTTTAGGTCAAACTTACGTAGACAAGTCCCCATCTGAGTAATTAGTGTTATCTTATAGCACTTGCTATATTTTTCCTTGAGTCTTTTCTGTATATGAAGTTAATCATTTATATTTTAGCAAGTATTTGTGTTGTAGGTGTTTATTAACATTCAATATGGTTTATTTCAATTGATTTTCATATCTAAAGTAATATTATAAAGAGGAAAGATTTGTATTTTTGTATGTAACGAATTAACGTAAAAACTACTGGACCGATTTCAAAAATTCTTTCACCACTAGAATCCTACATTATCCCTGATAAACATAGGCTACTTTTTATCCCGGAAAAATAAGATCACGCGGGCTGAGCCGCGAGGAAAATCTAGTCTTTAATATCGGAGTATTTTTTTCGTCGACTATTTTTGTAAATGTGTTGCCATTTCTAATTAAACGCCGTTATCTAAATGGAAACAATGTTTTTCAACCGACTTCGATAAAAGGTTGTTCTCAATTCGTCTGTATTTCTTTAATTAATGTTCCGCGATTTCTCCGCCAAATGTGGGTCGATTTTGATAAATTTGTATTCGACAGGTTAACCTTGAGGATGTTCCTTTATGTTGGTTAAAATGTGATGCCAGAGTTCGAATGAAATTGGGAAACTTAAAAAAATGCAACAAATACCCGCGATTTAGGTCTTGAATTTCTTAACTTATATTCCTTCATTCATCGCATCGCCATAAAAAAAACTCGGCTAGTCCGCAAGTGTTTGTTTTGGGCTACAGTGTTCTAGACACTATAATTATTATACCTATTTTAAATGCCTCAAACACGAAATGCCTGCGGTGATATTTATTTTATGTGTATATTTAACATTTTTTATAAGATAATCACATGCTTGAAGAAGTTGGTGGCAATGATTATCGCAATATATTTGAATTATGGAAAATACAAAAGACATTTGTTTCGAAACAAACTTACCTGTATTAAAATGTGCAGTAATATACAGTGTTATTTTGACATCCTGTTACTAAATGAAACCACATATTCGTCATCGCCTCTGCTTACCTTGTACCAAACATGAGGCTTGAGCTTGTAGTAGTTTTGCCAAAAAACGTGATTTAAGTTTTGAGCCTTTTAAATCACGCTGTACGGTTTTTGCACTTAACTCTATTAAATAAAATGTCACAGCTGACGATGTTATTATAAAACACAAACGCTTAAGAAGGGCAACTTCATACATATGAAAATACGTCTCAGACTCACAAAGACGCTCTCGACACATTCACTGAAAAAGTTGCGACAGTATTACTTAGTTCATTGATAATGACAAAACGTAAAAAAAAATGTGTTTGGGAAATGCACATATCTATAAATAGGTAACACAAATTTGACTAAAAACAAATAATCATTATAAAAGTTACAAGATTCGATTTTACTTAGGATTTTATTACATTTCATAGGGTAATCTAATATTTATTTCAATTCCTAAATTACTATTTTGCGCCGTTTGCCTTCTGTACGCTTGGCGTTTTTATAAAACGGGCACATTAACCTTGACGGTATAAAGCTCGCAATACATGCTGCCGAGTGATGACTAACACCAACGTATAGATAGTATTTTTGGGTATCAGGATAGTATCGTGGGTATCAGCAACTACGAGAGACTTTTGGTCTCACAACACCCAGCCCGGGGTCTGGGTTTGTTTCGGGAAACAAATATTTGTGGTTCACATAAACATTTGTCTCGGTCCAGGGATCGAACCCGCGGCCTTTCGCTTCACAGCCGGCTACTCGATTGGTTTTCGATAAACTTGCCGAACGTCTAGGCACTAGCGCTTGCCTTGTATTAATTTACCTACACTCGTGTTGGCCTAAGCTCGTCCGACATGTATTCCAGGCTTAATGGTAATGTATGTGTGTGTGTGTCTCATTCATTCGATGACGGGTGTGTATGTTGAGTTTTATATGTGTGTGCGCGCGTATACAGACTGTTTAAAATTAGTCTAATGTTAACGGCATTTAATTTGTTAGGAAATATTTTTTTTTTATTTTGCCTTTAATAAGAAAGTGTCTTAGCTCAAAGTACTTGTATTAACGAACACTACACATGGTTTCATTTAAGTATAGGGTGTCAAAATGACACTGTATACTTGTAGTGATAGAAAAAATATCTTAAATTCTGCTTACTGAAATAACAACTTACGAGGGATTTATTAAGAATATTGACATTAAATTATTTCGCTGAGTTGGTACCTTTTCTGCAACTCTGTACATAGCAGTGACCAGCGCTCAGGATCTTGGTTTTGTATTGATAGTACTATAATATTAGGTCCTTACATATGAAATTGGCGTTTTGTATGGGAGGAACAAAAAGTCGAATATTTCTTAATATAATATATTTAATTAATCAAAGTATGAACCATTATTTTCTATGCACTTTTGCCATCTCATAGGTAGTTCATTGATCCCTTTACTAAAAAAAACAGTCGGACGGGAATCAATAAAATCTTTGAAGGCGATTTGGACTGCCCCATCGGAGTTGAATTTTTTCCCTTGCAAGAAGTTATCCAAATTTCGAAAACAATGGTAATCTGTTGGAGCAAGGTCCGGGGAGTACGGAGGATGTCTTAGACGTTCCAATTGAAGCTCTTCTAATTTATTAGCCGTCTGTTGCGCAGTGTGTGGTCTAGCGTTGTCGTGAAGCAGCAGTGGCGTGGAGCGATTGACCAGCCTAGGTTGTTTAGCCGCTAGCTTTTCCATCATGGTTTGCAATTGCTGACAATAGACATCAGCCGTAATAGTCTGGCCAGATTTGAGAAAACTGTAATGAACAATACCGGCACTAGTCCACCAAACGCTTACAAGTAACTTTTTTGGGGTTAATTTTCGCTTGGGGCAGGATTTGGCTGGCTGGCCAGGATCCAACCATTGCGCTGAGCGCTTCCGATTATCGTAAAGAACCCATTTTTCATCACAGGTAATGATTCGGTTTAAAATACCTTCATTATTGTGCCGGTTTAGTAATGTAACGCAGCAGTCGACGCGCGTTTGCCGGTTTGCTTCAGTCAATTCGTGAGGTACCCACCTTTCAAGCTTTTTAATCTTCCCAATTTGCTTCAAGTGAATTAAAACAGTTTTATCACTAACATCGCAGCCTGCAGCTAACTCGGACGTGGTTTGCGATGGATCCGCTTCCACAATAGCCTTCAACTCTTCATTATCAACTTGAGTCTCAAGCCGTCCACGGGGCTTGTTCTGCAGGTCGAAATTTCCAGAACGAAAACGTTGGAACCAAAAACGAACTGTGGTTTTTTTTGCAACACGACCGCCATACACATCATTCACCCTTCGAGTTGTTTCCGCAGCACTAGTGCCACGGCGGAACTCGTACTCGTAAATAATGCGATATTTTAAGTTTTCCATTTTGTAAAATGAGTGACGCAAACAGAAAAAAACAGAAGAAAAAAAACAAATGAATGACGATCATCGAAGCACAAATACATGAGTCTATAGCTGTACAAATTTGAATTTGGAATTCCTTACCAAAGAGGAGAAATTTGTGATTAAAGTGGCCAATACGAAAAACGCCAATTTCATATGTAAGGACCTAATATTAATGTTTGTTGTAGTGTACAGATTTGCACGAATAAAGCTTTCTTTCTTTCTTTCTTTCTTTTGTATTAGTAATTTTCTGTAAACAGTACGACGACAGAAATCATGTACCACTTCGGCAATGTTAGCTTTTTACGTATTATTTGTGTCGTTGGTGTCTAACATGTTTAAATATTAATGTTATGTTATTTTTTTGCCACGAACCTCAGAAAACCATGTGCGCAAAACTATAAATTTTTTACGATGTTAATTCAGAATTCTACTTATCAATAAAGTAGAGTGCCATTTAAACATAATAATTTGATGGGTAAAGCTGATGTTTGAGATGGATTTAATTAAATTCGCTTTGAAATAATGTCACGTTATTATAAGTCGGTATTTTATGAAGTTTAGTAGCTATGTATATCAATTTAATTAATTAACATAATTAAAATTGAAATAAATTATCGGGGTAAATAAACATGTAGGCATTAAATACTTTCGTCATCATCATCATTATACGCATTTACATGCGAAAACTTATATAATGGTCATTAGATATTTATAAACTTATATAATTAAGTTATGATAAATACTGTGTGTTTTCCAAAAACAAAAAATAATATAAAAATAAAACAATAGGATGGAAACTGAAATAAGCTTACGACGAAATAACCTAAAATAGTTTAACACACAATTTAATTGAGTCAACAAACTGAGTTAGTGGTTTTCGTAGTTTCGATTTTTTCTTTGATGTTACATTGAAATTTATATTAAACCTATATAAATTGCGATAGCTCAGCAGAGAGTGGCGAGACAAAAGTCGCAGGTTCCAAAACAGCCCAATAGCATACACCGCTGACTTTTGTAAGCTATGTGTGTATTTTGTTAATTATCGCTTGCTTTCACTGTGAAGGATAGATCGTGAGGAAATCTGCATATCTGAAAAGTTATCCATAAGAATTTCGAAGGTATATGAAATCTGCCAACACGCTTAGGCCAACGTAGTGGACTAAGGCATAGCCACTCTCATTCAGCTGTAGAGGAGCCCCAAGCGCAGCAGTGGAAAATAATGTATATGGTACAGGGTATATTGTAATATAATTTTTGTGTACAGTGTCATTTTTTTCATATTTTTAAATATAAAAAATAAATAAACAAAATATTTAAAAATAATAATTTTTATTTTTTAACAATATTAATTATGTATGTATTGTTTTGATTATCTATATATATAAAAATGAATCGCTGTGCGTGTGTCTCGCAAAAACTCGAGACTGGCTGTACCGATTTGGCTAATTCTGATCTTGAAATATCTGTGGAAGTTCAGGGAAGGTTTACCCGGTGAGAAAAAATGAGTAACATAAATAATAAGTAAAGGAAAACACTAAAAACGACAACTTAATTTTCCAGTACAAACTGTTCCTGGGTATGATAATAAGTAAAGGAAAACACTAAAAACGACAACTTAATTTTCCAGTACAAACTGTTCCTGGGTATGAAACACTTGATGTCTTTTTGATGACAGGACAGGACAGGACAGGACAGGACGGGATGGGACGGGACGGGACGGGACGGGACGGGGCGGGGCGGGGCGGGGCGGGACGGGACGGGACGGGACGGGATAGGACAAGACAGGACAAGACAGGGACAGGACAGGAACAGGACAGGACAGGACAGGGACAGGACAGGGACAGGACAGAACGGGACAGGACAGGACAGGACTGGACAGGAGAGGAACAGGACAGGACAGGAGAGGAACAGGACAGGACAGGACAGGACAGGAACAGGACAGGACAGGACAGGGACAGGACAGGGACAGGACAGAACGGGACAGGACAGGACAGGACTGGACAGGAGAGGAACAGGATAGGACAGGACTGGACAGGACAGGACAGGACAGGACAGGACAGGACAGGACAGGACAGGACAGGACAGGACAGGACAGGACAGGACAGGACAGGACAGGACAGGACAGGACAGGACAGGACAGGACAGGACAGGACAGGACAGGACAGGACAGGACAGGACAGGACAGGACAGGACAGGACAGGACAGGACAGGACAGGACAGGACAGGACAGGACAGGACAGGACAGGACAGGACAGGACAGGACAGGACAGGACAGGACAGGACAGGACAGGACAGGACAGGACAGGACAGGACAGGACAGGACAGGACAGGACAGGACAGGACAGGACAGGACAGGACAGGACAGGACAGGACAGGACAGGACAGGACAGGACAGGACAGGACAGGACAGGACAGGACAGGACAGGACAGGACAGGACAGGACAGGACAGGACAGGACAGGACAGGACAGGACAGGACAGGACCGGACAGGACAGGACAGGACAGGAGAGGACAGGAGAGGACCGGACAGGACCGGACAGGAGAGGAGAGGACAGGAGAGGACCGGACAGGAGAGGAGAGGACAGGAGAGGACAGGAGAGGACCGGACAGGAGAGGAGAGGACAGGAGAGGACCGGACAGGACCGGACAGGACAGGGACAGGACCGGACAGGACCGGACAGGACCGGACAGGACAGGGACAGGGACAGGGACAGGGACAGGGACAGGGACAGGGACAGGGACAGGGATAGGGTTGTCCCACCGGGGGTGGTGGAAGACGACCTGACTTAGGTCGTCGAAGTCAATTAAATGTGCGACGGGCTACCTCACGTGCAATGGCGCAGTACCTCACTTAATTGCATTTAATGTAAATAAAACATTTGTATTAAGTTTTGACCACATTTTACACAAATATATTATGTAGGTGATACGAAGTTCACCGGGTCATCTAGTTATATTATATAAACTGTATTTTAAATTCGGAATCACCAAATGCACAATCTCCACTCGGTTAAAAAGTTGAAGAGAACGATAATAATTTCCTATTAATTAATTAATTAGTACTTCCTTCTATCTAATTTTATATGCAAGTTTTAATTTATGAGATTTTATAATGATATTGTAGCAAAAAATATTAAATATTGCAGTACCTACGAGAATTAAAATAATGCACTTTGGTGATCTTAGTTTTGTACGAATATGGAAACAATGTCCAGCTTTCCGAGCCTCATCGGGCACTTAAGAGATATAAAATGAGACTGCAATTCATATTTTAAATAATGGTATGAGCAAGGTGGGCGCTTATTGGGGACATCTCTCTGTTCCTCGCACCGTTATTATCGCGTGAACTGGCTTATGACGGCATATGATTTGTCGTGCACCCTTTTTCGGTCATTTGACAACTAGCCCTTCCAGCAGATTCAAGTGGTCTTTTTCTTATTTTCTTGACAAAATTTACATATTTCTTTCGATAATACATTTTGGGTAACGTAACTTATTGATTAAAATAATATAAATAATTGAGTAAAATAGCTTATTTCAACGATAGCTACGCATTCGGGGATATGGCTCATTTTATGACTGCTTTATCATTATTATCGATAGCATAAGCGCAGGATTAAAGCATAGTTAATTAATTGGATGTGCTTGTAGGTATTAAACACTTCTAAATACTGAAACGTTAATCTTGGTAAAATTTCTTGTAGAAAATATGCTTCACTTATAGTATTTAATTATTTAATATCAGCTATATAGGTATTATATCTACTGTCCCACTGGTGGGCACGGACCTCCCCTAATAACGAGAGGGGTTAAACCTAAGTCTATCACCCTCACCTGATGCGGATTGGCAGACTTCACCTTCAAAATTTCTATAGGGAATTCTTAGATATGTAGGATGTTTTTCACCGTTAAAGCGAATGATAATTAACAATGAATACACATGCAACTAGTAACAGGTGTGTGCCCTGGGGCAGGTTTCGAACCTGTCACTTTTGTCTCAACAGTCCGCACCACTCGATGTTGAGCTATCGCTGCTTTTTCGCTTCGCTATTTATAATAAACTAACAGTACGTTATAAAGATGACATCCAAGTTTTTACACATTAGACATTAGAGCTGAGGTAATCTTGGTAACGGTGAGGCAAGTGACGTTAAAGTGTGAATTACACCGTCCGTCAAATATTATACTTATTGCAGCGAGCAATGGCTGAAGACATGTCGAGATTTTGACAATTTAATACCACTGAAAAAATTATACACCGTTAAATGACGTACCTAATCCATCTTGTTATAATAACTTTAACATTATCCGACGGTTGGTACAATCCAAATTAAAAGTAGGTTTTTATTTAGTTATATTAAAGTAATGTTAAGTATTTTTTTTATTGCCTTGATAGGCAGACGAGCAAGCGGCCCGCCTGATGATAAGCGGTTACCGTCACTCATGGATATCGGCGATGCCAGGGCCACGGCCAAGCCGCTGCCTACTGCTGAAGGCATATTCTTTTTAAGCCTCGTTTAAAGAAGGACATGTCATAGTGTTCGGGAAACACCGAGGCAGAGAGTTCATTCCAGAGCTTACACGTGCGCGGAATAAATTAGCGCTGGAAAAGTACGGTACTAGACCGTATTGTTTAATTAATGAGTTATATATTGTACGATGCAGTATTCTAAATACATCAATAAATAAATAAAATATAGCTAAGAACTATATGGATTAAACAAGCATTCAAACAAAAACAACCGCATTCAAATCGGTCCATTTATTTTGGCGCTACGATGTCACAGACAGATAAACACACTGACAAACAAACAAAGGTCAAACTTATAATACTTCTCGGTTGGGTTTTGTCGGAGATTAAAAACTGCGCTGTGGTGAGTTTTTCCACCCACGCTCTAGCAAACGCCCACGGCCCAGCGTCATAACTCAATAGCATTGCATTTGCCGAAAGATATTATGAGTAAACATTATGTAGAAGACACGACAAAATCCTGATGTTTCCGTACCATGTGCGGCTAGGTTGAAGAGTTTCATATTTTTACTCCGTACTCCCTCATCAGATCTTAACCAAATTTATATGAGACCACATCGCAGCTAACCTCTATCGCATGATTTTTCTTCCTTTAAAATCGGTCCACAATTTCCGTAGAAATCGATGAACATACATAAAAAAATCGCCGAATTGAGAATCTCCTTTCTTTTTGAAGTTGGTTAAAAATATACGCGTCATAATAAACGTTTGACTCATTTTGATTAGGCCCACATAAATACAAAGGTTTGTATGAAAGTAAAGGACTTTGATAAACAATAAGACCGCCTTGGTGGCGTAGTTGTATTGAATACGCGGTAAGACTGATGTGCTGAGGTCTCGGGTTCAATTCCCGGGTCGGGTAAAAGTGATATTGTGGTTTTTTATCACAAAATGTTCAGTATCAACTCGGAATCTGGAATTGGGCTCGGTATGACCATAGGCTCGGATCATAGAACGAGAGATAGATATCACATCATAGAACGGAAATAAATTCGGCGGAATGTGGGTATACTGGTTACACCTATGCCTTCAGGGATTACATACGTGAGTGCGTATGTATGTATAAATAAATGTTGAACAAACAGAAACATTATAAATGAATTGGCGATATATGACGCATGCTAATGATGGTAATTTGCTGGTGGCAGGAGACACATATCCGCCCGGATAGCGACCAAAGTACACATGGTGTTAAAACCTGCTATAGTGATCCACACGCCTGGAATGCGCCATGATCAGCCAGTGTATATCCGGTTCTCCATAGGGGCTTGCGACATGACTTGATAGTTGGTCGGGGCGGTCTTTCGGTTTGAAGGACATTCAAGCCATTGAAATGACTGGACATGCAGTGTTTCAGGATTTAAAGTTCTGTGTGGTATTTGTGGTTAGTGCAGTAGCTGTTTATGGGTAGACGTGGTGCGTTTACCATCAGATGAGCGACCTGCTCGTTTCGTCATTCAAGCAATTTAAAAAAGCGCAACACAGCCAATTGTCGTCATGAAGTCTGCAAAAATAACAAATCTCATTGTAATTTATGCATATATTGTAAAATAATCTGAATAACAATCCCTCACGTATTTTTATAGTGAAAGTAAGTAACGGAATGAATTTTAATTATACTCGTGATTATACTTTACAAATCGATACATTATCGATTCGTGAGGTACCAACTATTTAACGATTGCCTACGCACTGTCTAGCCTCTATACAAAGTATGAGATTCCAATCTAAAAAACACTACGTGAATTGCAAAAGAGGTCAGCATAGGTAAGTGGAATAGGAAACGCAAACTTTCTGTTCCCTGAAATTGGCATGTTAATATTTGTTGAATATGTTTTCTCAACAAACACTAAATACAATTATGCTAATGACTTTGCTTTAAAATTAATGTGCTCATTTGCAACTCAAGTGTTGTTAAGAAAATACAGTTTAACATGTTTCGCTTCGTTATGCTTGTTTGTATATACATATACGATCATTGAAATATAACGTTTGAGGTAATTTACATCTACACAATACCAGCTGTACCCGGCAAGCGATGTAATGCGAAATAAGAAAAAGTGTTTGGGAAAATTTCATCACAGTTGGATGAATAGTTTAGGAATGCATAAGTTTGTCACATACAAAGATTTCTTTAGGCCTGTAGGTCTAGGACGTGTTACATGTACGTTTATGGTTTTCGAAATCATATACTGAAAATTACTTTGTTAAAGTAAACTTTTACTTGGATAATTAAAACTGTAAAATAGAAAATAATCGCTCGAAAACGAATTCCATAGTAGACTAATACGATATAAAATCAATCATACTAGCAATTTTAATTCATCATAGTTCCCAATAGTGACTAGTACTACTTGATGTATGGAGATTAAACGAAAACTGTCATTGTTTTAGAAAACTATCAAACTTGTACTGCCTATTGAAACTTCGCACTTCAACACAACAGCTCATCAAAATGTAATCATAGTCGAGTGAATGGTTTAGGAACGCATAGAGAATAGGCATAATTCAAAGAAACATTCATATTTGTCTATAAAGATATTCAATTATTTACATCTAAGTATTAAGTAATAACAAGTTCTTTTTAACAAGCACTTTAAATATATATTCAGGTAAATAATAATAATAATACAAAGGTATAAATAAATCTATACTAGTTCAGTATATCGTCGATGAAGTACCAATACCTCCTAACTGACAATTTAGTCCAAAATTACTTTTTTATTACAATAGACGTAAACATAAACCACATCCATTAGTAACTAATAAAAAGGTGATGTATTGGAAACTATATACTATCAATAGTTGATCAAAATAAATAAAACCTTATTTTAAACAGTTTTTGTAAAATAAAACCTTATTTTAAACAGTCTGGTGTAAAATTAGATTCTCAACACTTAGGAGTTATTGGTACTTCATCGACGATATGTATTCCTCATGAGTAGATCTACAGTCGTCGCGGCTGTGTAATTGTATTCTCATAAAAAAAACTTAAACCGAGTTTTCAGTGTTATTTATTAGCTCAGAAACTTAAGGTACGTAAACGTAACGTACGTTAGTGACCTTGACGATTTGAGCCCTGCCCTGTGCGCTTATGCAAAAAGCTACCGATGTGAAGGTATTTTGGATTTAAGTGGTAGATCCATGCTAAAGACAATTTTGCCTATAGCATGAATAAGTCGGGTGGACTGGTTTGTTACCATTGTCTCACAGAAAACGTAATTAATGTAGTTTCTACGATTAAGCCTTAATGGGAAAATCATCCATGTCAATCAATCACATCCATCATCATACCAATGATATGTAGCATTATACATGATATGTACGTTATTATACCTACACATGTATTATAGATTGTAGAGGAAATACTCTTGCTAGGTAGGTGTTCCATGTTCCCAGTCGTCAATCATGTCTATTTTATGTGACCAAAGTGCACGATTTAATATTAGTCGTACGTACGCAGCTCAATCGACTTCATCAAAGTTATCGTTGATTTACAATCGATTGTCACATCCAACCGGTTCACGGTACCTGCGGATCTGGAATATCATACAGGTACAGGCTATAAAGACGTTTGACCTGTAATACATATGAAAGCCGGTCGAATTAACAGGTTTAGTCCTTTTACACTTCTCTCTGGACATTCCATAGAAAGTTTTCCGGATTGTTTCACAAAATACAATATCTGTGCGACCTTGACAAATAAATTGTTGCATATATTATCAGAAAATTGATTGAAGCTTACCTAAGTAAGTATCGAATGGCACGATTATAATGCAATTATATTGGCTAGTGTTGGCTTCTCATCACTAATTAAATTAGGATAGTAAAAATAATACTGTTTCCGTTAATATAATATTAAAGTGGTAAAGCCACATTGTAGAGTATCGTCTACAGCATAAATAGGCCAGCTCGACCCGGTTATTACTAGTTTCAGAAAATCGACGTGAAGTAGCAGCTTGCTGTTCCGTTTTATACAGTGAGATATCCGGAGACCTATATCCCCTTCCCTTCCCAATCTCATATTTACCCCTTTGCTTTAGGTAGGCATCGCATCCATGATTCCTCAGGTACTGTGGATAGGCGGTAGAGATAATTTACTATCAAGTGATCCACCTGCTTGTGGGCCATCCTCTGTTATAAGAAAAAATCAAAAGTTATAAAATACATATTTATTGCGAAATCATTTAAAATATTAACGTTGATCGTCAATATTAATTTCACTTTGACTTTTATCAGAAACTTCTTTAAAGAATTTCTCATTATAAACCTTCTTGAATTCTAAGGCACATGGTGCAATAATTTCGTAAAATAACGGGGGAACATTTTCATATACCGTTTTGTTGCCATTGACAATGATTTTTATGGTAAAAAGCACAAAGTCTTCGCATTTTTTTTCAGGCATAAAATCACTTGAACAAACTCGGACTTTAAAATTCACCTTCGATGTTGTAGGCAGGCATGTTTCCATAGGCGATATAGTAATGAGTTTCTTCATTTTCGTAGTTAACTTGATTTTAATGGTAGCGGGATAGAGTTTATGAGTGTTAGTTATTACAAAACTACCTTCGCAAAATCCATGCGTTATTGGTAAACATGACATGTCTAAGAAATGAGGATCTATTTGAATGGGACATGGTAATACTTCAGCAAATACTTTAATAGGTATTTTAGTTATAACATTTCCAGTTGTTACTTCTCTAAATTCAACGTCATAGTAAAATTGATGTTTCCCAATATGGTGTGGATGTATAAAATAAACTGGAAACGATATTTTAGAATATGGTCGCATGTATAGATATGTATGTTCAAATAGAAATGTTTCTAAACAGAGTTCTAATATTTCTTCAATTACTAAAGTGACAATGTCGAAGGGTCTTATTAATTCATATTCGTTCTTTGTATCACATCTCGTTGTAGTTAATATGTTACTTTGAGCTTCTATATCGTCATCTTCAATTCTTTGTATCAAGCTCTGTGAAGTCGGAGCAACAACTTCCAAAGAAATTGCTTGATGATCAGATACTTTGGCCATATCCAATACATGTTTAGAAATGTGTATATGATATGTATTATTATCGTTGTTGTACACAGTGACTGTTCCTTTTGGATAGCCATGCTTTATGTGCCATAAATATACAGGAGTTATAGAAACCGTATTAGAAATAGACACGTTGCAGGATTCTTTAAATTTGCTAAATATTGGCACATGATACGCTTCATAAGGTTCATCAATAAGAATATTTCGACATACTTTAAAAAATAAACTTGATTCAAACTCTCTTTCATTTTGTGTGAGCTTAAATATTAACTTAAATGTAACTGCTATCCCCGGGCAAAGGCGTAAAGTTGTCTCTGGTAGAACCTTGATAGATTTAAACCAAGACTCATCAGTTATGCAGACAAATCTGACGTGAATATATTGTGAAGTACAGTTTGTAAAGGAAAATTTCATATTTTGTTCTTTTAAGCATTTATTGTCAATGCAAAGCTTTTCAGGATAACATACGATGGCAGAGGTAGATTTGAATGTTAGCCATTCTTTTTGTTCCTTTTCCAACTTTAGTATGGAATCTATAGAAATAACAGACTGTCTTATAAGGGTACTGTCTTTCGAACATAGGGGGGATAGCAATTTGTTCGGATTTGTACATATAGAGGTGGGTAAACATGTGGGTGTTGGTGATGGCCAAGTTTTTACATCCGAGTCAATGATTTCTGTTAATTTCGCTTCAATGTGTTCTTCTGATGAAATTATTTCAGTATTTTGATGAGCAGTTTCGCTCGCTTCAGGAGACTGTTGTTCAAATTCAGAAAGATTATGTATTATTTCAGGCTCTGGTTTCAAAGCGATCTTTCGTTTCTTACCATCATATATTAAGTTAATCCACCTTTTTGAAGTTCTAACCAAGTTATCTGTTAATTCAAAAGGTGATGGTCGACTCATCTGTAAATAAATTTTGTCAACAATAAAAGTTTTTCGACGATTTGAATCTTGTATCCTCCGTTTACAGTCCGTGGTCATAGCATGTAAGCGTTGAATCAATTCTCTCCATTGTGGTATAGATCGGAAGTCAATTTTATATTGTTTTTCTAGTGATTCTATAAACTTTTCAACATCAATATTATAATTGTTACCATCCCTGATGCGTACATGGTGACACTGTGATATTTTCATATTCTTAGCAATTTCATAAAATATTAATAAAATAAAATTCTCAGAAAATGAGTTCCATATGTCAATTACATTTTGTCATGACATTGACAACCATAAATTAATAAAAATATTTTTATCGAGTTTGCGCTTTATATTATTGAAGTCTGTGATGCAAGACGTAGTTCAACAAGATCAAAAGCATAGATCTATCAAATCTATTATTAATATATTAGCTCAAAGAGTATTATACTGTTTTAGATAACATAAACATTAGATCACGCCTGAATCTTCCTACTAATGCATGCATAGTTTGCCTAGCTAATTTCAAGTAGGTGACCAACCTTTCGATATATCTGGCACAAATTCGAGGACCGAGCAACTGCTAATTATTCCAATCGAAAAACTCGAAACATAAATTGTGATTGTTTCATCATTCATTTAATTAATATTAAAATGTGTTTCCAGGTTGGCGATGGACGCATCAGTACCTCGCGTAATATTAAGCATTGCTTTAGCGGCTTTATTGCCGATGGCGTCACCCAGTGATCAGATCGCCAAGGAGAACATACCCCATTCACGACAGAAGAGGATACTTTGGATAACAAACGATGGACGATTGGCTTTACCTCCAGGAACCACCATGGGAATCACTCCATCCATATCTATGCCTTTTGTGAGGCATCCGCCGAAGGGGTTCCTCTCTAATATGACTATTAGTTTTCCATTTACGAGTAAGTATTGACACCATTTTGTAACTTTTTTGAAACAAAATAAACAAAATATGGACGATAGTTTATTCGTGACCAGTAAAGGTGTTTTCTTCTAAGTTTTGTATTCATTTAAAGTTTTTGTAGTGCAGCAGACGAGCAGCCGGCCATGCACCGTGAGACCGTGTGTTCGATTCTCACGTGTCGATACAAATTTTATGAACACTATATTTATTCGTAATTTTTCAGTCTGAATGTCGTGGGACCGAAGTCCTTCTTATGACAGACTAATATATCCACGATAGGTACAGATTGTCTTAGTGTTGGTTAGGAATGTGTGTGTGATTATTGGATATATTTATTAACATAGTAACATAAGCTCACGCCTTTATTCTCGAAAGGGTAGGTAGAGGTGCAACTAGTACTGCGTTCAAGTTACACCGAGCCTATTGCCACGTTATAGGGAACGAGTCTCTCACCATACCAGGCATTAACTCCAATCCCGTTCAATTCATTTGTGATTTTTAAATCGAAAACTCACTCGTAAACACGAGCTGTGATTGCCAGAGTTGCATCGATCCTAGTTCTCAGCTTTAGCACGCTGCCACGAGACCAATATAAGGAGATATATTTATTATTACTTCCTATTCATTTAAGTTATATATGCGGAAATTAAATTTCCATACTGAACACTTGCAGGTAAACTGAAGTACCAACTGGAATTTCAAAGTCAGTATTTATAGGTCTATTAGGACCTGAAGTAGTACATTTGTATGTGTAGCAACTAATATAGAACAGAAAAAAATGCAAAACAGTATTTTAATTCTCCAAATCTATAAAATATTGTTCAGAATATATTATGTAGCGTAGATTATTAAAGTGAAATTAGTTGGTAAAGGTCGATAAAGTAAATACAATTACAGATTAAACGATAACATTAGTCGTTAGTGCGTACCTACTTGTAAGTAACGCAGTAGCAACGGAAAGTTTTAGTTAGAATTATTATATTTTAATTAGTAGTTATAATTAATAATAACCATGAAGTAGACATTGGGCGTAGTTGAACATAATGTATTTCTAATGTTTGTTAGACTAAACAACAACAACTGCAGTTTCCGTAGCACAGTGGGCGAGTAGCCGGCTGCGAAACGAGAGGCCATGGGTTTGATTCCCACACCGTGACAAATGTGTGATCCACGAATATTTGTGTGTTTGTGTTTCATGTCTGGTTGATGTGGGACCGCAAGTCCCTTGTAGTCGCTGATATCCACGATACAGGTTTTACCTAGTGTGGGGTCAGGACTATGTGTGTGACTGTTGGGTGTATTATTATTATTAATGATAGTAAATTTGTTACTCAAAGTATTTTTTTTAATTATTTCAGTTGATTTTGATAAACTGGGCCTGACCGATAACGAGAATCCTTATGGATCATTTCCTCCCGTTTTGGCGCGATCCATGGGAAGCTCTGCCTTATCAATGATGACCGACTATATCGGACAATACTTAGAAAGAAGACGAGGCAAGCGATCTGTACAAAATGCTATCACACCTGATGTAGAAAAGGCAGTGCTCGACCGTATGCATGGCGGAGAAAGGTAAGCTAAAATATTAATTCTTAGTCATAAAGTTGGGTTATTAATTGTAGAAGATAATGAGCGTCGCCTACTTTTGTCATGCAAAGTTCCTCTGAACAATGAAGCGATAACCGACCAAGACTGAAAACGGGGTCGGATGTGAAATAGTCTTGGCTGGGACCACACGCAGTACCGATTGTCACGTATTTCAGTAGTTCGAAACCTTGAAGCTTGAACATGTGGACAAATGTATGACAGTGAGTTATTGACAGTTACTTTCACCGTCATACCAATACAGACATCATGTATTCTGTATACAGAACATTCGGTGATAGCTGCAGGAAGTTTAACATAAAACAATTTAGAATGCTGTTTGTGATTCGAAAATGGTCGCCTTCCTTTACATAACATGCATAATAGCAACCGGAGAATTTATAGCCACGCTTACGCCTCAGTTACGTCTGTTTAAATTGTGACTAAAGTACCAAATTAGAAAACTTGTTTGTTATAAATGTAGATTATTCGTACAGCTGCTACGATTTCAATTCAACATTTTTATTTTGTTTCTGCTAACGTGGTTTTATATGCCATTTAATTCTACATTGAACATAATGTGGAGTGTAAGTGAGTCACCAGTATTTTAGGCTCAAAGTCAACCTTACCTGCACGTGATTAATTCTGCTGAGTAAGGGCCGGCGCTCATTGACGGCATGGCACGGCATGGCACGGCAGGTCATGCTGCGGCATCCCGCGGCGTCCCGTGGCATGCCGTGGCATCCTAAAGAATGCCCAGCCACTCTCTCTCTCTCGCGCACCGCGGCAATCCGTGGAATGAAACGGCATGCCACGGGACGCCGCGGCATGCCGCGGCGCGTCGCGTCATGCCACAGCATCCCGCGGCACGTCGCGGCACTGTGGTATTGAAATAAAGTAACGTGAATTCTAAACTCGTGGCAATAAGATTCAAAATAACTTGATTAGTAATAAAATCCTTTGCCATGCCATGCCGTGCCATGCCGTCTATGAGCGCCGGCCATAACGGTACGGCAACGGCGAAGCTTGGTTCCCGTTGCCAAATCCACCGTCAAATTATGATTGGAAGTCGGTCCCTGGCATTAAGCCGGAATAACGCCAGGTAGAAAGAAAGACATTTCTGGACATTTGAATAATCTGAACAGACTTTTAATCGAATTGATAACAAAAACCCAACATATTTTGTTTTGACAGCCTCCGTGGCGCAGCGGGCGAGTAGCCGGCTGTGAAGCGAGAGGCCGCGGGTTCGATCCCCGCATCGAGACAAATGTTTGTGTGATCCACAAATATTTGTTTCGGGGTCTGGGTGTTGTGAGACCGAAAGTCTCTCGTAGTTCCTGATACCCACGACACAAGACTCGTATCTTACTGTGGGGTCAGGACTATATGGGTGACTGTTGGGTGTTATTTATTATTGTTATTTATTATTAAAGTCAGTTGATCAACTAAAATCGAACCGTGTGGACCGGTTTTACTGATGTTGTGATGTGTCACTTTCGTCAATAATGCATACGAAGTGGTCTAAATACTAAGCAGTAAATACAGAGGTGATTTGGCAACATTGAATATTTTTTAAATGGTGTTTTTTAATTTCAGGGCGCTGATGTACGGCATTGCCGAAGACATGTTGGCTAACTTCGGATTGTCCGGAAAGGAATGTCTTTTACGGGCTATTTGCGAGATACAAGCGCACCCTCTTACCAATTTTGGATTCATTGGTGAAATTATGAAGCTGTTTTTTACGTAGGTCTTATTTTACTTAAGTATAATAGCATACGCGTGTGTTTGTAATGTGTATACAGATCTTCCTCTTGATTGAACAACAACATTGAACAACAAGATAAATATTTCAAAAAAAACAGTAAAACACCTGCACATTAAGTTATTAAAATCTTTGTAGATACATAATTCGCCTTGGCAAGAAATACGCATTCACGCAAACATGTAAACACTTTCAGATTCATTATGATAATAGATCACACGTTGAACACAGATAGAGTAACTATTGTGTGCAATTGACCATAGATAAATTATGTTGGGCGTAGAGCAAGACAAACAATTTTAGGCTACGAATTAATGTTTAACATCATTTTCAGGCCAAGTAAATCACCGTACGCGAATTTATTAGATGAATATGTGGAAGCCCAGAAAGCTGGTGAATCGGGAGGCGAATGTTGGCCATATTATCGCCTCTGCCCGAAGAGCATATTTGAGTCTTCCGCAAATAAATATACGTAAGTTAATGACATATTCAAGAATATTCATGATGCCTGTGCCAGATCGTACCAGGAATAATAATATGATCACACGGGTAGGCTTTAAAGTGCTGGCTTGACGTATAATCGACTTGGGAGTCAATGGTTTAATTACAGAGGATACTAAGAAGCGTCTAAGTAGGAAGGCAGATCCTGGCTCTAATACGCAATGACACAAGTATGACGAACACAACATATTATAAAGAGCATTTGCAACATAAACATTTATGCACTAGCAATAGGTTACATTTACTGATGGTAATTAGTAATTTAAAGCAAAATATATTATTTTATATTTCAAATTAGATAGCTTCCAGTATTCTGGAAATATCAATGAATTTTCATATTTGAAAGTAAAACAAAGTTGTAAACAAATTCAGTTACGTATTAATTAATCAGCATATTATTATTGTGAATAATGAAGTGATTACTGATTACAATCAGAATAGATTGTCATTTCCAAAAACAATTATGTATAAATTGTCTCGTTTCCGTCTTTCCGATGATTTTGCAAAATGCAATTTCCCTAGTGCATCATACTCTTATTTCGACGATATTGATAGGTTTTTGCACATCAGTTTTATTGCAAGCATTTGCCAAAATTGCTTATGGCGATATTTTACGTCTTGGCATGGAAAATTCGTTTATTTATTTTGTACATTAGGAAATAAATAATACTTTGTACATCGGCCAAGTGCTATTTCTATTTATTCTCAGTCCATTTGCTTCCATATAATTTATTTTAAACTAGCTGTCCCTCACAGTTTCACAGCAATCATGGTACTGCCCTGCTCCCGGGTCATATCGTGATATACATATAAACCTTCCGTAATAAATTCTCTAAATGATAGTGAAAATAGTATCAAAATTGTATAGTTAACGAAACATAAGCGAACAGACAGACGCAGATAGCGACTTTGTTTTATACAGTGCAATGATAATTGAAGTAACTTTTATTTGGATATTGTGAAAAAGCGTTTAATGGCGCTACCTATCTATATTTTTAGGAAAGAAGCCGAAGATGTACACAGACGCCAAGAACACGACAACGTTGACGATAATATCATTGAAGAGGTCCATGCTATGTAACTAAAAATCGAGCTTGAAGAGTCACGGGTAGAAAATTCTCGTGATTATCTTAGTACGTGGACGCCTCGTGCTCTCGGGAGCTAGAAAAATAATCCCAAATGTAGTGGTAGTTTTCGACCAAAGTTCATTGTTAATTAGTATCTTATAGATAAAATTTTAATTTATGTATCGACCTCTTACTTATAAACGATAACAATTTGTATAAAACGAAAAATTCAGGATGGAAAAGGAAATCCATTTCCATTTCATTGATTCCTTGAAATCATAAAATACATTGTTATTAAAAATACATTGTTAATATTTATAAATAAATATGTATTTATAAGTAAGGGGTTTTTGCTTAAAAGTATCTGAGTGCCATTCATTCTACATTGGATAATTTAACTTTATTAATTTCACAAACTTCACTACTCTAGTTATCATTATTTCTTGTAGAGCCTTTAATTACTTTTATTTATTCATAATAGTTAGGATTATGATAATTGCTCTTATTTATTGTTGTTGCATTTAAGTTAAGGAACTCGCAAAAGTCCTACAGTAGATAGAAAATATTGTAAATTGTTTATATAATAAATTAAGTGACAAGATTTGATTGTTTTTTTTTTCACCCTGCTCATAATACCGTTCAATAATAAAAAAACCGGAGGTAAGCTACATATAACAACAAAATTAAATCTTGATTTGGATAGTATTCTAAATACTAACTACAGTATATTTTTCACAAATCATTTGAATTAAACGAAAGACCAATTCACGAACATTTACTGAAGCCAAAACATTTTAATGAAGCAATGCAAGTATCAATAACTCCACAGGTGACCTGACACAATCTAGTAACGCTACTTTGGTATGATTAATCAATAACGTAACAAAAGCTACAAGCCGACGCTGCCGTCTGTATGACGAGCTTTAAACCTCCGTCAGGGGGCGTGAAATGAAACGAAACGCCGCCCTAAACATAACTTTTCTTCACCCAAAACACTGATATGGTTAAGGTAAACTAGTCTACTGTATTTGTGCGTTATTAAAGTGATACTGTGCTACATGTGTACGTATATTTTACAGGCGCAATATGCTATGTTCGTACTAATTCTCATATTCAGTGCTATGCCCGAGACGAATTCGATCACAAAAAGGAGTTATTCGGACCAAACCGTAAAAGGTTACATCACAGAGGTATATATTTTCGACTAATAACGATTCATAGAAATGCATAATCTTATCATTATTGTGATTAATAAATCTGCATTGCGTGTAATCAAAGATATCATTTTAGAGGACATGTTGGTGGAATGAAATTTGCAAGGAGGAGTTTCAAACGTTGTTCAGATGCAAATGTCCATCGTGGTCTTACTGCAGAAGCCCTGGGAAGTACTATAATGCGGTGTGTTCCATGACGGAGACTGGGTACATATGGGACCAACCGAACTCAGAGTGGCGCGGCCAATAATTAGTTAAATGCGATTAAAAGCACCCTACTTTAATTACATTGCGTTATGCTTATTACTCTAGGCATAAGAACTAACATGTGCCAAATTTTAACAACGATTCTAATTTGAGACTGATTCTGTAAAATGAAATGAAATTTCGCCTTCTATTTTCATATTGTATCTAAGGTGTAGCGATTTATTTCAAAAAATCGAGTTACGAATACGAGTTATGTGTATTTCTCACGACAAGCTCAGTTAACTATTATATGTTTTAATAAATCTATGTTGACTTGATACTTATGGATTTTTATAGTTCTTTTTCCTTAAATCTGACCTTGAGAATGTAGTAAAGAAGTCATAGCCGTCACGCGCATGCGTATAGTCAGAATCAAAGTACCACAAATCAATAAAGTCTCAAGCACACAGCACACAGGCTTCGACAACAGTACGATCATAACAATATACATCGTTAAAATGTTGCCGATTCTTTTGTTAGTTTTGGGTTTCGCTGGTATTAATTGTGAACCAGAAACAGTAAGAGATAACTTTGACTACTTTAATTATGGCGCCAACGAAGACATACTGAAGAACTTGGACTTACATCTGGTAAGATACTACTTTATCAACACAGCACTTTATCGAATGAACAATGTAAGTAATGTTATTTGTAATAACATTTTAGCCAAAAGATGAAATAGTACTGAGACCGCAAGAAGTGAAAGATTGGCCCCAACAATCGCTGAATGTTGGGCAAATAACATCCGTATCAATTAATTCTCTGGGACAACCTGTGATCTTCCATAGAGCGGAACGAGTATGGGACGAAAAGTAAGTAATAATACAAAGAGATAGAGCTTTAATAGAATAAAGTGCGCTAATAATTTTGTTTCTTTTGCTTCTAGTACGTTCAATGAGTCCAACGTTTACCAAAATCTTGACAAAGGCCCCATAATCGAAGATACAATTCTTGTGTTGGACCCCAATTCTGGTTCAGTTTTACACAGTTGGGGTGCCTACGCATTCTATATGCCGCATGGTCTTACTGTTGATCACCACGACAACGTGTGGGTAACCGACGTGGCAAAACATCAAGTCTTCAAGGTAATTTATTGTAACCTAAAGAAGGATGTTGAAATGGCTGTGCCACAACCAGTATGATGTTAATATTTTTTAGTACGTATACTTACGTCTGTATCGCATAGGGGTAAGCAGAGACTATGGATTTCTATTTTACGCGGTCTTCACATACTATTTTCGCTTCATTCACATTCATTAATCTCTTCATGCATCACTCGCTTTATTTAACATGTCGACAATTTCGCTGACACTGCTTCAGTGCGGCCGACGTCTATCGACTCTTCCATCTACACTCGCCTTGTATATTTCGTCACCCTCCAATCAACCATCCTCTCAATGGATCCAAACCACATTCAACATCCTTTTCTCAATTATCGTCAATACATCTTTAATGACTGTTCCATCACCACATTATTTCCAACATTTACCTAAACGAAATAGGAAAAAAAAATGTGAATCTTTTGTTTCAGTACACTCCAAGTAATCACAAGTACCCAAGCCTGACGATAGGGGAAGCGTTCACAGCTGGCTATCCGTATCGCCGCCGCGTGTTGCTTTGCATGCCGACTTCAGTTGCAATCGCGAGCACTGGCGAAATATTCGTCGCTGACGGCTATTGTAATAACCAAATACTTAAATTCAACGCAGCCGGGACCCTACTTCTGGCTATTCCATCGTATTCTGACACTCTAACATTGAATTTACCACACAGTGTGACTCTGTTGGAGCATTTGGATATAGTATGTGTGGCTGATAGAGAGAACATGAGAATTGTTTGTCCGAAAGCTGGATTGAAGAGCTATGTTGACGTGTTGGAACCAGCCACTATAATTGAAGATCCTACATTGGGAAGAGTGTTCGCTGTTACATCTCACGGTGATACCATCTACGCCGTCAATGGACCTACATCTCCTAACATTGCTGTGAGAGGTTTTACAGTTAATGCTGTGAATGGGAATATATTGGATACTTGGGAACCGACAACTGTAAGTATGGACATGAAGGTACAGGTGTATACAGCAATAATCTGATACAAAAGAAGTTATAAGACAAATGACTGCGTAGTACCTACGTGTAGTGCAATATTATCATACAATCAAATTAAAATGAGAGCTCATAGTAACAATAATTGTAAAAAATAAATTATTTATTTTATCTGTTGATCATCTCTTTGTACTAGCTGCAGTGGTGTAGTTAATCTAAAAAATTGGTAAGGTCCCGTGTTCAAATCTCAAGTAGGGCGATCATAATTTATGGATGCGATGTGATTTATAAATTGGAAAATCGCACAAGAGTTGCCCGGGATTAGAATTTGTGCCCGATATGGCGAAAGACGGTAACGTTTCTATTACATCATGAAACCAAAATAAACGTGGCAATTCGTGACTGCAGTAGTTGCACTTCCCCCTATACCTCCACCTATGCCTATATCCGGGGTAAATGCGTGAGTTTTATTATGTCGTTTTTGAAAGATCTCAAGTTTCATCAATTTATGTTTATAATGAATTTTCCATTACAGGGCTTCACAAATCCTCACTCACTGGCCGTCACGAGGAACGGCTCACATCTCTACGTCACAGAAATCGGACCGAACAAGATCTGGAAATTTGAACTGACCGACGTATATGACAAAAAGTAGAAAATACTACCAGTAGAATAAAATAAGCTTTACATTCACTAATAGAGAATTGCTTAAATGCGGATCAAATTCGCTGCCATGACAACAATAGGTCTTTTGACGTGCAATTTGAGTTCAGTAATGTATGGTTATAACGGACTATATTAGAGGAAATGTAGCATATGTTTCATATAACAATATAATCTTGCGAAACCGCTTTAAACGTTTTAAATAGAAGACGTGTAGGCGTCATAGTCACATATATCTTGCTATAAACATAATATGTAAATGCAAATAGATCTAAAAATGATAGGAATAACCTTACGCCTTGTGACGTTCCAGTTTTAAATATAATTTCAGTAACGGTGAAACGGGGCGTATAAAAATGCATCATAAAGAAATTGAATTTGTTTATTTACACAATAATATTAAATATAAAACTGACATAATTATTAGCAGCTAAAAATAGACTCGGCACATTCTAGACAACATTTGGGCTTTAGGTAACAGTTAGTTGATCAATTTGTGTACTAATCCAAATATGAGGTTCGTTCCGATTAACTCTTGCCTACGATTACGTAGGGCTCTGCATCAAATGGGCATAAACACCAATTAAGAAAGTCACACTCGTGCACTGGGGTTTCCGTACCCACATCCTTAAAAATTTCCTTTTTTATTAGGATACTGGCCATAACACCTATTCTGTAAAAATGATTGCCAGCTAACTACAGTTCAAAGAACTGGAATAAATTCCCTTTTAAAGTAGAACAGACAGACGGCGTAGGCTTAGTAGGGTTCCTTTGCCACTTTTTGAATATGGAACAAATAAAATTGATAGCAAAAAATAGATGTGTAGTCAATGAGGTCCCGGTGAAGAAAATTCCTATTATTTTGATCGTCATAGTATGTATTATTATACGTAAAATTATTCCTGCCATGGCCTTGCAAACACGTAATGTAAGGAACGGGTGGTCCAAAAATTACGCACAGACAAAACAAAGAGAATTGTATGTACTTATGTATAAAATATGTAAATGTTTTTCTTTAAATAAAACTTCAAATTCGTGTAATTATTATATTTATCACATTAATTGTAATGGTCCTTCCAAACCAGTATCTAGTTGATTTATTAACATGAAATAATGGACCAAATGTAGCAAGTGTTTATTGTAGAACGAAATATAAATAATTAATAGCTATAATGAACATTTACTCTCAAATATATATACAACAATGAACATAATACAAAAATGGAATGAATTTTTTAATTGTTTCCCATTCTTATGCTAAAGGTCCTAAAATACCTTTTAAATTATTCATTATTGTGAGTGAATCTAGACCGCAATGCCACTCTAAGTTAAGAGTAATATTGAAGTATAACATACATAGCTTGCTTACAATTCTAACTTTCTTTTTTTCATCACCTTCATGAATAGGACCATATCTGTAAGGAAAAAAGTATATTTTTAATATCATAGTTCTATTTTTAAGAAACTTTATTGTCATAATTTTATTCAGATATACAAACATCAATAAACGAACGAAAAAAAGCGGGACAAGGGTTAAATAGACGGGCCAACAAAAAAAGCGAGACTTGTCAAAATCTAGACATCCTAAAATTTCACACTAATTTAAATCACTGGTTTATTGCGATCGATAAGGTCGATCACAACCCTATAAATTAAGTGACAATAAAACCAGACAATAATATTTGTGAGCCATGCGGGTCCGATATGGTGCTGCCACACCGGTGTTATAAAATTTTATATAACATTTTATAACACCGGTGTGGCAGCATAATTTAGTAAACATTTCTTAACAATTTGTAACATTTTGTAACATTTTTTAACATTTATTAACATTTTTTAACCGCGGGCGGCGGTACTTTTGAGAGCGGCGCCGTCAAAGAAGCCGTAAAGAAGCCGTCAGAGAAGGGCCGATGTCATGTTTTCAAATGTTAGAAAATGTTAAAAAATGTTAGAAAATGTTAGAAAATGTTTTTGTTAACATTTTATAACATCGGTGTGGCAGCACCAATAGTCTCAGTAAGCAGTTGGAACCAATATCTAACACCTATTCTCAGTCTAAATATATACTTACTTATAAATATAACCATGACTATGGCAAGCATAATCCACAGCCAGCACTTCCACGCACTGCGGCTGTGCTCTTGTAACTTCTCCGATTCCACTTTAAGAGACATTACATTACGGTCAGTCAGCTCGGACGACTTTTTCAATGCCTAGAATAAAGATAAATGTTGACTTTAGGTATGGCAACACATATTGATATCACAAATTCTATTCATTTACTTATTAACAATATCTACAAATCATTCGTTCCCAAAGGTTTTTTTTTATAGCATAGACCGGCAATCGAGCAAGTGGGTCACCTGATGGTAAGTAATCTCCACTGCCCATGTAAGCCCACAATACCAATGGAATTATGGGCGCGTTGCCGATCTTAAAGGAAAGGGATAATTGGGGATTGGGAAAGGGAGAGGGATTTGGGCCTTCGGATACCTCACTCACCGTACGAAACGCAGCAGCAAGTCGCTACTTTACGTCGGTTTTCTGTGAGACAGTGGTAACGACCCGGTCGAGCCAGCCCATTCATGCCATAGACAAAACTGTCTACAGCGTAGCTCTACTACTCGTAAAAGGGGAGGTCCACACCCAAAGGTCCATGGGAGATTCGACGGGGGTCTACGTTGCGATCTAATCCTCACATTTGTGTCGAGTTTTTGGAATATGGTATAAATGTAGCTGCAGGGGTCCACCGGAACCAGCAAAATTTTGAAAATGGTCTATGAGAAAAAAGTCTGGGAACCTCGGATCTACATGATAAATTTGAACACAATATGTATGTATATATAAAAGATACATTTTAATGAATAGTACATGTATTAACATAACAACAGTGAATCTGGGTAATTACCACCACTCTGTTTATTTCTGCCGTAAAAACAGTATGTAAGCCTTATTTGTGTTCTGGTTTAAAGAACGTTAAAGTCAATGGAGTACCGGGAATTACGAGACTTTACATCTTAATAAGACGGCCTTTGTGGTGAGAAGCCGCGGGTTCGAGTCCCGTAACGAGACAAATGCTTGTGTGATTCACAAATATTTGTTTCTGGTCTGGGTGTTATCGGACCGCAAGTCCTTCACCTAGTGTGAGGTTAGGACTATGTGTACGAATTTTTGGTGTATTATTACTGTTATGTCTCAGGGCGATGAGCGCAGTGTAGTGCAGTTTTTAAATTCACTGAAAATTTCAAAAGTTGTATAATTAAAAATTATAGGTGTGCAACTGTTTAGTGGCAGGCAGGGCGCCTAACCATCAGACGAGCGACCTGCCTGTCTCATCATTTAGATGAACAACAAAATAAAAAATATCCTACACACATAATCCTGACCTCATACTAAGATACGGGTCTCGCGTCGTGGGTTTCAGGAACGACAAGGAAAGTTTCGGTCTTACAACACTCAGACCCGAAACAAATGTTTGTGGACCACACAAACTAGCTAATCGCACGCTATTCCACGGACGCTGTCAAACTATTACGATTTTATGTTACTTACATCCGTGTCACCTCTAATAATGGTGCTCGCGATTTGCGATTGTTCCTTCAAACTTTTAGTCAGTAATACCATATTCTCGGCCACTTTCTCCTGCATGTTTTGATGGTATTTGAGGATAGAATCAATGTCTTCTTGACTGCTACTATTGCTTGTGAAATTTGGTGCTTTGATTATATTACGTTTTCGCAACGATTCATCACTGTCCTCTGGAATTTGAATTAAAAATCTAATATTACTCTAGGAACTTATTGTAATTGAATTCCAATTAAGCTATTGGTTCTTTTTTCCAGATTTAAAAATACTTTAAGCAATTTTTAGTTTAGGGACAACATTCCAATCATCAATTTATTTATCTAATAATCTCTAATAATTACCTTAAATTTGTCATACACATACTCATAGACAACTGTTGCTCCCTTTAACAGTGGAGGAAAACATTGTAAGGAAACCTGTATTGCTGAGAATTCTTTATTTGTAAGTGAAGAATGTGTTATTGTAAGTATGTGAAAGTTTAAGCCATGCCCAACTGTGACACATATAATATAGGGCTGGAGTTATAAAAAATACATATTACCAATTTTTTAAAAATACAAAAATATCTTTTAAGCTTACCAAGTCCAAAGAGTTCTGAACGTAACTCAACGCCATATTTGACTACTGTTTTCTGATGTATCTCTTGTGCTGATGCGTCCGTCGACATTGTGGCCACACCATGTGACAGCTGCTGAACAGCTTCCAACTAGAATAAACCAGACAACACACGCTTTATTGTATTTATTTAAAATAAGAAATTATTTATATACTGTACTACAATTAAAACTTAATCTACGTATAAGGTCCAATCGGCGGTCTGCGATAATAATACAACAATAGTGTAGAGACTATCCCGATCACACACCCGCCACTGTAACTCCTGTGCACCAGGATCAACAGTGGCACGCATTTTGTCGACACCGAGCAGTGAAGCTCGGCGAGTCTCTGGGAATACCTAAGGGCGCGTTTATATGACACGGAATCCCACCGCGTTGCGGCCGCGCGGCCGCCGCGCGGGCGCCTCGCTCGAATCACTCGAAAAACTAATGTAAACTCTATTGACTAAGCCATAATGTTTAATTCTTCGCAACGCTCCAACCACGCGGCGACTGCGCGATCGTGTAAACGCGAGCGCGGCGACCGCGCGGTTGGTTACTCACAAAGAATTTCAACGTTAAGTCCTAGTTAATAAAACATACATTTGCTATGACTGAACAGTTAGTACGCGATCAACGCCCGGCCGCCGCGCGGCGGCCGCACGAAATTTTTCGCGTCGTCTAACCGCAGCCTAAATGTCTTTGTCCCGCAACGAAATTAATCATATAGAAGGTTAGGGAGAAGTTGGAAATAAAATAATAGTGTAGTAATACATTCAATAATATTGATTTATTTTTGACGTGTAGATGCGTCAAAACTACCGCTCCCGCCATTTGATGTACAGTTCATACTCCATCATGTAGAGCAGCCTTTAGGCGATCAGTGCCACCCATTTATATTTCCAAAACAGATGAGGTGCATAACTTTAAGCTTAGTACTATACAATATGTGCAAAATTACTTGGCCAGCCAATGTTAGTCACCTCACCTGCCTTCTATGCCTAGCATCAGTCTTTAGTCTATGAAAACAACAACCGCAATGCTGCTCATGACAACTTCAGGCTAGCTGTTATTTTGCACATATTGTGCATAACGCAGTATAGTTATTCCATACGACTTGGAAACAATCCTGTCTAGCAAAGTATGTTTCCAGCATTAATGTAACCATAAATGCAAACTTTGGAATTACATGCTTCAGAGCCCCTGACTGCTATGACTAGTCCAATGAGGCTTAAGATACCACCTGGTATGGGAGGCAGTGGCTTAGCTTTGGTCTGACCTACATGTTCATGAGTTATAATGACTGCTTACACCGAGGTGGACCTTTTGCTTGTCTAATTATCCTATACAGTAAAAATATGGCACTTACTTTTTCAGTAGGACTGTTCAATGTGGCAGTTTGCACAACACCTTTCAGAAACGTAGCCCTCTTTGTATATTCGGCTATACATTCTTTTGGAGCTTTACTAGAACAGTTGAAATTATTATATTTAAATTAACTTTCATTATTAAAAATGTCAAATTTAAAAGTCATAAACTAGCAATATGACATATTATGCTGCTCATTAAGTACTTTAGAGGTTAGAGTAATTATCAATTGTTTCATTCTCTGTATAGTGAAGTGACCACACTGGACTGTATGGTTATGCAGCAGCAGTCTAAATATAATTTCGAGAGATATGCGTCCTTCAAGTCATCGAAATTATAGAGGCCTAAAGCACTAGGTGGTAGATCCCTCATATGCAAGAGGGTGTCTGAGTTGGTACCACTGCATTGTCTATTTCTGCCACCAAGTAGTCGTGCGTAAACACCATTGTGTTTCACTTTAATGTTCTGTATGTTGTTGTTTTTGTTTATATTATATTGCTTAACATTAGGCAACTGATTTGTTTCATCATTCATCAAGCTAATAAAATAAATCTCTGACTAAATTCAAGTAAATTAAATGATTATTGTTTGGAATTTTGGTGGGAATTCTGTTGTTGTGATTAATGGCATATTTTAGAACGAGTTTAATATGGAGTTTGTTGTATAAATATGTTGTGAGATTTTGCAATGATCATCAATGTTGATGAAAAGTGTATCGAAACATTAAAATAAGAGAATATGGGAGATTTTGTCTGGACAAGTAGATTGACTTTGGTCGTTCGATCCGCCGTTGGGAAAAATCCTCTATGAAACATTGTAGTGGAAAGAATTCACACCAAAACGCACCAAGTTTTTAAAAACTGGGCACATCAAAATTTCATTATTGTTTTGCAGACTTGAAATGATTATTTATTTTTATGACATGCATAATAGTGCGAAGCGTAAATATACGTGCACCAGGAAAGCAGCAATCAGAGAGGACTAGCGCAGGATTGTCAAACGAGCCACAAATCCTGACGTGACGACCACGACCACTCTGCCAAGAGTGTAACGACTAAGAAGAAGATAATAATGCGAAGTATTAAATAAAAAAAAAAAAAGATTGTTATAAAGGTTTTAAAAAACATACTCTGGTCCAGTTTTCAACTCCGTAATCATGTCATTTAATGCTTCGACGTATTTCTTCAGCCTCCAGTTCCCGTCGATAGATTCTTGTTTGGCAATTAACTCGCATTTATTAAGGAGTTGCCTTACATTCATTTCTAAACGGGATTTTTTGGGCACAGTACCAACGCTTTTTAGTTTTTCTATCGCCATTGTATCTACACCATTAAGAATGGTCAAACTACTAAACAGAACTAGTTGCCACAAACTAATTACATTAAACTGTTTCAATTCTGCATGTTATTTATTATAAGTATTATTTTTTCACAAAACTGACGAAAAGCAGCAATATGTTTTTTATTTACATTTGACATTTGACAATGACAAATTGACATTTGTATTTGTCAATTTTGGTGCACGTCGCGCCAACGTAAAAAAAGTTACATTGTTGCAATTACAAAAAATCTTGGCTTTCCATTGGTTTAACTACCAATGGAAAGTCAAATTTTTTATGTTTACACGAAGCCAGGATGATCAAGTCACCAAGTCCCCACCACCACTACCAGTGGTGTAAACGCTACACTTAACGCACTGGGTGAGAGTAAGATGACACTTGTGCACGGCCTCGCTAGGAGTGTTATAACAAAAATCTATACGAGGATGCAATGGCACCACGAACTTAAAGTGGAGGCAACTTCCATGAAGATCTATGGTATTTTGATGTGCTACTATAATAGAAAGACAGTTTGGTCCACAATCAATAGTCAGATGGATAAAATAATTAGCCCACAAACTATCACGTGTTGTTTAAATCTTTACTCTTACTTGTGACCGGCACACATGTGCGTGTTAGTTCAAGTGCGGCGCCACACACTTGTCTTACGTTATTTTCCCAGGCTAGGCGCTACGCGCTAAAGCACATACATAGGTCTTTTTTTCTAAGTGGCTGGATAGATCGAATGTTAGAATTGAAAAAAAATAACTACTACATTATATCGTTTTTTGAAGTGATAACTTCTTATGGGAGGGTGAACCGAAACGTTCCGTAACGCGAGCGGTCCGTCGACCAGTCAGCGTTAGCCGACCTCCCTGGAACATCGATAATTTCGAAGTCCCAGGTGGCGTCACACAGTGACCAGTTGGCTTGGACCGGACTTTGACCGGACTTCAACCGGCATTTGACCGGACTTCAACCGGCATTTGACCGGACTTCAACCGGACTTTAACTGGACTTTGACCGGGCTATGATAGGACTTTAACCGGGGTTTGACCGGACTTCGATAGGTCTTTCGCCGGACTTAGACGGGACTTTGACCGGTATTTGACCGGACTTTAACCGGACTTTGATAGGGCTTTGACCGGATTTTGACAGGACTTTAACCGGACTTCGACCGGACTTTGATAGGACTTTGACCGGCTTTGATAGGCTTTCACCGGATTTTGGCAGGACTTTGATCGGGCTTTGACCGGATTTTGACAGGACTTTGAACGGATTTTAACAGGACTTTGAACGGTATTTGACCGGACTTCGACCGGACATTGACTGGACTTTAACCGGACTTTGATAGGGCTTGGACGGATTTTGACAAACTTTGACCGGGCTTTGACCGGATTTTGACAGGACTTTCACTGGACTTTGATAGGGCTTTGTCCGGGCTTTGACCGGATTTGACAAACTTTGACAGGACTTTGACTGGACTTTGACCGGACTTTGACCGGATTTTGACCGTACTTTGACCGGACTTTAACCGGACTTCGACCGGACTTTGACTGGGCTTTGACCGGACTTTGACCGGGGTTTGACCGGACTTGACAGGACTTTGACAAGTCTTTGGCCGGACTTCGACCGGAATATGACCGGATTTTAACAGGGCTTTGACATGACTTTGACCGGACTCGCCACTCTGGCCTCCCTTTCTCTCACGCATACGGCAGCAGTAGGCAGGCTCCTCCGCTCTCACTTTAACCCACAGTAGTTTAAGTTATCACTTCTGTCGAGCGTCCCGAGACGCACATTTTTTTTTGTTTTAAGGTCGAATGCTTTAAAAATTTATATCTGGGAAACCATGTAACCATAAAATACAAATGATAGATCCGATTTTATTTTACTTGATCCTGATTGCTATGAATGTCTTGTTGTAGGCATAGTATATTTAGAAGTCTGTCTGTGAGAATGGATCAACCAAAAATAACGCATTTCATCTAACCAAAGAGAATATAACCACTACATTGACATTTAACAAAAACGGGCGGGCCCGCGGGCACGAGCTATTTGTAAATTAAACCAATTGCTGTGTTGAATACCATTTAATGTACGAAATGAAAGATTACTTAATTAAAAATGTAAACTTTAAGATTTTGCCAACTGTTTTTTCGCAGCCTCAGCTTCAGCTTCGCTCTTTTCAAAGTCTGCAATCAGTTTTTCAACCTCAGCACTTGTCAACACTCTGATTATTGTCTTGTTGTCCTTGCGTGTTAAAGTTGCCATCTCCACTGAAATAATAATGGATTATCAGTTTATTGCAAATATTAAAAAAAAAAGTAAAATGAAATATATAAGAGTCAATGATTTAAATATTTCTTTCCCCATTAGTATAGTATAAAGCCAACTTAGGTTGATAAATCATAATGTTTTTTTTTAGTTCAAATCCCAGTTTGGGTAATCACAATTTGATTTGAGTTACAGTTTTCAATTTGAATAATCACACCCGAGTTGCCTGGACTCAAATAAGATTGTAGAATGTGGATAGTCATGGGCTTATATGTATGTATTATTTAATATATGGTTAGAGAAAACTCTTGATCTTGAGCTGATCTCATCATTCATATTCCATTTGAACCAACACAAAGAACCTTAGGTTTTTAAAGGATAACATTTAACATGTTTAACATGATGTTAAATGCTTGGGATTGGTGAGTCATGTACTATGAGTGTTTTGACAATTTAGTTATATTTTAGTAAGCTGTAGCTTCATGCATAAGATTTGTTAAAAATCCAAACAGTTCACCTTTTTCTGGAGTTAGTTTAGTCATATCTAAAGTCTTGCTGAGAACTTTGATAGCTAAAGCCTGGGCTTCAGCAAGAGTTGTCTCATTTTCTTTGTACTCTTGCTTCAAACTCGACACTGCAGCCTAAAAACAATTTTGTGTTAGTAACTTCAACAATTGACTTGTAAACCGGAGTTGTGGTATCCATTGAGCAGTTTCCCATTTTGCTTCATACTCAAAAAGATTTCAACTGAAGTTATAGGGACCAATTTCTGGGTAAAGCCTGTGAAGTGTATTCCATCAGCCAGTTCCAGATATGTGAACAAAGAATTATCCACTTATTAATTGTATGTGATGTCATTCGGTAACTTGTGTAATTCCAAGCTGTTCGGTGATAACCATAAATATTTATAGTATACCATGCATACCATAGCTATGATTGTTTTAGTTAGAATGACCGAAACAGGCCCTATAAAGGAATTCATTGAGGGGTGGGTAGATATTTGTTTACATTTCTGGAACTGTCTGATGGTATACACTGTAGAATCTGAAGGCCTAATTTCCCCCTCTGCTTCCCAATCCCTTCTTTATCCTTTCACTTTAACATCAGCAATGAATCCGTAATTTTCTGATATTATGGGTTTATGCTTATGCTATAAAAAAAGAATACAAAAATAATAATCAAAATTGATCCATTATTGGTTGTTGCCTAACATAAATTTTAATAAAAAAACAAACTACAACAAATTTAGGAGCTCTTTCTTTTAAAATCTATAAAAAGATATGAAATTGATAATTATATTTAGGTGACTTACTAGATATGCTGGAAAAGAAGTAAATCTCACAACTCTTATTTCAGTATTTAGGTGCAAGATTGTTAGGTTTTTTTACTACTTACAGCACTGTTATTTCCTATACATGTGGCTTTCCATCCACCGTAATTACCACTAGGATCAGACTGGTAAAGTTGGTAACCATAGTGTTTGTCCCATCCCATGTACAAAATAGATACACCGAAAGGTCTTTTGCCTGTGAAGTAAAAAATAAATTTATTAAATCATACATTATGTGTATTGTGCTAAATAATTTTATGTGGTTATTGGTTATACAATAAAGAGTTTTGTATTGTATTGTATTATTTCATCAGCATACAAAAATTTATAGATCAATGTTACATGTAGTATTCGAGTGATTTGCATTTTTTTTGTTCCACAGCATTCAGATGACAATACTCTGTTGTATACAGAGCATGTCAAAATGGAAAATATATAAAGTATTCTAAAATTTAATCTACCTCTTATAGTCCAATCTAATACCTTTGAAATCTGAATTTGCTCTACTAGAAAAATTGCCATATTTGTTTATGGGACTATGTATAGGGATTGTCGAGATACTCTACAATATTTTTAAAGTCAATGAGTATAATATCCTTTTGCAATCAAAACATACTTATAAATTTGTCAAGTTTCCATAACTAATATCATTACATTTAGTTTACATTACATTTAGTTTACAATCAGTTTTATAATTACCTCCATACTGTGTGTATGCTTGTTTCACATCACAGAGCCATGAGACCAGTTGCTCACATGGTATGGACTCTCCATACTGCAGCAAATACCTTTGAGCGATAAGTCTCAGTTCGTTTGTGAGCACATTAGCGTCGGAAGTGATGCCGGCCACGGAACAAACCATATCATCATTCAACTTGTAGATTTTTTCAGAAAAGAACACTTCATCAAGCAGTTTATTAGTGTTTCTGCGTTCAGCGGCCAAAAGTATACCGTCAGTGGCCAAAATACCGAGTGATGTACCTGCATGACTGATCGCTTCCATCGCATACTCGACTTGGTATAGACGCCCTGAGAAATAATAAAGGTGATGTCGAAATTGCATAGTTAATGAATATAAAGATACATTTGAACTGCACAATATTACCTTCTGGGGAAAATATTGTTGTACGTGTATCATAACGCCGAGCCTGTTAAAAAGAAATTTATTGTTATGAACTTGAATGACCAAGCAAGATGTAACTAACCTGTAAAATGATTATTTACTATTAATATAACTAAATACGATGACGTGACTTACCATGTTTATGAAATTATGCTATTTTATACAGAAAATATCAAACGGAGCCTTTATTTTTTCTGGGTAATTATAAAAAATTAACAAACTGGCTTGGTTTTGCCGGATTGTAAGATGACTTTGACATTTAGAAAATGACAATCGCTTTTTTATAAACTATTTCACGGCCTGGATACCTATCTTTTGAGACTGTCAACTATTTGTTGCTATTCCTTTATTTTTCAAAAACGATGTTCCATGAACCATGGTATAAAAGCTAATTTCAAGTTATTATCGAAGTTTTGGTGTTCATTCCTTTCAGTACGATTTTTCGCAGACGACAGCTTCACTTAGGAATCTGTGCAGACGACTTTTTCCAAGCAAATAGAACGTACGATTCGTTCAAAAATCCACAAAATTCACATTTTATTCATATTGTTCATCATTATTAATTTTAATGTCCAATCCAAGCAGTCTACACCTTTTTTATAAAATAAATTGGAGTGGAGTGGAGTGGAGTCTCATAAAGCCTAGTAATTTCACCGGCTTCAATGTCCTTCAAGCCGAAACACAACAGTACTTACTCATTGTTCTTTGGCGGCAGAAATAGACAAAACGTTGGTACCAACCCAGACGGTTTCTCGCATACGCAGGTGTGGAGAATGATGTAGGGAATGATTAAAGAAACAAAGTATACCTAAATGGTTCTGACACATTTTATGTACCACAATTCAATAATAATTAATATCAAATGTCAGCTTCCCTTTTGAAAATGTTTACCCTTAGATATTGATATATAGATATTGATATGCCGCTTGTATGTACATACGAAAGTCCGTTTGGGTGGGTACCACCACTTTGCCTAAGTATTTTTGTCGCCAAACAGAAAAGTGAGGTGTAGGTTTCAGTTATATAATAATGTACTCTGTGGGTGTAGGTGAAGGACATTGAAACCAGTGCAGTGAAATCATTGGGAAATATGAGACTCATCATCTTATATATCGGAATGAAAAACGCAGTCCAATTCCATGCAGTAATTTGTAACGTGTTGCTATCGTTTATCGCAGGCGTGGCGCTTGCCACTTATCTTCAGACGAGCAACCTGTTCCTCTCGTAATTCAGGCAAATAAAAAAATAGTCATTATTCATAATTTCTTGTATTCTTCTTCTTCTATTATATATTCTTATCTCATTCGCAGTGAGGTGGCGCAACATGTTTTTATAACAAGATTTGGTTTATAGTTTTTAAGGTCCGGCTGCCTGCCAGTCGTCAAGTGTCAACCTCTCTTGTATTACTTTATTTACTTTTTGTATTACTTTTAAATATAGTGTATTAGGTAAGCTGTATGTCTATGTAAGTATTAAAGTATTAGAAAAGTTAAAATGAAATACATAGGTATTAAAAAAGACACATTTATTCAAAAACTCATCTATACACATTTAGGTCACTTCTACTTTATATCATTATAATTTAATAACAATATAAGTAACTACGTCATAATACAAATCCACAAACACACGTTGGCTTACCTTATATTTATTTACGTACGTACATAAATAAAATTGTATAAATAAAAGGGCAGATACTATTTAAACCAAAACAGCGAACCCAAATACACAATCACTACCGGAATTTTTATACGTAACGATATTTGAGTTACGCATAAAAATTATTACGGATGCACGCTTAATACAACGCTCATGTTACCTATTAATTAAAAATTTAAAATTAATTTTGAAGTATAAAATATTTATAGAACGGAAAATATTATGAAATTGCCCTAACTATAATTTAGATATTGTATCATAAGCTTCTCCATTAGGTAATGAACTAATTACTATACGCTATGATGTTTTAATAATAATCCCCGAGACGGACCGGACGGCCGGCAATGCGAAAACTTCGTGCTGGAGGTGCCAAAGCGTTCCGAGTCTAAGGGATTTTTTTAAACTCAAAGGGGACTCAAAACTTAAAGGGCTACAAAGGCAGAGAAGAGCAGGTATACCAGAACCTCCTGGAACCACCGCGCTTGCGCCGAAGAACGACCCCGTGGGGATTTTATTCGCTACACCGACGTAAATTAGTTAGGGTTTCGCTAAACCTCGGGTGTAAGCTATATCTGAAGGCTGGTGAGTCTGCCATAAACCTGCCAACCCTGGGTTAGGAGGGTATCCGTAAGATAGATTTTATACGGATATTTTAAACCAGCATACCTACTGCAAGATACTGTATTAAACTTAAAAATGCTTAAAAAGTACATGGCTTTCAAGTTACAACTGTTCACATAGCTACAGTTGTTTTAGACATTATTGATTTTCAAGCAATTCAAAAGATTATAAATTATTGTAATCTTATTGTCGTACTTATACTACACTAATACTAAGCGGCACTATCACCATCTGTCGAGCCTGCCACGTCAACTAGTCACATAGCGTTTCTCGTAGTAGATACCAAGTCGACGATTGGCTGAACAATTACGTAAATGATAATGTTAACAACGAAGACCATCAATGCAGTGGACAAACCTCCTTGAGAGGCACTGAAATAGTCCATTTTGAATCCCATAGTCAATGTGATTAGTCCCATGGAAACCGAAAATAATCCGACTGCTAAATGAAGAATCTTCACTGGTCCACTCTTGATCATTAGGCGTACCTTCGATGAGAACAGTGCAATGATGCCGCTGATGAAACTGATTAGGGTAAATATTAATGCGATCACACCTGAAACATGTATTTTTATGTTAATAGTCCAGTTGCTAGCAGACGCAGATGCAAGGGGCAGAGACCAATAGGGCGCAAATGCCTCTCATTGAGACAAGAGAAACCGAAATACTTATCCCATCACCCCCCGTAAATTTAAGCGAAATTACACCTCCACTCGTCTTATCAGTGAAACATTCCTATTTTATATTTTCGTCTGGCTGCTAGTATAAATTTGATATGTCTATGATTGGAAATTGTGGCCGATAAGGTAATAGACACGACACATCATGGGACGGTAATGAGCTCGACCTACCGCGGGTGTGCAATAGTAGTAGTGTAAGTTGCACCTCTACCCTTACCATGCTACTGCATGATAGGGCTTAGGCCTTTGTCCAGCATGCTGGCCATTAGGCCGACCCGCATTAGCGGGCTGGCAGACTTCATATTCCTTTGAAAAATCTTCCTCACGATGTTTCCTTCACCGTTAAAGCAAGCGATAATTAATAATTAATATAAAAGTAATTTAGAAAAGTCGGAGGAGTATGCTCTTGGGGCTGGTTTCAACCCTGCGACTTTCGTCTCGACATTCCGTACCACTCCCCACTTGCACTTATGGATATACATATAAGATTGACAACTTTGATGTTGACAATAAGATCATTTTTTTAAAGATTTATTGTTGCAATATGAAAATATAGTTTAGATTATTTCAAGCATTTTCTGAATGATAACGTCAGAGTTATCTTTATTATCATCTGATGAAACATGCGAATATAAAATAAAGGTATTTTTTACCAATATTTATCATAACATATTACTCAGTAAAACGTAACTTTTAAATTGCTAAGTCATAATATTAAGTAAAATGCTGTATCTATAGTGAAGCATAGTATTGGTTAACATAGATGAAAAATAATTTCGGTATTATTTAGGTTTTACTTCGGTATTACTTAAAGGGAATGAAATGATGGTGGAATGATGAAACACTCAATGGTTTATTTGAAATGTTGACAGTATTTAACCTATATTTTTTCATCTAATAATGCAAAAAACAAAACTTACCGCAAATACCATGGGCTGTTGAAATCTGCATATTGACTTCGGCCAGTCCGAGGAATGTGCCGGCTATGACAAATAGAGCACCTATGAGCTGCAAGCATCCATGCACGATGCGTTTACTATCCTTAGACAATTGGGACGACCAGGAATTGTGCCTGTGAAGCGTTAATATTGCTTCTACTAGAAACAGTTGATACTGAAAAGTAGAAAACATATCTATCTAAAGAACATTTGCAAATAACATTGAATTGAAAGTGCATTGCGGTTCAAGAACTAGAGTCTTTAAGTAAGCTGTAAGCTAACAATCTCGCTGTAGACACGAGGCTATTCAAGTCTATTGTATGAATTTGCTTGTTCGGCTAAATGATTATTACTGCTTCATAAAAATCCCACATGAAGCTTGCTCTTGCGTTACATACGGTGAGTGAGATTTCTGGAAATCCAAAACTTCCTTCCCCTTTCCAATCCCCATTATTTTTTTTCAAGATCGGCAACGCATTCATGATTCTTCTGGTATTGTGCATGTTTGGGGCTGTGTAGATCACTTACTATCAGGTAATCCATTAGCTCGTTTGCCATCTTCTGTTATAGACAAAAAAAAACTAAGGGTACAGGAACTTTTTTATAGGGTAGACCAGATTTTATTTACTGCCTACAGTTAATATAATAAAAACATATCGATAGATAAAGACAGATAGGGATGGTTATCTGGGTTTCGGTGTGGGCAGCAGGATTATAAGGTGATTCAGGCATTCCTTAGCCTTCCTTACTATACCAAAACAACATGACTCACAGGAAGTAAAAAAAGTAAAGTTTTAGTAGTCGTTAAGCAGATATGCAAGCCTCTTTGATAAGATGTTTGTTATTAATTATGTTTTTTATATCGTCCATAAAGATGCTTCTGAATGCATATATATTTGTCGCGGTGTCGTAAGGATATTGATCGTACGTTATATTGATCCGACCTTCTTAGAATTTACTTAAGTCAAACGGAACTAGATACTTTCTTTTTCCCGCCCGGAAAATCAGGATACTTTCGCAACCCCGGGGAAGGACAGACGGTTATGCCGGACTCAACAGCCTTCCAATCAGATCGAACCCCTAACCAAGATCCCTCCCTACACTGCTATACTGACTCAAAACCCCGCGGTGGCCTTCTTCAGCACAATTGAGACGATCCCAGGGGATCCTGAATGTAATCTGGGTTGCTGCGGGAGCCGCCTCTGCGCTATGTCGCTTTACAGGGACTTAGAAGCCCATTACAATACTGATGCATATCGGCGTCTGTGGCAGCACGATGTTATGTGCTGCCGTACATCTTCGAGTCGCATCGAGAAATCGAACTACGAAATTAATGTTTGTGGGTTACACAAACATAATATTATGTCTCGGCGCGGGAATTTAATCCGCGACCTCTCATTTCATAGCCGTCTTTCGCCCGCTGCGTCACGGAGACTATCATGCTGCTTTATAATAATAGATAAATTATTTTCGTAAATTTTGCAACCGCCATTGTTTTTGAGGAACTGTTTAAAATAGTTATTATTTGTGCATTCGACTTAAAATCCGGTTTCTTTTATAATATTTACGTTTCCTTGGCCGTCTAACTATCGCATGGCTCACGCAGAGACATTAAACATCATAATAATATTTGCAATACATACGCCAGTTCCCGCAAATATTATGTGCAATTGCAAATTGGTGATTGCTCCGTTCGATGACGAGGTCAGCGCGAAGTGCCATGTACAGTATACCACTATCGCCACTTGCATATGATGAAGCAAGTTGAACAGCTGGCAGATTGCAGCCCACGCTGAATCCCACGAAGAGCTGTACGCGTTTCCACTCTCTTCGTCGTATGTCGCCGGAGCACGAGTTATCTCAGCCTGATACGGAACATGTTCACGAACTTCAAACATCTCCACTTTATCCACTGAATGTTGACTCGTACTTGGCCTATCCATCTTCGTTCGTTTACTCCGAGTAGACACCACGAATCGAAATCAAGTTTCAAAGAAACTATCGTTAAAAAGGTGGCACGCGGTCACATGGAGTTTGGCCGACTTTGGTACTAAATTTTTTGAGTATTTGCTTGAGATAGTGATACTCTTGTTTATGATAAGATGATAGAATTCGATCCTATCATAATCGAATTGACAGTTTTGAGATAACGATCTTGCGTAACCGTGTGATAATGTGAGATGATGGTAACTTCGGCAGATTACTTTTATCGCGTTTTTCTTATTTGTAATGTTGATTTTTATAACACTTTGAATGAGTGGTTCTTTGTTGCGGGCATATTGTTGATTCGACCTAAATACACACTTTCATTTTGGAATAACAATCGGATGAAATGTGACTTCCTTCGCATGCATTTTTTATGTTTTATGAGAAGTGGAACTGAATAAAAAATATGTGTTTTATAACTTTCTTTAAATCGGTCAACATAAGTAACTCTGCTAGTTCACTAATGTAGATCTGAACCTATGGAAGTTTGAAACAGAAAATAATTTGAAATTATAACGGTGACTATTTTTGCATTGGCCTTAATGACGAAACGAGCAGTTCGCTCGTGTGATGGTAAACGCCACGTGTTCCCAAAAACATAAGCAACACTATACAGAACCTCGTATGCACCACCATAAAACACTGTATGGCAATAGATTGCGTTCGTCACCCCGAGACTTGGGATGTTAAGTCTCAGAAAGGCCAGTAATTTCACTGGCTTCAATGACCTTCAAACAGAAATATAACAATGCTCACACACTGCCGCTTGGCACCACAAAAAGATAAAGTGGTGGTATAAACCTAGATGGCTTCTCGTGTACAACGGATCTACCACCTAATTTACGAAATCATTTTTGTAAAACTTTGAATTTCGGGGAATTAAACGATTGCGTTGATTTTGCTATGTAGCCTTTGTACAGTAATTATGTGTCCCACTGTAGTCGTCCGGTTTTGCTCAGCGATGTGAATTTTAAATAATGTGAAAAGATTGGAAAATTAAATCTGTACTGATTGATTAAAATATAGTAGGTAAGTATTTCTTAGTTTTCTGTACTTCTTCGAAACGCTAAATCAAGCATTAAAATACACAATATGGAGTTGTGGACGTTCATTTCTTTTTTCTTTTATTTTTGACAGCCTCCGTGGCGCAGCGGGCGAGTAGACGGCTGTGAAGCGAGAGGCCGCGGGTTCGATCTCTGCACCGAGATAAATGTTTGTGCGATCCACAAATATTTGTTTCGGGGTCTGGGTGTTGTGAGACTGAAAGTCTCTCGTAGTTCCTGATACCCACGACACAAGACTCGTATCTTACTGTGGAGTCAGGACTATGTATGTGACTTCTGAGTGTATTTATTTATTACATTTATTATTTCTGATTAAATTAGGTAATTAATAATATTTTAATAAAGCGGAATTCTATTATGGTTAGAAAATATTCATTAAGACCACTAGTATAATTTGATTCCCACGACGCCACATGCTCTGACGTATCGCGCTTCCTATCGCCTGGCAAGAATAAACTTTTGCAACCAGAAGTATTATTTTAAATTTAAAATTATACGCAAGATGGCGTTAGCTTGTCTGTTTGTCACAAATGTTTTGACTTCATGGCAATAGATGGCGTTTACAACCATAATATAAGAAGTCCCAAATAACTTTCCGAGAATGCATAAAAAACAATTGTCTAAACTTTTCCAAGAATAAAAAATCTCCGTCGATAAAAATAGAACGAGTTTAATTTGATCGTGGGCTATATTTTACAACATTCTCAAATGGAAGTCGAAATAGGTGAACAAGAAAAAACTTTCTAACATGCCGCTTGTAATTAGGGAGGGACCTGTGACCGCCTTCGAATTAATAAGCCCGCTAATGAATTCTTCCCTCCCTGAGGGTCTGGGTGAGGCGTGGCCCATTTGTCAACAGTAACACGTGATAATGAGCGGTCAACGGGTCACACTACAGATTTTATATTCTGTACTTGCCTTATTTTTCTAGTGAATCAATAAATCAGATTGTTTAGTTCAGATAGTGAGTTCACAGGTTTGTATAGAGTATAAACGCTCCTTAATTAATTTAATAGGTAAAGCTAAAGAAGTTTTTAATAGGTAAGGCTAGTAGAGAAGCAAAGTGATTTAAACTATCTATTCATGATTTAGCATTTGTTTCACCACCTTTGAGTAAATGCTTACCAAATAAAGTATAGCACATTCATAAGGACAAGGACACTCATAATTTCATATTAGGTATATAACGACAGAAAGATGTCTTCATGTATTTTGAAAAATAGCTGTCCTATACAAGTAAGAAATAATCGTTATTATTATCCCGCTAACACACCCGCTACCTGCTACTTTAACTCCTGTAAGCAAGGATCACCATTGGCACGCATTTTTTGACAATGCAATGAGCAGTAATGAAGCAATATGAGTTACTAAGAATTAAAAACTGTCTTTACCCCGTAATGAAATTAATCAATTAGAAAGATAAAAGTAAGTTGACATAAACATTTTCCAATTCCTTCCGTAGCAAATCGGGAGACAAAATAATGAACTAAAGAGGTATTAAGCTCAAGTGTAAGGATATTTACAAGTGGAGTAGCCAGACGTAAAGCACCGCGGGTGTTATTTAATGGGTCCTATCATGCGAGCTGTCAAACTTGATTCTAGTAGTAGGTATGCCAAAAAAGCCAGAATGCACGGAATCTTCTTCTAGTCTCAACAAGATCCATGAACATTAAATATAAAACTGCCAGATGTTATTTACATAAATAATGTCTAACATGATTTTGCGCTCATCGTGCAAGATGTACTTTCAAAGAATATTAATGTAGGTAATACAAAGTCAGGTGCAGACATTGATATACAGGGTTTTTGTATATCAATGGGTGCAGAGCGAGGACACGCTGGCGAATCAACTTAGAATACCTAGTTTACACATTAAGTTGCCATAGCTCGTGAAGAATTGTGAAATGTAGTGGAGAAATTTCTAGCCAAATATTTATTAGGTGATCGCGAATCGAAGGGGAAATACTGATAAAGATGCCGTTATTTAATAAAATTATCCTGTCGATGTTCGATACAAATTTCGAAACGTGGTCTATAAAATTACTGATTCTTACGAACTCACGCAACGTTAATTTTTTTTTATCCATATTCTGTCTCGTCGAGTAATATGTACCTCCTGCACCTCCAGATCAACTGGAAGTACGTAGGCAAGGACGAGCAAAGCTTCGGTACTAAGAGATTTACACAAGAATATCAACGCTGTCTCTGAAGCCATTTTCTGCGTACGGCTCTGATAATAACTAGGCCACTGCTGATAGGGTTTTCGGGGTCTTGTCGTCACTTTTAGGTATAATCCATATTAAACCGTTGTGCCAAACGCTACATTATTTGACTGTAAAAGTTTCAGTCTAATATTGTGTAACAGGCCTTTGATCTATTTAAATTTAAAACTATCATTGCTAATTGCCCGCTATAACTGGTAAAGTATCCTACTTAAGGATATATTATTTTTCTTATTTATTCTCATAAATAATATTTTTACACGCAAAATAAAGAAGCAAAAATATCATATACCATTATAGAACGTAACTATGTTTTTTATAATAGCATCGGTAAGGTAATCCCGCACTTATGCGGTCATTAACTCGCCCCGTGCGGGATGCATGCAGGTAACATTACACTTCCCGAGTTGCAACGATTATAAATCGATAGTCGGCATCGGCATCGTGTATCGATTATAGCCGATTATTGATTTTGATTTATTGAACCGTGCACGTCAATCGCCGCCTTATTTTTAACGTGATTGAAACCTTAAAGGGTTTGTGTCTACATGTTATTTATAGAGTAATTTGCCTGTATTCCGTTTTTTGTAGTTACTAGTTAGGGGTACCTAATCCGTAATTTTTGTTTCTTGATAATAATTGGATAATTTGTTAACTAGGGTAGGTATTGTGCTGTGAATTCTAAGCAATTGCATCTTCACTGCTACATGTTTGTCGGCCAAAACTTGTTTCATAACGGATACATACATTATGTTTGTCACTTTGTCCTTTGATAACTATAATTTAGCTAGATAAAAGAATAACGTTTTACTTATCGGCGATTTTGCAGTCTCGAAGTAAATAATATAAATATGAAACATAATTGTATATAACCAGCAATAAAAATATCCTGAAGTCAAATAGAAAACCATATCTAAGTTTTAAATGGCTAAAGGGATTTTTTTAAACAACTCTGAGTACCAATTCAATTCAATCAACTATCAAAAAAGCGCATATAAATCCGGTCTATTTTTAGACGCTACGATGCCAAATGACACACACACAGCCAAAGTGGTCAAAACACTCATGTTTTTTGTCGGAGGTTAAAATATAAGACGGCAAAAAATGTGACCATATTATCAATTCATTTTGTTAACATTAAGAAGCGTGTGTCAAATTTGTGCTACCCAAATTAGCTGCTAAATGCGTTATATAAAAATTAAATTGGCCATTGAAAAATCAACCTTTGACAAATTAATCTATATACTAATAATAAAGCTGTAGAGTTTGATTGTTTGTTTGTTTGTTTGTTTGAACGTGCTAATCTCAGGAACTACTGGTTCGAATTGAAAAATTCTTTTTGTGTTGGACAGTCCATTTATCGAGGAAGGCTTTAGGATATATAACATTACGCTGCGACCATTAGAAACGAAGCATCAGTGAAAAATGTTGCAAAAGCGGGGAAAATTATTCATATTTGAAGGCTTCCGTTGCTAAGCTACCCAAATGTATACTAATATTATAAAGCTGTAGAGTTTGATTGTTTGTTTGTTTGTTTGATCACGTGGGCGGAGCCGCGAGCAAAAGCTAGTATTAAATAATCGAGAGAAATCTACTCTTTTCGAGGTAAGATGACTCCTAATTCATCACACAGATTCAGCGGGCGTGGAAAACGAGGACAAACAAACATGCACAAAAATATCGACTATGTAATAAAATGAGTTTCATAACATAAGGAATATTAACTTTTCTTTAGACCAGAGAAGGGGACACGTATATGTAATAGGTAACTGCCGAAATATCTAGTTTAATTTTGAAAATATTTTTAGAGGGGTGCCGAAAAAATACTTTTAAAACCACCACTACCACTACTGCTTTGTCTATTTCTGCCACCGAGCAGCCGTGTGTAAGCACTGTTATGTTTCGATGTGAAGGACATTGAAGCCATGTAAATTACTGGGCATTATGAGATTTAATATCTGTCTCGGGCTGACGAGCGTAGTCCATGCAGTGCTTCATAATCCAAAGTTCTGTATGGTGTTGCTTCTGCTTATGGGCTAGTGTGGCGTTTATCATCAGGAGAGCGATAGGCTTATCTCAACATTCAAGCAAAATAATTTTAAAAATATTACAACCGTGTGGTCCTGGGTTCACATCCCAGACAGGCTTTTGTAATAAAATCATTAACTAAAATTACATTACAAGCCCACCATAACGTAATAGCTGTCTTGATTTATAGTATTGGAGTAAAAAGCTTCAACAATTTCAATGGTAAATCACCGGATCGCACGCCCCACGTCTCTCCCATGGCTGTTAATTATTATAAATTGACGCTGCGCAGCGTCTGCGTCTGCGTCGGCTGCATTCGATTATTATCATTAGATTTATAGTTAGTGACCGACCAACGACCGTGGAAAAAATGCGTTGAGACAATGATTGTACAGGCTGAAGTTGAACTACTGTTTTTTGAACTAAATTTATTGAGTATTTTTTTGTATGAATATTTTTATGCTGGTGGGAGAATACTTGTATCCGACCGGATAGCGACCACCGTACACTGGTGCTAAAACCTGCCATAGTGGCCCACCTTGTGTGGGTCGCGTTCCAGGGTCAACAAGTGTATATCCGGTTCTCCCCAGGGGGCTTGCCCCCTGATCCTAACCCTTTTCCCATGCCTTTTCCTTCTCCTGCCCCTTGGCCCTTTGGCAAGCCGGCATGATCTTGCCGACCTACGATGGACACATTGTTTATCGTTGGTCGACACTATTCTTGGATTGCGCTACACTTACCATCAGGTGTAGCGTAGTCACTTTGCCGAGCCAGGATAAAAAAAAGGGTTTTTATCCTAAAGGATATGTCAATCCCATTGTACCTGTTACAGCTTATATAAAAAAAATGTATATAAAGCACTCTTGACATATTAAAATAAACATAAATTTATATATAAAAAAAAGACAACCGATGCTGCTACTTGATGGAACTTATTAATTGATATATTTTATGGCGTTCGTAAATTAGAAAGAAAAACTATTTATTTGTCACCAGAATTAGCAACGTGCTTAGCAATATCTACTAATTTAACAATGATTTTTTCTGTCGCCAAGTAACAATGTGTAAGCACTGTTGTGTTTCGGTTTGAAGGACATTGAAGCCAGTGAAATTACTGGGCATTATGAGACTTAACATCTTATGTCTCAGGGTGACGAGCGCAGTTCAGAGCCATGCAGTGCTTTGTAATTCAAAGTTCTGTATGGTGTTGCTTCTGTTTATGGGCAGGCGTGGCGCTTACCATCAGGCGAGGGCCTTGCTGGTCTCGTCATTCAATCAAATAATAAAAAATAACGAATAATTATTTAAAACTATTATATAATATAATATATTATATAATATTATTATATAATATAATATTTCATATTATATTATAATATGTAATATTAATATTAATATAATATTATTATATAATATAATATTTCAATACATTTATTTGTGATGCACGGTGCGTCATGGCTGTGACAGGTGAGTTACCACTCAGCATGAATCTGTACTTTTGGCGGGAACCAAAGCACAGCGTTTATTTTCAGTGGTCATATTATGAAATACATACTTACAGTGATATTCAGATTATAAAGTTGAGAGATTGTTTCATGGCATGCAAATTTAATCATATTTCAATAAAGACTGCCTCGGTGGCGTAATTGCGTCACGACTGCTATGCTGAGGTCTCGGGTTCGATCCCCAGTTCGGGTATAAGTTTTTTTATCACGAAATGCTTAGTATTAGCCCGGAGTCTGGAATCGTTACGGCAATAACGTTAATCGTTATGGCAATAGGCTCGCCCCCTATGATATCATGGGACGGAGATACACTCGACAAAATGTATGAAATTTTAAAAATAATGCATGTAGATGGGCGTACTGGTCACACCTCTGCCTACACATTGGGGGATTTTAGGTATGAGTGAGTATGTATGAACAATCTTAAAAATCTAGGTTTTGTGGGACCTATGTCTATCGTAGTTCCTTATATCTACGATACATTTGTAAGTTTGTGAATTTAGATGTCTGTTAGTCAATCACGTTCTAACGGATGAACTGTTTTCGATGAAACTTGGCGCACGTGTCAGTGTTGGTCTCCCGCGATACATGTTCGCCTAGTGCGGGGACAGTTGTGTAGGTAAACATTTGTAAAGTATGTGTTTTTGGATAATACATGATTATTATTATTGCAGGTGGATCATGGATTAGGACATAGGCTACTTGCTATTCCATGCGGGTGGAGCCTCGAGCAAAAGCTAGTATCAATATAAGAGCTTCTTGGCTCATAAAAAACGAGACGTCATTTATTTCCAACGGGAACTACATTCAAATCTTTCTTCATCATAAAGGTGGATTAGGATTTGATATCAAGTTCCGGATAGCATTTAGTATTTATGGCTATTTTTTAATATTGAGGTTAATCTCAGTTTGTATTTCCGTGTATCACGATAAAATAGATATTCAGGTATTTTTTTTTACTAGCCCTGTATTATACATGTCCCACTGCTGGGCACGGGCCTCCTCTACTGAATGAGAGGGGTTAGGCCTTAGTCCTAGGCCTAGCCTAGTCTAGTCTTAGGCCTAGCCTTAGTAATTAAAATATTATTATGAAGTAAATTTTTAAAGATTTAAAAGCTGTGTTCTTCTTTTTATTTATGGCTTTCGCATTATTATGCATTTTGCCCGTGTCAAGTATAATATAATTCAAGTTGTTTTTACAAGAACGATGAAACACGGGTGCGGTCGATTTCAAGATCTTGCCGGAGTTTTGGTGTTAACTCCTTTCAGTTGCTGAATTCACTTATTTCAATGTTTCCATATACTGTTCATCACCGTCAATGTTTATTGAACAAATCCACACCACTTTTATATAACAAACACAACTCTAAACTAGTTTATAAAATAAATTAAAATAAGCGATGAACTGCACTGTCGACCTCCCGCCAAAACTCCTTTATATTTTGTTTATGATTATTTAAAATGAAAGTAAAATAAAGGTAAGTTGTATTGTAACCTAGACCACCTTGGTGGTGCACTTGTAATGCGTTCGTGGTTCAATTTCTGACGTCTTTGGGATCGAGTGTGATTCAAATCCCCGAGTCAGGTAAACGTGATATTGTTTTTTTAGCGGATATGGCGATAGGCTCACATTATCATATCATGTGACTGATATAAGAGAGACGAAATGTGGATGTACTGGTTACATCTTTGCCCTTCGGTTATTGCAGACGTGACGTGTATGTATGTAAACCGGATCCCGACCATATTGTTACGAACACGGCTTTCGCTCAAATTGAAAATTCTTCGCTTTAGTGATTAAATATTTACAAAGTAATGTAGACGCCATTATCATATAGAATCATCTCAATATCAATAGAGAATATCGGTGAAACTTTCTACCACCTTTCTAAAGCGTTGGATACAATTAACACATTTTTGTAAACCTATTCGCAAGTTCATTCTTTCTGACTGCCATTATCCCGACTTCATACCACGCCGTCCCATGAAATGCACGATGTACGAAAAATTAACGGACTATTGTTTTATTACGTTTGCTTATTCCCATTATCTGTTTATGCACCATAGTTATTTATATATAGCAATTAATTATGTATATTTTTCTGTTTTTCTTTTGCCTTACACAGTAAAATAAGAGCAGTAAGAAAACGATGACGATAATTCAGAGAACTGCGCTACTACCATAACATTTACTACAACTGCCGCGTGTGTGAATCATATACATTCACTTTATTAGAAGAGTGCATTAAAAATGTTCAAATATCATCCGCCTTCGTGACCAATGATGATAATTATGCTTTTACCAGAACGAAAGTGTACATTGATTTACATTGAATTTACTCACTCGCCTGCTTACCTAGTAATAAATTTTATCTAATGACAGATGATAATGCTTTTTCATCTTACAATATTAAAGATGCTGTGACTTATGTAATGTAACATGGTTCAACAAGTGTCGGTTGAAGGTGAAAAGGAATTTAAATTGTATTTAAATATTTTAAGCTTATCAACATTGTTGTTAACACAATAGTTGCTCTCGAATTTTTTAGGAGAGACTTTTACTTTACACTTATCAAGAAAAGCACCGATAGGCCGGCAGGGAGTGTAACGGACTGCCGAGATGAAAGTCGCAGGTTTGAAACCTTAGCAGATGTTTATAAGCCAACCGCAATAGGGATATCTCAGGCATCATGTTATGTTAGAATGAAAAGATGCTTGAAGGAAGTATCGGGACAAAGTTTCATTGTAATCTTTGTAAAAAGAAGGTTAGTACAAGTTCTGAGGTGTTTGCAGATTCTTCGTACCCAATTAAAACACACAATTGCCTGGTTGCTTGCGAGGCAATGTTATTTAATGAATGACTACGTTCAAAATAATAGCATACATCTCTCGAACAGGAATTATAATCGTAAGTTAGCTGACAGTCTGTAGTAGAGACCAATTAATATGGCGTTTGCGACCAGCAGTTAATGTCTTAATAAGAATGCAATACTGATTGCAGACCACAATTTGAACGAGGGTGGCCTGGAATAATAGCGGTGTCCACTTTGTGTGGTCCCGTCAGACCTATCTACGGGATCGCTTACGTCGATTATTTCAAAGTGAACTAATATTAAGCGTGGTTACCTAAGAATTATATAGTTGCGATCTGCGTTAATTTTAAATACTTAATGTTCCCTTTGAAACTCGAGTAGCCCTTTTAGTTATCAGATTGTTCGCAAGTTTTGTTTGTCGTAACTCGTAGGTGTTATTTTAATATGTTTATTTTTAACGCACGTTTTCATTAGCTGTTTAATGACGATTCTAGGTTAGAACATTTTAATTTTAACATACACGTCATATGTTACTACGCATTGAACATCGTTAAGGCTGACTTTAAAGCGTATACTAACTTTCGTCTTAGTTGTTATGAGCTATTGGCAACCGATAGTTTTTTTTTGTTTTCGCGGGGAAAGCCGTTTACTGCTACCGCCCCACCGGGTTTGAACCCAGTGCATAGTAAGTTTACGTTTTGTAGTAAGGTCTCGAGAGTTTTGCCTCTATAGAATAATGTTACTTATTTTAAATAATAGGGAATATATTGTTTTGCAGTAAGGTGACAATGACGATTAACGGCTGAATGGATTTGGTTTAAATAGACCATGAGCTAGATCCTAATTTAAATACGTCCGACATAAGTTACTTTTATCCAGAAAGATATAGGTACTCGCGGGTGGAGCTCTGATTAAAAGTTAGTATAAAATAATATCTACTGCATTCCAATAAAATCTTATTCCAGTTCTTCGAGAGCCTAAAACTGGCTAGAGCTTTTTTCTATCTCTTCCATTGCCCAGCGCGTGGAAATAATGATTCTATTAAATATCAACCTAAGTTCCTATAATACCTAGTCACTTTAAATCAAGGGTGACCGCATCCAGAATGTCCCGTGGCGAATGTGTAAATATCCACAGGGAAGCGAGATGAACATAAAATGAATTTAGTTGAGGAAATCTCTTATTCATAACATGTAATAAATCACGGGGATTGCGCGGAGGAAATACGATATCATTTTTGAATTAATGTAGTTTTCCATTTTGTGCAAAACTTTAGAAATTAAGGATGTATTAAATATCAAGTCATAGGTAATGATTACAGTAAAAAACGGTTGTTTTAATGTAAAGAAAGGCTTAATTGTCGTAAAATGCGTAAATATTACTGTATTTCTATGGCGAGCAACGTAGAAAATATCTATATACTTTACCCGGCTAGTTATGTAATCTATATATATAAAAATGAATCGCTGTGCGTGTGTCTCGCTAAAACTCGAGACTGGCTGTACCGATTTGGCTAATTCTGATCTTGAAATATTTGTGGAAGTTCAGGGAAGGTTTACCCGGTGAGAAAAAATGAGTAACATAAATAATAAGTAAAGGAAAACACTAAAAACGAAAACTTTATTTTCCAGTACAAACTGTTCCTGGGTATGATAATAAGTAAAGGAAAACACTAAAAACGGCAACTTAATTTTCCAGTACAAACTGTTCCTGGGTATGAAACACTTGATGAACGGGACGGGACGGGACCGGACCGGACCGGAGAGGACAGGACAGGACTAGACAGGGCAGGGATAGGACAGGACAGGACAGGACAGGACATGACAGGACAGGACAGGACAGGACAGGACAGGACAGGACAGGGCAGGGCAGGGACAGGACAGGGACAGGACAGGGACAGGACAGGGACTGGTCAGGACAGGGACAGTACAGGGACTGGTCAGGACAGGGACAGTACAGGGACAGAACAGGGATAGGACAGGGACAGGACTGTCCCACCGGGGGGAGGTGGAAGACGACCTGACTTAGGTCGTCGAAGTCAATTAAATGTGCGACGGGCTACCTCACGTGCAATGGTGCAGTACCTCACTTAATTGCATTTAATGTAAATGAAACATTTGTATTAGTTTTTACCACATTTTACACAAATATATGTAGGTGATACGAAGTTCACCGGGTCATCTAGTGTAAGATATAAGGCGATTAAATGCTCTTAAGTATGTTATTTAATCATAAGAAATCATGCTTAAAACCTGACCTATGCTTGAAATACATGCATTTAGACAGCCAAACATACATGTAACTAATTATTTTATCATACCATTATTTTTCTAAGATGTAGATCTTAGTAGACTTTATATATCCGAAGTATAATTTCCCAAACTGTGACAGGTTACATTTTTACTTTCCATAGTTGATGTTTAGTATGGTCTATAGAGCCCTTTAGTGTAATGTTCGCGCCAGACGCTGCGCACGCGCACCATATGCCATACATCTCGGAGAAAATCCGGTGATTAAGACAATTGCTGATAATCAGTTGAGTGGAAAACATTCACTGTGACGGTCATTGAACATTATTTCTTTATACTAATACGGTTGTGTTGTGTCTGTGATATTAAGGTGGGTGATTAAAATTTAATAAATTAGATACTTTCATAAGTAATTGTAGTTTTGTAATAATTAAATACTAATCAATTTTTACTTTTCAAAAACCTTAACTGCTAAAGTTATCGGGTACATAAAAAACGTCGCAAAGTATATTGGGAAACGCTAACTATGTTATTCCGGTGTTGGTAAATTCTTGCCAGATTTAACTTATTTTACCTTATTAGCTAGGATTTATTGAAGTTTAGATTGAGTAAGCTAGGTTAAATAAGTGGTAAATGGTAATAGAAATACTGATAAAAAATAAAAAAAAGTCGGATTAAATTCTGACAATTCGTTGAAGTCTCATTATGCGAAACTATCTTCTTATTTAAATTTACATCGAAATTTACAAATTGAATATTTACAATAATATATTATTGTATGTATAACATACATACAACCATTTGGTTCTGAATAATCTGTAATAAACAGTAAACTGCACGTAGGAATTACATTATTACAGATTTATCTGTTATTAATTTTTGAGGTAACATTTATCACCAATATTAAAATGCAAATAAACCAATGACATACTGCTACTTTAAATAATTACCTTACTGTTATTGGAAGTAAATAAATAAATAAAAGTTTTATTACTACTTCGACATGGCAGGACCAGAAAAGCACAGGACAGTAAGTTACTGTCAGTAATAACATGAATAGTTATGACGATTAAATGTAACAAATACTTAAATTAGATACTTAATGAATGGCGTCTTGTAGCATATGGTAGTACTAGAGAATTGCGGTAATAGAAATTCCAACGGCAAAGAGATTTGTCCCATGTGTTCTTTGATTATGGCCATAAAATCATGACGGGAGCGATTTCACGATATAATGTTATTATGGTTTGCCGAATTTTAAATGTCGTAAAATTATTGTTTTTATTACTTTTTATTATAACATAAATATTGTGTATGGTAACTGTAGACCCCCGGGACTTGACGGCTTGTGTTGGCGTATTTTAGAAAATTTATGACGACAAATCCGATTCACGATTCCTGAAAAGAGGTCTTGAAATATAACCAATAGCTTATGTATTAAACCTATCAAAGAATGAAAACAGTTTTTCTTATAACTAAATACGGTGCAAACACGCACTACAATAATAAAATCAATACATTACGTATATTATACCTAGTATAATAGTCTATGTGACATATACTTCAATCTGCACAGGAACGCAGGGTGCCAATTTATATTATGTAGAGTGTAGATCCTTATTTCTCAAAGTGGATCAGGGTCCACGGGAGACTCGACGGGGATCTACGTTGGCGTGACAAAAAAATGGGGGTTTACAATTCGTAAACGGGGGACCACGAAAATTTATCTGCTTTTCACAAAATTGAGTACAATAGTCACAAAGTAATATAGGATTAAATCACTTTTTTGACATCCAGCACAATTAATTAATTGATTAACCAATTGATTCTCGCTTTCTTTTCCAAAACTATTAATTCGTGGTTAGAACTCATTTGCATTAGTTAGCTCTTATCTTCACTTTTTTGTCGAGTTTTGGGAATATGGTATAAATGTAGCTGCAGGGGGTCCACCGGAACCAGCTAAATTTTGAAAGTGGTCTATGAGAAAAAAACGTCCAGGAACCTCTGGTGTAGACTAACGTTATTGCCGTGCGTATAGATTTTATAGTGCGTGTCAGCGCATTGCGTCTGATCACGGCTAGCGAAGGAAGTATACATATGGAGTCTGGATTATAACATAATTCGTGTATTTATTTATTACTAGCCTTTTCCATTTCATCCGTTTGTATGCTACTGCTCCGCTCCCGTAGGTCATAGCATGGAGTTATGTAGCTATGAACCAAAGTTTCGAAAAAAATATATTTGGTGTGAATAAATCTACTAACTGAATAAAAATAACTTTCAATGTCTTTTTTCTTAATTATATTACAATTGTTTTTAAAAAAATACAAATATAAAGCGAAGAGTCGTCAAAAACAAATTAAGCCCTCTGATTGCTGTTACTTGGAAAACTCGCAAACAGAACGTGATGAGTGCCAAAATGTAATAGAAAAACTATTTCTAATTAGCCATGCCTCCCACGACTATGCTCCTATTCCAAGGAAAGTTTCAATTAATTGCCAACTACGAGACGCCTCAAAAAAACTAGTAGCCGTCTTAGTGGCTACGCAATAGTTTGTAGATGAGATTTATTTTAATATTATATAGTGTATTTAAATAAAATGAAATGCTGTAAGAACGGTATAGCTTGAGAATGGCTGGACTATTTTGTTTTTTTTTTATTGTTCATAATAATCCTAATAAGGTCTGAAAAATTGGAGAAGTTTAAATTCGTGAAAAGCTGAAAGTCCTTTTTTATAAGATTTTTGTATGAACTTACTCACGATTCGAACGATGGAAATGCGTAATTCTTTTTTTGTTGTGTTAGTTATGGTTTTGGACAAATCTGCAAGTAAAATAAATACGGGACAGTCACAATACAACTTAAAATAAAGAACTAAATAGTTTTTTCCTCTATAATTGGTTATTTATTGGCTGATTGGTCAGGAACTTTAAAGGTCTAGAATGATTGAGGTTATATTAGAAACAATCCGTGATAGAGAATCCTAGGGTCGTCGTCGTCGAAATCGTTGAAGGAAGGTTATAGGTATGCATCTGCCTGTCTATTCTCATCGAGTGGTAAATGTACATGAATATAGTATTAAAAATGCTTTTAAGTTTACACTTCAAATGAAAAGCTAAGGAAACTTACATAAAAAGCTTTACAATGTAGTAGGTCACTCGTTTGCGAGAGGCCGTCTGGGTTGGTACCCCTACTTTGTCTATTTCTGCCGTCAAGCAACATCGTGTAAGCACTGTTGTGTTTCGGTTTGGAGGACATTGAAGCCAGTGAAATTACTGGGCCTTATGAGACTTAACATCTTATGTCTCGGAGTGACGAGCGCAGTTCAGTGCCATGCAGTGCTTTGTAATTCAAAGTTCTGTGTAGTGTTGCTTCTGTTTATGTAAAGGCGTGGCGCTTAACATCAGGCGAGCGCATTGCTCGTCTCGTCATACAATCATATATAAAAATAATATATCTATATTTTGTTTTTATTTGAAAGTCTACGCTATCGAACACGATCCGAGTACGGATAAAATAATGTACATTGGATATAACATTTCACGACGCTAGAATACAAATGATATTTAAGACCCATATTCCAACATCTCGTCTTAGATCTCTCGTGCGAATATGAAGAGAATTCACACTAATGAATGTACAACCGTTGCCAAGATCCGCTTCCATTTTACGCGTGATTTAACATTATGTAGTTGTAGTTCGTTAAACTAGAGACAACAATTTTACTATGATTTTAATGTTTAGGGATGACGAACCGCTGGCGCACGTGCCGACATGAGAAAAATATTTATTTATTTGAGAATCATACAGAATAATTATAACTTAAGGTACATGTAATATTTTTAGCTCTTAATCCAAAAAGTTTCCACCAATAGGTAGTACATAAAAGAAGAAAGTAGACGAAATTTTGAATTACACAAACAAAAAAAAGGTTAAAGCACAATAAAAAATATAACATATATATTATGTATCATTCAGTATATATATACATACATATACACACACATATATACACAATACATACACATATACCTGTACGCATTCACGCCTGTAACCATCAAAAGGGTAGGCAGAGGTGCAATCATTACACCCACATTTCACCGAGCGTATTTCCGTCCCATGATGTGATAAGAGGCGAGCCTATCGCCATACCGAGCACAATTCCAGATACCAGGCATTGGCCATTGGTCAAATGATATTGGGTTTTTCTATTACGAAATACTCGCTCAATACTGAAAAACCCAATATAATTAGATCTGTCCTGGTATCGAACCCGAGACCTCGGCGTAACATTTGTACCGCGTACGCAATAAAACTAATCCACCGAGACACTCCATCTACTATCATGAAAATAAGTCTAAATCCTGTGGCCTATTATAATTATTTTTATTTATAATTTTAAGATAGCATTTCAGAAAATTGTACCTTTAAAGTTGAAATTTAAATGTTCAACAAAGATTTTCGTCAGTTCGTATATGCAACTTCGTTAGTGACACACGACTGTATAGATACATCTATATTAATTTGTATTGGAAGTTCATAAAGGCGTGTTTACATTGGATTGCAGACGTACAGCCGCGAGCGTTGCTCCGCGCAGCGCCGCGCTCATCTGTTTGAACTACGATGCGCCACGTGCACGATAACAGGTTATTCCGCCTAAGGTTATGCGCACGGTGCATATGCGAGCGATATTAATGGCATATTTTTAAGGTTGATATGCTACATTACCAACGTAAAGCGCACCCAGAGGCGGCAGAATTTATAAGTGAAATTGTATAGATAGAACACGTGGCTTTTCACACGTTTTGATTCGGTAGCCGATATCAGATGCCCAATAGTAATAGTGTATAGCTCGACATTAAACTCTTATATGCACTGGTTGTGGCAACAATACTCTACAACTATTATAAACAAAGGAGACGTGTAAACATTACAAAATTGATAGTGAAGACATGGAGAGCTTTTTTTACATTTTCTTATAGTTAAAGAACTTAGTAGTGGCTCAATCTCTAGTTTAGCTAGACTAGCTTTACACCTCAGTATCGACAGCTATCTGTTAGATTTGAATTTCGAATACATGTGTTTTGATTAAAGTTACCGGCAGTAAGTCTAAATAAATCATCCAGCTGGCTAATACAAACTTTATCCTAAATACGGTCTCGTGGAGTTGCTCGCGGCAAATTGCGTAGATTAAATAATTTGCTAAGATAAAAGTAATTGCTCAAGTGGTTAACAGCAATTAAATTACTCAACTTGATTTCTCAAATTAGTTACAAGAAGTTCGTTGAGAATGCCATGTCAAAATGTTGATATAATTATCTTGTATGTTAGGCGAATTATACATTTATTCCACTTCTTTTTTTATAGAAGCATCTAATTTGACAAACAATAAAGTGATGGTCGTTTCTATGAGGACTACGAGATGAGTTCAGATTAAAGACTCAGAAGCGCCAAAAGGCCGATTGTCCCTCACATCTGGCAACACTTTAGACAGCATGGATGGGTACTACGAAGGATCTTACATGAAGTTTAAATCAGTCGTTATCCATGCGAGATAGTCTTCTACCAACTAATATTGTTAAATACTGGTAGCGGTAAACTTCAATAAATGTCAATTCTAATTTACAGCTGATAGTTTTCACAAATGAGCCATCTAGGATAAAGTTAAATTTCCACGTCTACGAATGATATAATTTAATGTTTCTTTTTGAATCAACTTGTAGATGCGGAATGAGACTATTTATTTAAATCGAGGGGTTTAAATTGAATAATTTTAGGATAATATTTCTCGCTCCTCGTATCAACAAAGTCCCAGATGTACCGTTCGTTCTGGTTTTTCCGCTAGTTTGGCACTCGATGTGTTCAGCGTTCCCTCGCAGCATATCAATGAGATAGAATTTTCCCAGTAATTTTCTTTAAAAGAGAATGTATCTAAGTAAATACAAGCTCAGTACATTAAGATTAAAGTTGTACCTACGTTGCATCAATCTTCGTTTTTTATTCTTATTCTGCATCAATCTTCGTTTTTTATTCTTATTCTTTTATTCTTATGAATTGAACCAAATGCTAGGTCATCCGCTGATCGGTCAGGAACAAAATCTAATTTTGTACTAATCTTTATCACATTATCAGAATTAGTCATTCGTATATCCAAAATAGAAGAAGTGCATGCTTTAAATCTTAGTACTGTACGTTTTTGAATGGTACAGTTGGGAAGGGGAGGCCTCGTGGAACTCTATCAGATGAAGTCAGTCTCGGAAAAGGCCAGGTCAGAAGTACCCTAAACCGACGTGCATGCATGAAGAATTGAATGATAGTGAAGGAGGCCAAAGAGCCAAGAGGTGTGTAAGGATCGTAGCAGGTGGAAGTCCGTTGTCTCTGCCTACCCCTATGGAAAACAAGCGTGAGTCTGTGTATGGATGTATGGATGTATGTAATATATGTGTACGTTTGTAGGATAAATTAAATAATATTAGTTCCTTGCCTAATACATATTAGTTTTAATATTAGTTATCACACGACTTTTTTTTATTGTAACAACTGAGAAGCTAATGTTGATTTATTGTGGATATAATCACATAATTACTTAAACAGGCTCTGCGAGGTACTAGACATTATTGCTTTAAAAAAATACCGCATTTTAAAGTTATTATATTCGAAAATAAATATTTATCACTATAGTAGCACCTTTCGTGTAACTTCACTCGACCACTCCACCTGTAATTGATGAAAGATAATTTTGTCAAGAGCACCTTTGAGATTCCTTAAACAAACAATTAATGTAGCTTGTTTCATTGAAACTTAAGAATGCGTTGCTATGAGTCATTATAAATTGTTGATTATTAGATGAAATGTGCGTTTATTATGTATAATGCTGCAAAACCACCTTTAATATTAATAAGTGTTTTTACTCACTTTTATTAAGGTCAGTGTCGCTAAAGAATAAGTGTCACTTAAGTTGTATTTGACTTTATACTAGTCTATGAAAAGCTGTTAAGAGATAAAAATAATCTAATACATTAAGCCGCAGGTAATAATTTATAAATAACGTTAACAGCATATCCATAATATACCAATCTGCGTTCGGGCTCGCCGATTTTATCTCCCATTGATTAAACATGGGTTTTGCAAACTCGTTCACTGCACCGGCAGTAATTATCAATGATAGAATATTTTGTACACTGGAAATGACATAAATAGATCCATTACAGAGTGAGCTTTAATCTATACCTATAAAATAACATGTCCTGACTGATTCATCATCGCCGAGCGCAAACTATCAAAGCTACAAGCATGAAATTCGGACTGTATATTCATTTTGTTATGAAGGCACCCACTAAGAAAGGATTTTAGGAAATTCCACCCCAAAAGGGCAAAATAGGAGATGATAATATGTATGAAAGTCCGTCATTTAAAGTTACATAAACAAAATTTTGTATTTCGGTTATTGACGTAAAACAAATAAATACGTGTTTCAGGAATATTGGAAATTTTAGTTAATAAGAGATGAAAAGGGGGGTGAAAGTTAATGCGAAAGTGAGTTTGTTTGTTATGCTTTCACGCCTAAATCACTGAAACGATTTTGATGAATTTATCTACAGGGATAGATGGGACCCTGGAGACGGTTACCGGCTACTTTTATCCCGGAAAATGCTGTTCACGCGGGCGGAGCCGCGAGCAAAAGCTAGTTTAAATATAAAGTTTCGTGTAATTTATTAAATTCACAAATGTACAGTGATTTATTGCCACTGAATCTTTGCGCTCTCTGTCCTTACCATAAATATTTTCTGCAATTATTCTTGAAGAAATTCAAATGGGAGAAATAAAAGGTGTCATAAGCTTAGGTATTATGATATTAAAGTGCGCGCTGTCCGGTTTATAATGCACCGAAGACGTTAATACGGTATCCGGTCTCTTCGGTGTTATTTACGGGGTCTATAAGGAAACTATAAAAATCTAGTTTTATAGATCTAGATTTACTATGTAGTTGAGTTCATTTATAACAATTTTAATGGCAATGAATATCTCGGCCTCAGATATTCAAGTTCAAATAGAAATATTTCTTTTAAGTATATCAACTATTATAAATCTAGCCATGAAATATAAATACATAATACAATATAGTAAATCTTTGCCTGCCTAATGTTTCTAGAATAAGTAACATTATTTAGTGAATTTTGACGACTTATATAAAGTTTACGTAAATACTGTAACAATCCTAATTGTCCATAAAAATATTTTCCTGATTCAGATCTGACGAAGCATGTACTAATTGGGTACTTTATTGGAAACGTTTCATTATTGTTATTTGGATTAATCTTTTTGAATATAATTATAATTAGCGTGCTGGATTAAGTAATAGTACATTTTTTAAAGTCCGCGTAATTATAAAATAAAACCGGGAATACATAACTACGTTTTATTTTATGTAGGTTCTACTATCTACTTTAATATAAACTATTAGCTAATTGCTGATACATCATACTTGGTTTTATGACACGATTTGCGTAAATTACTTGTAGTAAATGTAATGTTTTATATCAACAATAATTGACATAACTACTTCATTTAGAAACACAAACTGGTTAGGAGTAATCTTGGTTGGATATTTTTCTTTTCATTTAATGTTTTCTTTTTTCTTTCTACCTTATCCTATCTTATATATCATATCCCTAATCCTATCCTATATATACGTTAACCTGCCTTGTAACCAGGGCCCGCCTTCTTACTTCTTCGCTTCCACTTCTTCCGTAGTAATAACATATTCTGCTTTTATGTATTTTTTTATATTCTTTGAAATATTTTGAAATCTTCTGTATAGGACATTTACACAGTAAAGGAAATATTTCCAATATTTTTATGGCATACATTAATGAAGGATGAATCGCCTAATGGTAAGTGATCTTCACCTCCCATGAATTATCACAATACCAGAATAATTATGAGAGCTTTGCCAATCTTAAAAGTAAGAAATATGGATTGAGAAAGGAGATGGAGTAGTTTGGGCCTTCGTATATTTCACTCATCGTATGAAACGCAACAATAAGCTATCACTTCATGTCTTCACCCTTTCTTGCTTTTAGGAAACTATCTGCAGTGTGGCTCTACCATTTACCAAAGATATATTTTTATTATATAAGTATTTGTTGGAATTTAATGAGAGTGAAGGAGGCCAAAGAGGTGTGTGAGGATCGTAGCAAGTGGAAGTCCGTTGTATCTGCCTACCCCCTATAGGCGTGAGTCTATGTATGTATGTAAGTATTTGTTAAATTGCCTCGTTATAAGCTAAGAAACCTGAACTGACTAAGTTTAGGTCCTAGGTTCAAATCCGAGTTAAATACTCGGGATTAAAATTTGTGCCTGGTATGGCGATAGACTCTCCCTTATCTCAACATGGGGCGGAAATAACTACGGCAAACTGTGTATGGACTATTTGCACCTCTGCCTGTCATTTTGGTGATATAGGCATGAGCTTATGTAATGTATTTGTTAAATGACCTCAAAAATTACCGACAATTTTCAAGGACTTATTATTAACAATGACCATTCCAAAGGTCTTGTTACAATCAAAAAATCATAACTATTCTAAACAAGTTGATAGACATGTGTGCTCAGACGGGAAGCGAACCCGACACCGCGTTGCTAATGGTACGCATTTATTAACCTGTGACGTCGTTCAGCTCGCTGGCTTATGAATGAGTTACTATCGCAGAATTTACGGTGTAATTATAAAACATTGTTTAACTTTAAATGGATGCAAATACGCAATAACATTTCAAACCGAGGTGGTAGGTCCCTCGTATGCGAGAGGCCGTCTGGGTTGGTACCACCGCTTTCTCTATTTCTGCCGCCAAGCAACAGTGTGCAAGCAATGTTATGTTTCGGTTTGAAGGACATTGGAGCCAGTGAATTACTGGGCATTATGACACTTAACATCTTATGTCTCAGGGTGACGAGCGCAGTTAAGTATATTAATTTCTACCAGTTTTCTACCTACAAATGACTTGCCTTTAGACTTAAATCCTGCACGTTCATCTGGCAACTATATTGCATGTCATATAACCATATTTATAGCACATTATGTGTATTTGATATAAACATTAACCACGGACGTACGATATTAGAAGGACTATAAAAATATGGAAGTTCAAGATCGTGAAATATTTTTGGATATTTAGTGCGTAACATAACGTAAGCTTGTGCGGTATCCTCAAACGGGTACACAGAGGTAAAACACATATGTTTTTTTTTCTAGTCACACACTAGGTTAACCTGTATGGTATGTTTATGGGTGTCAGAAACTACGAGCGATCCCACAACACCCAGACACGAAACAAATACCTATATGTGGAACATATAAACATTTGTCTCTTTGCGGGAATCGAACCCATAACCTTTCGCTTCGCAGTCGGCTACCCGCCCACCGCACCACGGAGGCTGCCAAGCTTATTTCTGTCCCATGATGTTATTGTAGGGGGGGGGGGGGGGGGGGGGTGTTTATGACTCCATATCGGGTTCATATCCCTGTTAAATTACGTTTGTAATTCGAATCAAAAACTTTCATAAATTATTGCCTTACCTGGGGAACCAAATCATCAGACCAGTTTTGCATCTTAAGTCTTTCATCTAAGCACGATGCCACTACACCTATGTGACGATTTTGATATTTCTTTAAACTTTATAAATAAACCATTTTTACGCTTTGACACACTTTATGCCCACATGCTTCAATACATTTTATTGATCGTCATTCTAAAGCTATTTTTGCAAAAACAATAAAATCGCGCTATGGATTTAATTTTAGGTTGCCTGTTCAAAAATATGCATTATTTTTATTATAACCTAAAAATACTTGGTTCATGCAACTGATCTGTAAATGTAAAATTTATGAAGCAAATATTTGAAAGTTAGACTAAGATATTTCTTATTGAACGGACTATTTAATAGAAATAGTTGGTTTTAAGTATTAAGGCTTATTTTATCAGATTTAAACGCAAATTAACATATACGACCGATATTTTTTGAAAAACCTTGTCGGTTCTAAATCTTAGTATATATTTTCTTCCGAAATATAATATGTCGATGTAACTTTTGTATTTAAACTTAAATAATTTATTTGGTAAAGAGCATTTATTCAAAGCTGGCCAAATAGGCGCTTTGTTTAATACAGTTTCTAGGAAGCAAACTTATATAACTATTGCAGTTAACAAGCAAATAAAATTATATTCCATAATCTCACGCGTATATCCTCTAAGCGGCAGGCAAAAGTGCACCTAGTACACATACGGATCGACAAGTTTATTTATATTCCATTATAGGATAAGTGACGAGCATATCAGCAATCCCAGGCAACTCATGTGTGACTTTTCGAATCGAAAACTCCACCAAAAATTAAGATTGTTCGAACCGGGATTTGAATCCAGAACCTCTTCGGTTTCCCAACCTAACTACACTACTATTATATCACGAACCAAATGAGTCGTTATTAGACAAAGAGGCGATAATATTAACGATGAGGCGGTTAATTCTTATAGCATTTTTAGGAATTCTATTATTAATCTAACTGGAAACAAACGTTTTGGAAGGATAAATACCCACTTGCACGTCCAAGGATACTTTTCTAGCCAAAAAAAAAGGTGGGTTGTACGTCCAAGGATACTTTTGTAGCCATAGCGACATATTTTATATAACCGTAGTTATTAACAAATTGCATGTAGTTAATGCGTGTTTCATTTGTTTATTAGATAGCTGACGAATTAGTTTACAACAACAATCACGAGATGGTAGTGTAAGAAGCCTCGAAGAATAGTTTTTAGGTCGGACGTACAAGTGGATACAATTTATTTTTAAATAATAATGGAATATATTACATAGATAATGTAAGTGAGACACCAACATCTTAAGCCCAAAGTCAACCTCACTTTGACGTGGTAGTTCTGTTCATTACGGGACGAGGCAATGGCGAGACTTTCTTCCCGTTACGGGTTGTGGGGCCAAATGGCGGGTCGCCCCACATAATACCAAATCCACTGTCAAGTCATGACGGTACGGTGGACCCTGGCATTCAGCCGGGATGCGGTCACGCAGAAAGAAAAAAAATAATAATCGAATGTGTTGAGTTTATAGAATTAAATATAGTTATTTGATTATTAATAGTTATTGTTTCGAAGAAACTACTGCCATCGTTACCGACAAATCTATTACCCGTCTACCGCCACGGGTGGTCTGTAGAGCCCATTTTACAATATTTTATTATAAAACTATTATTAGCGGTGGATCTATTTGCTACCGCATACTACAGGCTCAATGTAGCGTATCATAGTGTCCTTTTGAACATCCGTATCGGGTGAGAACCGGATTAGCACATGAAAGTGGATGGGTAACCACAATGCCATCATGAATAAAATTGTTTTCTACACTAATATTATAAAGGGGAAAGATTTGTATTTTTGTATGTAACGGATAAACTCAAAAACTACTGGACCGATTTCAAAAATTCTTTTGCCGTTCGAAAACGACATTATCACTGAGTAACATAGGCTACTTTTTATCCCGAAAAAAGCGAATCATGCGGGCGGAGCCGCGAGGAAAAGCTAGTATTCTAATAAAAGAAATGAAATCAATATTTTTTTAACAAATACATATATTTTTGAATATTTTGAGATCATGAACGCGTGATGATTGTGATCTATATTAATACTCCCTCTTACAACACTACATCATAGCTAAAGTTAAATCTATACGCCAAAGCAGTCCCAATCGAGCTTCCACTTCATCCACCCTCGATACATAAACTCATCCATTCACGTATCTATCGAATACCCATTTAAATTGGTATCACAGCTCTATATCACACGAATGAATCCGACAGCATTAACCGTGAACCGATTACGCGGGGACACGCTGTAAAATTAAATTTATTTACATACAGATACGATAGTTGAGTGATTCTGAGTTCCACAGCACATAAACCCTTGTAACTTAACATGGTATAACATTCCATTCGGATGTTTGTAGATTATTTAATTATTTTATACGATAACACCGCCTAAACTTCTTTGATTATACTAATATAAAAAGGAAATGACTAGACAAGTGTAATTTTGTGGTGTATAAAGTTTTTACGAGTGGAAAGTGTCTCTTACTGATTGAATGAATGGTTTATGCCGTGTTTTCTAAAAGTGACTAATAGTTATATCATTTTGAGTGTAGATATTGTAAATTTTACTGCTATGCACCGGTTACTGTACATATTAATAATGTTTGTAGTTGGAATGGGAATATGTATGCCACTTTTACATTTTATCTAAATTCTTAACAAAAAATACTTTAATTTCATTATATTGACAGCCTTAGTCGCGTAGAGGGCGAGTAGCGGGCCGTGAAACGAGAGGCCGCGGGTTCGATTTCTTTACCGAGACAAATATTTGTGTGATCCACAAATACGTGCTTCGGGTCTGGATGTCGTGGGACTGCAAGTCTCTCGAAATTCCTGCTACCCACGACACAAACTTTATATAGTGTGGGTTCAGAATTCTGTGTATGACTATTGCGTGAATTTATTATACATCATCAAATTATAATCATTTAATTTTTTGCCATAAAACCTGATACGCGACACCCTTTTACCATTTTATTATTACAACTCTATCAGCTTCAAAACAAAAACCCTTAAGCACTTTGTCGGTGAGATAAAATCAAAACAATAAAATATCGTATGTTAAACAAGCGGGGGCTTTGGATGGGCCTCCGCGACCGTCCGTGTCACTTGAGGGGTTGATAACATCGCCGCCGCGTAATCTGGAGGCTAATATATTTTTACAATGACTGTCGGCCACACAATGAACGAAATGACGCATGTATGGATAATATTGAAACGTATAATGACGTTACGCTAGGAGATAGTTATCTGTTGACCAGCGTACTTACACGCTCTTGTATAAGTGCGATCGTGGGAGTTTAGTGCGTAGAATGAGAGAAATGTTCTATTTTTATCCTCCTGAAATTGGCTCAATGAGGGATATGGTTTGCATGGAAGGTATTGGTTGAAGGCAAAACGTTGATCACGACCCAAAAGAAAGAAGTTACAAATTTTCAAGTTTTCGCTTTTTGAAATAATAGCTAAATTCTTATTCGATCGCTGATCGCTGGCCATCAGGCGAGCGGCTTGCTCTTCTCGACATTGAATCAAACAAAAAAAATAACCCTCGTGCATATTTTTTTCTAACAAAGCCACAGACAGATTGACCAACATTTTAATTAAAACACTTGTTAGTATAATCACTCATATATGGCACTGAGGAAGTAATTTTAGTGAACAAAAGCATGATTTAAATCGTTGGTTCACGATTTATGCTATATTTTAATTTGTCAACCCAATGAACCTTATCAAAGGAGATACACATCTATTGCGCAATGTGCCGTAACGCTGACACTAATGTGCATACATTTGCATCTCTAATTTAATTTACATATAAAATACAGCCTTTGTTCAAATAATAACATATTATTTAGCAGTCTATTGGTAATATTTTATATAAAAAATGCCTACTTGGTTAAATGTTATAGACAAGTCTGATAATCGCAAAATAAACGACATATTTTTTTATAAAACATATACGTGACTTCTAAATGACTGAAGAGATTTTATTAAAATATAGGTAAGAAACTACTCGATAGCTTTTAAGTAATTAAGAAAAAAATATTCAAATCGGTCTACAGTTAAGACAGACTGAGGAGTAACCCTCGTGAAATATGTCTTATTTATCGAGAATAAAAAAAAACAATTTAAGTGTATTAGAGCTGTCCTCTAGCCAGTTCAATCTTCATAAATAGGTCGGCCTGATCGAGAAATTATTACTGCCTCGCATAAAATGTACGTTTTTCTGTTGCATTTCATTCGCTCATTGAGATTTTTTAAGTCCCCACATTCGTTTCCTCAATTTGGCAATTTAAATCTTATTATGAAGTTTTTATAGGGAGATATCCTCCAGAAGAAATATTACTTATATTATGAGAAATGTCGTGGCAATAGTTAATAATAATGTTGCTTTATAGCTATTTTTCCAATCAGAATAAAATTGCACTACAAAAGGACATCCTAACTTGCTTATGGATGTATATGTGAGAATCAATTCAAATTATACAGCAATGTGTGTGGGGGTGTCATTGACCCGTTGAAATCACGGGTGTTCAGGCTGTTATATAATTATGTCCAATACTAGCAGATCGTTGTCGCATGTTGACCCCGCGACTCTATCAAGTAGCCAGCTTCTATCTATTTACCATACACTTCAATTATTTAGTTTTTGTATTTTTGTCCTTGAATAATTTACATGTCGTAAAGACGCTCAATGGCCAACGCGCATCTTGATTGACATATGAGGTATTTGAACTCTGCTCTACATTTTTAAAATTCGTTACGGTAGAGCTAATAGGTTGCTGGTATGTTCCAGTTATTAGATACTTCAAAAATATTTTAACAATAAAACACAATTCCAAAGATAAATAACATCTTATTTTACTTATTTCAATGTATTGTATAATAAACCTTTATACCATAAATTAAAATAAAATAAGATTAAATTTATAGGAGATTATATATGAAAATAAGTAGCAATTACCCTCATTCACTGATAAGTTTATAGCTCAGAGCTACGTCTTAGAATGAATGGAAAAAGTATTAGTTTGTGAAACATGTCTGCGGGTAAGTAAACACGGTAAGCGGAGTGCATTCCTGATTAATAGCTGTAGATTGGTGCAGGTCCGTGGTGGCCGTGGGTACTGGCTAGTAGCTACCAACAGTTTTCAGTACGGGTTAAGATAATATGTTCCACAATACGCCTAATAATATTGTGCATTAGAGATTTTTTTCGTCTTATTTCTTTTGCCAATCAATTACGAATACATATTTTTTTTTATAGCATAGGCCGGCCTAGTGTTAAGTGATCTCCACCGCCCATGTACGCCCACCACCAGAAGAATCATGGGCGCGTTGCCAACCTTAAAGGAAAGGGATAATTAGGGATTGGGAAGAGGAGGGGATTTGGGCTTCCGGATATCTCACTCACCGTACGAAACGCAGCAGCAAGCCGCTACTTTACGTCAGTTTTCTGTGAGACAGTGGTAACGACTCGGTCGAGCCAGCCCATTCATGCTGTAGACAAGACTGTCTACAGCGTGGCTCTACCACTCAAATCTATTTTTATATATCATCCCGATCACACACTATACTGCGATTACCAACTTCAAAAATAAATTTAAACCTGCCATGAAAATATTTGCGGATATTTCTCTCGATATTGGATTTAAAATCGCGTCCCCTTCGCTAAGTTCCATTCCTCTACGAATATAAATTTTATCCGAAACTAATAAATAGGAAATCAAACACACTGCATGCAACATTGGAAAGTGCACTGGGAAATATAACACCTAACCCCGGGGCCATACTAAGTTACTGGGCAACGTTTCGAAGCACGCATGCGGTTTAACTTTTACCTAAAACCGCGGGAAAAGTGAACGTGTGTCACTAGCTTTACTCACTTGCAGCTGATATGCGGTTTGCCGTGAGTACGTTGCCGTGATTTTGCCGTTGACATCTACGGCGATCTGTCCACATGAAGCGAATCATGTAATAATTCGGGTACATTTAAAGCGCTTCCTATTTATGCTACGAGAACACAGAACACATCTTGAAATTTTAAGCTTAAAGTTTAAAGGTGTAACAATCTTGAATGTGATTCTTTATTCGCTTGACAATTACAAAAGCCACCACTACTCCACTTAGTCCTTTGTAAAATAATGATTGTAATGTATGCAACGGAGATTTTGTACTCTGCATTTTTGTAGCCTAAGTCAAAATATAATATTAGGTAGGGTATGTAACTTACCATACTTAAATTGTTATATAATACGTCGACTTCTTTTTCTATTTTAGACAAGTAGTCTATATTATGAATATATTTTATACAACCCGTCGATTCGCATCGTGTGAACTAGATATATAACATAAATGGTAGCACGTCGAATGACGGTATATTTATTAGACGCCCGCCTTCTATGACGTTTTCAAGCTAAACGACGACTTTACTTGTTTGTAAACATATGATCTCTGAAGTGTTTCCCTGTGTGTCACGTATTCAATTATTACGATCATCAATTCCAATCGGCTGCTATTTTGCTCAGACTGCAATTTGTAATACCTGAACGGAAGCATCAATTCAAATCTCTCTAATTTGTACGCACAGACTACACGAATTTATGAACAATTACAAAGCAATTAGCCGAATAGAAAGCTTTGAGGCCACTGGTGGAATCCCTGTATGAGGTCAAAGGTAGGTGTCCTTAGTATAAGTCCGCTAAAAGGTGATAATTGAGCCCTAAGTTGCTACACTCATGCATCTAATTCACGATGTGTTTGTATGAACAGTTATAACAGTATAAGCCATCATCGTTGATGTCATATCGAGTTTAAGGCTGAGAGTATATGGAACCGTTTTTAGCAACTAAGCTGAAATAATATAAATTATTTTAAATACCAGTTTGTAAAGGTTTTAATTATTTGAAATAAGTTGACTAAATTTATCAATCTTAGGAATATAATCTGTTGATTTTGCATAAGATTTTGGTGCAGTGAAAATTGGAAATATTTTATTTCGGTAATAAGAAACAGTTTTAACAATAAGTAGTGCTCCTAAAGCCCTCTTTAAGGTGAAAATATTCCTGTCCTAAAAGACCTCACTCTTGTTTAACCTTAAACTGTACGCAAGTTGAATAATAAAAAAAAAACTAAAACAAAGCATAATACTCCAGAAATAATAAAACAAATAGGTAATTTTTAACGTTGTCATGAAATTCAAGTTTTATTTGGGAATAGCTATTGTACGCAATAAAAAAACTACAATGTGTGATATTATAAAACACTTTTAAACGTTTGGTTACGTCATGATTAGAGACACGTTGATAATATTATGGGAAAAATAATAAGCATGATGTATTTGTTCTCTTGCTTATTTATTGCTATTTTTATGAGAATTGTTGTAAAATATTTGACTATATTTGAAGTGGTAATAAACCTATGAGTATACCTATTCATTCATGGATGACCAGTCTACGCTTCTCTTATATATTTACGTACAGAAATGACAATAATATAATCATATCAGCCCTTTATTACAATATACTGTCTCATTACTGGAAACTGGTATAAGACTTGTATTATCTATTATTCTGGAACGGCCTCCATCTACTAATAAACTTATTTCGTTTGCGATACAATCTGATAGGAGCGCTGTACGGATCTACATACATATTTCTGCAATAACGTGACAATTATTAAAAAAATGGATTAAGGGCACGGTTCTTTGAAGATACTAGGTACTGGTGTAAACGTAGATTTTCGGAATTTGTTGTTACACCTGCGACGAAACAGTTTATTCGAAAAGATATTGTCCGGTTCAATATTTACCTACTTGTTCATTGTAGTTTTCATTATAAATCCTATTTTATCGGTCACGATTCAACTGTCATCGGAAGTGGCCACTTCATATTAATTACATCAACAAATGTGACCGGGTAAGGACTTTCCTCGGCCCATGGACAGCTTTCACTTCAACCTGTTTCTTATATTAAAAATCCTATTATTGATTTATTACTCACTTGAGTAATATTTTTTAAATTTTTAACCAAAAAAAGTAATTAAAAGTACTGAATTCAATCAACCTTACTTTCGTTTACGTCAGTAAAGGTGCGTCCACACTATCGTGATATTTTGCTGTACCGAGAGCGTATCTGTCACATGTATATGTGGACTGGTGTCGTAATTAGTACTTGCGTCTTCTTCTTCTTTTTTATTTATGGCTTTCGCATCATTATGCATTTTGCCAGTGTCAAGTATAATTCATTCTCAAGTTATTTTTACAAGAACGATGAAACACGGGTGCGGTCGATTTCATGGTCTTGCCGGAGTTTTGGTGTTAACTCCTTTCAGTACGATGCTTATTCACTTATTCCAATGTTTCCATACACTGTTCATCACCATCAATGTTTATTGAACAAATCCACACCACTTTTATACAATAAAAACAACTATAAACTAGTTTACGAAATAAATTAAAATAAGCGATGAACTGCACTGTCAGAATTCCCGCCAAAACTCTAGTACTGCGTCATCTCGCCGTTACTTAAAAAATGTCAAAGCTCTAAATGACAAGTCACGGCGAAATATATCCGGCTCTCAAAGAGTAACATTAGGTTTAACATTTTGACAACCGTTCACACTTGACAGTTTCTGATGTGTGTTTGCTATAGTCACACCTCTCGGTGCGACAAAATGTCAAAAGTGAAATATTTTTTTAATAATTTTATTTTATTTATAATCAACTATAACATACTATTTTCATAATCCATTGGGCCATTCTGGACGTAACAAACATACATAAAACAACATAAATGAATGAAGACAGAAAAAGTAAATACTATCTAAAATACGGACGTATTTTGTCCTTATAAATAAAATTACTAGGTATTAAATACATCGTAGAGCATATATTTTACTATTTCCATCAACTTAATGTTAACTATCGTTGAATCCTTTGATAATTTTCACTTAGCTATACAAATGAATATAAATTTAGTTGGAAACATTACTTCTAAGTGCGAGTGTCCATATATTGAGCACTATATATACGATCTAATGGAACAAAGTGAATCGAAACAATAAAAACTATCTAGCGAGCGTGAAACATTGGTTTGGAAGTAATCTCGGGTGTTGGACCACCTAGAGGGACGAATAAACTGTCTGTTAGCTTAACGAATCCTATTCGGAAACTTTATGGCTCTTTAGAACGTTTATACGGAATTAATGGAATGTTAATGGCGAAAAGGAAAGGCCTCATTGGTTTAGTGGCAGCGTACTTAGGCTGAGAATCGTGATGTCATGGGTTTAAATCATAGGCCGGTATTTCATAGTTTGTTCTGTTTTTGTCTGTTTTATGTTGTGAAAAGGAGGGGCTTGTCATAAAGACCAATAGAACAAAAAAAAAATTGCCGTCGTATTGTATAATATTCAATATGTAGTAAAATTATTTAAAATTGCTGACGTTGGTAACAATAAAACTCCGACTTTTCTTCTCATTTCAATGACGTAGCTGAAACGCGAGAGGCTTGGCTTTGATTTTTTGTTGATTTCCGCACCGACACAAATATTTGTGGGATAATTATTTGTTTCGGTTCTGTGTACCTTCTCCCCAAAGGGGATGACGTCAAGCAGGCAGCCGGTCGATAAAACTACAAGCCAAATTATTCTGTAACATGTGTTAAAAAGCATGTTGCGCCGAACCCACTATTTTTTATCCGAGCACGGCAAATTGATCGCACTGCACCTGATGGTAAGCGTAGTGCAGTCCAAAAAACAAAAAATACAAGGATGTACCCCTAGACCCGCCCCAATCAACCATTAAGTCACGTCGCAAGCCCCTCGGGAGAATCGGATATACACTGGCTGATCCTGGAACGCGATCTACATAAGGTGTGTTGGTTACTATGGCAGGTTTTATATACAATGTGTACGGCGGTCGCTATCAAGGCCGATATCAATATCCTACCACTAGCAAAACTACAAGCGGGATAAGAGGAGCAGGAGGGAGAGAGAGAGAGAGAGAGCAGGAGGAGAGCAGGTGGAAGATAAATAATTAAGTAGAACCTGACAGTCATATCACGATTTGATTTTTGGAGTAAACATTATGAGAATACCAAACATAAAAATGTAATGTAATATGCCATAAATAAATAAACCGCAGAGGTAAATGTTATTACTGTATTTCATGTATGATTCGTTTTCTAAGCAATGAAACTGGAATGAAGATATCCAAACTTATCCTTTATTTAGAAACATATGATTACTGTGAATGTCCGGTCTACGCTACCAAACGTTAAATAACCATAAACATTGTTATTAAATTAAACAGTGCAATGTAAATTTGTATACGTGGATCACAAAATAGAATTTTTATAACTCGAAGTAAAAGAGGGATATTTTTCAAATAATAACACAACAGCTGTAAAGGAGTTCAAGTTTAAAGCAACATTAGTCGGAGTCCAAGCCTAACTAGCAATTTATAACATTAATAGATTTAGTGTAATTTTTCAGTGTATTATTGATGATGCTATATATAATAAGTGGATATGATTTCTGATAATTAACTTGATCTTATTTATTTTCTTGTACTGACTTGTCTTATTCGCTATTTTAATTGCCTACATTATCAACAAAAAAGTTGCAACTCGTGATGCAACCACCACCAGCATTGGACCAGCGCGGTGGGTGAGATCATACATAATGCAGGAATGTGCAAAATATATCGAGAGTCAAACCCATGACCCTTTAATCCTAGGTCTACAGGCCAATTTTAAATATTCACTAGCTTCACTGGAAGCTGAACACACCTTTTATGTTTCAAAGGCTAAACATTATTTCCGATTTAAATCGACCTTATTAAGTAGATAAAATTATTGCAAATTTCAATAACGTTTTATCTAGTATGTATTGAACTCTTGTAGTCAATAACTACATGGATGTCTTGACCAAGGTAGAATTAACAAAACAACAATACTTGATTGATGTCGACGTTAATGTCTCCCCTAACAATTGAATGACAAACGACATTTTGCAACTCCATTGACCACAGATTGATTTTCATTCGTTTCGTGGCAGAGGATTTTATTGCCAATCAAATATTTGCCTATTTATTCTAGAGCAAATAAACTATATGATAACCGATTGTCATGAATTATTTCTTCATCAAGTTCAAGAGCCTCGTGGTCAGTTATGTATTTACTTTAAACATTTTATTTGAATACAGTTTTCGTTTAGACAGAACTAACGAACATTTTCTTTGATTAATAGGTCTATTGTGTGAATAGGAAGTAGTTTTCTCATCTTTACAGAAAGTACTCTTCATCCAATCCACTTTGGAAGTCATGGGTGCGTTCAATGTCCAGTCTGCTAAAGGCAATACGTACGGGCGTACGGGCTACGCGCATGCTCTGTGCGGCGCCCTTCGGGAGTAAGCAACTAAAAAATATAGTTAAACGAAAGTTCTCAAAAACACGTTGGACTAAATTGCCTCTGGTTGGTTTTAAATCGAAATAACTATTCGAATGTTGATAGGAGTTTGTTTTGGAATACTATAATTAGGTAAGTTCGTGAATGAAAAAATATTGCTTTTTGTTTATATAGCGAGGGTTCTATAGTAGTTAGTTATTCCGCAATAATGACTCATGAAACTATCCATATTTTTCTTGATACCTAATGAACGCGATTATAGTACCATGCTAAAAATTATGCATTTTGGCTAACCACATTTTTTTCATAAAATATTAAGATTATGTAATTAATTTCCGTCTCTCCGCGCCTAAAAAAATGGTGAAAAAATGGTGCTTAAACCATTTAACAGGACTATATTTAGATCATTAGCATCACATGTTCATAATTTTAAAATAAAATAAAATTACCTAAAGCATATTAATTTTATTTCTAGTACTATATCGTATTCTTTATATTCAAATTAAACATATTTTGCTAAAGTATTTGCTTAAGGTATAACAGCATTCCCAATATAAGTACTCAACATGGTAGCTCTATTGTTTTAAAAATGCGGTCACAATGACAAATTGTGTTCATTGAAATTGCTAATTGGCTTCATTGGAGATTGTTTGTACATTTTTATCAATTTCTTTTAAAAGCAATAAATCAATTGACAAGACAGTTTTCTTAATAAGTTTCGCCACAAGCAATTTTTCGTGCCCTTCTTTATGAAATTAATTATCACGATGCGCAAGCGCAGCAGCAGTACTATGACCCAATTTGATCTCATTTTTATTTACCTTAGCAATACACAAGGAATGATAAACGTGAATCGGCTCGAGTATGAAGCTCTGTGAAGTAGTACCTCAATGCTAAGTGAAGAAAAGTGTGGTATAAATTATAAACACTTTTGTAACGGGAAATACTTTGATGTTACCTTTATTGCTTGAAATAATCACTTTGAATAATAGGTTTGAAATTTTAAATAGCTGTTACACATTGACTTCGTATGTTTAATTTATTTTTAAAATACTTTTTAGATTAAATGTTTATGCAGATTTTGATAATCTGGCGTGGATAGATCTGAGGGATAACCCACCAACGTCTAAGACTCAAAGCCAAAATCACCTGCCGTACGTAGCAATGGCAAAACTTGATCGCCGTTGTGGGTTGTGGACGCCCTATATAATACCAAATCCATGTTAAATTATTATGGAAACGCGGACCCTAACATTAAGCCGAGATAACACTAGGCTGAAAGTAAAAAGATTTGAGGATTATCAATTGCGTTTATTCTACTTTAATATTATTATGTTTGCCCGTATATTGGGAAATATAACACGTTTCCTGTCTTCGCCGAAAATCTACGGATTATCAACCGACATAAAAAAGAAGGAGATTTTCAAGTATGCTGTATTCTAGGCGACTTATTTTAAGCGTGTTACGGGATATTTCTGTTAAATATTAACTTCTTAACTGACTTAATAAAAGGAGGTTCTGTTTAGATGATTTTGGATACGATAGTGTTAACCACGGGGTTATTTCCACAGAAATCTCTTGAAGAGCTGACGACGTATAGGGGGATAAGTAAACTCCTCAATGTATAACAATGAACGCAAGAGGATTCGGAATTTGCTGTCGGGTTTACAATAATACAATATTAATACTTCGTCTATAACAAACTAGCTATCTGCGTCTATCTTGTTTCTACATATTTCTCCAAAACTATGGTTTTAAATGCCGTATTCCTACCATTTAGATAATTTATTCCGGAACATTTATATGTTTTATACAAGGTAGTAGGCCGCTCGTATTCGTCTGGGTTGGTACCACCGATTTGTCTATTTCTGACGCCAAACAACAATGTATAAGCACTGTTGTCTTTCGGTTTGAAGGACATTGAAGCCAGTGTAATTAGTGGGCATTGTGAGACTAATTCAAAGTCCTGTGTGATGTTGCATCTGTTTATGGGCGGGCATGGCGCCATCAGGCGAGCCTCTTGCTCGTCTCGTCATTCAATCAAATAAAAAAAATGTATATCACGCTATGACCCATGCGAGCCGGGCAGTAACATGCGATGAAACCGCAAGGGACAGGTAGTTTAATTATAATGTGAATTTTTTTATTAAACATTAACTGATGAAGATGAATGGAAACATGTAATGAAACAAAGTAAACACTTGTGCGGCGTGTCATACTGAAGTTTACTCTTCATTTATCATTCAGAAAGCTTCGCAAGAGCGTGTTGTTTGTTCAATGATAACAGTCCGCCCTGGTACACTGACACAGTGGAGGTGTGTTGTAATGGTTTGATAATCGTACAGTATTTACCTTTCCTATTGACTCTGCTCTCCACGAGATATTAACGGCCAGTCAAGTGGAAGCAATTCCAATATTTGCGTGAAAAACTGTTTATTGCATTGATAAACTGTAATCTTTATATACTTTTTCCTGTGATGGAAATGTGTTTTTTTTTTAATAGCATAGGCCGGCAAACGGGCAAGTGATGGTAAGTGATCACCACCGCCTATGTACACCCACAATACTAGAAGAATCATGGGTGCGTTGCTGACCCTAAAGGAAAGGGATAATTAGGGATTGGGAAGGGGAGGGGGATTTGGGCCTCCGGATATCTCACTCACCGCACGAAACGTAGCAGCAAGCCGCTACTTTACGTCGGTTTTCTGTGAGACAGTGGTGACGACCCGGACGAGCCGGCCCATTCATGCTGTAGGCAAAACTGTCTACAGCGTGGCTCTACCACTCGAAAAATTGTGTTTTCCAGTATTAAGTGCTCTTATGATACTTATTGGATATTTTTGAATAAGAGTCATACGAAAGGTTTCGGGCGAATAGCCGTCTGTGAAGCGAGAGGCCGCGGGTTCGATCACCGAAACGAGACCAACATTTGTGTTGTGGGATCAAAATTAATAAAAAACCGCGATAAAATCCGTTTAAATTGGTTTTATTTCGATGAATACATACGGTATTCGCCTTACTCTAAATAGCGAAACGTTATTCACAAATTAATTTCATTACTCGCATCTGTCCAATAGTTGTCAGTTTAATTATACGAATGAATACAACACAATACATTGAATGAAGTGTTTTTTCTAGAACTGTATTGTATATTCAGTATGTTTCAGTAGGATCCTTAGTATGATGCTATTTACTTGAATTTTTATCCAAACAATTTTTTATTTGAATAAATAAAAATAATATGTAAAAATATATTTTTTTATTTGAATAAATCAAAATTTATAACAATTTGAGAATAGTTCAAAATACAGTATAAATTGTGTAAAACTCAGATTTTTTTTACAAAGTGCGTATAAAGCCATATTTTACGCGACGCGACTTGATGCAATGCTGTAGCTAGTGCGCGATTGTATCAAAAGTAACGAGTAACGTAACGATACGATAGTAACGAGTTCTGTTTATTTTAGTAACGCATATATACGGGTACGTAATTTATGGTTTAGTCAGCTCTACCGTTCAGCCGTTTAAAAGTTAGACCTTTTTCTGAAAGTGATAACTTCATAAAGGTTAGATTATATCTTATAATACATTGTTACTTTATATATCACAATTACTTATGTAACCAAAACCAAAATAATACTGAAAATGGCACATCCTATATTTGACAAAACTCCCTAATAATTGTGGGGATTTAGCAAATTATCGCTTAGCATATCGCACACGCAAGTATTGTATGCTTAAGATTTCAGGAGTGACAAAAACTGAATATCTCAGTTGCTAGTACCGACCTGACTGATGTAATCGACCAACTCGAAACCGACTTAAAAAAAGGCTAAAATTATAATCATTGTCGAGTCGGTGAAATACTAGTAATTGATCCTTAAATTGCAATAGCAAGTTAGTTTTAGTCGTATTTTTTTATTATCTTCTTCTTTCTTTCTGCCTAGCGTTATCCCGGCTTATGTGCCAGGGTCCGCCTTCCGACTTAAACACCTCCACTTCGCCCGATCTTGAGCATCCTCTGTAGTGAGACCATTATTTTATCATAATTTCCATAAAAATCTATCAGGTAATAACATAGTTAATATTAATTAAAATACATAAAATACAATTTTACAACTTAAAGACTTGCAATATTTCCTGTACTGACCCAAGTAAATATTAAGATTTATGTCTATATGATCCTGTTTAAGTATTATCACCTGTTAATTGAACCGCGAGACTGCTTACAATCTTGCTATCTATTTTATCTGTTAATAATGCTAATAAATTTTATAACAAATTTAACTTGCCCATAATCTCCTTATAAAATATACCACCGTTAGTTAGTGAGTCAGGGTTTCTCACGGCAAGCATTGTTAGCATCTTATCTTAGTACTTCCGTTTTCTTTGCTGTCAAATTAGACTAGTTAATATCGGTAAATTCGTGCCTAAATTGGAATTTATCTAAAAGTGTATTGAAGTAAGTATTGAAGAGTACAATCTTGTAACTGTTACGAGGTTAGGGCTTTAGACGGCTAAAACCAATTAGTATAGGATCCGGGTAGCATCGACCTTCACCCATCTGTTTAACGGATGAAAAATATATTTTAGGGTATAAAATGTGTTGCTGAACACATACCAATAGGGTTGCCTAAAAAATATGATCAAGGATATGATATTTTGTGGTTTTTTATTAATTTTTGATCCCGACGTTTCGAAAGCTTTTCAGCCTTCATGGTCACGGTGTGGACTATTGATAGTAAACAAACGTATCAGTAAATTGAATATGGGAAAAAGCCATTGGTTATTTCTCTCTACTAGAAAAAAAATATCAAAAATCGTAATCGTTAGTTTACAATTTAGATACCTGTTTCAATTTCGTATAGCGACAATATGATTTTACAGTTTACGCACGACCGATCCAAAAAGATGTAACAAACATTTTTTCTTGTTCCAGAAAAACGTCAGAGGAAAAAAATGAAAGCGGTTTTACGCCATGGTGATTATAAAGTGTGCAGTGACGTGCTGTCGTAAAAATGTACCCGTACAGATCCGGCAAGCAAATATAAATCAAAAGATAAACATTAACTTTATTCGATAAAATGTACAGAAGCGAGTTTAAATTTAAACCTAGTAAAAGTTTATAGTGACGTAAAATGGAGAAGAGAATACATATTCAGTGGGAAAACTCGTTATGGTACGTAATATTGTTAATTTAATGATTATTTCGTGTTTGTGTTGTTTTAGGCTGATATCAGATGCTAATGTGATATTAGCAGATTAATTCCATAAAATAAGTATTTTTTATTGCATAGGCCGGCAAATAAGCAAAATAGTTAACCTGATAAATTATCTACACCTCCCATGTAACACAACCCATGGGCGCGTTGCCGACCTTTAAGGAAAAGGTGTAATTAAGGGACTGAGAAGGAGAAGGGGATTTGACAGCTTCTATGGTGCAGTGGGTGAGTAGCCGCCTGCAAAGCGAGAGACCGTGGGTTCGATTCCCGCACCGAACAAATGTTTGTGTGATCCACAGAAATTTGTTTCGGGTCTGGGTGTTGTTTCGTAGTTTCTGATACCCATGATGCAGGTTTAACCTACTGTGGGGTCAGGACAATGTGTGTGACTGTTGGATGTTTTTATTTGGGTCTCCAGATATCTCATTCACCGTACGGAACAAAGCAGCAAGCTGTTATTTTACATCAGTTTATTGTGAGACAGTGGTAACGATCTGGTCGAGCCGGCCCATGCATGCTGTAGACAAAACTGTCTATTGCGTGACTCTACCACTCCTAAACTTTACTTGACCCTAAATTACTCTAATAACATTGCAAGACAAATGCTATGCGCACGTTATTTAAAGTCTTATCGCTATATATTTTCTAGAAATGTCAACAAATATCAGTTTTCAGTTATTTCCATTATAATCTGTGTTTTTTTCTACATGGAACTCACTAAGCTCAATAGACCATGCTCCCAAGTCGTAAGTGATTTGTCTGTATTGGTATAGGTCCAAACAAAGATATTATTTGTAAAGTGGTTAGATTATATTCTGGAATCTGTTTAGTCGACTAATTTAATCAACACGTGTATTCAAAAACAACGGCGTATTATTTTGAAAAACCAGTGAAAGTTTACGTCTACGATGTTGTAAAATTGTTTTCGCCTGAAACTATACAATAAACTCAATACCTAATAAATCTGACATTGAATGCTTTTACGAGCAAGTCGGAAGCATTATCTCATTCGGTTACTGGCGGATTTCGGCGATCTACTCCGTTTCCACGAAATATGGTGTTTTATATGGTAATGTTGTTTAGGTTTGGTTTTTACCTGACGCGACGCCATAGACAACTAGGTCCTCAATTAATCTGTATATAGATATACTAGCTGCTGCCCGTGGCTCCTTCCGCGTGAACCCTAGAGCTCTCCGCTTAAAAATGTAAATTTACAAATAAAACCTATTTTTCCTCTTCAACAATGCCCATTCATACATTATACCACACATTTTGTGGGTTAAGGGTAATTACTCTTGACTTGCCCGATTTTAGAGAATATCACTTATTTGAGCACCATACAGTCTACTCAGGATTCCTTTTTTGAAATCATTTAATATTCGTGAGAAAATTGTTAATCGTAAGTTGCCTCTCCAAATGTTCAGATCATATCAGTATCCTTTTTTTAATTAGTCGACACTTTCACTTACAATGATCTTATACCACACTATTCCTCATCCGATCAGCAAAAGTCACCATACAAACCTATTAGCCTTTAATTATTAAGCCTGTATGCGACCGTTTAAAATACAAGTTCATACAAAACGACGAGTCGTTATTACTGACTGACTTGCGTCACGCGTCGCCGTATCCCTGTTTCTGTTATGTGTAGGATTGCCAGATGGTCAAGAATCGTCTGGATTCCCCGCTTTTTATCATACGACTCCCCATAAAATACAAAACCTCCCGACGCACAGCTTTTCCAGTCCAGTTCTTTACATTTTTATAATTCGAATTATAATTAGTTTAGATTGATTTTGTATCAATAGTTAAAAGTCCTTTTGTTGACTGTTAATTTAAAAATAAATAAATTTATTTCTCTCGACAACAAACAACTACAACTACAAAAATTTGTATCCGGTCTTTCGATCTGGCGACTCTAGTTGCGTACTTCAAAACAGGCTTTTAGCGTTATCAGTAAACAATGCCACATACTTAGAAACTAACAACGTAACAATAGTTCTTGATTCCAAGAAAAAATATTGGTCATCTCGTATTTATACAAATAGGCCAATGTAAACAGGATTCTAAAACCGTAACGGGTGCCGGTGTTATGACTCCTTTGATACTATGAGTAAACAATAATTACGCGTTCATTCACTAGTACGCGCTGACTCAGGAAGAAATGGGGTCAAGTGCGAACTACCCGGCTCCTTGACGGGTTACTGATTTAAAACTTTCTACATATAAAGGTACGTTTAGGTGTGTGCGACCGAGACAGGAGCGACCGTTTTCATTTTAGACAGGGAGGCAGGTAGACAGTGGCGCGTGTCGCGAGTCAGGCCGTAACAACAAATCCGTTTTGATTGAAATTCTATGAAAAAGAGTCGCATGTCGCGGTGTCCAATCTTGGTCGCAAATACCTTAAAACTCACCCATACATTTGCAAATAAAACGGACGTCTCACTGTCGTCTGGTGTCGTGGTATCGGTCTCTTGTCTCGGTCGCGTACCTCTAAACTTAACCTTAACATCGAATCGTCTGTCGCTTTTTTTACATGTCATCTTTCATGTCCCAAGTCTCAGCTTAAGTGTGCTGCCGTTAGACCAAGGGTTCCGCCACAGTACAAGTGAACAAAAGTACTATTTACGACCCCGATGTTCTATTTTCAAATTATTATAAATTTTAAAATGGTAGACCAACGTTACATCCGTATTTCGTCATAGTATGGCAACACAATGAATCAAAATACTGCCCCGACCAATAATATATTAAGTCACCAAATGAGTATGTATAACCAATACGGTGGCCCCACAGTTAATATAATGTGAAAAAAAAGAAAGAAATTCTCAGCGACAGTCATTATATGTAGGATTCTGAATGCTCAATAAAATCTTTTTTCAAATGTATTCCATTCTTAGTTTACAAGATACAAGACGATGGTAATCTCTATAATACGCAATGATATTTAGAATTAGGTTAATTCCGGTTATTTTTGTTCTAGTATATTAACCTTATGTTAGTTATGACATATTTTATGTTATGATATATTTTAGTATTTTTAACGTTGATGATAATTTGTCCAAGCATCTAACAATCTTTATTATTACAGAGGCATGTACGGTCTACTTTCAGCAAATACCTATACATGGTACTAATTTCTTAAACATATTAAAGTCTCGTAGCCACACTTTAGAAATTGACCCATTCTTCATATCACAATGTTCCTATAACAAGTTTGTAAGTTCGTGGGTTTTCTATTAGCGCTTTGTCTATAATGTTTCTGGCACCAAGCAGCAGTGTGTAAGCACTTTTTGTTCCGGTTTGAAGGTCAAATTACAGGACATTTTGAGATTAAGATCTTATGTCTCGAGACGATGAGTGCAGTCGAATGCTAGGCCGTATTTTGTGATTAAAATTTCTGTGTGGTGTTGCTTCTGTTGGATTACGTGGCGCTTAACATTAGGCAAGCCAGCTGATCGTTCGAAGTTCAGGTTTATAAGAAAACTGTCTCCTAATACCTTTTTGCTATCCACAAAACTAATAAGCAGCGAGCGATAACTCAACGGGGAGTGGTACGGACTGTCGAGACAAAAGTCCCTTATCTACAAAATTAAAAAAAAACAATTTCTCTGGGCCCTACTTGCATGTGGGATAAATTCAGAAGTGTATTTAAACAGAACGTGTTAGAATTAAAATTAATTCATACCCCTAGTTACGTGCGGAAAATAATTATATCCAATGCTTTTACATCTTTATAAGTGGCATTAAAGCAATATTGTAAAGTGGGCAATTCCCTTGCTGTCTTGCTAGCAACTAAAACCCCAGGCGGCTTGCTAACACCGGTTAACTGTTTATAGCCGTGGTAAATTGTTACCATTCATAACTTGCAATAACCTTATATTCCCTAGACACTGTCATTATTAGAATCTTCATATTATGGATGAATGTATTCGATAGGTGAATCATCATCGTGTGACATTGACGTAATTTGATTGGTAAACAATTAAATAGCGTACTAAATTGTATGTACTTATTTATTCGAACGACATATAATCTTATGAGTATATTTTCTACACATCTTCCGTTCTTGATTATTTTAAATTTTTTATCCTGGCTCGGCAAAGTGACTACGCTACACCTGATGGTAAGTGTAGCGCAATCCACGAATAGTGTCGACCAACGATAAACAATGTGTCCATCGTAGGTGGGCAAGATTATGCCGGCCTGCCAAAGGGCCAAGGGGGAGGGGAAGGAAAAAGGGATGGGTAAAGGGTTGGGATCAGGGGGCAAGCCCCCTGGGCAGAACCGGATATACACTGGCTGACCCTGGAACGTGACCCACACAAGGTGGGCCACTATGGCAGGTTTTAGCACCAGTGTATGGTGGTCTCTATCCGGTCGGATACAAGTATCCTCCCACCAGCAAAGATTTCATGGTTCTCAGTGTTAATACATTGCCACTGGCATGGCATGGCAGGTTTTAACACCATATATACGGTGGTCGCTATCCGGATATATATCCTCCCACCAGCGAAAAAAAATTAATAAATTTCTTTAATGTGAAAAACAAGTTAATGCTAAAAATAACAATATCTTTAATGCGATATATTAAATTGGTACATTTTCAACCAAGGGAAGTCAGTGAATTATACTAGACATCGTAGACGATTGCTGAGTTAATACTTTGACGGTGACGTAGCGATTTCTTTGCGTATTTTGTATCTCAATTGGTCGACGCCGCCGGCGCCGTGGCGGGCGTCCACGTCTGTGTAAATCCAATTAGTACTATTGACATGTTTATCTTTACTTTAATGAGTATTAATGACACTCGTTAATTTTTATTTGCATTTTTGTCCAATGAAGGCATAGGATATAATCGATATTATATTATGACGTAAACGTAAATCATGTTATTTATGTAAATATATAATAACCCAACAGTCACACATATTCCTTCACTAGGTTAACCTGTATCGTAGGTATCAGGAACTATGAGAGACTTGCGGTCCAACAATACCCAGATCCGAAACCAATATTTGTGGATCTCACAAACATTTGTCTCGTTCCGCGAATCGAACCCACGGCCTCTCGCCCGTTGCGCCATGGAGGCTGTCAAAACGTCGCATATTATTTGTTAAATAACATTTACTTGGAGATTAACGCTCTTTAATTATATATAATTTTTAATCATCCGACCGAAAATTGTGTGGGAAAAAGCATGCAAATGTCATAAAAATCGCACCATACCCATATTCATATGACATACGAAAGCAATGTGATTTTATCATAAAAATAACGGCGTTCGGCACTTAATAAACCACTTAAGATGTTCATTAGGGCATTTTAGAGTCGTTCGATCGTTTTAATGCGGAGTGCAGTCTCCTTCGGCTTCGGGCCAGAACTATCTAATGGAGTTGGGTTGCGCAAGGCAGTGGGAAAGGCGTGGGCGGACTCACCCAGGGCTGTGATTGCCTAAAATGGTGAATAAACAATAAGCCCAAAAGTAACGAATGAATACATTAACACGATTATAGTTCCCTGATCTCACATCACTTAGCTATAATTGCTAAGTAAAATATACAATAGCAATCTATCAATAACAGTGATGGCTTAGCGGGCAGTTACCGACTGACGAGACAAAGTTGTATGTTTGAAATAAATCTTAAAAGCATGCACCTCTGGCTTTTATGAAATACGTGGGTAATCATTGTTAATTATCACTTGGTTTAACGGAAAAAAAACATCCAAGGGGAAACCAGCATACCTGAGAAATCTTCATGAGAAAAGCAGGCATGCCCACCAAACCGCATTAGGCCAAATGGTGGATTATGGCCTAACCCCTCTTATTCGTATAGGAGCCATGCCCAGCAATAAGGCAGTATAATACAGAGATGACATTTAACAATAAAATTAGTCTAACAATAGAACTGAATATACTAGATGCTCATATTTTATATAGATACTAGCTGTTGCCTGCGGCTCCGCCCGCGTAAATGTTTATTTCTGGGATGAAAATGCCTATGTTCATCAGGAATAACGTAGGATTCTAATGGTAAAAGATTTTTTCAAATTGGTCCAATAGTTTCAGAGCCTATTCAATGCAAACAATCAAATCTTTCCTCTTTATAATATTAGTTTAGACAGCAGCATTTATTAAAGCAGTAAACTAAAAGTTTTCGCCATTTACTTTTGATTTATAGAAACGGTTCATTAGCATTATAGATCGTTTCACATAATAAATAACAATTAACCGGCATTCGAAACACGTAACTAAGCCAAGTGCGACATTAATACATTGCCTACATACATGATATACAGGTGAGCTCACACCACGCTCTAGAAATATTTAATTGATAATATTGGTATATCATTTTTGTAAATATAGAATGGCTCAGTCAGATAACGATTGAACCTTACGACTGATTTTTATATTGTTTTAATTACTTGAATAAGGTACATATTTATGTCATTTTTTTTTCTGGCAATTCCGTCCGTGTCAATGTCTTTTTCTGAATAAAAAATAGCCTTCGTCCTAATCCCGGTTATGATTACCCATGTGTGAAATTTCATTCAAATACATGCAGTTATTAAAGTGTGATTAACAAACATCAAAATTCTGAAAAATCCAAACATTCTCATTTATAATAATCGTAAATAGAAATATCCTCCCTACTCCTACTTCCCACTCCCTTAATCCTTCGTTAGTTTCCATATTATGAAAAACTGAGATTACAAATAGGAGTTTAGGAACCAAGAATTAGTTGTTACATTTTATTTTATTTATTAACTCATGTAATAGGTTTAATACTGAACGTATTAGCTACTGCTATTTATTGATAAGCACCGTTTCACATATCCTAAACTTCTCTTTGATTGATGAAGTTAATATTGAAACAGTCTATATTCTGACAGCCCTATAAAGCATTTCCATATGGGGAAAGTAAATTTGAAAAACTAAATCTGTGTCATAGTGGCCAGCCAGTTATCCGTTAAGCTAACGCTTAAACTGGCGTTTACATTACACGAAACAATAGCTCCAAGCGTTGTTAGTGTTCATTATCTTGTACTTGTATCCGTGAGAGATACTTGAACGTTGTTAAGGTTGGCTACGTGGGCAAATTGTCGATTAAAACAATGTTAACTACATCTTTTTGCAATCCGCTGTCAAATTGTCTTGTTAAATGTACAGATAAAAGCGATGTTAGTGAAAATAAACATTTGGTTTAATTTATGGAATATAATAGAATATTATTTAGATACTGCCTCGGTTGCGCAGTTGTATGCACGCGTTCGACTATGCTGAAGTCTCGGTTTCGATCCCGGGGTCGGGTAAAAGTTATATTAGGTTTTTCTATCATGAAATGCTCAGTATTAGCTCGAAGTTTGCCATTGTACCCAGTATGGCGATAGGCTCGCCCCCTATGACATCATTGCACGGAAATAAGCTCGACGAAATGTAGGTATGCTAGTCACACCTTTGCCTACCCCTTCGGCGATTACAAGCGTGAGGTTAAAAATCTCTCTTTCTAATTCCCCATTCCTTTCAGCAAAGATCTATGGTTGTTTATGGGCTGTGGACTTTGGAAGTCACTTACCATTAGTTGACCCTGCTCGGTTACCACCGTTCTTCTGTAAAAGCATAACTTAAGTAGTAAAAAAATTATAAGTATTACAAAGTATGAGTTTATCGGTGGTTACCAGAGTCATGCCGGCCTATATAAATGCTTCTTCCCTCTTCGATGCAGGTACAGTGATACAAAAATGTACCTTTATACCCCCTTTAAGCCCCTGAGGAGAACCAAATATACACTGCCTTATCCTGGAACGCGATCCATACAAGGCAAATGGATCACGTCACATCATCATATGTACGGTGATCTCTATCGGGTAAATATGAATATCCTACTACTAGCGAACATTAGATGAACATCGGTTGGTATTGAAACGAAAGTCGCCATTGCAAGAACCACTAAGTTGAACAAAGAGTCGTGATCATAAACTAGCGCACCATCACGGTAGTATCTACATAGGGATAAGCAAAGCTGCAGGTGCATCATTACTCTAATATTGACATACTTTAATGACATTTTATTTACTTTCAGGGTCGCAGTTTTGTTTCAAATAGCAATGTCAACCACGACGGTAAATGTCACAACAACAGTGGCTCCTCAGGAGGTATGGATTATTAGTTGCAATGGATAGCGGTTTGGTCGGATATCCAATTTTAGTCCTTGCTTTTTTTATTTAGTAACATAATGCTATTATATTATATGGCATGACAATGTTGAAATGTTTGCTAAAATTGATCATATTTTTAGCGACTCAAATAAGAAGGTGATTCTTCATTCGAAGAAGTTTTTTCTTGCTTTTTAATGCGTTTTTATAAGATCCTGTACATTAATTTTAACTTGTAACCAGCTTAAACACTTTCTGTAACACTTTGTATAGCGAAGATATCACTTGAAATACTTAAAAAATACTCATTTAATCGAAAAAGACTCAATTTTTTTTTAAGTCAGTTAATAATTAATGTTGAATTGTTATATCTAATATGTAACAACTTTGCATTTATTTTTTATGCATAATGCATAATTATTGTATCCGACCAAATAGCGTGCTGTATTTTCATATTTTGTTAGTACAATAATTTGTTGCTAATAGTTTGTCTATTCCAGAGTTCTGAAGAACCCAGTGGATACGCTTGGAGTGCCTGGGGCAGTTGGAGTCCTTGTTCCAGGACATGCGGTGGCGGCGTGGCCGTACAAGAGAGGCAGTGTTTACCAAGGTACTATATTTTGTAAGACATCATAAAATTATTTGGGAGTATCTATACCATAAGGCATTGGTAAATTTCTCGATACGTTTTAATTTTTTTTTAATTTTGGTGACGTTTAGATTTGGTGCTAATAAGCTAATTTAATATTTCCACAACAATTAATATTTCCAACTCCTCCCTAACCTTTTATCTGATTAATTTCGTTGCGGGACAAAGACATTTAGGTATTCCCAGAGACTCACCGAGCTTCACTGCTCGGTGTCAACAAAAATGCGTGCCACTGTTGATCCTGGTGCACAGGAGTTACAGTGGCGGGTGTGTGGGTGGGATAGTCTCTAAGCTAATTTGTGTAATTTGCTTTATTAAACACTGTTATAAATCCTCCAATTAAAGTAGCGCTGATCACTGTATAAAAGTGACCAAACGGACCAACAATGGATCAGACATCTGGAAATAGTCACGGAAAGAACGTGGATAATAATTTAAAATGTGGAGCATTACAAGAATAGCTTTAATTATAGTGAAACGTAAGCCGTTCATGGCACTGGTGACTTGTGAAATAAAGGCAGGTCATCGGGTTAAACATCCGCATAACTTTCTTTTGTTACTTTTCTGTAATAATAGACGCCTCCAGGTGTATTCGGGATGAATTGTGTACGAGTGCCTGCCATTGCTTTTCACCAAAAAGCAATGGCAGGCTTACCAATTTTGTACTAATAATTTAATTTAAAATCTAAAACAATTTAATATCACCAACTATCCTTAGGGATTAATTTATATTGTATCAAACAATATCTATAAATTTAATTCCTAAGTCGATGAAATAAATGGAATTTCCTGGAAAGGGCGAGTCACGTACCCTTAACTGAAGCAAATGTACGAAAATATGTATGAGTAGATGAGTATAGCAGAAGTAAAAGAGGTGATGATCGTAGTTCTGGTATTCAATAGCTATGTTTAGACATAGCCATATCACCACGTATGCAACATGAGAGTGTATTTATTTATTTGTAAACTCTTTATTGTACATCTTAAATGCATATGTATGTATATATACAACTAGCTTTTGCTCGCGGCTCCGCCCACGTGATCAAATAAACAAACAAACAATCAAACTCTACAGCTTTATAATATTAGTATAGATTTGATTTTGATTTGACAACGGAAGTCTTCAAATAATATTATTTTGGTAGCTTAGCAACGGAAGCCTTCAAATATGAATAATTTTCCCCGTTTTTGCAACATTTTTCACTGATGCTTCGCTTCTAATGGTCGCAGCGTAATGTTATATATCCTAAAGCCTTCCTCGATAAATGGACTATCCAACACAAAAAGATTTTTTTAATTCGAACCAGTAATTCCTGAGATTAGCGCGTTCAAACAAACAAACAAACAAACAATCAAACTCTACAGCTTTATTATTAGTATAGATATGTATTAATACCAAGATTAAAAAAGGAAGATTTTTATTTACATCTTTAGAGTTCTTTGGTCTAGTTTATTGGCCGCCACTTTAGGCTAAGAAACCGTGAGCACCTGGGTTCAAATCCCTGTTGAGCAATCAAAATTTGTATTTGAGTTTTCGATTCCTAAAACCACACATTAATTGTCCGGGATTGGGATAAATACCCGGAATGCTTGCCAATCACACCATAAGATAAAAATGAACGTAGTTGCAGCCCTGCCTATCCATGCGTGCGTTAGGTTAAGTGTTATCTCTATATCGTTTCAAGTTGGTTTAAGATTTCACTTCACCTCATTCTCAACTTAATATGAGCTTCTCGAAATAATTACGCATGTAAAGTACCTCATTTCCATGTGATTTTGGAAGCTTAAACACTTGCAAGCTACTGTTTACTCTCTCAGTGGACAAATAGAACTTGGTTGTCCAACGGTATTATTATTTAAACTTACTTTTGCTCGCGAATTTGTCCGCGTGAATCTCAGTCGCGTGGGAAGCAAAAACGCCCAACACTCTCACACATGGTCCTGAGCCCACACTACATAATGTAGGTACTTATCTTGTATCGTGGCTATCGGGAACTTATAGTCTTAGGTTGCCACTACATCCAGAGTTTCAGACCCAAAAGTTGAACCATATTATAATTGTGGATTACACAAACATTTGTCGCGGTGCAGGATCGATCCTGGCCTTACTTACTGCGTCTGAAAAAACAGATTTTGATGAACTTAGTGAATTGTTTTTTTTTTTAATTACGTATCTTCGCTTACCGTTATCCCACATGTTACATAAAGAATTGGCTTGTAGTTTTTGCTTCCGTACTCGCTCATGGCGCTACGGAGGCTGCGATTTTTTTAAATTACGTGTAATGATTCTTTTATCAATATCTAATCATTTCATTATTACAGTCAAATACGCTTTACAATTGTGTTAATTTCGCAATTAGCTTACATTTATTTATAAAATGAACTTATTTTTAAATAAGACGCACTATTTCTAATCGAATTTATTTTTACACTTTCCAGATCTCTAATTTATAATAAATATCTAAAAACTTTTAAATTGTGAAGGTTTAAATCAATACAACTGTTATTGGGTGATTTAGGAACAATGAAAAAAAATTATATACAAACAGATAAGTTAAATACATAATTCTGGATAAATCTTCTGCTAGTAGTTGATAGGTTAAAAAAAATCGAAAATCTTTAAGATACGCAAACATGACTCCGCACAATTGTATATTAGTTTAAATGACAATCATGCGCTCTGTTCAAACAACTTTTTGTATCCGTTAGTTTCGTACAAAGTTTCAAATGCCAAGTGGTTAACTTGTCGATTATTCTCCATGTTTTATGTTCATTTTAACGAGTTACAAAAGACAAGATACATACAAATTATAGTACATGCTACGCCGACAGGGCCGTGTGTGCGAAGCTTATAAAACAAAAATGTATACGTCAACCTTTTACACGCCTATTACGGCAATTCGCTTAAAGCCTGCTTTACACCTGACGATTTTGTTATTTTAAAAAATATTTTCGAATTAAATGGTGTTATTAACTTTGTTGTTTATATTTCTTTGCCTCATGATGTGATATTAAGTTGATTTCTGTAGTTAGGATGCGATTTATTCCTTTAGAATACAAATTTGTAAAATTATAACCTGTAGGACTCATATGGTTTGGCTTTACTACCTAGCAAAGGTTGAAGGGCGAGCATAAAAAGAAGGCAATTTAAAGCGAATTAAAAGGTTAGCAACATAGGTCAAGTATTTTGCTTGTATTTTTTTAAAATAGTTCGTCTTTAAAACAATGAGGTAATAAAATGATCTGATAAATTATAGGTGGTGTTAGGTAGCAACACTAATTGTTTTACAGATAGCTGTTTTAGACGGGGTTTTTTCACATGTACTAAATCTTAAGCATAATTTGTAGAGTGAAATTAAACCAGTTGCGAGATCGATTGTCAATATCTTAGTTTCCGAACGACCATGAATCAGTGCTGGACTGGTTTCAACACGTTATTTGTAATTACTACGAGCGCATCTAGAGATATATTATAGTAAAAGTGGGCCCTACTCTGTGCAAATTCATTCACGGTTTTTCTTACATCTTTTTTTTCTTTAGGACTAGAGCCACGCTATAGAAAGTTTTGTTTACGGGCAAAACGATTGCATGCGACTGCGAATTCATTCTCTATATGATTTAATAGATCTTCAATAGAAAGTCCAATTCTAAGACGTTTATTAGGTAGTAGGTCCCTCGTTTGCGAGAGGCCGTCGGGGTTGGTTACCTATTTCTGCTTTCAACAGGTCGGTCTGGAAATCTTTATGTTCAGCAGTGGACGTCCTGTGGCTGATGATGATGATGATGAAACGTCTAAGTAAGCGAGAACCAAATATGATTATTATTTATTATTTTATTTAATACTATTGTTATTGTTGGTATGGGGGGTCCCTACCAATCGCCCTATATCTGGTTTCGTCCATGAGTGCACCTAATTAAATTGTAACAGCGGGCTCGACATCGCCGGTGGCATTCGACTGTCACATCTCATTGGCACTTACTCGCTTGCGATTATGGAACTGTTGACACATACAATTTGATAATCTGACGGCGTTTGAACTTCAATCAGTTCAATTACAATCAAGCGCACGATCAGGTGGTCTTGTCAATGACTACGAATTAATTAAATTAGTTACGGTATGGTTTGTATTATAATTAGAATTTAAAAAATGTACTCAAATATTTTTTTAATGTTGTGAAGAACTTTCACCTGATAAAAGTCTCTCTGGCTTTTAGTTATGAATTTCTGCAAATCGTTGTTCTTGACTTGGCAATTTATTACCATTTCCTGCGTAACAGTCCATATGAGGGTCATAAATTTTATTGTATGTCATTATTACAATAGTGCTCTAAAAACAATAGGGATTTGTAAAAACTGTTTACTGATGTAAATCGATATGAGTTAATTTTTTGCTCAACGCCCGTGGTATATACATATACGTGCTCACGCCTGTAAAGCCTGAAGGTGTAAGCAAAGGTGTAGACAGTACACTCACATTTCGCCGAGAGTCTCCATCTCATGATGTGGTATGAGGCTAATCTATCGCCATACTGGACACAATTGCAGAATCTGGGCTGATACTAAGCATTTCGTGATAGAAAAACCCAATATCACTTTTATCCGACCTGGGGTTCGAACCCGAGTCTCAGCTCAGCAGTGGTACCAGTCAGTCCAAGAAGTGATAGTTGGTTATCGTCCGTGGTTAAGTTATAAAAAGTAAATTAGCGTAAAAAATCTATAATATATTAAAATATTCGTCGCGTGTAAAGCCACCCAAGCGCGCAGGTTAAGAGGTTAAATATGCCTTCGCGAGACTCTTACGGTTTTTATCGACTAAATTAAGGTAATGGAAACCCCGTAGCGTTAAGCGTTGTAACAAGCTGTTATTGTAGTTAGAGCATTGATTGCTTGCACTCGCACGGCCCTTGATGCGCGTCAATCATGTTCCGATATAGCGGGTAATGAGCGTTCGATCGGCGGCCGTTTTAAAGCCCATACACATTGTATCTATAAAATGCGCGTAGTAAATTATACCGCGGAAAATTCAGATCGATTGTTTCGAAAAAATAATATGTTATAATAAATGCTAAAAATTTGTATTTTTGAGCTAAATGTTGTCAATGATAAAATATCAGATATGACTTGAATATAGTCATATCAGGGGAACTAACAGGACTTCATCGCTCGAGACATCACTTGTCACATACGAACGTGTAAACTTAAATGTATTTTTCTAGTTAGGAGACAAAATATCAAATATTATCGATGTAATGTTTGGATGTCGATTAAATATAATCGTACATTAGGTATTCTGCGACACTATATAAATAATCCGATATATGAAATTATTATTAAAAATTACTCGCCACACTACTTACTGGCCATTATGAGACTTAACATCTTATGTGCCGTGATTATAAGTCTAGTGCAGTACTTTGTAATTCAAGATTTGTGGTGTTAATGATTTCTTACGTTTACACGAATGTTACTCATTGAAGGAGTCCCCCCCCCGTGACCACGAAGGCTGAAAAGTCTCGAAAAAGTTTAAATTAGTTTTATTTCAATTTGTGGTGTTGCTACTGTTATGTGCAAGCGCAGGGAAGCGACCTGTTCGTTTTATTAAATAAAAGATGATTCTAAACTCGCGTTCCTAAAACGCGCCACATCCGCGAGTATTAAAGTTATTTGTGCAGTGAGTAATGAGTATGCATACGCCTTTACTATAGACCTTCTTTCTGTATTCCGTGGTAAAGGCGCATGTTTGTCTGCGTGTCTGTTCATCGTGCTAATGAGGGATTAACTTGCGTCATTTGCAGTTATATGAATGATTGGGACTTCATTCATTGTTGTGACTATATTAAGTATACAAATGCGTAATCAAAGTACGCGATGGTGTATGGGAATATGCTTCCTATTTTACTCATTAGTTTAGATGCTAATTACCTGTACTACTACAATGATAAATGTGAAGTTTGGATGTTTGTGAGTTTGTGAATTTGAATGTTAATGGCTGAACGATTTAAATTAAATAAGGGTCCTAAATACGGTGGGTGAAACGATTGTTCACTCTAGTTTCTGAATGTTTAATACCATATCCAAATGATGCCAACGGAGCTCCATTACTAAGCATTCACTGTCTATCCGTCTGCTTGTCCGACTGCCTGGCCTATCTTTAATAGACTACCTTTTATTAATTTTTATTTTTTTACCATACCGAATAGATCACCATACACACAGTGAAAATCCTGTCATAGTGTTTCATTCAAGTGAGTTGCGTTACCGGTATAATTCGAACGATTTTCGAGGGCCACAGCATGTCCCAATGTTTCACATTACATTTGGACTGCACTCAACTTATTATCAGGTGCAGTGTAGTAAGAGACTTGCCAGTTTCACCCATATATTTAAAGTTTTTGACGGCTCTGTCCTGCGTCAATAATGGTCGACCTATGATGCTAAATACGGAAGCAAAGTGCTGCCGTCTCTGTCACCATGTTTAATTCAAAATGCCGGAACGAACCACTCATTATTATCTCATACCATAAACTGTATGTACATATCAATAGAAAGGATGTAGGGATGAATATGAATTGCATGGCTTAATTGCAACGCAGTGCATGTAGGCTGGAGGATGATGTGTGCATAACATTGACGATATTGTTTTGTGTTGAGCCGCTCCGAGTTTATGAGTGATCAATTGAATGAGTATATATCGATTTAAAATTTTCTTGTTGTCGATCAGTAAGGTCTAGTATAAGTTTTGATAGTTATCGAAAACGATGGCAGTTCAGTTTTCTATTTATTAATATTACTAGCTTTCCTTGCGGCTCCGCCCGCGTGATGATTTTTCAGGATAAAAACTAGCATATGTTCAGGGATAATGTAGGATTCTAATGGTGAAAGAATTTTTCAAATCGGTCCAATTATAATAATTAAATTTAATTATTAAAATAATAAGCTCAGCTGCATTTAACTGTATTACGTATGCGAAGCTATTTAATGAAGACTGCCTCGATGGTACTCGGTAAGCCTGTTGTGCAAAGGTCTCGGGTTCGCTCCCCGGGTCGGGTAAAAGTGATATTGGATTTTTCTAACCCGAAATGCTCAGTATCATCTCGGAGTGTGGAATTGTACCCGGTATGGCGATAGGCTCACCCCCTATCAAATCATGGGACGGAAATACGCTCGGCGAAATAATCATACTGGTTATACCCCTCTGCCTACCCCTTCGGGATTAAAGGCGTGAGTGCGTATGATATGTTTGTATGAAATTGCTGACCCACACGCGTCCGTCAAATCTTTTCTGGGTTACATTATTTAGGTCAGTTATGTACACAATAACATTCTTAACGTTTATTTTAAACACGTGTGTAGCTCACTTAGAGCTGTTTGCAGGTCAGTGTGACGTCTCCATTATTTGTATTCAGACGATGGACTTAGGATTTGTATTTATTCACCAAGGATTTATTTTATGTGCTTTTGTTATTCTTGTGTAAGATCACACGTGATGTTCGAAGTTTACATGATATTGTAAGCGATAGACCCGTAGTTTAATAATTGGTAACAATTTTTTAAAGAATATTAGTAGGTTATCTAAGTAACTGATGGTCCACATTATTCCATATATATTTTTAGAGTCTGTTTTACCACTACTGGGTCAATGTTACCAAATAAAATGTGAAACTTTCAATACAAAAACTTCAAAAATAGCTCTCTTATTCGTTTCACTATGTTTTAATTTTACTCAAATTTGAAAGAATATATATTATTTATGTATTATAAATCTGTTATATTTAAAGTTATCATAATCTAATCTTAAAAATCCATAACATTGATTAGAAAAAAATTCTGTAATATTTAAGGTCTCATTATGCCCAGTAATGTAACTGAGTTCAATGTCCTTCCAACCGAAACACAAAAGTGCTTACAGACTGTTGCCTGAAGGCAGAAATAGACAAAGCGGTGGTAACAACCCAGACGACCTCTCGCATACGAGAAACCTACCACCTTGTGTTATATCTCGGGGTGACGAGCGCAGTTCAGTGCCATGCAGTGCTTTGTAATAATAATTCAAAGTTCTGTGTGTTGCTTCTATTTATGGGTAGGCGTGGCGCTTACCATCAGGTGAGCGCTTTGCTCATCTCTTCATTCAATCAATTAAAAAAAAACTCTTTGAAGTCAGTTAAAAGATCATATACAACTGTCCTATGTTCCCTCGATAGGGCAGAGGGCGTTCTCAGTACGTCGCCATCTCGATCGGTCTTGAGCTTCGCGCTTTACTTCGCTCCAGGTCATTCCTATAGCTTTCGTTTCTGCAGTGATCGTCCGCCGCCAGGATTGCTTAGGGCGGCCACGTTTCCGCTTTCCTTGGGGATTCCAGTCTAGGGCTTGCCTCGGTATGTGGTCAGGGTCCCTTCGGAGCGTGTGGCTGATCCATTTCCACTTGCGGCGTTTGATCAGTTAAAAGATCATGATTCGCCTATAATTCGTCCCAGACCAATTATATATTGGATTAGAGCAGTATTACCGGTTATAATAATTACGAACCTATCCAATCTATTACCGTGTTCCGAAGACTGTCTGAGTATCTCGCCTAGAACGATGATAAGCTGTAACAAATTATCTTTTATAGCTAGCTCGGCGCCGTATTGACTACTTACTTATAAAGGTAGTAGGTCCTTCGTATGCGAGAGACCGTCTGGGTTGGTAACACCGCTTTGTCTATTTCTGCCGCCAAGGAACAGTGTGTAAGTACTGTTGTGTTTGGTTTGAAGGATATTAAAGCCAGGGAAGTTACTGGGCACATCTTATGTCTCGGGATGACGAGCGAGCAAGATTTAAAAAAGCAACCTAGAATCAAATTGCAACGGTACCAGTAGGTCCAATTGTGAATCCAAGAACCCAGTCTTACACACAAAAAAAATCTTCAAAATCGGTGCAGCCATTTAGGAGGAGTTCGGTAACAAACATGTATAGAAGATTATATAAAGATATTTGTATATAGCCAGCCGTGTGTTCCAGCACTGTTGTTTTCCAGTTTGAAGGACATCGAAGTCAGTGAACTTTCTGCATAATGACCTTATGACCTTATAGGAAAGGGATAATTAAGGATTGGGACGAGGAGGGGTATTTGGGCCTCCGGATATCTCACTCACCGTACGAAATGCAGCAGCAAGCCGCTAATTTACGTCAGTTTTCTCTGAAACAGTGGTAACGACCCGGTCGAGGCGGCTCATTCATGCTGTAGGCAAAATTGTCTACACTCGAAGCATCACCAAGCTCATAGCTTATTAACGCGAATAAAAAAAGAGATACATACATTTTTATTTGCTTTTAATTTAGTGTGTGTCAACAGTATTGACCCTTTTATCAGCCAAGAGTTCATTGAAGCACCTTATTAGTATGTAGTTTATTTAAATTATAATTTTGTAATCGCATATGACCAAGAGCCGTTACCCGTGGCGCCGATGCACCCTCGTTTAATTAAGAGTGACGGCATTTTGATTACCTACTTATACATCTAACAGCACTTTGTATCTAGTCGTATTAATCCTGGATCCTTTACTCATTATCTCGATTCACGGTTTAATTTGTAATATGTAATTTTAATTAGGTAAGATTGTTTCACTTTACTCTAAGACCAGTTTTCGCTCGCGTCTGCGCCCGCGTTTTTTTATATAGAAGCTGGTATTCAATTCAAAGTTATGTGTGGTGTTGCTTCTATTTATAAGCAGGCGCAACTTGCTCGTCTCGTCATTTAATTAAACAGTAAAAAAAAAACGAGCAAGTTGGTCACTTTTGTGCAAAATACGTGAAACCTTTGTTAAATAAAAAAAAAAAACGATTGTGTATTGTGCTCGTAAATTAGCCAAAACCACCCAAGAATCATAAATAGTAAATCTGAACCAAGTATAAAGTTTTCTCCAGTAATATTATCAGTTTTTTTTCCCTCGACATTATCCACGACAAATGATGTTGTCATACAACTCCCCGGGAGCTTACAAGTGTCATTCATTACCACAGCCCCAACTGTATAACTCTCTCGAACAATAAATCCGGGTCATAAAAATATACTGATACTTTAAATACTAGCTAGCTTTAATAATTGTAAAGTATACTTCAACTATTTTTTTTATTATTTATTTGAATGACGAGGTGAACAGGGCGCTCACCTGATGGTAAGCGCCACGCCTGCCCATAAACAGATGCAACACCACACAGAACTTTAAGAACAGCATTGCATCGCATTGAACTGCGCTCGTCACCCCGAAACATAAGATGTTAAGTCTCACAATGCCCAGTAATTTCACGTGCTTACAGACGGCCTCTCGCATACGAGGGACCTACCATCTTGTAAAACAAACGTTTATATTAAAGCTAGAACTTATATGTCTACGATTTTATTTTTATTGTTAGTAATAATTGCTATTTAATACTCGAAATTGGCAAAATTATCAAAAATCTATGGAGCCATATTCCAAAATTAAAATAGAAAATAGAAAAAAGCTAGAACTTATTTGGAGGATTGAATTAAGCAAAATATATCAAAAACACATTTATTTCTAAAATAAGCGTAACAAGAGAAAAAGATTACAGAAATTCCGTTAATAGGAATTATTAATGACAGGAATATATGAATACACACACAGAGGATCTTTATATCATTAGATGACACGTAGTAACGCTGTAAGTATCCAACGGAACTAATCTTTCACTGCGAGAACATGAATATTCAAAGCTTCGATTAATGTACGAGTCCTGAGAACAACATTTGTAAATCTCGCTTTATGATAATGACGGGGTACAGTTAGTTACGCGATGCGAGCAAGCGATTCGATACGGTGTATTGGAATAGGAGCTGAAAATGTATATAATTTATTAGTATAATTCACTAAACATAATAAAAAAATTAGGTATCGTTTTGCTCACGTTATAGTTTCTAAAAAATTTAAAATATTTTACAAATTAATATATTTAATCGATTTCAATACGATGCTGTTCTCAATCCGTCTATGTTTTTTATTACGCAGTACTGCTGCCAAATGTGTTATTATATTTTATAGGGTTTATCACGAGAATAGTTTCATACAAAGTTCAAGATTTGATGAGGGGTTACAAGGAAGGACTCTTTGACTAAGAACAGCTATTATTTTTATTTTAGAACAGCTATTCGGCTTTTAGTAACTGGAGTATTTTTACTATATTTTTAGCATAGCTTAGTCCTGCATGCTCGGCAACCAAACGATGCACGACATTCATCAGGACTTTTATTTTTACTACCACTAAATTAGATTAACGCATTTAAAGCTATTTGTTACAAAACTCGTTGATTTCATTAAAGGTTCTTTTTTATTTCGCCGCGACAATGTTTTATATAGTTTTCCCTAAGTTAGTGGCCAATAAGATTTGATTTATTACAGCTTCCTAATTATAATAATGTTGTTTTATATTTGAGTTATTTATGATATTTTATTGTTATACATGCAACCATACATAAGCCATGTCGACTAATTCCGGGAAATAATGACTTTGTTTGAAACATGTTGAGCGTCTAATATGTTTGTGTCAAGTCCAAGTCGGTCTCATGCACCGAGGGTTCTTTTTACGTTTGGGTTTGTTTATCATTTGTTAGGATATTCGCCATAATAACAGACATTCTGGAAAAAAATTGCTACCTATTACGGTTCTAAAGATAGAGACTCTATAAATGTAGGACAGATAGACAAGATGGCGGAGGCTCAAGAAATAATGAGTATCTGATGATCTGATTATTTTTAATTGTTTCATTTGGATTCTTGCGTTCAGGCTTTTATGAGTGTACTACATGTTGTCAACAACCAAGGAGGAAAAGTGATGTAAAAATATTAGATGATCTATCTATACATAATATATTTAAAAATTAATTGCTGTGCGTTAATTTCGCAAAATATCTTAAACGGTTGCACCGATTTCGATGATTTTTTGGATCCCTGGATGGTTTGGATTAACATTTTGACCCGTTAGGTGGCGTGGGTTCTAGGTTGTTACTTTTTTCAGATTTTTCGCATGTCAACCAATATTTGAACCTTAACTTTTAATTATATGTTGCGGGTAAATTCGTTCAGGACAACTAGTTTTTAATAGATGTTTATTATTGTTTCAGATCAAAGAATGCATCAGTAAATAACACTCTACCGACGCCTGAGGTCACAGTGCGTGTGACGAGACAAACACATGTCGAAGATTGTTTAGGAGTCGACAAGAGGTATCAAGAGTGCAACACAAATGTAAGTTGTGTATATGACTGTGTCGCTAATGTAAGTGGCCGGCATAATTCTGCCCACCTACGATTAATGCATAGTCTGTCGTTGGTCGACACTATCATGGATTACGAAGCATCATCACTATCATCATCATCAGGTGTGTAGCATTGTCACTCTATCGAGCCAGGATAAAAAAGTTAAGTTGCATAAAATCACCTAATTGTAATTTTTTGTATGAGCCTGATTGACAAAACGGGCCTTGGATAAACTAGCAGATAGCTTGCCATATAGTAAGAGCCACATCTGCCCATAAAGACAAGCACACAAAATATTGAATTATAAAGCACTGCATGGTTTTGGGATGCGTTCGTCGCCCTGAGACATAAGATGTTAAGTCTCATGATAACCAGTAATTTTACTGGCTTTAATTTCTTTAAATCAGAAACACAACAGTGCCTACACATTGCTGAACTTCACATTCCACGAAAACACACACGTAGCGAGCTCCTTTGCCTATATACGCATGCTTTACCTATTATTATTTACAATATATTTAGCTAGTAGTGTCATAGTAATAGAAATAATACGCAAGCATAGCAGTTTAATTGATAGAATCACGCTGTACAGTTTCGTCCATAGCATGAATAAGTCGGCTTAACCGGGTTGTTAGCACTGTTTTACAGAAAACCGATTTAAAGTAACTGATTGTTGTTGCGTTTCGTTCGGTGGCCCAAATCTCCTTTTCCCTTCCCAATCTCTTAACTATCACTTCTTTTTAAAATCGCCAGCACGTCTATGATTCTTCTGCTATTAAGCGTGTACATGGCTGGCTATCACTTGGTCATTTGCTTGTCTATGCTATGAAGAAAAGACATATCAGGGTTCGTGAAATAAATAACATTACGTAAGCTCACGTCTGTATACCTAAAGGAAGAGGTTTATTAGTGCACTCATAATGTTATAAAGAGACGAGCCTAACATCATGTCGGACATAAATTTTAACCTCAGGAAACTTATTGTTATTTTCCTAATGGTACTCAAACACAAATAAAATTGTGATTCCCCGACTTGAGATTTGAACTCAGAACTTCGCTGCCACTAGACGAATGATACGTAAAATGTATATTTTTATAGGCCGGCTAACTAGCAAGTGGGTCACCTGGTGGTAAGTGATCTTAACCGTCCATGAATGCGCTCAATACCAGAATAATAATGAGCGCGTTGCCGACTATAACCAAAGGGGTAATTAAGGAAGATAAAGGAAGAGGAATATGAGCCTCCGGATATCTCACTCACCATACGAAACGCAGCAGCAAGCCGCTACTTTATGTCGGTTTTCTGTGACATTATGGTAACGGCTCGGTCGAACCAGCCAATTCATGCTATGGACAGATCTGTCTACCACTCAAAGTATAATAAATGGAAGCAAAATTTATTAGTATTTTGATCGAACTGTTATTTGTCCTGCTCAGACCTCACATAACGTGAACAGTAAACCACTCAAACGCAAGGCTTAGATAGGAATCTTTAACTTGCATAATAAAATATAATTATCCCACGAATATGCTAATAAATAAGTCTAAGGAACCCGTGATCGCTTGTTCGACTGGCGTCCACTGCAAATGGGCCCTTTAAGTATCGCAATACTTAATCCGCTCGTTTTAATGTTGAGTTATGACCACATGGATCATAAACGTTACCTTGATTAGTATTGTTCTCTCAAACACGCTTAAGGATGTAAATCTATGCATGGTACTACGCACAGACCAAACATCTAAATAGACATCGTAAGTACCTACTTAAATCAAAATAAACCATTTTTTTCCTTTTCTATACAAGCAAGTGTGGCACCTAGTGAGTGATTTCCACCGCCTATTAACATATATACCTGACAAAACGTAGACGCGTTACCGGCATTAAAGCAAAGGTGATTAAGGCATTGGCGAGGGGAAGGAGATTTAGGCCTCCGAATATTTAATTTAACCCCAGAAAAGCAATTTATTGCATATTCGTTTTCATTGCTACTACAAATTGGTTTTCTCTGAGACAGTAGTAACAACCTGATTGAGACGACCCATTCATACTGTAGACAAAACTTTCTACAAGGTGGCACTACCACTTCTTTGATTGACGTTATTTCGGCAGCTAGCTGCTGCCAGGGTCCGATTTCCTACTTAGATACCTACACTTCGCCTGATGTTGAGTGTCCTCTATAATGAGACCATCGGCTCTCACATATATCTCGAATAGGTCAGGCCGCCGCTTTTTGGGAAGTTCGCGGGATCAAATCCGTGCTATTATTTGGCATAGGCAATTTGCAACTGGCGTAATTTTGCGGTCTTCATAAAACGTAGCCACACAACCTTAAGTGATTTTCCTACAGTTAATCTGCCACGTTGCCAACACCATTCTGTCACTAATCTATGATCACTAGCTCATAATAGTGTGCGTTGTCACATTGTCGTCTACGATATCGGCACGCAAAATAGTAGAATATACTGCGTCTATCTAGATCTTTGGTCAAGGTTTCTAAATTTGCTTATGTAGATTTTGTTTAAAAATTGTAATTTTTGACGTGATTTAGCTTGTTTGAATTGCCAGTTATACGCTATGTGTACAGCTCTATGTGACTTAGGATAATATATATTTTTAAGTGATGTGGCATTAAAAGACGTGGCTTATAATTCTAGGTGTATATTTTTATTTTGTTTTATAGCATAGGCCGGCAAATGAACAAATGGGTCATCTGATAGTAAGTGATTCCTACACATGAATGCCAACAATACCACAAGAATCACGGACGCATTGTCGGCTTTAAAAGTCAGGGATAATCTCACTCCCCACACGAAACTCAGCAGCAAGATGCTTCTTTATGTGGGTATACTGTAAGACAGTGGTAGCTCCCGATCAAGCCGGCCCATTCATGATATAGACAAAACAGTTCACATAGAGGCTCTACCGCTCAATTAAGAGCTAATCCTTTTATTACTTATGTCTTTGTTTTGGGTCGGTATGATTTCTGTTAAAAATACTATCCAAACCCATTTTGTGTACCTTTTTCGTTCCTTGATGCCCCTTCATTCCATACTATTTGTAAATATCAAACTTTGACATTTTCTTTTTTATTACTCGTTCCATTGCGTACTTGCTTGTTGTTCTACTATGCTGTATTTTATTAGATAAATATTTGATAGATTTTTATAGCATAACGATTGTGTTAATTGTTTCAGCCGTGTTCCGGAGGTGAAATCAACAAACGCGCGGAACAATGTGCTGCGTACGACAGGAGACCATTCCGAGGGAGGTTTTATACATGGATTCCCTATTTAGATGGTATGTTTATTTCCCAAAACGGGATATCAGATTTAAATAAATAAATACACCAACAGTCACACATATTCCTGATACCCGGCTAACCTGTGTCGTGGATATAAAGAACAGCAAAGAACTTGCGGTCTCACAACACTCGGACCTCAAGTAGTTTAATACAAACTCAGTGGTTTTTAGATGCTACTAGTACTAAGTTTTTTGTGTTGTATGGGTAAAATGTTAAATAAAAAGAAAAAATAGTCTCTGGTCGCCGTTTTATAATTGGTGTTTGAGTTTTAGATTTCGAAAAATCATACATGAATTGTGATTTGAATTATTATTCGTGCCCAATATGGCGATAGGCTCACCCGCTATAATTTGTTTTTTTATTTGATTGAATGACGAGACGAGCAAGGCGTTTGCCTGATGGTAAGCGCCACGCCTGCCCATAAACAGATGAAACACCACACAGAATTTTGAATTACAAACCACTGCATGGCAATGAACTGCGCTCGTCACCCCGAGACATAAGATTTTAAGCCTCATAATGCCCTGTAATTCACTGGCTTCAATATAGTACAGCAAAAAGTGCAGCGAAACGTAGCTGCCGAATTAGTTGTACTTCTACCTATCCCTTCGAGATTAAAGGCTTGACCTTATGTTATGTTAAATGGAGACTTTTAATATTATATTCGTGATGTGGTTAAACACAATTTAATTTATAATTATTGGCTGATATTCATTCTGTAAAATACTAGAGTAACAGAAAACTTAATAATACGAAAGCTACTGCAATATCCTAAACAAGTTTTCCTTTGCAGGTGATTCTCCCTGTACGCTGAACTGTAGGCCTTTAGGGCAGCATTTCTACGCATCTTTAGCCCTGGTGGCTGACGGGACACCGTGTACCAAGCAAGGGTTCAGGGCTATCTGCGTACAGGGAATGTGTAAGGTAAGTTTTTTATTTGTAAATGCAAAGTTAAATATTAATAACAACCCTATTTTATAATATCCTACTGGGTCTTTACTAGGTGATAGGACTTTCGTAAGTGAGAGCCATCTGAGTTCATACCATCGTTTTATCTATTTCCCCCGCCATGCAGTACTATTATGTTTCGGTTTAAAGTACATTGAAGACTATGAAATTATTGAGCATTATGAGACTAACAAATTATGTCTGAGGGTGACGAATGCAGTCCGATGCAGTGCTTAGTAAATCAAAGTTCTCTGTGGTGTAGTGTCTGTTTATGAGCAAGCGTGGCGCTTACCATCAGGTGAGCGGCCTGCTCGTTTCATAAATCAGACTAGTAAAAACCACCTCCCTATTCCTAGTAGGGTTACGCCTTAGTCTAGCACACAAAACTCAAAGAAAAACTAGTACTATTTGGGATTATAAAGTTTTTTAAATCAAAAGTAACCCAGTCGGGACCGATGACACATAATATATCTTTATTCTTCCCCCAATCTCCATTAAACGCTTTAAAAGTGAATTCTTTGGTATTGTGATTCGTGGGTGTTCTTGCGTAATATTCATGACTTACAATCTATACAAATAAATACAATTGGAGTGTCTGTTTGTAATATTCAAATAAATGTTTTTTACTAAGTGCATTTGGATGGATACACACTACATATACCAAAACAACATTTTTTACATTTTTTTTCTGTCTGTATGTTTATTTCGGCTAATCTCTGAAATGGCTGGACCGATTTTGACAGGACTTTCACTGGCAGATAGCTGATGTAACAAGAAGTAACTTAGTCTACATTTATTTTAGAAAAAAATAGGTATAGAAAAATAGGATCTTACGAAAAAAAAATAAACTTAAAAGTAAACTCTGCGAACTGAACAATAACCACGCGGACGAAGTCGCAGGCAACAGCTAGTAATTAATAGATCTATAACAAAATGTTCGTTTGTTTTCTTTTGCTTAAAAAAATTAATTTATTAGTAATGGAGCTGGTCATCTTTTAACAATCTACAAAATTAGTGAGCTTTCTTTATTACGTTTTAATAATGCTATTCAAGGCTCTATTGCATCCCGAATATAGCTGTATATTTGTAATACTCGCAAATTGGCCCAATTATTTTACAATCACAATGGTGTTTGCAGCAAGGCTCGACGCAAATTATCCACGCCTCAATTGAATCTCAGCTCTGTTCTTGGAATGAACGCAATGTATTAGACGTTCATGGAAATTTATTTTGCTTTATGATTGCAGATCGTGTTATGTTTCTTGAGTTATTGTTTGGTAGATGCAGTAGCATCAGAGTTTAGTCAACCTTCTGTTGAACCTCGTATGAAATATAAATTTGTCCATGGCCGCTAGATGGCGCTTTTAATGCCAGTTTTAAAGATGATTTCGATATTAGTTATGATTTAAAACCATTATTAAGATCGAGATTTTTACTAGGTTGAATGATCGCTCTCCTGATGGTAAGCGTAACGCCGGCCCTTTACGAAGCAACACCACGCAGAATTTTCAATTCCAATGCAGTACTGCATGACTTGGACTGCGAGTTACTCTGAGACATACTATAAGTTGTTATGCCTTATATGCCCGGTATTTATGCCCAGTATTTACACTGACTTCGATGTCCTTCTAATTGAGATAAAACAGAGCTTAAACACGGCTGTTTTGGCAGCAGAAATAGACAAAGCTATGGTACTAACCCATACAATCTCTCGCATGCAAGGAATCTACTATGTAGCGTCTCTTAGGATCGTTATGATGGTCCACTCTATTTTCCAATCCACGCTAGAATTTTATAGAATCAGTCAAAGAAACGATTTCGCCGAAGGGACTAGGCATTGAAATCAAAACAATACTAAAATACAATTTAACAGTTTTGTTAGCATTGAAATTCGTGACAGCCTCCGTGCCGCCGCGGGTGAGTAGTCGGCTGTGAACCGTGAGGCCGCGGGTTTGATCCCCGCACCGAGACAAATGTTTGTGTGATCCACATATATTTGTTTCGGGGTCTGGGTGTTGTGAGACCGAAAGTCTCTGTAGTTTCTGATACCCACGACACAAGACTCGTATCTTACTGTGGGGTCAGGACTATGTGTGTGATTGTTAGGTGTTTAAAAAAAAAAATAAACGAATGTTAAATATAGTAAAGAACAATAGGCTGGTCTTGTGAGTTCAATAAATTATAAATTGTCTATTGGGTATTGAGTGAAACGGGCCGCAGTGACGCTGCTCTATAAAGTATTCAATCTATGCAACATAGTGGGTCGGCAAGGCCGTGTCCGTCGTAATCGTAAATTATTTTGTATATTGTCCATTATTATGTGTTAATGCTTCGTCTATCTGTGAATGACATGCGTACATTCAAGCTAATTTTTTGTCTATAGCGTAGATTTCATTCTGCCGTGGAGAAAGAAGTTCTTTGAAGAATAAGTTTTGGTCCTCGGAATCATTAAAGTTATAGTGGTCAGGTTAAAGTTAACAAGGTTTCGTTGCTCACAGTCAGCAGTATAAATATTCATCATATTATGTAAATTCCAGCATTAGGGTTAATCATTTTAAATATATTTGGGGAAACAGTTCGCTGTGAAGCGAGATGCAGGGGTTTCGATTCCCGCAATGAAACATATGTTTGTGTGCTGCACAAATATAATTATATTTATTATAATATTTGTTTTAAGCCTGGGTGTGTTTTTTACCTTATGACATTGTAGTCAGGAAGGCGGTCGTAAATACTACAAGCCAATTCTTTCTGTACATACGTTAAATAAGCATGTTGCTCCGATCCCACTGCGAGTGGGAAAAGGGTAAGTGGAAAAAAAGAGATGCTTGTAGCTGTGACTGTCAGGAGTTACCATAGTAATTTTCGGTTTTAGGCCGCACTGAATTTAGACATCATGATTATAATGCAGTCATTTGTGAATCCAAAAGTATTAATGTCATAAACGACGTCAGATTAATCAAGTAACTATCCTGAATGTAGAAGTTTACAAATAAATGTATAAAACCGATAGAGACCTATTGCATTACGTTTACATTGGTCAGTTTGTATGGGTTACCATAGTTACTAGTTGTTAGAAACTTAATTTAAAGTTAGAATACGTTTTGTAATAAGACCCATAATGTTTGCATCGCTGCGTTTGAATGCGCTGCATCCATGCGAATCGTAGAAATTTCGAAGTAGTTCTATTTGTATGAGGGGTTACTAAACTAAACCGAATTCTGGCATCCGAAGCCGAGAATATCCCGTTCACAGGATCGAATTCGAATCAAATGCAGTGCGTAAACACTTTTTGGATTTTATTCTTAAAAGTAAATACTTACCTTTTTCACAACGAAAGGAACTAATTTTGAACACATTAGACATATGAAATTTAAGACATATAATAGTGGGCACGAACTCAAATCACAATTTATATATGATTTTTCAAAATCGAAAACTCGAACACCAATTGTGAAACACCGACCTGAGATTATTTTTTCTTTTTATTTAACACTGGCTGTCCCTCGCCAATTTCACCTGAATGTTACTGTCCTACTCCCATGATTGATGCATAAAATTAAGAGTCTTACGGGAAGATGTATAAGACCGGGCGAAGTAGGACAGAAGGAGAAGAAGGGGGGCTGATCCTGGCAGTAAGCCTGTATAACGCGGGCAGAGAGCATGAACAAAGATAGAATTACAAAATCGCAAAATATTGTTGAATGTTCTCCACGTGTTGATGTAGAGCGGTGCGTTCCGGCGCCTTGTATAATTACGCTCTAACCATTATCATTATAATTACCACCACTGTGTCAATAGTTTTTTGCACTGAGTAATCGTCTGGGTTCTTACACTTTGGTATTGGCTATTAATTACTCGAGATTTAAAGTTCGACGACCGGATTGGAAATGTTTTACTTCCATTAGAGTAGCGATAACTTTTGACAATTACTGTTTACGAGTGTTGTTTATTGTCGAATTAGTTTTAATTTTAGTCTGATTAAAATACTTTTTGTTAATTTGGGCTAGGACGAAATTAAATGATTATTTATTTATTTGGATCGCCATTTGGTATATTCACAAATATTATTATGACACATTATAGAAGTTTTCCTTACGAGTACGTGTGTCACCTGATGGTAAATCAAATGCAAATAGCCTGCAGAAGGCTTCTTTTACACGTCAATCTATACAAATAAAATGAAATGCTATCCGTTGGTAACGGTGTCATTTAAGAACGGCTGAACCGATATGGCAATTTTTTTATTGTTTTTAATAGTCCTAGTAAGTAATTTATGGAAATAATGATTTGAAAAGTTGTTCTATTTTTTTTTATTCGTGGTAACTGAAAGAGTTTTTTCTATGGGATTTTTATATGAGCTTAAGATCATAACTCACGACGAACGAGTGGTATCAGAGATTATTTTTGGTTAAATAAGCCTAAATAAAATAAATCCCGCGATAAGCCCAATAAGTCCAAAGTGACTCAACGTTTTGTTTAACACATTAACGTTGCGAATACATCGGTATTTTCACACCAAAGCCGATAAAATATACAGACAGTCCATATAAATTAGCACCTTTAGAGGCAACTTAAACGTAAAGCGCTAAGTTCAAATAATTACTTTGTACAGTAATAAATTCGACATCTAGGCGCCACCTATGAACCCAACTCCTTATTTGAAATGGAATAATAACGGTTAATAAGCGTTGCGATCGTCTAAATTACAGGCCAATTCCATTGATCCGAAGTAGAATTGGAAGATTAGTAATTTGATACTGGCTGAATAGCTTGAGCTTGGGCTTGGCCGTTTAATAAATAGGCGTTTTGTGCCTGATTTCGTAACGGTACGTTTATTTTAGTTATGCTTTGATGTTGATAATCGATATTGGAGGCATGAATAGGTCACTAGCTTGATGGTAAGCGCCAGACATTCCCATAAACAACACAATAAAGAACTACTTGCCTGATGGTAAGTGCTACATATCCCCATAAACAACACCATAAAGAACGTTTTTTATATCTAAGCACGGTAAAGTAACTGCACTGCATTTGATGGTAAGTGCAATGCAGTCCAAAAAAACAGCAATGAGTTTATCAGTGTTGACCAGAATCTTGCTAGCCTATATAAATGCTTATTCACACTCCGAAAAGGGAAGAGGCAAATCGACGGCCCTGCAACAGGACAGATGGATGACCGATGCATGCACTGGGACACAAGGATGTATCCGTATACTCACCCAAACCATCCTTCAAGTCCTATCGCTAGCTCCTCGGGAGAACCGGATATATACTGGTTGATCCTGGAACGCGATCCACACAACGTTAGTCACTATGACAGGTTTTAACACCATGTGTACGATGGGTGCTATCCGGGCGGATATGAATATCCTACCACCAGCAAAACATCAACATAACATAACAACAACACGTGTTTATGAGTGGTAGAGCCACGCTGTAGACAGTTTTGTCTACAGCAGGAATGGGCTGGCTCGATCGGGTCGTTACCACTGTCTCACAGAAATCCGACGTAAAGTAGCGGCTTGCTGCTGCGTTTCGTACGGTGAGTGAGATATCCGGAAGCTCAAATCCCCTCACCTTCCCAATCCCTAATTATCCCTTTCCTTTAAAGTCGGCAACACGCCCATGATTCTTCTGGTGGTGGATGTACATAACCTGTGGAGATAATATAGATATGTGGAGATCACTTACCATCATGTGGCCCACTTGCTCGTTTACCGGCCTATACTATTAAAAAAAAAAGAAACATAAACATTAATAATTATAATCAATGGATTGCTTAGTAATCGGTGCCAGTACCTATAGGCAAAATATCATTTTTATACGGCTACTAAATTCTAATAAAAAAATAACCTGTTATGGGCTGAAATGTCACATCAAAAAGATATAAAAGTCCTTTTAACACAATAAGTGTGGGCTAATATATTTTTGGTCATAATTAACATACCATGATGTGCTTTAAAGAGTGTAATAAAATTTTATATCTTCATCAAGTGAACCACCGAACTCATGTATATCTTAAGCATTTTGATTATGTTATAGACAATAATAAAACGCCCACGCGGACGGCATTGTTGTCGCTTCAGCTTAACGAACATGGCGGTGTCTGTCACAGTAAGTGACACTTGGAAAGTCGACATTCCATCCCCATTTAAGAAAAAAACATATTACATAGTCATGTTAACGTTGGTATTCAGAAACAACACTCAAGTGAACTTACTTGTAATTGCGATGTCCGTACTCGTGATTGGTTGGTTTTGGTTTAGTGCCAAAAACGAACCCACGATACAGGTATATAACTAAAATATTTATAAATGCTTTGTTACGGCTGTCTTTTTCTTCTTCCACCTGCCCTTATCCCACTCGTAGTGGGGTCGGCGTAGCATACTTTTTAATACATGTTATTTAAGATTTGGGTTGTAGCTTTTACGACCGGCCTAACTTCAACCCCTTTGGGGAGAAAACGCCCAGACTGGAACAAATATTTGTCGATCACACAAAAATTTGTCGCAGTGCGGGAATCGAACCTGCGACCTCTCGATTCACAACCTCGGTGTGTTAGTAGCCACTCTAGCTACTACTAGTCGTATCATGCTATCATGCTTTGTTAGTTCTGTACAATTAATTAATTTTACATCTTAATATAATCCTAGATACACTAAAAATCAAGTTTTTTATATAAACAAAACGACTCTACTGCATAGTTACAAAATGTAATAATATTTTATATTTACGCTATGTTTATGGTACCACAGTATGTATGTCAATGGGCAGATTAGCTATTTTATGGCTGACCATAAATAATATATATAGTATTCCGTTTGTTACAGTGAGTACCTAATGGTGGAGTGTTGGGCAAGGTCCCCCACTTTAGTGGCTTTTAACCTTCTATTTGTTCGAAAATACGGATATTATCTGAACTATTTATTTTATTCTATTTATTTGCAATAAATGATATAATTATATTCTCTTTATTTTAAACTAGCTTATGCTCGCGGCTCCGCCCGCGTGAACAGCATTTAAATATTATCATCCCCTATTTTGACCCCTTTGGGGTAGAATTTATCAAAATCCTTTCTTAGCGGATGCCTAGGTCATAACATCTACCTGCATGCCAAATATCAGTCCGATCCCTCCTGTGGTTTGGGCTGTGCGTTGATGGATCACTATGTCAGTCAGTCAGTCAGTCACCTTTGAGTTTTATATATTTAGATAAGTTTTCAGTTCTAGAAATTCTTTGTATCGTAAGAATGCCATAGAAACATAGTAGAGCCTTAATTTAAGCCTAATATAATGAACCTACAATGATCGCTGAGTCATAAAAAGCAATAAAAAAAAATTAGTGGTGTCGTGGGACACCAGGTAGGAACGAAGTTCCTTCGGCTAATGTAGAATCGACACAAATTGCAAAAAAAGTCGTGCTCAATTCTGTGTATGCGACTGTCGCGCCTGCGCACGTCTCATTTAACGGTTTTATTCCACGCATTTTTCTTACGGTTTTACTATCACATTTTTTTCAGTTCGGTCACGCAGCGAAATCTCTATCCCCTCCAAGCCTGCCGTAAGGAACTTCGTTCCAATAAACTTTTATTCAGTAATATTTCATCCCAAAACACTACCGAAGTGTAACAACTCTAATTAAAAACTTAGACTTAGACTGGCTACTAAACGGTGGACGGCCGTGTTCTATAATCAAAAATTCAAATTCAAATTTCAAACCGCGTCTACATTTCCAAATATCATAAGTTTCACAACCATCTGTTTTATTAACGGAATTTCGACTTTAACTTTGTGTGCTAGATATCAAATTAAGTTAAAAAAGTCTCATTTAACGGTTTTTATTCCACGCATTTTTCTTACGGTTTTACTATCACATTTTTTTCAGTTCGGTCACGCAGCGAAATCCCTATCCCCTCCAAGCCTGCCGTAAGGAACTTCGTTCCAATAAAATCACGATACTTATAAATAAGTTAAAATCACTCAATTTCTAGCCATAAATATATTGTTAAAATGAATATTAAAGTCACAAGCGATGCAAACAAAGCTGCATAAAAACAGACACTAAGATAAAATACAGAGAAAAATGAAATTCGCAAGCAATTTACTCTTAGCACGAGGACTACGATCACGATGTACATTATTTAAGGCGTTTAGCTGCAAAGGAGTTATATTCGTGATAGATATCAAACTATAAGCTCATAGGGCACTTTAGATAATTGAGATAATTTTAGCTCGCCCTTTACGTGATTTTCATTTGAAATTAGACAGGGTGTAAAATAAAGCGAAATATGATCTCGGCGGTACAAACATAAATGCGGATTTACGTTCTGAATAGTCGTGAGTTGATGGCTTAATACCCATAAAATAACTTATTATAGACAAGGAATTAAATCGTACGAATTATGTGAACGATGGGTTTGATTAACTAGTATAGAGCGCTCGATGGTTTTGAGCTTTACAACGATTTATTAGCGATCGCTTGTACTTTATTGTTTATGGATTTATTTTATTTGTTATGCAATTATATCACGATATACTTTGATTTTAATAAACATAATATATTAGGTATTAAAGGTAGTTTGGGTGTATGGGTTATGACACAAACTGGATAAATGAATTTCCACCAAATCCCTTTTATTATTTATCCATACTCATGTCGAAGGGGTCATTAGAGAAGACTGTAGGATTGGGATCGACTTTGTCACCACAGCCTGAATAACTGACAACGTATGCAAGGAAAAGGTCAGCATAGAGGTTCATTAATTGACGCAAAAAACAGATGTTCCCAATTCGTTTGTAAGTATTTTTTATGTATGTTCACACATAGTTTGACCAAAATTAACTAGGGACCGAATTATATGTTATTTCATGTTCAGTGTCAGTTTTTGGCTGAAGTTTCGGTACTGGCTAGTGAGTATCCAGTATGGCTTTTGGCTTGCTTTAAACTTATAATATGAAAATTAAAAAGATATAAAGTTGAAATAACCGCAATACATTTATTTATATCGAAATCATCTAAAATTCATACAAAAGTCAGTGCAGGACATGTGTGTTAATCAAACCGCCAATCAGTTTCAGAGATTGAATTCAATTAAATAATTTATTCCGCTGCATACATATCAATTTGGACTGTGCAAATGGCTTGTTTAATTCATTAGATACTTTTGCGGGGACGATTTCGAACGATTGAATAAATCATCGCAGTCGGCGGGAGCTTTGCGAAATTGAATCTCAACACCCGTTGCATTACTGTAACGTCAGCAAAATACGACTTGTGATGATTAAAGTAAACATAGCATTTATTATGTATTTTTTTATTTATTATTATGTATTTTTCCTAATATTTGTCTATTTCTGCCGCCAAGCAACAGTGTTTAAGCACTGTTGTGTTTCGGTTTGAAGGACATTGAAGCCAGTGGAATTAGTGGGCATTATGAGACTTAACGCCTTATGTCTCGGGGTGACGAGCGCAGTCAGTCAGTACCATGCAGTGCTCTGTAATTCAAAGTTCTGTGTTGTTTCTGTTTATGGGCAGGCGTGACACTTATCATCAGGCGAGCGCCTTGCTCGTTTCGTCATTCAGTCAAATAAAAAAATATATTCTAAAATAATATTAGGTCCTTACATATGAAATTGGCGTTTTTCGTACTGGCCACTTTAATCACAAATTTCTCCTCTTTGGTAAGGAATTCCAAATTCAAATTTGTACAGCTATAGACTCATGGATTTGTGCTTCGATGATCGTCATTCATTTGTTTTTTTTCTTCTGTTTTTTTCTGTTTGCGTCACTCATTTTACAAAATGGAAAACTTAAAATATCGCATTATTTACGAGTACGAGTTCCGCCGTGGCACTAGTGCTGCGGAAACAACTCGAAGGGTGAATGATGTGTATGGCGGTCGTGTTGCAAAAGAAAACACAGTTCGTTTTTGGTTCCAAGGTTTTCGTTCTGGAAATTTCGACCTGCAGAACAAGCCCCGTGGACGGCCTGAGACTCAGGTTGATAATGAAGAGTTGAAGGCTATTGTGGAAGCGGATCCATCGCAAACCACGTCCGAGTTAGCTGCAGGCTGCGATGTTAGTGATAAAACTGTTTTAATTCACTTGAAGCAAATTGGGAAGATTAAAAAGCTTGAAAGGTGGGTACCTCACGAATTGACTGAAGCAAACCGGCAAACGCGCGTCGACTGCTGCGTTACATTACTAAACCGGCACAATAATGAAGGTATTTTAAACCGAATCATTACCTGTGATGAAAAATGGGTTCTTTACGATAATCGGAAGCGCTCAGCGCAATGGTTGGATCCTGGCCAGCCAGCCAAATCCTGCCCCAAGCGAAAATTAACCCCAAAAAAGTTACTTGTAAGCGTTTGGTGGACTAGTGCCGGTATTGTTCATTACAGTTTTCTCAAATCTGGCCAGACTATTACGGCTGATGTCTATTGTCAGCAATTGCAAACCATGATGGAAAAGCTAGCGGCTAAACAACCTAGGCTGGTCAATCGCTCCACGCCACTGCTGCTTCACGACAACGCTAGACCACACACTGCGCAACAGACGGCTACTAAATTAGAAGAGCTTCAATTGGAAAGTCTAAGACATCCTCCGTACTCCTCGGACCTTGCTCCAACAGATTACCATTTTTTTCGAAATTTGGATAACTTCTTGCAAGGAAAAAAAATCAACTCCGATGGGGCAGTCCAAATCGCCTTCAAAGATTTTATTGATTCCCGTCCGACTGGTTTTTTTAGTAAAGGGATCAATGAACTACCAATGAGATGGCAAAAGTGCATAGAAAATAATGGTTCATACTTTGATTAATTAAATAGAGGAGAAGGTGGTAATGTGACCCCCACAGATATTATGGCCCCTTTCGATATTTCTAGCTTAGAATCACGTCATCAAGCTAATTTTTTTGTTTACGGGGAGTATCAATGACAATTTCGATTTTAAGCACAAAAAAAATATGAGAGGTCAGCACATGCGTTTATTATTCGAGCCAGTTTGAACTTGCACTCGCAAAAACTTTGTTATTGTTTTGCATTTAATTGCATATTTCTGGAAATACCGAGTTTACGCATCTGAGATTTGGATATTGTGTTCGATTAACGTTTTCCTATTAGATTTTGAAGGTACATACGTAAAATATTTGATTTTACATATTTTTAGAGGTTGATTTGTAGATTCCACAATATTGGTAATTTGGCCCCCTCATATTGGTTTTATGGTCCCATATAACATACATGAGTGATATTTATTTTTTTATTTACTTATAGATGCCGTGACAAAGTGTAGTGTCTCCAGCTTCTAAGAATGTGATATGCACAAGGCATAAGCCTCTTGGTAGAAAACTAATACTACAGCAGCAAAGGTGCTCACATCGTCACCTTAGAAAAACCAATTGTATGAATCTTTTCGCTCAGCAGATATTGCGGCGGTTTTAATTGGCAACAAAGAGACGTAACATCTAGCAGTAGCTCCGATAATGAAGAATTAGTTGAAAGCGACTCATCGGGATGTGATGGAAATGTCTCTCCATAGTAGTAGTCAGTAGGGTGCCATATTACCCTCACTTGATCTCAAATTGCAAAATTTCCATTTTTTTTTAATAAATATATTTCAGATTTATCCGTTGCATTTCTCTTTATTCCGTATTATGTAGTGTATTGGCAAGTAAATAAGGAAACAAATGATGTATTCATTACATATGTTTTCCTTTTATTTTTCACATGAGACCTCAAAAACAAAGTGGGGGGCCACATTACCACCTTCTCCTCTATATTATATTAAAAAATATTCGACTTTTTGTTCCTCCCATACAAAACGCCAATTTCATATGTAAGGACCTAATATTTAGTCATTTTTAATATTTGTCTCTTTCAAGTCACCAAAGATGCTTTGAAGCGTATAATACGCGGCATATTGTACACTGCCAATGTTACTACTGTTCCATAAAACATTAGATAGATTGACTCTACCGCCTATAAATTGACCTGAAAAATTACCAGATCTATGAATCGGATTTAAATCTAACAGTTCACTCATACCCAATGAATGAGCTAACTCACCTACAAATATCATAGTATGTTAATATTAGCTGCAACATACTGAAATTTAAAATGTTAGCATGCTACTTTATTAATGTTAATTACAATAATTTTTCCATTAATTATATGACCAAGCGAGTAGCTGACATTAAAGGCAGAAAATCGTAAAATTAAACATCTACAAGTATTTAACTATGTTTACATACATAGTAATAAAACGAGTAATTAAAAACACCTATTCGATATTTTAAGTGATGTGATAAAATGAAGTGCTCGGTATGCCGTCTGTACATCATCGTCTCTGTTAGTTTGTCGGTTTTCCACATATCAATGCGCGGGAGACGAGTGTTTTACGCCAGTAGTGCACGACTACACGGCTCGCGGCGCGCGACACACGCGCAGCGCATTCGCTACATTCGGAAAACTCGCGCCTGGCTACTGTAATTGAAATTTAGAAATTCCATTTTTAAACGCAAAATTAAATTTAAAATCTTTATTTTTAAAAATCGAATATAGCAAACCTGACCCATTAAATAGTGATGAAAGCAATTTTTATTTATTTTAAAATTAATTTCATTAGCCAGTACACGAGTATTAGACATAAAAATTGACAATTTTTTATTCCATATTTAAACTAAGCATCGTTACAAAACATTTACTACTAAATTCGATTTAAAACCGAAAGCTTTTATAAAATAATTTATCGAGATATACGTCAGAGCAATTGGATTTACGTTAAAAGTCTCTTATCGTCCGCAATTATAATACTTAAGTGATGTAACCATCGGGCAATGACAATCCGATGTTAATTTAATTGCTGTCAAAAGTCAAATTTAGATGTTGAGTGCGTCTTCTCTCCATATACTTTTATCGAAGTAACACATGTGTTTTTAATTATAAGCCATGGACAGTTAAAATATATTTTCTCACTCAGCATTTTTTTGGTTTGTGGTTTCCTCTGTGAATGTTTAAAAGACCTTCACATGATAATTATCGTTTGAACGCAATGTAGGTAATTGAGTGTAATGTAAAACCATTACTGTATTTCCTAACTAGCTTTGTTTGTCCCATCTTTCCGTTCCTGATACTGTTTTTGTGTTGTTTTGTTATTTCATACTTTTGAAATCATTCTGGTAAGTGTGTGCTTTGAAAATAATTTTTATTCCTATTATTTGCGTTAGTGAAAATTTATATCTCATCGTCAATAAAATTTTCGTATTGTTTTAAGATAAACTGCAAGTAATCTTAGCTCATAATGTTACGTTGCAATTGAATAGTTAGTTTTAAATGCCGCATCACCGTCGACACAGAATTGTGTTAATTTTTGTTAAGTGATTATTAAAAGACCGCCATAAAAGCGTCACAAATAGCGATCAACAAATTGGGGTTACTTTAAGGTCGATTAACATCCAATAGGGTTGCCAATGTTGAATGAAAATTGTAAACTTTTCTAATCCGTTGCACACAAGTTTTGAAGCAACACCCGTGTATTAATCGAGGATTAAGATTTTGTTCCTAACTTAACACTGGCATAATGTCTAACAGATGCCATAAAAAAAAGATTTTGTTAATACATTCCGAAAAAAAAAAGTGTAATATGAAATTATTAACAATGAATACGATGCATTATTATTAAACGCCTGTCTTACCGACTCTGAGTAAATGCTGCTTACCAAATAAATTATGGCATGTTTAAAGTACGACACGGGAAAATAAAAGTCCACAGGATGGCATCTATGCTAGCAGAAAGATGTCTACTAGATACTTTCGAAAATAGTAATTTTAGACGTTATTTTGTGCTTAAATCTTACGCGAAAATTGTGAAATAGACCCTTAAATGTAAAATCTTTATATTGTACGTTTATATGAAAAAATGTGCAAAATATGTCGAATATAGTGTTAAAATCATTTCAATACGTACTTACAATATTTTCGATTCATTCGAATTTTATATTTTACGTGGCGCCACTTTTAAAAGTACGGGTCGTAAAGCCGTCTCTAAACTTTATGAGAGTTTAATTTAGTGTACATGATAAAATATAGAGTTTTTTTATTACTTATACTTTTGCTTTTTTATATTTAGGAAGTTAAAGTCATCAGTATCCATCGCATACGTTATTGACTTAAAGTTCCTCTAATTTGCAAATATATTTTACTTGCTTTTGCTCATAGCTCTACCCACGTGAACAGCCTTGTTCGTGATAAAAAAATCTGGTATAAAAGTAGCCTGTAACCGTTTCCAGGGCTCCATCTATCTCTGTACCAAAATTCATTAAATTCAGCGCTGTAGACGTAAAGGCGTAACAAACAAACAAGCAAACAAACTGATTTCCACGTTTATAATATGAAGTTAGGATATCGACGTACAAGCGCACGGATGGTCATCAACAGGCTGCCATATTTTTTCTTTTGGGTACGAAGGCCTATTAAAACAAAGAAAATAACGAATTTGTCGCAACATGGGACGATGGGGAAATAATTTCGGCGATTGGGGGTATAGGTAGGTACTTTTGCCTAACACTTCCAAAATTACAGGCGTAACTGAGTGAGTGGGTATGTGTAAAAAAATAAAACATATGTTTTTTTTTATCAGAGCACTGCAAAGTGACTGCACTTTGTTGTTCACTCATTGAAGTGGACAGTCCACCCCGCGACCACAAAGGCTGAAAAGCTTTCGAAACGTCGAAATCAAAAATAATAAATAACCGCGATAAAATCCGTTTAAATTAGTTTTATTTCAATCAGTAATATTCGCGTAAACATAAGAAATCATTATGACTCACTCATGTTGTATTTGCCACATACAACATGACATACAAACATAGATCAAAGATAAAAAAAATCTAATTAAACTAAATAAAAAATAATTAACACCAACAGGCACACAAATAGCCATGATCCCTCAGTAACATAATCTTGTGTCGTGGGTATTAGGAACTACGAGAAACTTTCGGTCCTCGGTCTTTCGGAACACCCAAACCCGAAACAAATACTTGTGGTACACACAAACCTTTGTCTAGCAAGGTTCGAGGCCCACGGCCTCTCGTTTTACAGCCGGCTACTCGTCCGCTACTCCACGAAGGCTGTTAAATCTAAAACAAAGACTTAAACAGAGCGACACAGTAAATACTACGCAGTTACATGCCGTGGCTGTCTCAAGTTGCTGACCACCACTTAGCATATGTGAAGCACAACCCTGCGCTAATTTCCAGTAGTAACCTTCTTAGTAGCATATTCTGAATTTCCACTCGATTGCCTAAAATAAATTATATTTAAGGGATATGTATGTTGACAGCCCTATTTGTAAGTCTGTAAGTGTCTACTTATAGAGGACATCTTTATTCGACGTATCGCCATTCATCATCATTGTTATTCTCTGAATTTTGTAATGGCACACACTATTACGATGTCAGTAAACTCAATAATTTGTCATTCCAAACAAATGTGCTATATTTTGATAGACATAGTAAACTTTACGACTTTTAATAGTGGCGCCGTGTAACTTATACAATTTATATTATCCGAAAATGGAGTAGATTAGTGAGATGAATGTGAGTTATATTTTTAAGTTTAATTCTCTCAGACGAAAATAAACTAAATAAATATTTAGACAATAGATTTTTCAACGATCTTTAATCGACTTCAAAAATAGAGATTATTTTTTGAAATCGGTTTTTAAGTTTTGTTTAAACTTTTTTTGGATGTTTTTATTTCTTAAAATCGTGTTATTAATTTGACGGACCAACACCGTTTTTACAAACTAAAGGAATAGATGAGATATTTTAATACATAATCTTGTATATAAATAAAAATGAAATGCTGTCCGTTAGTTCGGTCGTACTTGAGAACGGTTGGACCAATATGCCTATTTTTTTAAATTCTTCGTAATAATCCAAATAATGTGATTAGAAAAGAAACAATGCAAATGTTGCCTGAAATTTAAAAATTCGTGAAAGACTGAAAGTCCTTTTTATGTGGGATTTTTGTATGAACTTTAAGACCATAACTCACGAAGTAACAAACATACATCCATGACCATCCATACTTACAAACTTTCGCGTTTATAATATTAGTAGGATTCACCTCAAACTTCCTAAATAGATGATATCGTAGCACCAGATTAATTAACTGATGTAAGATTTCATTAACAGAGTATAGACCCGTGATTATCCGGTTGAAAATCGTAAAAATAGAAACAAATTTATAGTAGAATCAAACCCATTGTAAAAGGAAGAGAATACAACAAAATTGATAGGAAAAATAAATTAACGGCGATCTGAGGTCGGGAAGTGGGAAGGGGGGGGCTTTTAAGGGTAAAAAACGGTTTATCTCGATTTCCAGAAAAACTACAAGTCCTATGGAAAAAAGTTAAATCGCAAAATTGTAGGTAATAAAAAGATCTACAACTTTTGTATACACACTTTCTTCACATAACCTCAAAATATATGTGAAAAATTCAAATAACCAAGTTTTTTGTTTTTATTTTTATCTATTATAATAAATCATTTTTTTTTACGAAATTTGGTGAAAACTTACCTTTTTGTATCCCAAATACACTGTAATTTTTTTGATTAAAAATATTTATTTTTGCACCTTATTTTGACCTAATATCGAAAAAGCAGCCTAATTTTCAAACGAAAATTCTCACGTCAAAATATGAGCTTTTTTAAAAAAGTCTGTTGGTTTCTTGTTTATTGAATTCTCTACTTTCTGATGGTGTAAAAAAATATATACATTACTATGGTAAATGTGCTCAGAAAAGATCTTTTTATTACCTACAATTTTGCGATTTAACTTTTTTCCATAGGACTTGTAGTTTTTCTGGAAATCGAGATAAACCGTTTTTTACCCTTAAAAGCCCCCCCCCTTCCCACTTCCCGACCTCAGATCGCCGTTAATTTATTTTTCCTATCAATTTTGTTGTATTCTCTTCCTTTTACAATGGGTTTCATTCTACTATAATTTATTTATGTTTCAAATTGGAAAATCACCAGTCTAGTAGTGCAGCGTTTGCTGTAGTGTCTTAGCACAAGCTGATAATTATGAAATGCCATTTCCTCTACAACATGGGCGCCAGGGTGCTTCCTACAGAAGTAATGTTTTCATGAATATTATAAATGGTTGGACATTTAGTTATCATTAAAACAAGACAATTGATTCATCTAACGCCAGCTAGATTAAGTGTTCTCTGTATTAAATCAGGTTTGGCAAGAGTCGTACTCTCAAACCAATATTTTATTCGAGTCATTGCGCTCGATTTCGCGATTACAATCACGTTAAACTATTTTAATTAAAATTAATGATCATTTGTAATGAGATATATTACCCTGGCATTGTGGATTCCTAAAATTTAATGATTTACATTATTGCATTTGGCAGATTTATTGCATATATTAATTGCTGTATTTCAGTAAATCATATTTCTATTTGCTGAGTCCTGGTTGGCTCGTTTCGTCGTATATTTACAGTCGTCTATCAGCAAGAGCTGTGCCTGAAGAATATTCGTTAGAATCATAATTTGAGTTATTTGAGTCAATTTTCTAATGATACGTCAATAAACTCAATCTTCTGTTCCTGGAAATCGAATCCTGCAAATTAACTTAGCTAGATATAATTTATCACGACCAGCTGTGTTTCATTAAATGAAAACACTTGGTTATAATATAAATTCTATACCCGATTAATGTCGATAAGCTAACGATTTACACGCAGATGGTCCATTCATTCGCTCCTATGACTAATACCAATTCTAGTGTCTGTTGCTTCTTTCTAGCTGGTCCGAAATTCCATTTGGCGTTTAGGTTTATTTGTGCCTAATGAACCACTTATTAGATCCACTGCCATAGCCATTTTTTACGATTGCACTTCTGCTTTTTACTGTACTGTTAAAAAAATTGACAGACCATGCGACATTGTGACTATTAGTTTTTTTTGCTACGTCATTTACTGTTAATACATCGTAGACAATTCCATGACTGGCATCACTTCATATTTGTCCATAATTTTTGAATTAGTCACACCAGGACCAAAAAATAAGTCTATGATGAAGTCTATTGCCTTATATAGCTTAATGTCATATTGTGTTATGAGAGTTTGGGTCACAACTATGAGTAATTTACTGCATCTATGCCTATATTCATTTTAATCTTGATGTACCTACATTTAATAGTTTCCGCCACGTTTTGTTGTGGAAAACTATTCATTAAGCCGCGGTCTATTATGACCTAATAATTTGATATGACATAGCTTTGCAATAACTGAGTGTGACATATTTAATAAAACTAAGTTGACAATTTTTTTGTAAAAAATTGTGTCTCAATAAATAAAAAATAAAGATGAATAATAAAGATAAAATTTTCAATTGACGAAATCCGTTCATCATAACGATAAGGTTGTAAATTATAACTACAGTGACTAGACCATGAAATATCATAATAACAATAATTGAAATATTTAGTGGCGACGGGCGGCAAATCAGGGTTAAATAGGGACACGGTTTGGAGAGATTTATGTTTCATAAAAGCGTTGACGTCAATAAAAAGCGGCATTAATCATATTTTTGTGGTCTATTTGTTAACAGAATGACAGGCTATGGGTGCCAGTTCCCTTTAGTTTTTGTATATTTGCTTTTGAAAATAACTGGTCAATTCTAAATATGTTGTGTTTATACCGTTCTTCGTTGTACAGGGCATGTTTGTGTTTATTTAAGCGACGTATGCGAGTTGCACAGACGGGTTATCGGCTCACGTTATTTCATTTTTTTTTCATTTTGAATTTTTTCAACCTGAATCCCAGTTTGTACAGTACAGTGCAATCAATCCATATTAGATGAATTTATACGTCGTTATACAAAAAATATATACTTATAAAATAACATGTCCTGACTGACTGACTGATTCATCATCGCCGAGCGCAAACTATTAAGGCTACAAGCATGAAATTCGGACTGTTTATTCATTTTGTTATGTAGGCACCCACTAAGAAAGGGTTTTAGAAAATTGCACCCCAAAGGGGTCAAAATAGGGGATGACAGTATGTATGAAAGTCCGTCATTTTGAAAGTTACATAAACAAAATTTTATATTTCGTTTATTGACGTAAAACAAATAAATAGGTGTTTCAGGAATTTTGGAAATTTTATTTAATAAGGGATGAAAAAGGGGGTGAAAGTAAATGCGAAAGTGAGTTTGTTTGTTACGATTTCACGCCTAAATCATTGAACCAATTTTGATGAATTTATCTACAGAGACAGATAGGACCCTGGAGACGGTTACAGGCTACTTTTATACCGGAAAATGCTGTTCACGCGGGCGGAGCCGCGAGCAAAAGCTAGTATATTATATGCGTCAAATTGAGAACCTCATCCGTTTAATAGGGGTTCCTACGGACGCTATTTCGTATGACGTTAGCTTTTTATGTGATTATAATAAAATTAAAGATCTTATAGGCTCACTCAGCACTCTGATTTTGCGTTTAAATTTTATACGCTATCATTATATAACATTATATTTAATATCTCATGCACGTGATCTCTTTGGTGAAAAGGTGTAACTAACAAGGTAAATGGGCCTATCGTGAGCTACGTGATTGCATTTATACAGATTTTTATTAAAATGAAAAAAAAAAAATCCTGACAAAACAAGGGTGTTAGTGTTTTAATAAGTTAGACTCCTTTGCCTGTATGTAGCATCGTAGCGCTTAAACAATTTGTACCATTTGAATGCTGCTTTTTATTTGAAAGCTGGTTTGACCGAGATGCTTCTCTGCATGATTGACAAATTCGGTTTTTAAATTACAGATAGATCTTTTTCTAATTGATTTCGGGGTTCATATCCGTTTCGTATTAGTATTATTTTGTAGTTTTTAGTGGTATTATCAGTTTTGATGACGAACCCAGTCCAGTGCCATACAGTGCTTTGAGTTTCATAAGATCAGATTATTCAAAGTACTATATTCAATAACGCTATACACACTGTATCTCTACCAGTGTCTGTTAATTCCGAGGCAGTTGTACCTGTCAAACTTCGATTATGTTTTCAGAAGAAAAAGAAAAGTGTCATGATTAGAAATACTAAATCGTACTTCGCCTATTTATCAGTAAGTTTTAATAGGAAAAGGTCTGATTCTAAAAAAGTAATAATTTCGAGGGCAATACTTAATAATAACACCATGGAAAGTCAAATCTAAGAAATCTATCTAATAAGTGACGAACGGTTTTATGGAAATATGCTTGTCACGCGGGAGGAGCCGCGAATAAATGGTAGTCAGTAATATGTAGGCAAACATGTAAGTTTGGAAACCTATACACCAAAACAATTTCTTGTTTGTCGTTTATTTTCAGATAGGAAAGTATACTAAAATGTAAATGATTAACACTCATGGAAACGTCAAGCTAATATATTAATTTCGGTTCAATGTTATTGATGTGGTCATCAAATCTATTATTGCAACCTATATGTAATCATTTTATTATTCGTTTGCTTGCGCAATGAAATATATTATATTACCTTATTTATTTAATTAAGAAACATTTTCTGTAAGATGAACTCATGGCTTACTCACAGGCCAAATTAGCGAGCTCTCTGCTCTGCGGGCACTAAAGATATACAAATTAACATTCGATTTTTTGACGAATAGGATCAATTATTCTTGGTCATCACGAGATGCTCTATCTATTTTTGCTACGTTTTTACTGGTAGTAATGAAACACTATTATGAATCGCAACTTATTTTGGTATTGCTCATAAGTTTAGCAACTTAATTTTAGAAATTACTGATTTTACCGATGAAAAAACGCGAGAACGTTCTTAACCAATTTATTCCACCAAATGTGGACTGACCGATGACTCCTATTGTACTGGCTATAGCTTACTTCCATTTAGATTTGAAAAAAGATCAACCCTCGAGGGAATGAAAGAATAAAACTTATGCACCAATTTTTATGATTCTTTCAGTTAAACAGTAAAATAAAATATTGAACTTAATCAATTTTGAGTCGATGGTATCAACCATTGACCATTACCAATACCATTACCAATAGTACCGATTGAAAATTATTTAAGTTTATGTTTAGATTGTTAGGTCTTTGAAACTCATCAATTGTTGTTAAAAAGTTTGGGTAGTGGTGGACTACAGTTACAGTTTTGACTGTAATGTTAGGAAAGTTAAAAACATAACTAACTAGGTTGGTAATATAGTAATATAGTTTTTCTATGGAGTTTCTAAATAAACCACATCGTCAGCAAAATGTAGTAACATAGTATAACTTAATAATACATTAACGTTGGTGGTCAGATGCGAATAAAGATTTTAGAACGCTTATCTGACCGTTAGCATTATTAATGATGAATAACAAGTGTCTGTCTGGCGCCAATACACTCTTAACCTTTTCATTTTCAATAAGTTTTGTCTTGATTCTTAAACGATTGCCACTTGTTTTTTGCTCTCTACAAGTGTCCTGTATCATTAGTTTATTCATTGTGTCAATTGAAAAATTATAATCTATTGTTTGATGTCCGATAAACGATTATTGATCTTTAGCCAATTTTTACAGTTACTAGTCAACACACTTCTCAGGTCGTGCACAGTCCACCTTTATGTACTAATCAATAATCAATAATGAAAATAGCTTCTTATTTCTTTATAAATCAGATGTGTCGATTATATATCTATTTCGAATTCATTGTCAAATAATCAACATAAAATAATAACCGATGTTTAATTTTTTCTAGTACTAAGTTATGCTACGATCACATATTTTGTTGATGGTTAGCAAGTTTAGTAAAACGGGTACATCATAATTCAGTAATTATTTTGTATTCGAAGTATTCTAAATCGAAAATAAATAAAATTACATTATCTCAAACAATAAATACATTTTAGAATGCTATGAGCTTATTTCAGCCCCTGATGTGGGAGGTGGCAAGTCTATCCATATCCAATCCAATTCTATTAGCGCAAGTCATGTGCTATTTCTTTTTTCAAATTCAAGGAATCAAACATAAATTATGACTATCCGACCAAGAATTTATACTCCTACGTGCTCATCAATTTCACAGCTTATGTACTCGTAGGTTAGCATTGGACCAATGATGCGATTCTGTAAATGTGAATTGAGTAACTCAGAAAAAATTTCGCGGGCTTTATACTATCGGAAATATTTAACACTCTTGCAAGACTGTGTTATGCCAAGGATTCGTTTATTGTTTTTTTTTAAGTGAACCTTGTGTAAGAACCTTTGTGATTTGAAACTCGATGAAAAGAAAATGCGTCACGACAAAGACAAACATATTCATAAATAGGATTTAGCCTGCGAGAGAATGAGGTAGCTTACAAGTATGCTATCACGTGTATTTGTGCTTGCGTACAACGAAGTCTTCAGAAAATGTGTCATAAACAACATGGTGTATTATTCACGTGTTTTATTTGTTTTGCATTTGCGTATTAAAGTTCGTTGGTTAATTAATTTATTTTAATAATTCTGAAGTTTCACTTCTGCCGTGTGTGAATTGCATACACACACACTTTTTTAAACTGGAGTCATATGATGGACGACTTTAGTACTGTGATATCATATTACATATTACTAGGTTTGTTTGTGACAACCCTAACAGTTCTTGGTGGAACATGCACCACTGACCTTGTTATAGCATTTAGGATTAACTGCACGTTCAGATTGCTGTTAGGTGTAAAGCACACTAGATTTAATATTATAATAATTTATTGAGTTATAGGGCCTCATATGGATTTTTTAGTGTTTACGTAGTGCTGACAGTGGTAAATTTATTTTATGATAGAAAGGTTAAGTGTAATAAAAACGAAGGAACAAAATAAAAAAGCACCACAGTTTGCTAGCTACGGTTTAAAAAATGGCATCTTTTATTAATCATTTAATAACAACTGTAGTACATAAATGTAACATACACACACACACACCCACACCTGTAATCCCCGAAGGGGTAGACAGAGGTGTAACCAGTACACCCACATTTCGTCGAGCGTATTTCCGTCTAATGATGTGATAGGGGGCGAGCTTATCTCCATACCGGGCACAATTCCAGACTCCGGGCTGATACCGAGCAATATATTGGATTCTCTTAATATTTATTAAATTTAATTTATAGACCTGTACGATCTTATAACACAAATATTTCGATATATTTGTGTTATAATGTATTTTGTAGATGTTCGTTGCTTAATTATGTTTGAAAACAAATAATATTTCATAATATAATGTAAACTAGCGGTATATGTGCACTCGACGTTAATTTCTGTGACCAAGAGCTTGGCGGTCTGCCATCGGTTGTAAGACGAAATGAAGAACATTATTATTTGACGTACCATATACAAATACGAAGTCATTGTGGGCACGGCGCTACCTTACCCGGCAAATAATTTAGATATGGAATATTTATCTTTTAAATACTTTGTGCTTATCGCTATCTTTGCGAATTCTTTAAAATTATCAAATCTTTGAATTGCCGAAGACTGCCTAGGGGCAGCAGCTTTTGATAGATTAATACGAAATTTTAATCCAATCCTCTTGATTTGCTCGAAATGAAAGGAATTTTGGCTACGTTCATAAGTGTTGTTGTTGTTGTTGAATATGACTAAAATTCATTTAAATCTGATAGTAAAAACCGAATCACAAAAAGATTTTAAATTATGATTGCCTTCAAATTTTATTCAAATCATAATGCAGCTAGGTTGGGTCTTATTATTCTATTTGGTTACATTTCATTAAATGCTGCAACTTTATACATTTTGTCTGTCGTATTCTATTCAGCTTCTGTTGAGAACTATGGAGTATACACATATGGGACAGTCAACAGACACACATTCAAAACCGGGGTCAATCGTGTAAAGATTGTAGGGAATATTTTGAAACCTTTTATATAGGTTCATATTTGCAGTAATACTGTGTATCGTAACATTTGTAATGGTTCTGTTAGGCAAAATTTTGGTTTGCGTTATATAATTTAGCAGTCGCTTAATAATAACACACATTGTAAATAGAAAAATATTACTTATAGTGCTTTTTTAAGGTTGTGGGTTTTCACAGAGAAACAACTTCTTTAAGATATCACTTAGAAACTATATTTGTATTTATTTATTGTGCATCTTTAGTTCAGGAGTCAGTTCATCAAGAACTGTGTATAAAATTAATAATCGTTTAAATTAATTTGTAACCATAGTTTACTGAATATTTAGTTGTACTCATAACAATAATGAATAAAGTACACATGCAATTTCCGTAAATAAATATGATACAATAATATGTATCTAATGAAGTGGTTTTATATGGCAACCGTGAAACAATGATCATTATGATCGTGACTATCATCAGATCAATAATTGTTATTTTCGACAGCAATTAAAAGATAACGTGAAAAATATCAACTAATATGAACCACATTATATGTAAATTAACACATTACAACCTGCACTACAATCTCAAAATACAGAAATTCAAAGTAATCGGCACAATCAAATACAAAGTAAATGCATAAGCTACGGAAAATGCAATGCATTTGCCGATTTACTAAAAGGCGCCAATTGTATAGAGATATCAATGGAGACTCGTCTAATACCAGTTTCCAATTCACGACTGGATCAAAGCACTTCTTGGCTACCGTTCAGTACTTGTAATAAAACGATCCTTACAAAGAACATGAGAGTAATTACACTAGTTAAATATCGGGACTAGTTGGCTCGTCTCCTCGTGTAACCTTCATGGATATTAATTTTATTTACGATGCGAATTGTTCTGTTCCATTTATTTTACGCACGTTTTGGTATGTTAAGCATTTGGACGTAATGAGCTCGTATTCGAATCGGAGCCCTTTGCTGTCTTATGGAACGTAATAACCCATAAAGTCGATATGAAATGGTACAAAGCTTTTATCTTATTTGTGTCATTGAGGATTTATTCGGCGTTTTCCACCACGTGGCACGCACGTTGAATGCAATTTGTTGTTTCGTAACATCAGAATGCCTTTGTCAACCTCAAAGCGATGTTAGTCAGTTATTGGATAGGTGTATCTTTTTGTCATGTCAGATTTATTGGATGACTTTTGTTTTTGTTTTGATATATGTAAAAAAGAATTCTGGATTATAGGTGTGTGTTGTATTCTGGATTTATGGAATATGTAGATTGTAGGTATGTTATACCTTTGAATCAAGATTTCTTACTCCGTTAAAGGAAGTTTGTCGAATTAATATGTCCAATGGTTACAAAACACATAAAATAAATCGCACTCGTTATTAATCGAAAATATGATTGAAAATATTATTTGCCTTATATTTAATTTCACATGAAAATTATTTCTTACTATATTTTCTTTTAAATAGGTACTAATTTTAATCTGCTAACAAATACTGGAAGTATTATTTGGATATTCCGCGTGTGTCCAAAATTGTGCAACTACTATTATACTAGATACTTAGTATCACCGACAAAGAAACTATGATGGCCGCGTCTGTTCTGCTTTTCGTTTTCTACATGATCGTAAGTATTATTATATTATGTCACATTTGTTTCCTGTCCTGGTGTCCCAAATTAGTGATTTGGGTTCACTGTAAAATTACTTATTTATCATTTTCAGCCATTATAACCTCATCATCTACTTCATTCATATCATTCTTCACATAAGCACTCCCTTTTGTTTGTGTCCCTCCTTCATTTCGATCAACAACAAAATATATTAAAAATCAATGCTCTCGCTGTTACTTACACAATGTATGATTTATACGTGGGTAGTGGAGATTCAATTTAGAAACTAAGTTGATGTTTATTAGGTGTGTTGTTAAGATTTATAAATGATACTGTCCATTGAGTAGTCGACAACTCGAGATGTAATCAGTGCAGTCCAAGAAAGGAGGTTGGTATTAATTGATTTATAAGAACACATTACGGCCAATTAAAGTTTTCTGACCAATTACATGGGCAGTTTATGGGCGCGCTGCTTTTATTATGTAAAGTAAGGAGTCCCGTCATTTAACATGTCAATGCTGGCGACTTACACCGTTTGTTTAGCTATAAATTGTGCTTAGAGTACATTTCGGAGCATAAACTCAATTACAGTTTGTGGTGGAATTGAAATAACTTAGACCGTAGTTTTATATTTCTCACACTATGTTACAAAAGTTTAACTAATTTATTTTGTACACGTGCTTACAAAGCTTTATTTGCTTACTTTTTTAAAGTCATGAACAACAAACATGCTAATTATATTAAATTATTTTCGTTAAGACTGTAATTAGTATTGCAAAAATACAAATAGTATTTTTTTTCAGATCTCTTCTTATTATTCGGCTTAGCATATCCTATTTCCTGGATCCGCTTTTCTACTTAGATTCCACTACGCCTAGTCTTGTGCATCTTCTAAATTCTGCCATTGGCTCTCAAATCTTCTTCTAATACGTTAAGTGTCCAGCGAATTATTTCTAGATATTTTTAAATATTTACGTTCTGAAGTATTCTCAAAACTCTGAACATGGATAGCACAATCAGAAAATGTTAAATAAAATTACATATTCAAAGTGATTAATTACGTGTGATAGACAATATATAATATTATGTTTATACGTGTGGTTCGAGGCTCGAACCAAACGCCAAATGACAGGTAATTCATTAACTCACGCTTAATCCTAATTAATTGACTATTAGTGGACGTTTTCAATTACCACTTGGTTTGATTTATGTCAATACTAAGTATATGTTGATTTATCCAAAGTAATATTGTAATCAGATTAACGATATTTTGTATCTTTTATACGTAAGTGAGGTCAATTTTTTGTTGACTAGTGTTCTTGTTTCGGTAGGTTTGATTATAGATTTTGGTTTTAATTTAGAATTGAAGGACTTATTCTGACGTCAATTTATATTTATTCTTTCAAAATTAACTATTGCGTTTTAGTTACTTGTCGATCATCTTATCCATACTTTTATGGATCTGTGGTAGACTTGCGTTAGGTTTATAAAATAAATAAAATATTATATGGTATACGTAATCTTAAAATTTGTGTAGCTTGAAAATTAGACGACACAAGTTCGAACTCAAGTAAAAAAATAAACTTAAATGTCACTCTAGTCGACAAAAAACAGAAGAAAGCATTGCAAAATATGTAAAACAATAAAACTACTTATATACTGATTTAATCAGTAAATCTTTATTAAAAGTAAGTAAATATCATATTATGATATGTTCACCCTTGTAAACATATTAAATTAAAGATTAATTAATGAAACTGGTAGAGTGCGAGCCAGGCTTCGTACTCACAACCTTAATTTCTCTTATTGTTACTTTTATCATTTGTCTAAATATATCTTAGAATATCACATATTCAGTGAACATTTTAGCAAGCAACATATAACGGTTCAAACGATAGAACTCTTTAAAGATTGGACAGACAGACAAGACAGTCGTCACGACGTAGTTGCATAGGCTTGGTATAAAAATTGGTGATTTCTGTTGGCACTCTTTGGGTACGGGACTCTAAAAACACACTTTTAAGCAGATCCTCGATAGTAACGTTATGGGAATCGGTATCTTGTACAACACTATCAGTAACTAAGAGGTACAAGCAATAAATGTCTTTGTTATTGGGCTTTTAATGTAAAACGGACATAAATAGAGACCCTAACGTGTTCGTTATTGTGTAGGTGTTTAAAGGAATATACGCCACAGTTTTATTTTTATATCTTTGAATGAAACTAGTCTAAGTGATGTTGTAAATGCCTTGAGTGATAGAGCCACGCTGTAGACAGTTTTTTCTACAGCATGAATGGGCTGGCTCGACCGGATCGTTACCACTGTCTCACAGAAAACCGACGTAAAGTGGTGGCTTGCTGCTGCGTACGGTGAGGGAGATATCCAGAAGCCCAAATCCTCTCCCCTTCCCAATCCTTAATTATCCCTTTCCTTTAAGGTCAGAAATGCGCCCATGATTCTTACCATCAGGTGACCCACTTGGTCGTTTGCCGGCCTATGCTATAAAAAAAACTATAGAAAGTAGTTATTTGCAATGCTGGATAATTGGTCTATTATTTCGTCCTTTTATTTTAAACATTGTTAATGATTTTAATACTATCAATGATAATGATTAACGAATGTTAAGTCGTGTCAAATATTAAATGACAGTAGGATGGCTGGTATTTATAGCATAGTTCATATAAATTTGGTAGGATGGATGATGCTTGTGGATATAGGATATTCATATTCACCCGGATAGCGACCACCATACATATGGTGTTAAAACCTGCCATAGTGATCCACACCCCTTGCGTGGATCGCGTTTCAGGGTCAGCCAGTGTATATCCGGTTCTCCCGAGGGGCTAGCGACATGACTTCATAGCTGGTTGGTGCGGGTATATAGGGGTAATTCCTTGTATTACTGTGCCTGCAACAGTCATCCGCCTGTCCTGTCGCAGGCCCCTCGATTTGCTTCTTCCCTCACCGAAGAGGGTGCAGTCACTTTGCCGTGCTCGGATAAAAAATAAATTAAAAACAGTCTATTTATTTCAAAACTAGCACGGAAATACTGTTTCTTTCAAATAACAATCTATTTTTATTTCTAATCATGTACAATGTATCCTTTCCTATTAGCAAATGTAAATTAAATAGGGCCCTTGCCATAGCGTATAAACTAGTGTAATAATAATCCTATCGGCTTGCAATTTATTTGTATGTTACTTACAGAAAACTGTGGTATGTGTTAAAGGACATACATTTGCATAATGAACCTCTATCGTTGCGAATAGTCTCATGAGACTTTTAATTTGATTAGCAAAGGTTCTGAAACATTTCTTAAATTCATTTAAATAGAATATGTTATGATAGTTCAATCTTAGCTAAATACTGAGGTAGTCACGTTTTCTCTTCGATATTTCATACCCTATGCTGATTGAATTTTGAATCATCATATGCAATTTTTATTCCATTTAGATCAATCTAACATTCAAATGAAATCACTGTTTTGCAAACTAATCTAGATTAACAATGTTTTTGCTATGTTATATATGTTATTTTTTACGAGATGCTGGTAAATAAGCAAGTGGTTCAAGTGATAGTAAGTAACATTTGCCACCCATGAACACTCACATGGATACGTTGCCTTTAAGTAAAGGTATGGGGATTGGCAAAGGGACATTCAAACTCAACAGTAAGCTCCACGTCAGTTTTCTGTGAGAGTGGTACTAACCCGGTTGAGCTGGCGCAATCATGCTATAGATCAAGAGTATACAGCATGGCTTTGCCATTTACAATAGCCATAAAGGTCTTTTCATAATTTAGTATTTGCACATTCCTGTAGCTACAATCAAGATTACACAGAGTGTTAAATGAACACTTCACACGATAAAATGCTAATAAAGACGTTCGCTTGTAAATGGCAAAAAAACATTCAGTGATGCCGATTTTACTACACGAGCCAATATTATGAATGCATTAACTAGATCAGTTTTTATATAAACTATTGGTCGTATATTATCAGATTTTATGGCCTGTGCATTTTTATAGTACTATATAATCGATAAGTTTGTTTTTAAAAATAGTATTTAACCGTAGAAAAATATTTAAAACCATGGTCATTTATAGTATAGGCTTTTTTATCTGTTCGATAAACTGGCTTTACCGAGTGTGTGTTTGTGGTGGTATAACCGAGATTCTGGTTAGATAGCAACATAATAAAAACCTCTATAAATCTGTATGGAATTCAATTGTGGTACATTGTTATTTCATCAAGATTTCCGATTTAATTCGCATATTTAACATCAAGAGTTCCTAAAGGAATCTTGATGTTCTATTCATTTGCGTATTTAACTAATGATTTTGTAACTGTATCTTTACGTAAATAAAGATTATTATTATTTCCATTTATACTGGAATTGAATTCCATATAGACTGATTGTGTTGAAGTGTCCTAAACACTGTACATTTTGGAACAATATTAATATGCTTATGATAGCGATATTCATAATCAGTTTTCTTTTATGTTATTCATGTTAATTTATGTTTCAGTCACACTAACAGCATGTATCTTATAATATATTATGCCATGACATTTCAAAGGGAAGTAATTTAATTAGAAAACTTATTTAAAGAGAAAGCGTGAATTCTACCGTTGTTGGCAGTCGAGCAAATCACACATTCTTCATTCAAGGTGTCGGCGACAGCTTAATCTCATTCGATACGATCTTCCCTGTCGCCGGCGTTGCATTTGCATCTAGTACAATTTAACTCTTCGCATTAACTACTGCATTTTCCTTCATTATTTCCAACGTTAAAAAATATTCGTTTTAAATTTTGTTTTGAATATGGTTTTGAAATTTAAAAAGGAACATACTTGCAATGTGGTGAACTTGGTCTAAAATTACTAAAGAAATTGATGACTTAAATCAATATGTACAAGCTAATTGAGTGAAACTGTATATGAGAACGATGATATATAACGTAGAACTGCATTCTTCTTCTTTGTATTCTTCACTACTGAAAGGTGTGCCCGCCCAGTGCCCAATTGTTGAACGACAATCTTCTCTCTGCATTAGTTAAAATCTTAATCAACAGAAACATTGCTAGACAAACAATACAACAATATGCCGTTCAATTTATTATGTTCCCGAAGCATTGTTTGATGATTGTCTTTTTATCACTTTACATCTCACGGTCGCCTTTTAAATGTGTGTTTAGTTGTGAGTTGTGACATAATTTTTATTCCTTTATTTTTTAGTTTTCTTTGTTTGTCCTTTGGAATTTATAGAAGTATATCTGAATAAATATAATTTGTTTTATTGAATATATATTTTTAATATTCAAACATTAAGACATGAATGATAAGAACGAAGCTTGATTTGTTAAGAGAATGATATCGTAATTAAAATGTAGTAGAATGAGGAACCAACGAACAATAGAGGTCCAAACGATTATTATAACTCTTGATTAATAGCAGTTGTTTATCTTGCAGGTGGTAGGGCACGAGTCAGTTTTGGCAGCGAATGGTGCGCATGAAATGCGTTGTGGCCGGCGGCTGGTTTCGGGACTGTTTTCCCGACCGAGGCTGCCTCTCGGTTACTCCTACGTGACCACTGTGCCTCGTGGCGCCTGCCAGCTCAACGTTTCCGAAATTGTACCAAGCGAAAACTATATCGGTAAGCAGTACAACATAGTGACGCGTGTAATATTTTCGAGATGTATTTGCTTGTTTGTGTTTTCCATGCAATATTCATATTGAATATCATCTTTTTGTCCTCCTGGAGAACGTTATTTGTAATTTTTAAAACAAGACTTAAATGTAGGTTAGACTGGGCTGCTTTGTGTATTTGCTATAAACTAGTTGAAAAGGAATTAATCGGAAGCATATTTATTACCACTAAACTGCAGTTGAATCGATAATTGGATCGTCTGTCGTTGGCAAAAGCTCACGTAATATAAATTAATTATAGGCCACAAAACTGCTTTGTTGTGCTATTTAGACTTTTATACGGCGGTTCACAATGCAGTCAATTATCCTTTGACGAAAGCAAATGGGCCGCGAACGTGAGTCTGCTCACTTGTCAACCAACAATGTCGTCTGCAGCGCAGGCTGTAAATCATTTGCCACGGACAGTCACTTTGTTTAGTCTGATGACGAACTCAACAGTTCACCTTGGTTTTAATGCATTATGCTGAATCAATTTAAACGACGGCAGGTGGTGTATGATATCGATGTGTGTTATTAATGGGTTATGCTATTTTGCTTTATGTAAATAAGCAATAAAACACTGGATGTTACGTTAAAACATAATATGCGGTTTAAAAAGCGTTGTTTATTTTCAGCCTTGAAAATATCGAACAGCTCGTACATAATGAACGGAGAGTTTGCGGTGAGCGCGCCGGGTACTTACGAGGCAGCGGGTGCGCGCTTCTTGTACTCTCGCGGCGCCGGGCTTGACGTCATCTATGCGCACGGGCCCATACACCATCCAATCGACATCATGGTTAGCATGTCTGAATAATCATTCCAAGAAATGAACATTAAAAGATTATGAAATATAATTGAGTTCCATTCCTAGTTTCTCGTTACAGTTTGTTATCAATGTTTTTTGCGTATTTAAAGTGGACCCTGATTCGCTGAAGTGAATATGGGTACGAAATTAATTAATAAATAATTAACATAAATGTCAAGTAATATCATATATTAATTTAATTTCAACATTTTAACAAATTAATTTCATAATATTCAAATATTTTGTGCAATACCTTCTCTATTGAAAACATATTCGATTGGTTGACTATTTTATAATATTTTTTCGCAGATTTTATACACGCAACCAAATCCAAGTATAAAGTATGAGTATTTTACGGAAGCGACGGGTGATGACGAATCAGCCAATGTTCCCGACATTCCGGACATTCCTGCAACAGCGGCTACCAAACATACAAGGAGGCATCACAACTTTGATGCACATCCGAGATCGGGTGCCGGTGTACCCAGGCATCCAGATTTAACCAGCATGTCTAAAGAACAAGGACCTGAGGAGTCGCTGAGTGAGAATACAGTTGGGAACCGAAGATTTGCATGGAAAATTCTATCATACACCCAATGTACGAGGAGTTGCGGTGGCGGTATACAGGTTCATAAAGACACATTACATTTTTTTAGTTTTTGTGTGTAATATTATGATTTCTTTATTATTATTGCATCTTCACCCAGTTATGAAGTACCAGATACAAACTACTAACAGGAGTTTATGAGAAAAGTTTTAAGGTCTCCTGTGCTTGCCGGGTTCCAAGACGTTAATTGTCGAAAGTAGGGTATAATATAGTAAATACTGTATTTATTTTTTGTCATTGAAAACTGAAAGTTCAATTAGTTGTTGTTTTTTTTTTATATAATTACACCCAACAGTCACATACGTAGTCCTGACCCCACAGTAAGATACGAGTTTTGTATCGTGGGTATCAGGAACTACGGCTACGGAGGCTTTCGGTCTCACAACACCCAGACCCCGAAACAAATATTTGTGGATCACACAAACCCGCGACCTCTCGCTTCACAGCCGGTTACTCGCCCGCTGTGCCACGGAGGCTGTCAATTGTGTGATTGAATAAATCTTATTTAATTTTTCATTACGATTTCAGTTAGGAAAATACCGTTGCGTGGAAATCATGTCGAACGGTCCAGACAGAGAGGTGGCATCAGTTCACTGCTCGGGAACTCCACCCGTTGGCCGCAGACGACGATGTGGTAGCGTGCCTTGTCCACCGCGATGGAGGGCCGCTGCTTGGTCGGGATGCCCTCGATGTGGACCTGCATCAAGAACTAGAATCGTTGGTTGCGTCCAGGATCATTCAAAGGGGATTACTAAGGTAAAACGTGTTTTTATCTGGAAGTATCATTATACTTTCGAGATTTTAGCCTAAGAAACATATTATGAATTTACGCCTGGTTTTTGAAAGGCTGATCAATGTAAAAATTTACTAATCACAGACAAATCTGTTGCTAGAAGCGTGGCCAACGCTTTTAATTTGTGACACCTGTTAGTTAACACCATTAATGTGTAATATAATAATATCGTTAATCATTGAGTTAAACCTTGATCATAGCTGATTATGCTGTCAAATGAATGAACTAATTAGCGATTGTTGCAAATTAGATCAGAGAATAATATATTTTTCACAAAATAACGTTTCAGACACTCCAATTAATTTAACAGGGCTGTCAAAATCAAAGTTCTGTTAGTTGAATGTTAATTTGATCAGCCTTTGAGGAACTGGGTGTTAAACTTATATAATTGTTTTTTAATAGATCAGCGATCAAAAATGCCCACCGCCGAAACCGCCTACAACAGAGCCGTGCGACATTCCGAGATGCGACGAAATAAATTTCGGCGTTAGGCATATCGAAACGAAACGACCGAAGCCGCGGGAGCACACGGAAACCTTCCGCGAAGGCCCTGTGTACACCATGGCCATGAACACCACCGATATCGACATTGGCCCGGAGTACAGTTTCAGTGCAACAGCTGGTTGGATTTACACAGAATGGTCCGAGGTATGTTGCGTTTACGCTTTTGTTGCGTTTATGTTTGCGCTTATGTTTTAGAGCAGGAACATAAGCAGTTATATTACCACTTTGGAAACAGTGACATCTTCTAATCTTCTACCTATAATGTTTATCGTATTTTATACATATTTTTTTAGACGATCAAGGCGCTCGCCTGATGGTAAGCGCCACGGCTGTTCATTAACTGTTCATGAACAGCAGAACCTACATAAAATAAATCTTAGTTTAGTATTCTGGTTTAATGGTTATGTAATGGTTTAGTATTTCTGGTTTAATTTTATATTACAACGGATATTTAAAAAAAGAATAATTTTCCTCTAATACGACAGTTTTCGTGCAAAATCTAGAAGCCAAATCTTTCAGTAACATATGTTAAAAATCATGTTGCGCCGACCTTATTGCGATTGGGATAAGGGAGGGTTGGAAAATTCAGAAACTAATTTTATTTATGGTATTATTCAGTGTACAGGTTGGTGCGTGGGAGGTGGGGTGCAGACTCGTAATGTGCGTTGTGCTGATCCATCGGGATGTGCTCCTAGGAAGGAGCCTGAAGCATCTCGTACATGTACACCACGCTTACCTTGTGAGCCGCTTGAAGGACAATGGTTTACTAGTGAGTGTAGATTACATTTACATCGATATTATTAACGTAATCAGTCACAGTCCATTACATATTTAATATATGTATATATTTTTTAAATATAGAACGCCAAATGAGCAAGTGGGTCACCTGGTGGTAAGTGATCTCCATCGCCAATGTACGTTCACAATATTAGAAGAATCATAGGCGCGTTGCCGACCTTGTTGCGTTGTTGACCTTAAGGGGCAGGGATTATTAAGGGATTGGGAAGGGGAGGGAAATTTGGGCCTCCAGATACCTTACTCACCGTACGAAACGCAACAGCAAAGCCCTACCTTACTTCGGTTTTCTATGAGGCAGTGATAACATCCCGTCGAGCCGACTCATTCATGCTGTAGACAAAACTATCTACAACGTGGCTCTACTCCTCAAATGTGTTCCTAAATAAAGGACTCGAGAGTCTACTAGGCACTTTCTTATCTTATCTATTATTAGTGATTTTTTGTCTTTCTTTTACTAAGCTGTCTGTTATATGTTTTATAATCAACCTTTTATGTAGACAAACAGTAATATTGATGACAATATTTTATACCAGGTGAGTGGTCCAGGTGTTCAGCGAAGTGCGGAGGGAAGCAAGTACGCAGTGTTTTATGTATCGGAGGTACTGGAAGACGATTGAGGAACAATGCGTGCAAGGGATCGAGGCCAGACCACGAGCGAGACTGCGGAGGCGATTGTCCACCCACGTGGTACTTCAGCGATTGGGGCCAGGTAGGCTAATTATATATTTAACACGTTTGAACACAAGGTGATAAGTCCCTCGTATGCGAGAGGCCGTCTGGGTTGGTACCACCGCTTTGTCTATTTCTGCCACTAATCAACAGTGTGTAAGCACTGTTGTATTTCAGTTTGAAGGACATTGAAGCCAGTGAAATTACTGGGCATTATGAGACTTAACATCTCATATCTCGGGGTGACGAGCTCAGTTCAGTGCCATGCAGTGCTTTGTAATTCAAAGTTCTGTGTGGTGTTGCTTCTGTTTATGGGCAAGCGTGGCACTTACCATCAGGCGAGCGCCTTGCTCGTCTCATCATTCAATCAGATAAAAAAGCACGCCTATGTCCAAGACATTGATGTTGGTGACAAAGCTAAATATTTCGTCAAGTCTTAGATTAAGAATAACGTTTTTTTATATGACTATTTCCGTTGTTTTGGGAACGACGTGGACAATAATGTAATGTATATAAATAAATTAATTGAATTATATTATTAATTGAAGTAACACGGAAGGTGATACAAAATAAATAATTCAATTATATTGTTTTTCATACAAAATATAGTCAAGTTTTTTTTATTCCTAATATGCTTAAGTGTATTGTGTCTGATATAAATAAAGATAAAACATGAAATGGCGAAAGAATTATTATTAATACCAACTCCGACCCTGAGCTAGGGCATAACAAATCTGTAATTGAATATTTTTTTCAAGTATACGTGTATCCAGACAATAAATTACAAAACAACACCTACGCTAATGAATGTGGTGTTGCTTTAAGCGTTTCCATTAATTAATTGAACTCAGCGCCTTGTGATTGATACTCTAATTAACGGAGCGTGTGTTGTTACTTCTCGTTAGTATTAATAATGTAAATGTGACACTGAATTCAATGAACCCAGGTCTCAATTTTCATTGAGCCCACCTATTCCGAGGTCGCGTAAATTAAAAGATTGAATCAATCCTGCACAATGGTGCGGTGAATTGTTATGACATCTATTTCTGTATTGTAAATGATTCAGATACGTCCATGTATACCACTTAAGATTTGCATCTAGCATCGAGGACTTATAATTAGTAGAGTCTTGTTAGTGGGCCCTATTAATTCTGAGTGTATAGACACAGAAAAAGAAGCGTATGCACTAATTGCATACGGCAATTACTGTATATTATTGCGCCTATGGTGTGTGTTTTAAATTCATCCTTTTTTTATCCGAGTAGAAGTAGGGACATACTTACGGACTAGTCATAATCCAATGAAAACAAGGTTCAGGGATAAAGCTAAAAATTCCTAATACTCATTCGGTACATAAAGGTAAATTATTATTTGTGATGCCTTATCTAGTAAAAAAAAAATATTATATAAGTTTTTATTTCAGAGAGAAACAATTTCAGTCGTTCAAGTTATCTACAATATAATTTTCAAAATTATAACACAGCCTCCGTGGCGCAGCGGGCGAGTAGCCGACTGTGTGATTGAGGCCGCCGGTCCGATCCCCGCACCGAGACAAATGCTTGTGTGATCCACAAATATTTATTCCGGGGTCGGGGTGTTGTGAGACTGAAAGTCTCTCGTAGTTTCTGATACCCACGACACAAGACTCATATCTTATTGTGGGGTCAGGACTATGTATGTGACTGTTGGGTGTATTTATTATTTATTTATTAATTTTTATTTTATTAAAATAAATTTGCAGTGCAAGGGAAATTGTACGTTGAAAACCGGCGTGCAAAGACGAACAGTGGTGTGCACGCACGAGGAAATTGATGGAGAGAGTGGCGAGACAGATTGTAAAGAAACACCACCAACAGCACATCGAACTTGCGAACTAAGCTGCACCAACCTATCTACTATACCACCAGATCTTACTATAGGTTTGTATGATAAAGATTGTATGGAGTATTGTTTGGATGAAAGACGAGTGGTATTAATGAGTCGTATATGTATGAATCTAGTTAAATTTTAGGATGTTTGATAGACACCTACTTATATTACTACTACTTCCTACTTTTATCTCCATCCCATGGTTGCCTGGAAGAGATTGCCTTTAGGGATAAGGCCGCCAATTGTACCTTGGTTTCGTTAATTATTTTACCTAGATGTATTTAATTCAATTTACAATACAGAATTATAAATAAATAAATAGAATTGTTGCGAAATGTGAAAACACCAGCTTTCACTTCTCACAACAAGTAGACTGACATGAAATTTTCGTCCCTTGATGGTAGGCAGAATTATGCCGGAAGCTAAAGTTACTGGTTATGACTCCAGCTGACTCCCCACTTGTCTGAACCAGTCTCTATGGTGAGGTTTTCACTAATCGTGCGGTGGTCGCTATCTAGTCGGGTAAAAATTACCCCCAATCATTTTTAAGACATAGAAAAAGTTATTGTTCGTTCCTCATTAGAAACTGAAGCCGTACAACACCAGGAACCTGATTATTTAATTTAAAAGATTTCAAATTACATATTTAAATGCTGGTAGAATATTTATTGCAGTTATTTTAATTACCATTGACATCTCATGAATTCTTAAAATATTTTCAGAGTCCCAAAAAGTGTCAGGATATGAAAGTACCAGCACGCAGATTAGTACTACTAGAGGTGCTAGAACAAAAGGTATTTTTTTCATAATATACGCTCCTTCTCTCATATGAAGACCTCGCGCTGCCGCAGAAGCTGATGACGTTCTGACTACGACGGCGGTTCCAAGTCCCAAAAAACCAGGCCAGAAAGGTAGAACGCTGGTTTGGTATCAACAGCAGGTATACCAGGTACCCCGGAACCATCCCACTCGGCAGGAGCCCATTGCGAGATTTTAAGTCGGTATACCGGCGTAAAAATTAGTTAGGGTTCCAATCAGCAATCACTCAGTAGAGAACTGGAGGCATGGGAGAGTATCTGTAAAATGGATTTTCACAGCGACGAAAAAAGGGCCCGCCTTTCTATTATGATTTGACAGTAGATTTGGTATTGTGGCATCACTCCATCATATTGTAAAACTTTTTGAAAATCATGAAATGTATTACATATCTTATTTTCTTTTTTACACTTAAGACTATGATCTGCAGGAAATCATTAAATTAATTTAATTGAGCTTTATAGTAGTCATATTATAAATGTATAAGAAGTTTTTCTTTATTTTCAGACTGCGAAGATAAACTACCCAACTGCATGCTGGCGGTGCAAGCGCGGCTGTGTCACTATAAATATTATATTCATAACTGTTGCGATTCCTGCAGAGTTTGAGGACTTCATAATACACCACTTTCGCTTTGTCAAACAATCTGCATAAACTTATTCTTTTAACATCGGATGTGCGTTGACGATTTTTGTTAAGATAAAACAAACTATAACAATGCAAAGATCATTTGAGTGCTTTGCCGCACAAGTGTAACTTAATAAATATTCCTCTTTGCATAAATAATAAAAAACTGAATTGAACTATCACTAAAATTGGATTTGAATCCGAGAACTAAAAATATATAAGATCCATTCTTTTGTAAAGTTACATCCAACCTAAAGATGATTATAAGCCAGCTTTCGAATGGACAAAAGGCTTTGTAAAACTGTTACATCGCTTGGAATGATCTTGAAAAAATAATATTAAGCACCAATAATCTATCATCAGCTGCCACTAGCATTGCCATTTACTTTATTAACCATCTTGTACATATCATCTTCGTATTATTTTGTGTATTTCTAATGTTTTAACATTTTAATTAAAATATCAAATATTGTTATGTATTTGCTTATTGGTGTGATATTTAATATAAGCATACTTAATATGATAGAATATGATTTTATTAAGGTTAGCTAGTAAGATAATATTATGAAATCATGACGTAAAATAGTTTTACTCTTCACATATAATCAAAATATTAGTCTTATAATTCTTAAATTATGTTATGAATAGTGTTTGTAAATAGTAAGTCATGAACAGTAAATAAAATATATGTATTAAACAAAATGAAGATTTTATTTCTCATTTATTAACCTTAGCTTTGCAACCGTGTTCGAGCGAATAAAATTCTAAGTAATCCAAGTTAGACTCTCAGAATATCTATGTTAGTTTTAGTCTGGGAAAATTTATCTTAGTATTTATCATCTATATTTGTAATTATATTCAACAAATAAACAACTATGTCAACTGTCAAACTGAACTCTACGCATTGCTTAGACCTTTATGCTGAGTGTCTAACTTAGCTCAGGGCTTGTTCGGACGAACACGACTCCAGATTGATATTGAAACATTCTGTGAACAATATGCTACAGTGTATAGCATGATGTCATAAAATATTTCTAAATACACTACTTAATTAAAACAAATTCTGTTTATCCATTAATATACAGATTTGTCATATTAATATTTAAAGCAGTAATATTATGTATACATATTATATATAAATATTATTTACATGTTGTATTGATTGTAAATTAGCAGTGGTTAATGTTTCATACAGAACGAGTATTTCTGCTTCCCTTTATAAACTTTTCAAAAAGTAAGTACTATGAATTAACTTTATTAGTAGTAGGTATTGTGGTCATATTATTATTCGCTAATGCGTAACAAAAATTTTAAAAATTTTGCGACCGGGTCTTTTTTGATTATATTTACCCTTTGTCACTGTAAACTGGCGGAACAAATTATTCTAAAAAAGAACTATCCATAACTAATTAACGCCTATTAAATCGTTTTTTTAAATTAATGAAAGTGGAAGACACAACTCCAATCAGAGCAATAATAGTAAATGATATCGATAAATTTGCATTTAAGTCACCTAGAACACTTCTGTACAAATTATTGAAGCCAAAACATAAGGATATAAAAGCAACAGATATTGTTAAATTTCCAACACAAATGTGCAATACTCTGTATAATTGAGTAGATAGTTGCCGCGGGAAAATCAAATTCATAATTCCTCCAATGAGACTCACGACTGTCAACATCATGGCGACGAGACCTGAAATCATAATAATTATTGATTCATAACATTTTATGATTTTAAATCTATTGGCGTGTCGTGTTGGTTTGGTTTTGACTTTCAATTAAAGGATGTCAATCTCTATCCAAAAAGCTAAATAAGGGACACTTCGAATAACATTTATCCATGTTATAAAATCTATGTTCTGCCTGGCGTTTCTGGACTTAATGTCAGGGTCCGCTTTCTCATCATGATTTGACGGTGAAATCAAATCGTCTGATCCCCACAACCCGCAACGGGAACCTAGTGTCGCCATTGCCTCGTGATCCTTATCCGTTAGTCAGCAGAGAGAACCACGTGCGGGTGAGGTCGCTTTGGGCCTAAGATATTGGTTACCTAATAATACTCCAACGAAATCATTAAAACCTATGAGCATTATTAAAATGAGATGCAGTAATTTCGACACTGCAATTTCTTACAAGTTATGGCATACAAGACATTGCATACTGAAGATTATATCTGTAACTATTGACTGCATCCAGACATTGAAGCCAGACTAGTTACTGGGCATTGAGACTTAACATTTTATGTCTCGGGGTGATAATCACAAGCCAGTGCCATGCTGTAACTCATAATTCGAAGTTCCGCTTGGTGTTGCTTATGTATAAAAGTAGGCGTGACGCTTACCATCAGACGAACGACCTGTTCGTCTCCTTTTTAAAGCTAATAAAAAGTTAATTATTTTCTCACAGACTAAGGGCATTGTGGTATATCTTAATTATATGATTGTGCATATTTTAATATAAATTGATTCTTATGAGTATCATATAGTGTAAATCAATAATATTATAATCATTACTGCCATATATAATAATTATACTTTTAGAATTTTTTGCCCGTTTTTCTCTAGCGAAACAGCCTTCCGAACTGGCAGTAAAGTTTTGACGGAATAAATATTTGGAATTTTCGAACAGTCCCACTGCCAGGCTCTGCCAGACTCTACAAATCAGAGGGGTTAGTCCACTATGATGTCATACTGGTTAGCAGACTTCACATACCCTCGAAATTCTAAATTCTTAGGTAGGTACACAGAATTTTTTACGACGATTATTTCACCGTTGAAGTGGTAATATTTTGCAACGAATACACACGTAACTTTAAAAAGTCAGAGGTATATGTTTATGGGGCTGGTTTCAAACCTGCGATTTACATTTATGTTATAAAGCGCAAAAATTTATACCAGTTCTCATTGACTTCTCATAATATTAAAAAAAAACTTACCCAGTATACCATGTGCAGACTGCAAATTTTGGTTTATATTTGTAAACCTAATGGCGCTGCCAGCGATTGCTAAAATTGAGCCAATCACTTGCATTACCCAGTGAATCACTTTCTTGTTTGGATATTTTGGGGAACTTGCCCAGCCATTATGTGGATTGAATGATACGATGGCCTGACTCATCAAAATTACATACTGAAACAATTTCTTTTATTTTATTTACACAATTAAAAATTAATGTAAACTTTTTCAAGAAATTCACCCTAATAGTGTTTCTTTTGAAAATAAAGATTACGAGTAAAATTTTACAGAAATATTTTTAGATCACTGGAACACGTAAATTATAAAGTAAGAATAATGGCTACAATAGTTCTGCTCGCCCGACCCGAATAACTTGCAATCGTAATTGGGTCGCAAAATTATTTTTTATACCTAGAGTTTATGTAATGCATTCAATACTTACTCCAAAAACACACAGATGAATATGTAGGGATAAAGAACTTGTTCCCTGAAAAATATTGGCAAAAATGAATGTACTGAAAGCCACAGCACCAAGTACTATATGTGTCACTGTATTATTCTGGTTTAATACGATTGTAAGAATTGTTGTTTCTTGTTGTGGCGTATGATGACCACCTTCTTCCACCATTGCTGGTCCTGGAGGTGGCGGTGGTGGTGGCGGAGGCGGTATCATTTTGCCCGGAGATGTTCACGACAGCTTGGTTTGGTAGGTCACACTAAAGTATCAGATATATCAGCCATTGTTATCTGAAATCTGTTATCATTGATTTTGTGATAGGAGCTATCGGTTACATTAGTTTCCCTCTTTTGGGATAGTTGTCTCGTACACGAATTGTGTCACAATATATTTTATTCCTCGTTTCCAAATTTTCGACAATTAGCAAAATTTCATCTTTAATTCGGTCAATGTTATCGAAGTGTATTGTTTATTTACTTTATTAGTCCAAATAGTGTATATTATATTATTGATAAAAGTATAACTACTATTCAATTACATATTTATAATTTTATAGATTACTATTATTTGGAGTTTTATAAACACGAATTTACTAAAAGGTAAGTCTATCGTATGCGAGAGTCCTCCTGTGTAGGTACCACAGCTTCTTCTATTTCTGCAATCTTCAACAGCATGTAGGCACTATTATATTACGGTTTAAAGGGCATTGAAATTAATGTAATTACTGGTCCTTGAGACGAAACATGTTATGTCTTGTGATGATGAGCGCAGTTCAGTGCTATTCAATACTTTGTAATATTAAAGTTCTGAGTGGTATTGCAACTGATTATACGCAGGCGCTTAAGATCAGGCTCTGCTGCTGCTGCTCTGCTGAACTTCTGTAAGTAGTTTATTAAAAGAATTGATTTCAAATGTTTTGATTCGATTTTAATCGATTAGTTATTATAGAATATACTATTTATTATTTTTATATAGTTTGATACTGAGTAATATAGGGCAAATAAAGTTACATTTGAAGCATAAATTTTATTTCCATTCACAACAAAAAATATGATAGAGACGAAGACAAAGAAACAACAAGTGAGGAGTAGCAAAGTCGGGACAACATCAGGGAAATTCATATATAGAAATGTCGAGAATCTAGTGCAATAGAAAGGCTCGATGCTGAGCGAAAAAATCTAGCAATCCTGCTAACATAATGTATGCACTTGAGCCCGAATAAATTCACCCAGAGCTAACGTTATTTGCATACGTTACCAGCGTCCCGTTCGCTAAGCTCGTCAAACTTGTAATTAGTGGACATAAACCTGAAATGGAACGAGTATTCACTGTAAATTGGATAAGTAGGTAATCTACTTTAGAATTTCTTTAACAAGAAGTAGTGTTGTTATGAATCACAATGGTACTTGGAATGTTGGTCTAATTCGTAATCAAGATTCTCTTTTTGTATCTTATCTTAATCCAAGTACTGCTGTAAGAAAACTATCAGAAACATAGTAAGTGCTAAACCCACGGCGTCGACGGTAGTGTTTACAGCATAAATAGGCCGGCGCGACTGTTTTACAGAAAACGAATGTGTAGCAGTAGGTATGTCTCGCACTGTAAATGAGATTCTTAGAGACCCAAATCTCTCCTTCCCTTCCGAATTCTTAATCCTTTCCTTCAAGGTTAGCAATACATTCATAATTATTCTAGTTAGATAGATAGGTAGTTCTTCCAAACAACCTTTGGTGTTGCGAATGTTCAAGATCACTTACCATCGTGTGACGCATTTGCTCAGAGCTTCTGCTATAAGAAGAAATCCTAGGTTGCTACAAAAACTTGGAATATTTGGCAAAGTAACGAATATTTAGTACGTTATATCGTTTTGAAGCTGATCACTTTTTAACATCGATTGATGGACAAGTTAAATGGCTTATGTCAAAAATATTTTTGTAGCAATACTATTTGAGTGGGGGCTTAGCATAGGCAGCGCGAGAATTTTGTAGACTTATTTTGTTATGAAAAACCAGATTTATCTGGTTATCTCTATATGTCTATCGAAGCTAAAATGGTTGTATAGAATACTCGATTGATAGTGAAATATATGAAAGCAGAGGTATCGTAGAGAAAATAATGCTTGCAATCACTCTGTAGTATTTTATCGATCATGTTACGAATGTTAGGGTTTTTAAAAAGTTCTAAGACGAAATTTTATTGTATGTTGATACTTTTACCCGAGATATTTGTCATCGGCAGTTAGCTCTCTCACATGCGAGATATGTTCTTTTGCTAAGCCCCCTGGAGTGTGTACAGTATATTTGGTTATAGCTCTTAAATGTATATAGGAAGTTATAAACATATGCTCAATCATATGAGTATTGGGTGCCATGTATTTTTAATATATACTTACTCTAAACATTCATACAATGGACAGTTTTGTCTACAGCATGAATGGGCTGGCTCAACCGGGTCATTACCACTGTCTCACAGAAAACCGACGTGAAGTAGCGGCTTACTACTGCGTTTCGTACGGTGAGTGAGATATCCGGAGGCCCAAATCCCTCTCCCCTTCCCAATACCTAATTATCACTTTCCTTTAAGGTCGGCAAGGCGCCCATGATTCTTCTGATATTGTGGGTGTACATGGCCGGTGGAGATCACTTACCATCAGGTGACACATTTGTCGTTTGCTGGCCTATGTTATAAAAAAAAAAGAAATTGTAAGCGTCTATTAACATTTTATTTTCATTTTTAAATTGCTTGCTTGTTAATGTAATTTCAATATTTGATCATATATATGCACTCACGCCTGTAATTCCAAAAGAGATTGGTAGAGGTGTAACCAATACATCTACATTTCGTCGTGCATCTTTACTGTACCATAATGTGATAGGAGTCGAACCTAGCGCCATACCGGGTACAATACCACACCCCAGGCTGCTGATTCAAAGAATTTCGTCATAGAAGAACCCAATATCACTTTCAGCCGATCCGAAGATCGAACCCGAGTCCTGAGCACAGCAGTCGTACCGCGTACACATTACAACTGCACTACCCAGGCAGACGAAAATAATACTACAAAATTTTAAACTAAATTATCATGAAATCTCATAGTGCGATGAATGAGACAATATAGTGTTCATGTACCATTTGATTGAAGTTGACACACGGCACTTAAAGTGAATGATGTACTGAACTTCATAGTCGTAGAGAAGATATATTTTTGTAACACACAGCAAGGTTAAGGTCGGTTTGTTTGAGACAATTAGAGTAGTGTTACATATTTTAAACGTAACAACCATTTCATTAGTGTTACATTTAAGACCTCTACAGTTGATCAATCTGCCTTATCTCAACAGTAATAAGAATTAAATAGATATTGGAAATATAATGGTAAAGATATATAATTGTCTACGTAGCAAAAATATTTTCTTTTTAATATAATAAGTTTCGTGGGATAAAATATATTCTGTCTAGTAAAGGCGAATAAAAAATGATACATGCATAATTTACTTTATTGGCCTTTTTTCGCTTATTTCAAATGTAATGCAATTGATATAATATTATGTTCGGATCATCATCATCATCATCAGCCACAAGACGTCCACTGCTGAACATAGGCCTCTCCCAAAGATTTCCAGACCGACCTGTTATATACCTGTTATATGTTCGGATATACAGGGTTAATTTTAAAACACCAGCAACCTCGCAGGACCAGATAGCTGACCCCATACGGAACAACTTTTGTTCTACGAGTTTGTATATAACTCAATATATTTAAAAAAAAATGATTTTACAAGTTTTTGTTGTGTCGTATTTTTCTTCGTAGACTGCGGCGTGCGCGCGCGACTCAAAGGCGCCGCTCAGCTGGCTCGGGCGTTGACCTTCAAAGCGCTAGCCCGGTTCCCCACGTTTCGCGTGTTTGCTTACGTAATCTGCGATGCGCGTAGGTAACAATTAAGACGGAAATTAAATGAATACTTATTTTTGTATGAAAATAAAATCTAACAAATTATCAAAAGTCGTAGAACAAAAGTAGTAGCTTATAACCTTAGGTATCTACCCCTGCGAGGTTGCTGGTGTTTTAAAAATAACCCTGTATAAGTGCCGTGGTATGTAATGATGTTTGGATATTGCGGTATTTTTAATTTGTGTAAAGCTACTTCCCAAGTAACCAGTGTGCTTGATGTTAGTCCACCAGATTATATTTTAGCAGTAAAACCCAAAACCTGGTCATGTTTATGGTCATGGAACATGGTCGATGGCTGAGGATTTTTTTTACAGCTTAGACCGGAAAACAAGGAAGTGGGGCCCTTGATGGTAAGTGAGATCCGTGTACCCCCACAATATCAGTAGAATCATGGGCGCGTTGGTGTACCTTAATATATAATAATAACCGGAAGCCCAAATCCCCTCCCCTTCCTAATCCCTAATTATCCCTTTCCTTTAAGGTCGGCAACGCGCCCATGACTCTTCTGGTGGTGGGCGTACATGGGCGGTGGAGATCACTTACCATCAGTTGACCCACTTGCTCGTTTGCCGGCCTATGCTATATTAAAAAAAAAAAGGTAAAGGGATAATTATTGGTTTGGGAAGGGATGGGGGATTTGGGTCCCAGGATATTTCGTCGTACGAAACGCAACAGCAAGCCGCTACGTTACGTTGGTATTCTGTGAGCCAGTGGTAACGGCCCGGTGGAGTCGGCCTATTCATGCAGTAGTCAAAACTGTCTATAGCATAGCTCTACTACTCATAAAATTATGTTGAGAGGGATTAAAATAACGACATCAATATGTATTTAAAGCTTATTATTTTTGTACGTTGTTATATGCGTCATTAGTACAGACAAATTTTATTCAAACTGTTTGGCAAATATAATTACAATTAGAGAAATCGTAGACATACATCAATGTGATGGTAATTGGTATGTGTTAAAACTTATCAAATATAATATAAATACGTAACAGCCGGTATGAAAATGCACTATACATACAAAGTAATATCTATTTACAGAATTCAAATCGTTACTTATACAATATATTATTATTATTGATTCTGGAACAGAATCGGCAAATAAATTATGAACACAATAACATCGTTTCTAAAAGCACATATTCAAATAGAAACTAAGATTGCTCTTTATTACAATTTAAGTGAATACTATTTTTGTTCCTATTCTAATAAATATAGCCTAAGATTTGCATTGCAAACGCTTACAAAGAGTTGAACTGTAGCGATAAATGTTAATGTTAAAAATCTCCTAAATATAATACGTAACAATTCGGTAGAAATGCATTTTTATGGTTATAAGGCAAGTTACATTTAAAAATACAATTAAAGTGCCGAACTCGATAACATTTGTGCAATAATTATTTGAATAAACACAAACATTTTTATATTTTATTTTTATTTATTTTTTGTGATATAACCTACAGTCCACAGATCGACTCCAAAACTCGACTAAACATCCGGAGATCACGAAACTATTCCTAATATGTACTTACAAAACATGAATCAACGATCTATTTATTGAGCCACGCGCACACTACGCTTCGAAATGAAGGTTGTATACTAACTGTACGTTGGCCGTAACCCGCCGCCGAGCGCGACCATTCTAAAACTAGGATATATCTATTTCGGTCGCATCTTTGAAATATTTTCTGCATACTTTATGTAAATAGATAAATCGCCCGTTCATTTTAAACATCTTTGCTGAAATTCGCAGCAGTTTTACTCCATCGAGCAATAAAACTTTTCTTTTCGTATGTTTATTGATCTTTTATTACTTATACGCTATACAATGTGTGTTTTAGTGTTTCATGTGCGCATGCCTCGTGCACTGATGTTCACTTTAACAACATTACGTATCTCACTATGCGTCCAAATTGTATCACAAAACGTGTCGTAACGCCTTTGTGCAATCCTCTTGATCTCACCTAAAACAAAATCATATATTAACGAACAAAAATAAAACAATGAAAATTTTTGTTAGAACTAAACTGGAATAAAATATAGTTTACTCAGGTAGTAAAGAACTAAAATAACAGGAATAAAATATTATTGTTTGACGTTACTCGCAAACACTGTGAATTAACAAACATATAACAGTGTTTGATATTTAACTAAAAGTGAATTCAATTATAAGTTACTTTTTATTCGTAATAGGCTTGCGTTTGACCACTATCTCGCCTTGCATCACGCGATGATGATGCCTAAGATGAAGCATGCTTGCCTAGCAGAAATCGGTTCACTCGATTTTGTACTAATAACACTAATAGTACTAATTAATTACTGTTGTAGTAATACCTAATTTAGTATTAGTTTAGTCAATGATGACAGAATTGACATTATTGTATGATTGCATGCAATACTAATTAAAAAATACACAGTCGAGATCTTTACGCATTTCAACATATCTAATTATTCATATTAACTCATTATTCTTATAATAAAGTGACTACTACTTAAAAATAATTGCTCAATTTTTTGTTGCACAACTAAAAGTGCCAGTGTGCCCGTTTCTTGACAATTGCACAACCTTATTAATTTGATTTAAAATATTCTGTATAATATATTGAGTTTCAATTATAACACAATATGCGTCAATTTATATTCTTACAAAACAAGTGACATGAAGAGCTATTTTACAATGTCCAAGTAAATATTATTTATTAGATATGATAATACTATATGACACTAAAATACAAAATTATATATATGACGTATAAAATTAAAACAGACAATGTGAAACAGAACGGTGTCTCTACCATGTTTAGAAATAAGTAACTAAAACAATTTTCATCGCCTTTTAGCAATTTCACGTCTGATAGACTGTACCCTAATACCCTTTATAAATATGGTGATAAAATGTTCATGCCTTTATGAGCAGATTATCATCAAACATTAATCACTTACCACATGGGTAGTTTATCGTCCGCGGCAAGAGTTACAGCAGCTTTGCGCGTAGAATGGGTAGTGGCAGAGACGCGCCTGCACCGCTAGAGCGCAATTATTCAACTTGTCCATGCAACCGCCTAAACACAATCATATATTGCATAGTAAATAACTTATATAAGAAGTGATAAGTGCAATTTAATTGGATAATTAAAAGACTTAAGAATTTTAACCATATAGAAAAATGTAAAGGAAACTCTTTTATATGATATTCAAGGATTCTATCGTGTTCCATCAGATTTAAAGCATGCTTTAGCTATGGCATTTATGATGAATTTAGTTATTTAGGATTTGTGATTATTGATTTGTAAAATTTATGTAATGAATAAACAAATAATTTGTAGAAAAATAAAATATTTTATTACCATCGGCAAAAGATCTGTCCCTCGGACTCTGTGCGTTATGACTTTGGTGTCTTGTGACTCTCTGTTGTGGATCTGAAACTAAAAGAAAATACATTCGATTGAAGATAAACTTAAATTTTAATCACCATAGTTGTCTCATTTCACAACGAACTACGCGCCCGCTGTGCCGTGGAGGCATTCGAATGGGGATAGTAGACTCCTAGTTTGTTACATAACCCACAAGCTCCCAGCGTACTAAGTAAACGGTATAAAGAATGAATTAGGTGCGAAAATGCGGCAGTTTTTTTATGAACTATTTCTATACTTTATTGTTACTAGTTTTAAGAAGAAGACAAAAAGAACAGATCGCTCGTTTCATGGAAAATGTCACGCCTGCTTATTTATTTATTCTAATCCATAAGCAACACCAATTAGAACTTCGAATTATGATACTGCATGGACTGGACTGCGCTCGTCATCTTAAGATGTAAGATCATTATCTCATAATGTCAACTAATTTCACTGGCATCAAAGTCCTTCAAACCAAAACAATGAAACCGTCATTAAACACTGATGCTTAATGGAAATAGACAAAACTGTGTACCTACCCAGACGGCCTCTGGTATACGAGAGACCCACCAACTAAATTTAATGACATCACCACCAATTATAGCAATCGTGGAAGCAGAAACTCTGTTCAAAAACACTTTCTCCAAACAACCCATCGAAATGAATTAATTGGTGTGAATTTTATTACTTTCATATACAAATACCACTCTTCCAAGAAATTCACGTTGATCAAGTAAATACGTGGAGTCAATGTACGTTCTGTAGTAAAAAATAATGCCACTGTGATTCAGTCTAGGACTACTTTTGAATTTACTTTTAAAATAGGACAACATTAAACATTTTACTGCATGGGAAATATCTCTCAGCATACTTTTAAATATATTATACATCTGGTAATAAATACGGCAGAACCGGATTCTCGGAATGGAAACTAGGAATTAAACAAATATAAGCTAGGCCTGCTAACGTAAACACAACATCTGCACCTTACAAATCTCTTCTTTAGGAAATATACATTAAATCTAGAATTTACTCGATGTAAATACAGCTGGGTGTGCTGAAGAAAATTTCTTTCATTCAGTGCTTGCAACAGGCAAGCGAAAATTATTACATATCAATGTATCTATCAGGATAATACAATTGTTTGACAGTTTTAAAATATATTATATACAAACTTAGCAAATATAAATCATTCATCTAAAGTGTTTCATATTGTATAAAGTGTGTCTAGTGCAAGTTTTTCGATACCTGTCACGTTGTTCCTATACGAAATATATTATGAAGTTTTCATTACGATCTGTTAGGGGATTCGGATACTACATATTTGACGGATCAACATTCATATTTTCGTGAATAATACTGATGTGACATATATCTAAAACCTCGCACTAGGCGTTCCGTATCCATAGTTTAAGTTTTTGCGAGTTATTCGATAGCTGTCACGTCATCTGTATTCACAAAAATATGTATCCAGATATATATCTACGTTTTTATTATACGGAACCTTGAATTACAAAGCACTGCATCGGCATCGGACTGCGTTCTTCACCTCTAGATATAAGATGATACGTCTCTTAATATGTAGTAATTTCACCGGCTTCAACAACAAAACTTATTCACTGCTACTTGGCGATAGAAATAGACAAAGCTATGGTACTAACCAGATGGCCTCTTAGTTATGAGAGACCTACTACCTGTAAAATAGGTATACGTATAGCGTTCTTAATGGATTATTATTAGCTTCATACATAATATGACAGTATATGATTTGAAGCTTTCGCGATTTGTATACATATAATAATATTTATTTATTTAAAAAAGTGTTAATCACATAGTATTTGAAGGTTTAAATACCTATTATTTATTTCTGTCCCAACATTTCGACCGAGTTGCATCGGTCGTGGTCCAGTTAGTCAAGTTCATACCTTCAAATACTACATGATTATAATAATAAGCTTTATTTATTCCATACAACAGTAAATACATATATAATAAATTTAATTAAGTAATTAACTTGCAGTTATGTGTGTATGGACCCCCTTCGGGTAAAAGCCTCCTCCAAGGAACACCACTTATCTCTATCTTTCGCAACGCTTATCCAATCCCTGCCTGCCGTCTCTACGATCTCGTCGGACCACCTGGCGTACGGTCGGCCCTTCGCTCTCGTACCACGCGGCCCGACCCACTTCAGCGAACGAATAGTCCATCTGTCATCATTGTATCTGGCTACATGACCTGCCCATTGCCATTTCCTTTTCAACGAGAAAGTCAAGGCATCGTTCACCCTCGTCTTGTGTCGATACATTTTACCCTGTCCCTTAGTTTTATGCCTAAGCAGCTTCTTTCCATTTTTCTTTGTGTGGTCTGGATTTTTTTCTTAGTTGTAGCGTCAAATGTCCAAGTTTGGCACCCGTATGTGAAGCAGGGAAGTATGTTTGTGTCCATGACTATTTTCTTTGACGGAAATGGGAGATTTGATTTCAGCACTTCCTTATGGGCCCAGAAACTTTTCCAGGTAAGCGCTATTCTCCTATTAACTTCTTCCGCGTTTCTGTCTCTGTCAAACGAGATCCTTTTGCCCAAGTATACATACTCCCTTACAAACTCTAGGGGCGTGCCATCCACCAGTATTGGTCTCTCGTAGTCATTTGACATGACCTTCGTTTTTTCCAAGTTCATTTCCAGCCCGACATTTGTACTGGCTTTGTTTAGGTCATTTAACATGATATTTAGTGCATACGGGCATTCCGATAACAAGATGATGTCATCGGCGAATCTTAGATTGCTCAGGCGTTTCCCGTTCATGTAAATTCCTTGATTCGCCCATGGTAAGTTTTTCATTATATGTTGGAGGACTGCTATAAAGAGTTTGGGAGAGATAGGGTCGCCTTGTCGTACGCCTCTACGTATGTGAATTTTGCTTCCAGATCTATCCAATTTTACTCTACTTGTACAGTTGGCATAGATATTTTTCAAAATATTTATATATTTTTCGTGGATATCTATTTCTCTTAGTGCTTCCCATATACTTTCGTGTGTAATTGAGTCAAAAGCTTTTTTGTAATCGATGAAAGCTATATATAATGGTCGTCGGAATTCTAAATATTTCTCTATCACCTGATCAACTACTTGAATATGGTCTACAGTGCTGAATCCACTTCTGAAACCGGCCTGCTCGATCGGTTGGTGCTTGTCGATCTCAGGGGACAATCTGTCGAGTAGGCACGAGGAAAACAATTTGTACAGTGAGGGCATGAGGCTTATTGGGCGGTAGTTCGTTATATTTCCTGGGTCACCTTTTTTGTACAGTAAAATTATTTCAGACTCCTTCCATGTATGTGGTACAGCTTCCTCTGTTAGGACTTTATTCATAAGTATCTTGATAGGCGTCAGTAGTAGAGTTCTTGCGAGTTTGATACAATCATTTGATATTCCGTCGGGACCTGGGCTTTTGTCCGACTTAAGTTTCATTATTTGTTTCAGGATTTCAGTTTCTGTGAAGTTCTGTACTGAGAGAGTGTTGTAGTTTGGATATATAGCATGTGTTTGTTGTGATAAGTTAGGTTGGATATAGAGTTCTGTATAAAATTCTGTTGCGATATTTATTATTTCCTTGCGAGATGTCACTTTTTTAGAGCCAGGACACAGTGTTGGAATCCACTTCTTCGATCTATCCAGTTCCCTATGCGCTTTCTTTGTAGATCTAGAGTTCTCTAAGTGTCTTTGTATAGAGTTTATTCTATAAGTATCATAGCATTTCCTAATTTCTTTGTTTGTTAGCTTATATAGATTTTTCAGTTCTTCTTTTTCGGTTCTTAATAGACAAGGTTTATTTTGTAATATTCTTCTTTGTTTCATGAGCTCTAAAGCTTTTTCTGATAAGATTTTGCTTCTTTCTTTTTTTCCAGAATTTTGTAAACTTTTTGATATAGCTTGTATAATATTGGTGTGGTATTGGTCAACAGTATAATTTTCTTGGGCAGAAATTAGTTCGGGAATAAAGTTTTCTAGTTTGTTGAGATATAGTTGTTGCTCGTCTAATGTTTTAAGAGTTCTTGGTATGTTTATAAAGTTTCGTCTGCTTACATTCGTCGATTTAAGATTCATTGTCGCTCTCAGTAATCTGTGATCAGATCCAAAGGAAAATTTTGTAAGTACTTCGTATTTAGAGAATAAGTGAGGTTTTGTAGATAAAATATAGTCAATTTCGTTTCTCGTATTCCTGTCTGGAGAGATCCAAGTCCATCTGTTTGCATTTTTTAAATAGAACATTGTATTAACAATTTTTAAGTTATACTCATGTGCGTACTCGATTAGTCTCTCTCCTCGTAGACTCCTATTTCCATAGCCGTGTTTTCCGGCAACTGCGTGTTCGTGAGTTTTGGGTGTTCCAATCTGCGCGTTGAAGTCACCCATGCTTACTATATAATTGGTGGAAATAGAGTCATGAGCTTTTGCTAGGTCCGCGTAGAAGTTATCTATATCCTCCTGTGAAGATCTTTCGGTTGGCGCATATGCTTGTATGAAGGCAAAATGTTTGTTCTCTAGCTCCATTTCTAGTATGCAGACTCTTTCCGATATTCCTATGAATTTTTTTATGTTTTGTTTATATTTCTTTTTGACTAAGAAGCCCACGCCGTATAAACCTTGAGTCTGTCCCAGATGGTACATGATGTAGTCCTCGTCTTCAATAATATTTTCTCCTAGACGGCGAACTTCGCATAATCCTAAAATATCATGCTTAATATTTTGTAGAGCTGTTTTTAATTCGACTAGTCTGTGTGCTGACGATAGCGTTCTGGTGTTAAGAGTGCAAATATATAAGTTTCGTTTCTTTGTGTTGATTAATTCCTGTGGAGGGTTTTGGTCGTTTAACTCTCCCTGACCGGTGACCAGCCGAGATGGGAGAGAAGGAGAAAGAGAAGGTAGAGGGTCCGTTTGTAGTTGCTATTCTGTGTTCCGTTGAGCTGACATGCCTTGGCTGTGATTTGGAGTATCTTTGCGTGAGTAGCCTACTTTAGGTGCCTGTAGAATGTAGTCTTTCATGCTCACAGTTTTGTTTTTCTTCGATAGTTGTTTGGAGCCTGGGTTGGGCGCTTGGCTACTGCGATGGGACAATTCGGGTGATTCGGATAGGTTTCTCTTGTTCGTTTTACTAGGTGCATCATTGTTTTTGTTCCGTACTATAAGTTTATCGTACTTAATAAAGGCGGTGTTGCCCATCTCTATTTCTTTTGCTAGTTGTATCTGTAGCTCTTTGCGCTTTGCCAGAACTTCTTTTGGGAAATCTTCTTTTATGTTGTAGGTGGTATTGCGTAGACAAAACTTATTTCTTTGCAATTTTATTTTTAAACTCAGTGAGCTAAATGTTATTAGGACTGGTCTAGCTTTGTCTCCTTACATGATTAATACCCGTTTAAATAAATAAATATTATAATAATGTGAAGGTTATCGAAAAAACTTGCACTACGGCTACTGTTCTTACTGTTACTTAATTTTAAACGACATCAAACGAGTCTTTCAGAAAATAAAATACTGATTTTATTACTTTTAAACATCTGTGAGTTTTGAAACACCGTTTCGCTAATATTAGTATTTATTGCACCTGAGCCAGTGGTTTGTCCGTCAGTATCATTCCTGATTCACGTCGCGCGTGGACATTTTGATTGCGGGTTTCATTCCGTTAATTATGCACCGCCGTGTCTGGAATATATGCTCATATGCCTATAGGATGCCTACAGACATGTACTAAGGTCAGCACATGGCCCGATTGTCCACGGTTTTAAGTGCCCTCCTATTTAGACTTTAAATGACTGGATTTTTTATTGATTTTTTAATAGCATAGGCCGGAAAATGAGTAAATGGGTCATCTGATGGTAAGAGAGTTCCATCGCCCAGGAACGTTTACAATATCAGAAGAATTATGAACGAGTTACTGACCTTAAAGGAATAGGAAAATTAAGGATAGGGGAGGGAAGATTTGACCCATTTACAACATTTGGTAAATTATACAGAGTGGCTCTATCACTTGTATTTAATTATTTAGTTTTATTGTTAATTTTTAATCAAATTAAAACAAATTAGAATAAACAATACCGTCCTTTTCAGAAAGGGCAGAGAATCGAGTCCTGACCTTTATATATAACAGGAGACGTACAAAACAAGACTAAAGTTGCTTCTAATAATAATCTACCCTAAATACATACCTGCTGCGACCGGGTTGATGACGGTTTTGACGTCGGGCTTGGTGGTGCACCGGGCTGGAACGCAGGTGCGTTTGGCGGGGGGTCTGACCCCAGGACATTCGGAGTCACGCGCCGCCCCACTGGCGCCCTCTACACCCCCGCGGGTACACCACACTGTTCTTGACTGCACTCCTGCCTCGCAAGGGCCTTGACACTGCGTAAAAAATCTTAACTGTAGCTACCAATATTAGTAATTGGCATATGCCAATTTTTTTTCTAAATGACCCTAGCTACAACATTTGGTCAATTATTTTAATACGATGTTGCATTAGAAAGAGCTTATCGTGGTGTCGTCCAAAAATTCACGTGGATATCCATACCGCTAAAATAAAAATCTTTTCACTTAGCTACGTGTATATTTTTTTAAACAAACTACATTATAGATTTATTATAAAATGTTTCACACTATTTGTGCCTGGGGGCTTAACATATTATTAAGCCTATGACATAGCCTTCGCGTGCTAGGGAGGAAACTATCAAAAACAAATATCTCATTTAAAAGTGTCAATATTCGATAATGATTACGTCATCTTAGGGTTCGTAGACAAAATACCACAGAGAGGTACTCACAATACTGAGGTTATATTATTTTTTCTACTTTATTCCTATTATTGACATATTAAGTTGAGTCTTCATATAGGTAGAGATAATCCATTAAAATTGTTTTTTTATGACAAAACGAGTCGCAAAATAATCTCGAGTTGCACATGTTTAGCCCACCTGGAGAATTTTTTGTTGCTCAACTTCAAATGCTACATATACTCCTTTTTACCCCAGATTGGTTATTCCCATGAATTTTTTACGCAATATATTCAGAAATGTGATATTTTTGAAGCACCTCATTAAACGAGATATTATTAAGTGAATATTCTAAGAACTAGGTCTCTCAATCAATCTAGTAGTACCAAGAAGCCAGGTCAAAATAAACAGTGGTTGAAAAATGTCTGTTTTGATAAGGAACGAATCATGAATCGCGTCATCTGGTGATCTCACTGTAAATCCTATTAGTTTATGTAATTGCTTCGTGAAACAACTAATGCTGATATTAATCGATACAAATGGATATGTATTGTATTTACAGTTATTTATGACCTTTGTACAACTGAATAGAACAACGCGGCTTATGTACTAGGAAAATGGATTTTAAAAATATTGGCATTACGCATTGATGACCTCATTTGAACAAGTAACCTGTAATATATAATTATAATAAATACCATCAACAGTCAGGCGCATCGTCTTGATCCCAGAGTAAAAGACGAGTCTTGTGTCGTGGGTATCAGGAAGTATGAGAAACTTTCGGTCTCGCAAAACACAGACCCGAAACAAGTATTTGTGGAGCACACAAACATTTGTCGCGGTACGGGGATCGAACCCAGTCCACGGCTTCTCGAGTCACAGCCGGCTACTTGCCCGCTACGCCACCCAGGCCATTGAATATTACTTTTGCAATTATTTCTAAAATATATGAGTCTTATAATTTAATATTATTAACTTCAGACTTTAGAAAAGAAAATTTACTGACTCATAATTTCCTCAAAGCTATATAGTAATTCTAATCCACATATAATTTAGTGAAAAGTTTATTTTTAAATAATTAAACTATTATTATTAGCTTTTACATGCAAGGTCTACATGCATGCAATATATTGCAAAGAACATTTACCGACGTACACTCATTATTTTAAACTTTAAGATTTATTTAAAGTATGAATATATTAGGTCTTCTACTGCTACTACTCTAGCTACTACTACTAGCCATTGAAACTAGTCTACTCTAGCCTTTGAAAGTAATATCCATGAAACGCGATAGAGTTCAAACTAAAATAGGGTATTAGGATCCTGCCATACTAGGATTGAACTGCATTGTATCAGCCGTCACTGGTCATCCATTTTCAAATTTCGTTTAAAGACTATCCCACCCACACACTCACTACTATAACTCTCGTGCACCAGAACCGACATTGGCACGCTTTGCTGTTGACAACGAACAGTGATGCTCGGCGAGTCTCCGAGAAAGCTAAATTGTCTTTGTTTGTTGAATGATAGATAGACCTTGAAAAAATAAATTATCTACTTCCATCCTTAGCAAAGTGGGAGACAGTAAGCGTATAAGAAGAAAAAAAAAATGATAATTGAGCGTCGGCGACAATGCCTGCAATAATAATTTCGAAGATTAAAAAGTGTACATACCTCTCCCCAATCACTAAGGTACCATGAAGGCGTGCAGGTTCCTCCACAAGCTCTCTCAGTTTCGGGACGAGGACTTCTGCATGAGGAGTCACGGAGTCTTCTACCGTTTCCACCGATACAAATCACACCACGCACTTGCCGACCTCCACATTCAGCCGTGCAGGGAGACCAGTCGCCTATCGGCACACAAATAACGGACTTAAAATCTGGTAAACATTATTTATTTATTGGAATACCAACAGCGTTCCAGTGCATTATGAATATAGGCAATAAGTAACATTTAGCCATTTTAAAGATCCCCACTATTAATTTAGTTTAAGGAACAAACAATTAGTAATTACAATATAAGTTTCATTTTGATCCTTCAAACACATTTTACAAAATACGACCTTACGTCTGTATCGCCGAAGAAGTAGACAGAGGTGAAAATAATGTATGGCATACCGAAATTATTAGAGCCTATCGCTTTACCGAGAACAAACCAATCCCGGACAACTAATGTATAATTTTCGAAACGAAATATTAAACACAAATTGTAAGTGCTCGATCTGAGATTAAAACACAGGACTGTGTTTCTCAGCCTGAGTACACTGATACTAGACAAATGAGAGACACCTCATGTTATATGATAACGACAATATTATGTTTATTTTATGTTGGAAACTTTTCTTTTACGAATGAGGACAAATGCAATCACAGTATGTATAGACTTTCAATATGTTTGAAAGTAAGCGGTAAAATTAAGCAATTAAACATTTTCACCATAAGTGAAGAAATAAATAAAACAAATTGTTACGATCTGTATAATATTGTGAGTGAAACAGCATTATTTAAATTATTCGGTGAAGCAAATATCACGTAATGGAAATAAGACTAAGCATCCGTGACAGGTACGTCTAGCAAAGATAACGTTATTTGCAAAATTCCAAACACAATGTAAAATATCCCCATTTAGAATCTTCGTACACATAGATAGTGTTTAGTATTTGAAATAGTTTCAATGAGACGCGATACCCATTAACATAATACAAAAAGTAATTTTACAACCTTATGTATCTATAAAATAATTCTTGTATCATTCTTCTTCTTCCACTCACTCTTATCCCTTTCGCAGTGGGTTCAGCGCAACATACTTTTTAACACACGCTTGGAATCAGCTACGCGCGTCATTGACCCCGATTTTAGCATTAGTACACTTTACATTACGGGCTTACTTTTCCAAAATTGCAAATAAACAGTTAAGGAATAATGTTTTCCTTCATGTTAAGGTTATGTGAGGTAAGGTTTTGTGAGTATTAGCTGAGAATTATACATTTTTCTTATTACCAGTAAACCACTGCGAGTCACATTGCTTTCTGACCGAACAAGTCTGAGTAGACTCCGGGGCTCGATGAGCTGAGCATCCAGCTGGATCGGCACAACGCACACCACGAGACTGAACTCCACCACCAACGCACCATCCTACACACTGGAATAACAAATACTTTTATCTTGTTCTCAATTTTTTAAATAGCAGAATACCGATAACTGGGTTATAATTATTATTCACTAGCTTTTTCTCGCGGCTCCGCCCGCGTGTTCTGCTTTTTCCGGGATAAAAAGTAGCCTATGTCTTATTCTGATGTATAAGCTATATTATTGTCAAGTTTCATTAAAATCCATTCAGTAGTTTTTACGTGAAAAAGTAACAAACATGCATCCATACTTACAAACTTTCGCGTTTATAATATTAGTAGGATGAACAATGATAGTGGCAGAGAAAGCGTAAGACCGTTGCCAAACTTTTAAAACAATAATCAAGAACTTTATTTCAGGCTAGTTTTGCCCATAGAAATAGAAGGAATAGAGGTTTGAGTATTTTTGGGCTTTGGTAACCTAGTCTTACAAAACGCATAGCTAAACTACCACATCGCGTCAATTTTCTTTGAAGCAATGGTACTACTACAGAAGAAGTCGCTTGTTAATGCTGCGGATAATAAAACTCCACCATAGCTATTCCACGTATATAACCAAAGACTACAGGGCAAAAGGCAAATGCGACTACAATAGATGATAACAATATATTTAGTTATTTTAACTGGTTAACTACTAGCTTTATTAGACCGAACTATAACATTATAATTTAAATTAAATTATCTTACATCAGACCATTCTGTATACAGCCACCCTCCACCGGCATTGAAGCTGTACGAGGGTGCTGGTGTCGAAACAATATCATTTTCAGTGAGATTCGTGGCGAGAGATATGACAGGTCCTTCTCGGAAGTTATCGGTGTGGTCTCTAGGACGCACTTGACGTCTGGAATCGAGACGAGGTACGTTTGGAGTTACAGCAGTACCATCGCAGTTCGGGATATCACACGCTTCGCTGCTTGGAGGCATTGGAAGGGGGCACTTCTGGTCGCTGATCTGTAAGTAAATATTTGTATTAATCTCTTCATCAATTTAGAAAATAATGTTGTTATTTCGAGTGACATATCCAATAATCACCTTCGTTATGCCTCTGGCATGGTCTTGAACGCAGCCTACAATCCTGGTTCTATGTGCTGGTCCGCAAACGGGGCATGGTCCCCAGGCAGCAGCCCTCCAACGCGGTGGACAAGGGGCGGTTCCACATCTTCGCCGACGAGCAGGTGGTGCCGATCCGCTGCAATGTGCTGGAGATACTTCTCTGTCTTCTTTCTCTCCTATTTCAGCGCATTTATACTTCCCCATTTGTAATCCTCCACCACAACTTCTGGAACATTGTGTGAATGACAATATCTTCCACGCAAACTTCCTATCTCCAATAACATTGCTCTCCACTTGAGATTGACTCTCCAGGTTATTGAAATCTGAACGACCAGACAAAGCAGTTTGCGATTTCGCAAGATCTCTCGCGTGTGACTCGGTGATGTGATGACGATGATGATGCCTTTGTATTTGATGATGTGGGGCGGGATCGGCTGTTGGTATGTCGTTGCTTGTGTCATCTGGATCCGAGTCAGTTAAATATTCGTATTTTATGTTCGGGTTCGGTTGCGTGTACAAAATCTGAAATAGCGAAATAATTATAGAATCATATTGTAACTGTGTATTTTTTTGTTTTAAAGTAAGGAGTTAACATACCATGATGTCGATGGGATGGTGTATCGGCCCGTGCGCGTACACGGTGTCAAGTCCATTGCCGCGAGAGTACAAGAAGCGCGCACCCGCTGCCTCATAAGTACCCGGCGCGCTCACAGCGAACTCGCCGTTCATTATGTACGAGCCATTCGTCACTTTTAATGCTAAAACAAACATAACGCACAATTTAATAAACGGATGAAGACTATAAATTGGTAGCCTCATCTAAATCGTTGCCGACTGCGTCATGCAAATAATTAAGCACCAATTGGGATGCCGACTACCACCATTTATCTCACAATTTGCGGAGTAGGCGCCTTTATTGAAGCGTTCTGCCGCGGTACGCATGTGCAATTCCAATTAATCGATTCGACATCGATCTTTGCACTGGCGAACACTTCATCTTGATTAAGATCACTATTTGTGACCTACTATTGTGATCTACCACATAGTACACCAATGAAAAGTCGATATTGACATCGTTAAAAATTAAACGATCTGTTACAAGGCCGAACAATAAGCATGTGTATTGATTGTGATTTTTATGATGTCGTGTCACGATGTTTTATTTGAGTTTTTAGTACATCGATTATTTTTGTCAATTTAGCGTGACTCGGGTTCAATGTTAATTTGCAAGATGAAGATTTTTTTTTTATTGCCTTAATACGCAGACGAGCAAACGGTCCCACCTGATGGTAAGCAGTTAGGTTAGGTTAGTTAGTTTTCAGTGGTAGGCAGCGGCTTGGCTGTGCTCCTGGCATTGCCGATGTCCATGAGCGGCGGTGACCGCTTACCATCAGGCGGGCCGCTTGCTCGTCTGCCTATCAAGGCAATAAAAAAAAAAAAGTTACCGCCGCTTATGGACATCGGCAATGCCAGGGGCATAGCCAAGCCGCTGCCTACCGTTGAAGGAATACTCTTTTTGAGCCTCGTTTAAAGAAGGACATGTCATAGCGCTCAGGAAACACCGAGGCAGGAGACTGTTTACTAACCTATATAGTTCTCGCTAGGTGCGACTTCGGAGACATTTAGCCGACAAGCCCCACGTGGAACCGTCACTACATAGGAGTAGCCGAGGGGAAGTTGTGGCCGTGAGAACAATCCAGACACCAGCCGCCGGCCGCAGTGCATCTCGCGTAAGGTTGTGGACGCTAAGACGCCTTCGCGACCGACTACCTGTATGCAAAAACAAATTACATTAATAATAATTATTAATAAATTTTATATACCATTAATCGACCGTTTTATAAAGTTGTATACACTCATAAAACCATGTAATTAATTTGTCGTTGGATTTATTATTATTGTTCTAATATCTATGCTACGAAGTTAGAATGAAATGTTCATATTTTAATAGCCATTTCCGATTTAATGGCAAACATATGCTTTTATAAGCTTTTATAAGTTTTTATTTTATAGCTACTTAAGTCGCTCTATTAAATGTGGATCAATTCTTACAACTGAAATTTAAACCAGTTCCACCCATTCTGATTAAGCTGTTGCACACTTGTGGTATACTAGTGACAACAAGGTGGTCCCTCGTAGGCGAGAGGTCTGGGTTGGTACCACCGCTTTGTCTATTTCTACCGCCAAGCAACAGTGCACTATTGTGTTTTGGATTGAAGGACATTGAACCCAGTGAAATTACTGGGCATTATAAGACTTAACATCCTATGTCTCAGTGTGACGAGCGCAGTTCAGTGACATGCAGTGCTTTGTAATTCCAAGTTCTGTGAGGTGTGGCTTCTGTTTATGGGCAGGCGTGGCGCTTACCATCAGGCGAGCGGCTTGCTCTTCTCGTTATTCAATCGAATAAAAAAAATACAATTATTATATAATTAACTCAGTTATGTAAATGACTATACTTGATGTTGATAGAAAAATGGGTTTTGGCGACTAAAAACTTTAAAGTGTGAAATTGTACTAAATCCAATATCCAAAAGTTCTATAATATTCAATTAATAAAAAAAAAAAACAGAAAATTGTGCTTGACGTAATAATATTCATCAACATTCTCCAGTGACATTTTCTACCGAACTTCTCCATGAAATAGCAGGACTAAATAATAATTCTGGTGAGCCATAAGAGAAAACATTTTTTTATTCCGCTCGAGATTCATGACATACCAAACATACAAGTAGGACTCATAAAAAATTAATTCCACCAGGTACTGTCTGGTACTGTGCTGTTGAATATTTTAGCACGCGGTTTTGTCAGAATTTGCTTGTCTGATGTTTGAGTACAAAAAACACATGAGAATGTAAATACCGTTTTGTATTATTTAAAGAACGTATAATCCGCAAAATATTTTACTCTTTGTTTGTTGTTTTGAACATTAATAAAACAAGAATTTCATTTATCTTTGTGAAATTCGTAACGATCTATTCAAAGCAATATATATTTTAAAAACAGGACACTTTTCATGCCAAGTTAAGCCAATATAAGTCCTGTAGGATACAAAATGACCCCTTGAGATTATCTGATTACGTAGTGGCCCTCTGCCATTACAAACATATTCCAATAAATTACGAGTATAATATGAAGTAAAATGAGAAAGATATGTTTAATGGTTGCCAGGCGTAGCGAAATGTGCAACTTAATCTGCCCATCGAGGTACGACCGGTGCTTGTTCATTGGATTTATATCCAATTTAACACTCTACTGTATCAGAACAACCGTAAGTTAATCGCATTAATAGATGATCTCGCGTTTAATTCCATCCAGTCTATTACTAAAAGCCAATAAACGTAAGCCCGTTATCTACCCAAAACATTACTGGAACATTCTATGCTACTCATATAATTTCCTGGAAATCGGTTTGAATTTTGATTTAGTTTATTCGATTAATCTGCTGTTATCATTAAATAATATTACAATAAAATCGATAAATTCATAAAAATAATGATTTTGATGAAACTTAATAGTCACGTAATGTTACATTGCCTTCATAAGGTGAAAGGCTATAAGGTTACATTTTTGTCGAAAATTAGTTAAATATACTTAATATACGTTTGTAATCGGCAAGAAACTCTGATGATGGCATTTTAATTTAACTCTTTAAATAAAATTAATTATTTATTTATTTCAATGTACATACAATGGTAAATGACATCAAAGTTATAACGAATAGTTTTAAATACAAAAAATCTATTTTATCCTTTAAACGGAAACTATATGTCACAATTATTATTAAGCGATCAGCGGTAAAAACCGATGTTTGGACAGATTGTTCCTATGAAATAAATACTTTCTCTTTATTACAATTGTTTTAAGGATACATTCAGTCATTATCTTGACTCATTCGTCTACAGTCTCATTTCATTGCTAATTAGCAAGGTCAGTAGAAATGAGCCCTTGGCCTAAAAAGAAAACGTAGCATCTATCCAATTTGACGCGTGATATTCGTCGAATCGAACTTATTTTCACTTGAATAAAATCATTTAGCGTTTTCATTTGAGCTACAAATTTAACAACTATATCAATTTAAGCGTTTATCACGATTAACAAACACAATTACAGTTAGTTACAATGTGTTACACGATTTGTATCATATAAATAAACAACTTCTATTTCAGGAATGTTGTTTTCCTAAAACGGTATATATTGTTTTTATAAAGAATTAACACGTGATTTTCCAAGTTTTAGCCGTCCAATGCGTCATTATCAGTTTTTGTCAGGTCAGCAAGGGATTATGTAACTTTAAAACATTACGTGAGAATTAAACTTATAGGAGCCAAATACAATTAATTCGCCTTATAATGGCATCTTACTAAGGCTGACAACCGCTGGACGTGCGTTCAATTCCCAGGTCGGGCAATCACTATTTGTGTTAAAGTTTTCGTTTCTAAAAATCATACATGTATGGGTTAGAAAATTGTGTCCGGTATGGCGATAAGCTTGACAGGGGTCGATCATAATGTGATCATTATGGAGCGAAAATAAGATCGGCGAAACCTGGGTGCACTAGTTGCACTTCTGCCTACTCTTTTGGGGATTAAGGCGTGAGCAGTATATCATGTGTGTAAATAACATTTACGGATTGTGAAGGTCTTTCTACCATGTTTAATGTATCTTATATAGTATGTAATGTATCTTATATATCTCCGCATATAACATGCAATAGTGATTTTAGAATGTGGAAACATGTCGCAATGCCAAACAAGTGTATTTTATCTTTGTGGAATAATCATAGGAAAAATTTCCCCTTCTACATTTTGTGATACGTTTTATAAACAAACGAACAAATCTAATGTCTAAACGAAGCAAATAGTAACCACTTTATATCCATTCAAATTGATTAATACGAAGCCAGCATGTCTAATATATTTGATAAAGTGACGATGTTTATTGAAAATTTCACGATTATCAAAGCTGATAACTTAATTGTGAATAGACATGTCCGAGTAGGGACATTAGACGATAGTAATAATCGTTTAGATTACATTATTATAACATCAATATGATCATAAGATAAGCCTTAACATTAGACTTGACCGTCTAATAGTACGACCGATAAATAGCGAAGGGCTTACACATATTTGTTTCGTAACTGCATATTTTTTGTGTATTTTTTATATCACGAACAGTCCACTCGACTGATGGTAAGCCCCACGCCCATATACAGTAGACACTGCATTGCGCTCGTCATCTCGAGATATGGGAAGTTAAGTGTGCTTTATTATTTCACTGTCTTCAATGTCCTTCATACTGGAAAACAGAGGTGCTTATATCCTCTTGTTCAGCGATAGAAATAGACAAAGTAGATATCCAAACGGGCTCTCCCATACACGAGACTTACCAACTTTTATTTTAGTTGCATGATGAACTAAACAAGTTTATTCACGGATTTATCTATTTCTAGAAAATATATTATAGCTAACACTAGAATAGCCGTGAGCGACGGCTTAACACTGATTCAAAAGGGGAAATCACACGCTAGTTAATAAGTGATGTGGTTGATGAGTTTTATCAAATGAACATCCTGAACATGGTCGACACCAGTATTCACATCGTTTCGTAACATTAATGTGCCACTAATGCGTGTTTGACATTAGTGGATGTTAATATGCACTTTTATGAGCCCACTGTGCAAGATAACCGAATCTGAACCTCAACAGGCATCCTCGATGCGAAAAAGCTAATTTAATTAAGAGCTGTGTGAATCATTTTTGAAGTCAGTGAGTCATTGCGCCCTTTGTGTGATCGTACTGTCAAGTTCTTAAGCTGAATGAGGGGTGTAAATAGAGGTTAGGTACACACATGTTATCGAACTATAAATAAGTGGATAACATTTAACCGAACGAAATTTATTACCGAAGATAATTCTATGGACGCGCTGAAAAATGTGGTTTTATTTGATGGCAATAAATAGTGTAAATTACATGTTGTGGGACTGTTACTTTTATTATATGATACTAGTAATGTTGTATGTGATATATTCAAAAGGCTGAAATATATCTGTAACTTTACACTTATTTAAGCTAATTAAGTAAACGGACTTACGAAGAAATCACAAATGGAAAAATTGTAAGTTGCTAAGAGACTATAAATGTCATTAAATTACGGAAGTTGAAATATAATATGTCATTTAATAGAACTTTGTACAGATGTATATTGTGAGCTACTTACGAAAATCTTTGGCAAGTCTGTAAGTAAAATTTACAAATGGGCTAATAAGAGATTTGTGAATAATATTATATTTACATACTATTATAGTTTTATCTAAAATTTTCTAAAGAGCTTCTTTTGTATTTGCATTTTACAGGAATTGTAATATATTATTAATATACGAGTATATTTTATTTTGAGATAGATATTTAACTTATTTTATTAAGTAATATATATCTTTTAAATCTTTTATACGTACTGAAATATATAGGTCGTAATATCTTAAATTTACTGCTTGTTCGCATTGATTAAACCTGGTCGTATATTTACCTTTATATTAACAAGGAGGTTTGAAATAGAATACCACGTGGGTTGTTATTCCTGATAACGAAATGCATTGTTATTCCAGATATTGATAAATTTCATCGGAGCATCTCGACTATACCGCCTGATGATCATGCTTTGAAAACATTTAAAGAGATTTGCAAGAATCTCGATATAAATAAAAGTGAGCAAAAGAAAAACCATTCTGAAGTACCAATATTTTCCGTCTTAATCAAATATGATTGATTAATGTGAAGTAGCTAGTTTTAATGCATCATAAATGTTTAAGTAATCAAAAACATTATACGCCCCCATAAAAGCCCACTCATTATTGTTTCGTTCGGCCGATTACAACTCGCCAGTAGTTAAATGTATAAAATATGAGTGTTGTCAGTTATATAAAGTGCTTTGCTTTGACCGCCATGTGGGCAATAAAAATAATTTCGTTTCCAATTTGAGTTAGATCAACATTAATTTGATATTCGTTCGTTTTGTTCCTGATTAAAATTTACACTATGTTTACTAAGTGAGACATGATAATAAATATTATATTATCATAGTTTACTATTCATTGATGTTTATGTCAAATTGGATTATAGGAGGGTCACCAAACCAACTTCACTTGGACGTGGTACCCTCTAATAATTAACGGACATGGTGATACTAGATTCCCGTTGCGACCGGACGACCGCAAAGGACGACGGTGTGTCATCCCACATAATACCAGATACCACTATCAACTCATGATGGAGGAAGGCGGACCCTAACATTAAGCCGAGATAACGCCATGCAGAAAGAAATTTTATGATGAAATTTTATTTTCACAAATATTGTTTATTATTTATTAAAAGATTTCCTAGATATATTAACTCATATAAATACACAATGGCTAATTTAGTAATGATTCCACGGAACGAAGAAGCAATGAGTGAGTTCCCAATCTTCATTTGAATTCAAGTGTCCAAATTGGAACATTGGCCTGTTGCGAATGATTGTACATGATTAAACAGGTACCTATTTAAAATGAGGTCACTAACAGGTTCTATCATTCGTATAAATTTCACTGTACAATCAGTCGTCTAGATTCGACGCATATGTTACTTTATTACTTTCAATTGTTTGTCGTTTATGGTCACGAGTATCAGATGCACAGACAAGGCCAAAACATTTAGGGTGTGCAATTTATTGCAAACAAAGAAAAGATGGGGCAAACATGTCGCCGGATATCTATTAGATGAAGAAAAGTCAGCCGCGGCGAATATGTCAAAAGCAACGACGCTATAATAAGCAACTGTTAGTAATTAAAATGTAAGGGTGTGTGAATAACTGAGGCTATATTTATTGTGTTAACTAGACCAGTCGTTGACTTTTCATTATCATACACGATGAGATTCGTACAAGGAATTATGAATTTATTGGCTCAGTCAAGCCCCCGACGTGGCTGCATCAAATATTCCCTGTTCTAATTTTACTGTATTCGCTTTGGGACTGAGCAAGCAACTAACGCTCAAAACTTTGACAAGTTAAGGAGCAGGATTTGTGTCCTAAAGGCCTGCTGTTTCTTGTCCGTCCAGCTAAATTGAGATTGGAAGCACTGCTCCATTTAAATTCCGACTTTATATTCACTCGTTCTGACATGGATTGTAATTGTATACTTTATTTGACTTCAGGAATAAAATATCCAAACATTATTGATGTTAGCTGAAACGAAGACAATGGAATTCCTTTCAGTTATGACGTGAGTATAAAATTTATGGAGCCGAAAATTCAGGTCGAGTGAACAGCTGAATCAGATAAATGGTATTCTAAATTAGCCATACATTAGCGACAACAATAACAAAGGTGGCTAGGGAGTGCGACGAAGCGACTATGCAAACACTAGCATGCACCGCACGCAAGTGGGTCGCAACGAGTTTATCTTGTAATACAATAACGCTTCTTATTTAGCATAGTTTATTAATGAATGTAAAATAATGAGCAACGAAACTAAAGGAATGGTATTAATTGTAAACATACGTAGATCACAAAAACACGGTTTAACTTTACTAGGAAAGATAATAAGGCTATTCAATAACCGCTTCATTTTGACATTGATAAGGATCGGGACTAGAACAAAATTAGGTGTATTGTATACAATAAGTTACAATATTAGATATTGGTTCCATAAATATTTGATGTTCTCCAATAATATTATGAACAAATGAAGAACTCGTGACTGGACAATTTCGAGTTTGCGCGACGTCTACGTGATATCCGTTTGTCAAATCTAAACAAATCTTACGAGTTGTATGGCGCCAACATTCTTTCTGTATATCGTAAGCGCACGCGTCACCACATATCACTGGCCAATGTTCCATAACCGACCTGGTATTTGATGATATTGTTTCCTGCCTATAAAACTGAACAAACTATGCCAATGTCGTACTTTAATTGTGGTAATGGAATTATAAACGCATATCTCTGTATCGTTGCACACATTGCATTTATAGGAATGTTAGATATCAGATACAAATTGTTTTATGGTATTAACTGCTGTAGATTTTTAAGTAAGTTACTATATTTCTATTATGATAACTGATAATAATTGTGACATTTATGTATAAAATCACTCAAGGTACAATTAAATAAAATGACTAGGTATACATATAATAAATGTATTTGTTTTGTTCGTTGAGCAGAAAAATATTTCCTCGTAAGCAATGTATCATTATTTAGTTTTGTATGGGTATTTACATATATAAATTACTTTTGGTAAAGGAAAATATGAAGGGTTTTCCCATTGGCAGTTTTCAGAATATAACATAGAAGAATAACATCACAACCTAGAGATGAATACCGTATTGATTCAGAGATAGCTTGCCATGTATGGCGCTTGTATCTAAAAATAGAATGAGGCGAAAAGTGGGCGAACGTTATTACTTATTTATTGACGCAAATAAACGAGTACAGACCCAGTTGGTCTTTGTTGAGCGTTTAGTGTACTACAATACATTGATATCTATTAGCAACATAACTTACAAACTGACAGTTGTTTTGCATGGAAGCGGTTGTTAGATTTAACGTTACAAAGTGGTAGAGCCTTCGTATGGTCGCACATGGCCTTCTGGGTTGATATCATCGCTTTGTCTATTTCTGCCGCCAAGCAGCACTGTGTAAGCATTGTTATGTTTCGGTTTGAAGGACATTGATGCGAGTAATATTACTAGATATTATGAGACTTAACATGCTACGTCTCGGGGTGACGAGTATATTCCAGTGCTATGCAGTGGTTTGTAATTCAGAATTTTGTTTGGTGTTGCTTCTGTTTATGTACAGGCATGGTTTACCACCAGGTGAAAGACCTGCACTCATCGTACCGGCAAATAAAAAAATAAATGGACATCTTATGGTCTGTTGTTTGGATTTTATGTCATATTTTATAATCACATGAAACGATTTCCCGAAACTTGTTAATAAGTAAACGAACAACTTACCAGTAATATCGCCACAGGTAACACCAGAAGAATGTTCACCATTGTCATTTTCACTTCGTTTACACAATTTTTATAATAAAGATAACACGGATTACACAGTTCTTAAACTCGACAAATGGATATTTTGTCAGTAAAGAATCGTTCGCAGTTAATATGTTATTTGACACTATCTCCTATTGATATTTAAACTTGATAAAAGATCTCGGTGATCTGTGTACAACATTTATAAATTTCTGAATGAATGCATCTCTATCACAAATGTACAAATTGATTTTATATCTTAATAATATTGATAAAGCAAGTTTCCCTGTTAATAACAGTTGATAACCTACATTCGTTTTTATGTTTGTACAGTTATTATTAATAAAATTTAGGTAACGGCTACACCCGCTCGCATTTCTTTGAATAATGCGCATAATTTTATTAATCATTCAATTTTATTGTGGAATGCTAAAATTGCATTTATATTTTGTGCGTTTATTACCACAAAGAAAATTGTATTCTATTGTTACTTTTTAATAACTGGATTTTATGATTATATCACGTGGCTGTTCGTTTTTGTTTTATTTAAAAATGTTGATATGTGGGATAAACATTATATCTAAAGTAAAGTAAACAGCATGTCATTTTTATAGACTATCTAACTAGCTAAAAGTCGACCTTGTCGAACTTATGATATAAAATAAACATTGCATTTGACCGTGGGTGACGCTAAATCTGGAAATTAAATATGCAACAATACCAATGCAGATGTTGACACTAAACGATAAGAAGGTCTATGCACTATCGTCTAACAATAGTTTATTTACTTTCAGTTGCATGCACATCGCTTTAGCGACGATTCCGCGAAAAAATATTTGCGAGCATACCAGTTGACAAGGATACATGAAAAATGAAAACAGCAATGAAGATTACCCCAGAGTTGTAAAAACGACATTCTTTCGTAATTTTCTTATACAGATAGGCTGTGTGTTAATAAAACATTGAGCTTGAGTAAACATCTGAAGGTGAGATAACCACAACTGAGATACCGACAAACTTCGTGTTTTTAACAGATATTTGGAATATTTTTTTGATTACACTCATTCATGAATGCGCAAAATTCAACTACATGCTTTCCTTTACACACAAATCTGACTGAATCCTGAAAGGTACCTGAAAGGTATATCACGAGACTAATTCCTAAGCCTGTTGTAGATGAGCGAGATGTAATTTGGAAGCGAGAATCTTATGATGCGGCTTTGTAAACGAGTATTCTCGTGCGTTCTAGCCTTACGTTGTATCATATGAAAAACGCTTATGTAAATCAGGCATTACAATGTTGATCCTGCCTCTTGATCTAGAAGATTGCATTTGTTTTATCCATACTTATCTAACCAAATCGTGTCTTAGGCTATATCGTTCTAGAACGAGGCTTTTGTTCATTATTCTAGGTATTAATTTAAATGTCTATATAAACTATCCCACACAACAAAATAGTATAATATAGGTATAATATTATAATAAAAACCGAGTCAAAAACTAAAAATAAATCTAAACAATTTCGGTTAAGTGATACTGTTGTTCAATAGCCAATTATTGATACCACCGAATCAAATTGTTTAATTTTATTTTTAACTTTATTGTTTATTTTTTTAATTAGTTTATTTTTTGAATGTTTTTATTTTACTATTTTCAGTGATAATATCATCAAAATCTTTGCATAAATAACGAAGTTTGAGTCTTCCATCCTTGATTTTACCCCCTTAGCGGTAGAATTTCTTTTTGAAATTAAAATGGGGCAAACTTTGAACTATACTCGTTTGAATGAAAATAATCACCCACATATTTGGGTGTAATGTATATACATTTGGTTGAGTACTGCGTGGTTTATATTACAAAAAAAAAACGCATCGAATTGAAAACGCGTCGTCTTATTCGTCTTTTAAAAAATAATAGCATAACAGTAATTAAGCAGAATATCAATTAAAACTTCACCTTTTTCAACTCACAGATCATTCATATTAACATGATATATTCCTGGATGGGTTTTAAATAAGTTCATAAATTGGCTTATAAATCGAGATTTTAGTCGGTTAGTTAATAAACCTTTTCAAGGACAGGCTGTAGTGGAAAGCAAACAACTTTTACAACTTCTTAAAATAGATCTACATATTGGTATATTCTATACTAGCATTCGCTCGCGGCTCCGCCCGCGTGAAGTTCGGCACCATTATATTATCTTTAAATTGGCATAATTTTTTTATTTATGAACCGATTGACATGAAACAAACACTAAAAGTTAAATGAAGCTTACCACAACATATTAGTGAACTACGTCTAAATCGGATAAGCCGTTTATGAGATCATCGCGCACAAAAGCACAGACAAACAGACAAACATTCTAAAAATCATTGCATGTGGTGGTATTGCGTTAATAAAGGTCCCTTATAATTTTTTGTCTCATATATCTTCCATGTACAGACAGCGACCCGTTATATTTTTATTATATGTATAGATGAAGTTCGTCATACATTTTGCGTCACGACTTTTATTTTTAGTTTAAATTACACATGTCGATGCAGAAGGTTAATAAAACAGTATCTATGGTGCCTGCGTAACGCTATTTCCGACTGACCTACCTAACATCATTATTATCCACGGCCGACAATTGCGTAGCCATGGTGCTGGGATTTTATACGCCCATCGCAAAAAATAGTAAACTTCACAAGGTGGTAGGTTCCTCGTATGCGAGAGGCCGTCTGGGTTGGTACCACCGCTTTGTCTATTTCTGCCGCCAAACATTAGTGTGTACGCACTGTTGTGTTTCGGTTTGAAGGACATTGAAGCCAGCGAAATTACTGGGCATTATGAGCCTTAACATCTTAGGTCTCGGGGTGACGGCGCAGTTCTGTGCCATGCAGTGCTTTGTAATTCAATGTTCTAAGTGGTGTTGCTTCTGTTTATGGGCAGGCGTGGCGCTTACCATCAGGCGAGCGCCTTGCTCGTCTCATTCAATAAAATAAAAAAAAAACCTTTATGGTATTGGCCTACTATGATCTTGAAGGAATTTAAACTATGTTAAAACTGGCCATTATGTATATTGTGTTCAGTTTGGACTTCTTCCGTATTCATTCGTGAATTCGATTCTCGCACCGAAACAAATAATAAATATTTGTGCATCACACACATTTTTGTCTGGGTGTTATGGGACTACAAGTCTCTCGTAGAGTCTGATACCCACGATCAGGTTAACCTAGTGTGGGTTCAGGACTATGTGTGTAATTGTTGAGTTTATTTGTTTATTTATCTATACATTATAACCGAGTTACATTTAATTAATTAGAGCTACAGTGCTAAGAGAAATGGGCTCGTAGGTACACAGACCTTGAAATGTTTATTGATAGTACAGTATTCGTTATAGTACGGGATTTGGACTCGTGCTTCTAAAGTTACAGACATTCGTTCTGCCTGCTGCGCCACGGACTGTCAAATCGACTAGTTGTAAATTATGGCCGTCATGTTTCACGTCGCAAGATGTTTTACATTTAGACAGAGAACTTCCTGGCGAATGGAAAACTATGTTGTAATTTTTCTGTCCGATTTGAACGTAAAATTCTCGTCTTGAATGAGTGGTTTGAATGAATAGTTTCTATGTCCTGGCCAACCGCCAAACCGCTGATAACTTTGTTTTCATACGACGTTACTAATCCGTGTATTGTTGTGAATTCCTTTGGAAACACATAAATCAGTTCGACATTGGCGCGTTAAAATGTTTGTAACTTTTTCAGCCTTTTTAATGGTGGCACAGTCGTAAAATTATTTTTGATGTGGCCAACGAGTCCACTTCGCTTTTTGTAACGTCTTTATTAAAATAATATTATGGCTAACAGTTTTAACGTTTCTTTTATACTGTTTTGTGCTTTACGTTTGTTGTGACTATTTTATTTATTTCGTATTTCATAATCGTGCACGCATCGCATATATTGCAGAAATTTACTGATATGATGTCACGTAGCTGGTAGTTCTTTTATTGTTTAACATACTTTTAAAAATGTTGTAAAATTGTGACTGCATACAGACATAACATATTTATCACAGTCAAAAGTGACGATAGAAGTGAGTCGGACAATCTCATTGTTTTGGTAGTTTTTAAAGGTAAGCTATTGCCCACATAATTGGACTTTATATTAAAAGTGCAACAAAATATTAATTTCTCGACATTGCCTATGGTTTTAACATAACCTATAATCAAATAATTAAGTATTTATTAAATAATTAATACCAAGTTGTAATAAACAAAATAATATTTAAAACCTGGCTTCCCAGGTTGCGTGATATCGTAGATTAACACGGACAAGCTCGCACTGATGCGGTACTCAGTGGAAAAGGCTTGTCCAAGGTCTCACCACGACAAAGATGTAGTGTGAGCTCTCTTTTACTCTTGCTCAAAATTCTTTCTCAATTGGAATTTCAGTATGATAAAATAGCTTTGAACGAAGGATAAAATAGCTTTGAAAACACGCACCGAGTCAGCTGTGGTAAGATCCATAAAACCAGGCACCATTGGAATTCTTTAGTTATATGACATTTTATTTCACACATTTTATCGTTTTTATTTGTTCATTACTAGAAAAGTGGTATTTTGAGTGGTAGAGCCACGATGTAGACAGTTTTGTCTACAGCATGAATGGACTAGCTCGACCGGGTCGTTACCACTGTCTGACAGAAAACCGACGTAAAGCCTGTGCTATAAAAAAACATCATTTTATCGTTTTTATTTGTTCATTACTTGAAAACCATTTATAAATACATATACAAATGAAAGAAAAAGGTTTTGCTAGGCGCCAAATTTGAAATTCAAATTGCGAAAACTAGTTTTCGATCGTCGTAAAGTTGGTATGTCTTTTGTAATAGTTTCCGAGAATTTGATGGACCAAGCCCATTCGTGGAATGTATCATTTATATAAATTAGAAAGATTTATAGATAAGTATTTGTGAAATATATAGCAAATATTAAAATCATCGCATATTTGTCAACTTATTTTATTGTAACATAACATATTAAGATCAAGTCTTTATCGTAGGGCGGGTAGTCAAAGCAATTACAACTTACTACAACCATATTTCGCAGATTTTATTGCTGTTACACGATTCGATAGGGGTGACACGAATTCCAATCTCGGGTCATTTATGAGTGACTTTTTGAATCAAAACCTCAAATATGAATGTGATTGCCCGATCTGCAAATTGAACGTAGGATCTCACGGTTCTCAATCATAGCACACCATAAAACTAATGAGGCGATATCGAGCGGATATCTGTATTATCAACATATTAAATAAACCAGCGCCGATGTATGACAGGTAATATAATGTATATGATTTTTTATTTTATCGCTGTATCACACTCTGATTACTTTAAATATATTTGCAAATCTTAAATCCATGCATTTCATTATCGGGAACGATATCCATTATGTTATCAAAGAAATACATACATAACTTCTTAAAAATAGTTCAAACATGAAGCTAAACTAACGTTTTTTATGGAAATAAGTCCCATTTAGATGGAGAGAGTTCCTTGTACTACACAGCCGAGAATATATCAGAAAACCGTCATTTACGAGTCCGCATGATACGATTATTTTTCCAGATTGAACGATGCGACAATTTCTGTTATATACTCGCGTCTATCTAAAGTGCTAGTTATATTAGATAACATATTTAAATAGTGATTGAAATAGAGCAGAAACAGCCTGTTTTTATTTTAATGTAATATATTTTATTATGTTTTAGTCGGTTTTATTTTTTGTTGAATAGTTTTAATGGACATTTTTGCTTTGTTGACGTCTGGTAAAAAACGACATCACATATTACCCACTAATATATTACATGGAATTTCGTTAAAAAGCGCGGAATACGAATTATAACATAACAGGCGTGCACGCGCTGGATATTTTGTATGTTATTTCTAGCATATATAATAGCAGGTGTTTTAAACATAGAATTTTGTTAAAATGCGTTTATTTATTTATGGCTGTTGTGAACACCTCTATCTATTAGGCCGCGGACTCGAAGTCAGCGGGTGCGGGGCGGCGGCGGCGGCGAAGCGGGAGCGGCGGAGACCCGGTTTCGAAGCCAGCGGGCAGATCGCGCGGCGCTAGAGCGGATTAATGTTGTACTATGAGATATTAGTGTCTGTTTGCGAACGAAATTGATGTGAATATGATGTTCCATATAAAAAATCATTGAAATAATTTGCTCCACCACATCGGCGGCCATTTTTGAAAATACACAGCACTACGTCAATGCAGACGCGCAGTTGCCGCTCGACTGGCGCGCGCTGCTCGTACGTCGCTCCTCGCGCCCGCGCCGCGCCGCTGCTTATGAGGCCAGGTCCATTTAAATCTATGCATTTGAACGCGCCGCACCCGCGTCGCCGCCGCTTGCCGCTGACTTCGAGTTCGCGGCCTTACTTTCATGTGATAAACTCCTTTATATAAATGGAGGTTTAATCATTGTGAAAATTATGTACCAGGGGTGTGTTTTTGTGTACATGGCATAATTTATCATAATTTGGAAAACAATTGAAGATGTAGCGATTACATTTACACAGAATGTTAACTACTAGAATCAATTTATCAGTTAATTTATCAAAAGATTATTTGGAACAATTCGGGATTTTGTTTGATATTGCTATTTAAATTTTAATTGTAGATACGCTTCAAATAGTTCGGACGTTTAAAGCAACTTCGCCTTAACAAACGGGTTGAACCTTGTTAATTGCCATGTCGATGCTTCGATAGAACTCCGATGATAATACCTTGATAGGTGTGGCCTAAAATTACTTTAAGATTTATTTCTAATAGAATATATGATTCCAATTTCTACGAAACCTGTCGTAGTATCGAAAAACTGGAAGTGAGTAATTTCCTCTCACTGAGACTTAATAATGGGGATAATCTAGAGATCAAAATAGTATAACCCTACGATTGTATTAACCGGGATTATAAGTTTAAAAATAAACTTCTTAGAAACATCGATGTGTCTATTTTTATTATTTTAAGACTACAATAGTTTCATGAATAGATAGTAATGCAGGTACTTACGTAATATTTTCCATATCTTATACTATTAAGGGCCGTCCGTGAGCAAACGACCTTGACTGTCTCGCGCCATACTGAATCGTGTACTCGGCGAGTGCAGAATATGCACGTATTTAGCGAATAATTGATTTAAAAGGTTTAAGAATAACTTTATTTCTCATAAAGAATACATAATAATTCACTTACTGAGAAACAATATTAATTAAAACTAAATTTAATGACTAAAGCGCACGAACAGAAATAATAACAAAAATGTGGGTACACAAAATATTAATAAACTCAGTGCATCAACTAACTGGATGTGGCATTGATAGAATAGTATCTGTTAAGTATCTATTATAATTTTCCTTTTCTTTTTTATATATATTATTTTATTGTTGTAAGACTATTTTATATCTAGTTTAATTTGGGAAATTACTAATGTATATTTTTTATTTAGATGTACTCACTACTACTCTATTGTCTATGTGTATTTAATTTGTGTGTTTTTCTTTTTTATTGGTTGTTTTATTGTTTATTTATTTATTGGTATGTATTAATTGTATGAATTTTGAGTAACTTTTTGAATCGAGCATTACTTTTTTCTTCTTTTATTTCTGATGGTAATTTATTATAAATTTTGACACCCTCAAACTCTAAATTTCTTTTTCCATAGTTAGTTCTAGGTGGTCGAGTCACTAAGTAACTAGCACGTCTTAAATTAATCTTTCGTGTTTGTTGTTTTGTTACAAACTTTAAATTCGAATGGATTTCTTTATTTAATATTTTACGTATAAGAATACATGTGTAGTATATGTACGTTTGTTTTATATTCATTATTTTTGTTTCCTCATATAACGTTTCAGTAGGTGTCCGAAATTTATAGTTAAATAAATTTTTGATTAATCTATTCTGAACTCGTTGAATTGGATCTATATTAGTCTTTGTTGCAGTACCCCATATTTCAATAAGGTAGTCGATATGAGGTTTAACCAGAGAATTGTAAATTAGATATCGTACTTTTCGAGGGAGACAATTATTTATATTGCGTAGTGCCCCTGTAAGTGGAATTAGTTTAAGTTTAATTTTTTCTAGGTGTGGCTTCCAAGTTAGGTTACTATCTAAGATAAGTCCGAGGTATTTTTCTTTAGGTTTTCGTTCAAGTAGTTGGCCATCTATTTTAAGTTCGAAAGTATCATTTATTTTTTTATTTTTTGCTGCAAAAATTACATAATTTGTTTTCGTTATATTTATAGTTAAAAGATTTGTCTGAAACCACCCATTTAACATATCAAGATCATTCTGAGCGTCAGCTATTATAGCTTCGACTGAATATCCATAGTAAAAGAGACTTGTATCGTCTGCATAGAGGGAGATGTCACCTTTGAGACCTAATTCACTAATATTGTTAATATAAATAAGGAACATGAGGGGACCCAGTATTGACCCCTGGGGGACGCCAAAATTGAGGACACTGGGATTGCTTTCATATTCACCTATTTTTACTATTTGTTTACGGTTCTCCATATATGATCTAAAAATTTCAAATGCTTTGCTTGTAACGCCATTGAGTTCTAGTTTTTGTAATAATAAGTCATGACTAATGGTGTCAAAGGCTTTTCTGAGGTCAATAAATATACCTAAAACAACTTGTTTTTGATCGATTTTATTTTTAATTTTGGTTACGAGATCAATTGTAGCAGCGAGAGTATTTGATTGAGGTCTAAATCCATATTGTTTAGGGTAGAAGAAGTTTTTTGATTCAAGGAATGATTTTAATCGGTTATAGAGAATCTTCTCAAAAATTTTAGAGATCACCGGGAGAACCGATATAGGGCGGTAATTGCACGGGTCAAATTTACTTCCGGATTTATGAACTGGTACAATTTTTGCCACTTTTAAAGCGTTGGGAAAAATACCACGTGTCATACAATAGTTAATGCAGGCTGTAAGTTTTGTAGCAATGATATCTTTTACACATTTAATAGTTTTTGTACTAATACCATCAATGCCAGATGCAGTATTACAGTCCAGGTGTTTAATTATGGTAATAACTTCCACCGTAGTTGCTGGTTTCAGAGACTGTAATTCCGTTTTATTAGTTAGTGTATATTCTTCCACGATTCGACTTCCTTTTGTTTTTTTACAAATCATATGTGCTAGGGTTGAGCCAATGGTCGAAAAGTATGAATTGAAACTTTCACATATTTCTTTTTGATCTGTAATAGTACCAGATTCCGTTTCAAGTTTGTCCGGTCCAGTTCTTTCACGTAGTTTGTTTTGCGACAAGTCGTTTATGAGCTGCCACATTTTTCGTGGTTTACTTGAATTTTCTTCAAACTTCTTTAAGTAATAGTCTCTTTTCGCTTTTCTTATGTTGTGTGATAATCTAGCTTTTATATGCTCATACTCTGTCTTTAATTTCTTGTCTGTTGCATTTGATTTATATTGTCGCCAAAATGTGTTCTTGTTATTTATCTCTTCTAATAGTTCTCTTTTGATCCAATCTTGCCGTGGAGGATTCAGAAGTTTAACTTTTGTAATTCTGCACTTATTTAAATAGGCCTGTAATTTTTCTGCCAGTTTCTCATACTCTGGCTCTTCATAATTTTTTAGACATTCATCCAGGAATTGAGAAAGTTTATTGTAGTCCACTGCGCTGTACTTCTGTTTTATAATAGGTGGTGGTTGGTATTGCTTTATCTCAGAAGTATCTCCAGAAAAATCAGGTTTTGGTCTTTTCGAAAATTTAAAACGGGCAAAATATTCGTTATTAAATTGCCTATCTAGTGATGTTAATCTCATTTGATAACATTCTGTACTTTAAAAGGAGACGCACGGAATCTTTGCATTTTTCCCATTTTTATGGTTCATTTATAACGACAATTTAAAAATATATATCAGCATTAACATGAATTTGAATCGAACAAAGTAAAGCTGACAGATTGTAAAAATATATTGTATATTTATTTAATCAATATTTATTTTAAGTAATGACTAGATAGCCTCTAAAAACCTCGATCGCGCGGTGTTTTGCTCACGGACGGCCCTTAATATAAATATGACAGTTTGGATGTCCGCTAGTTTGAAAATTTAGTTGTTTTTTAGTCAATTACGTCTTAACGGCTGAATGAAAATAGGCTACTTTTTATCCAGGAAAAGGCCGAACACGCGGGCTAAGCTGCGAAAAAATGCTATTTATTCAATAAATTCCTTTGACATATAGGAAACTAAAATAAGCGGAAAATATGTTTACATTTTGCGCAAATTAGTTAAATAAATTATTGAACAAATTGATTTTTAAATACAATAAAATGAGATTGTATATCGATATGGACACACAACCGGTGTTTAATTAAGTTATTTTACATATATCTAAATGTTTTATCAATAATATATATCTTCTTTATGTAAATTATTGTGGTAAAATTATGGTATTGTGGTAATTGTGGTAATGGTAAAATTAGTGTGTATAGGATAAGAAATGATAAGGAATGCGCAGCGGAATTGGCGACGCGGAGGTCCGATGTAAAGAAGCCTTTTATCTGTATCAAATCAACTTTAAATCTATAAAGTTTTAATTCGAGCCTCATTTTCACATTCGTGCCGTACTAAATTATGTTTAAAAACCTTATAAATTTTTATAACTATTAAACGTAATTAGTATGGAAATTAAAAACTAAATTGGACGTTCCTTTTTTAAATACCATTTTTACTCCAAACGGACGTTTAAACGGCTATTTTAAAAGCAATTACATAATATTTGGTATACGTCCGGCCGTTTGATATCAGATAAGACATTCAGTGGATTCTTTATTAATGACCTAACACTTCAAGCACGAGTTGCCTCCGGTAATTATTAACATGTACATATTTAAGATATTTTTATAAGATAATCACATGTTTGAAGAAGTTTGCTGCAATGACTATCGTAACACATTTGAATTATGGACACAGAAAATATGAAATACATTGGTTTCGACACAACTTGTCTGTATCAAAAATGTGCAGTAACGAACACTTGTAGTGGTGGAAAAATATGTAACCTTCTCAACTAGGTATTTTTTTACGAATATTGGTATTACTTAATTTCGTATTGTCAGTTTTCCTTAACAGTACAGCATCGGAATTCATGCGCTTCGTAAATGTTAGGTTTTTACGTTTAAAAATGAATATTACAATGTGTAGTCTTTTGATGTTTTGCAATTTAAATATTGGGTTAGGAAAAAATAGCTATAAATATATAGTGATAATATAAAATATAAATAACTATTTAAATGGTTAGTAAGATTATATACAATTGGTTAACACGAAAATAAACCTACTAATATTATAAACGCGAAAGTTTGTAAGTATGGATGGATGGATGTATGTTTGTTACTCTTTCACGTAAAAACTACTGAATGGATTTTAATGAAACTTTACAATATTATAGCTTATACATCAGAATAAGACATAGGCTACTTTTTATCCCGGAAAAAGCAGCTCACGCGGGCGGAGCCGCGAGCAAATGCTAGTAATAATATGATTTGGTAGGTTAGGTTAGGTTAAATTAGAACTGTGTTAAAATGCTGGTGTGAGGACCGTTGCGGCAGTGCCTCCTGTCCTTGTGGAGTGGATCGACATGCGCCACGGAGGGCTACATTCCGGCTGCGCTTTTCCCCGCAACAATAAAAAGAACTATGTTAATAAATTCCAAATTCAAACTAACTAAGCGGTTTATTTTTACTTTTAGTCCCAACGATGCGAAAGCTTTTTAGTAAAAACAAACTACGATAAAATCTGTTTAGTTTAATTTCAATTTTCCTTATTTATTTGACTATGATACCTACTTTTAATAATAACGATGCTTCAATTTTGACAGTAACATTAAGTGAGGCTTGCTGATCCACTATTCGTATCTCGTGCAAAATTTACATAAAAAGATAAAACACGTGCCCTTTACCACCGATTTGGGGCGTGCAAACTATTTTGTTTTAGGGCGCCAGCGAGGACGTAGTAGACAAACTCTTACAATATTTATTATATTTTGTAATTGGCCCATTTTCAAGCGTTTTTTTTATCTTGCGCTTGTCATAGATTAAATAATAAACGACTGCGGTTGCGACACAAAGTTATAAAGCTATTCGCTCGGTTCTATCTCGATGCGTATTCAAATTAGCGTGACGTTTTGCCCACAAGCCGTAATGGACGATTTACAGCTAGCGAGTCCAGTTTTCGTACATTTTAAATTTTTGATGTTACTACCAACTATGTTAGTGTCATATGTTTTTTGTTGGAATAAAGTATTATTGCAACAAATTGTTATAAAGGACTATGATGTTTATTACCATATAAAATACTGAGAGAGAGCAGCATTTAGAGAAAATACATAAAGACTACAATTAGAATTTCAATTCAATTCATTTCGGCAATCTTCGTTTCTTACCCTTTTTCTTACGAATAATTACGAATACGCAGTGAAACGCCGAGGCCTTCCGGGTCTGGAAAGTACTCAAGAGAAAATTAATAGCAAATAAGCTCTGACGCGTATATCCCCGAAGGGGTAGCTAAGAGTGAAGCTAGTGCTTAGGAAAAAATAAGTACATAATTTTGAAACAAGTCTGCATTGGATGTCAATAATCACACGCTCGTATTTTAAAAGTAGACGAAGTCTGCCGAAGAACATGATTTAATCATAGCACTGTACATAAAGTTATTTAACAATATTCAAAATAAACGTGTCAGTAAAACCCATATACGTTAACTTGAACTATTTAGCCTTTATATAAATGATCATTAGCCTACACAACTTTGCCAAATAAGGCAGAATTCAACAAAATATTGCGTTTTCTCTTATCGCCGCCTACAATATTTGTACAAGACTGTTAATTTCAACGACAGAGACCTTTTCCCAGCAGTAAGAGCATTTATAGGTCATTACTTCCTTTTTACTGCGAGGTTAAAATCAAGCGAGAATTCGACAGTTTCTCACCCACAATTAAATTTTATTAGTGATCTCACGTTGCGTAGACAATTTGCTGGCAGTTGGTTCATTTTAACAATTCCAGTGAACGCCTACTGTCTGATGTTAGGTACATAATAACTCTTTATTTCTGCTTGGCGTTTTTCTGGTTCAGTGTCAGGAGTCCACCTTCCTACTCCACTTCGTACGATGTTGGGCGTTCTTCGTAGTGGGACCATTGGCTCTCAAATCTTTAATACGTCAAGCCAGCGCTTTCTGGACCGTCCGGTCCGCGGGACTGATGTTACATAACAAATAACAATCGTAAAATTAGTATCGTACTTATTAAGATAAAAAAAATGTGTAATTGATAATCAGTTTGTGATATCTGCGTCGAAAAACCCGATGCAAGTTTTTTGAGTAATTACATTTGGTATGATCTTTATCTGTACATAATTTTTAAAGCAATATGTAGGCATATTACACGAATGAAGAGCATGCGTCTCTGATTTTGTATTTATTGTTAATTGGCGTTTGCTTTAATGGTGAAGGAAACATCGCGAGAGTTGTCCATTAGAATTTCGAGAGCATGTGAAGTCTGCCAACCTGCATAAAGTCAGCGTAGTAGACTAACCCTCATATTAATAAACGTTATAATGAGGCCTCATAGTGAGCGCGAATGCATAGTGACGATTTCTCTATATGCCATTGGTTACTCTTTAGCGCTAAATCAAAATAGATCAATCAAGAACACATAAATCGACACTAGGCAAAAAGCTTGCATAAGTATTGTTTGTGAATATGATAATTTGATAATATGATAATTTTAATACAGACAGGGCTTGTATTAGTATTATTATTGTAATATAAATATACGTATATATTTTTATTTAACTGTCGAATATAAGTAATTCCGTATCCAGTCGTATTATAATGCGGTTTGCGAGTGAACGGTCGCGGCCACCTTGTGGGTAATGTATACCAAGGGACAATATTATAAATATAATATTGTCCCTTGTCCCTAATATACACAAAAATTATTATCGTTACAAAATGCTTCAGACTCCAAATAAACGTAAGATGTCCGAGATGGGAATCGCAATTTATGTTTGAGATTTTCGATTAGAAAAAGCACACATGAATTGCCCCGGATTTGGGATTTATTCCTCAAATGGTGATGGACTCGCCCCCTATCCCATTATAAGATGGAACTAATCTATGTACGCGAACTGTGAATAAACTAGTTGCAACTCCGCCTAACCCCTGTGGGGATACAGGTGTGAGCTTACGTATGTATGTTACTTTAAATTTATTGAATATTCAATATATATTATATTTGATTATGATATATTTGATTGGTGGAAAGTATGGTTCATTGTTAAATACCATCATACTACAATTCACGGGAGAGGAGCGGTAATAAGCACGTAGATGGGACCGTGAGGGTCAGATAGTTAATAATTATCCTGAAATTAATTCCATGATCTCTATTCTTACAGACTAAACGTGAGAAAATGATAAAAATAAGCCCTAATAGGGTTTCAGACGTAATGTCAGTAATGAGGCAGACCGCCTAATAGGCTCTTCGAAATAGAGTGGGTGGCCAGGGTAAATTATTATAACGTAATCTGTGTCACCTAATAATATAATCTCATTATTGGAATATGCGGTTTATTTTAAATACTATGTATAGGACGTTTAGTGATCCTATTTTATTATTTTGCTATCGTACCAAGCACTTTTTTTTATATATAGCGTAGGCCGGCAAACGAGCAAGTGGGTCACTTGATGGTAAGTGATCTCCACCCCCGATGTGGGCGTACATCGCTAAAAAATCATAAGCGCGTTGCCGATAAAGGGAATGTATAACTAAGGGATTGGGCAGGGAAGGGTGATTTGGGCCTCCGGGTATCTCACTCACCGTACGAAACGCAGCAGCAAGCTGCTACTTAAAGTCGATTAGTTTTCTTTGAGACAGTAATATCAACACGGAGCCGGCCTATTCATGCGTTAGACAAAACTGTCTACAGCATAGCTCTACCACTTTCTTTACGGGTATCATTAATGCCAGGGATACAATCAAGTTGCCTGAAATACTTCGATGCAGTAAATACTTTAATAGATATTACTCTTTGTATATCAGAGACTGTACTCCGAAGTCATACAACACTGATAAAGCGAGACACACTTAGCGCAATATTTTAATATACAAACGTTTAAAGCCCTTACATATGCAAATGTGTGTGACAGGCGTGGCCCACTTTAGACGTATGGGCAGATAACACAAATTAGATAAAGCGATAACAACCTCACCTGCACTGACATTGAGATTTTAAAACGACCTTGGAACATGATTTTTTTATTTTTGGAAATTTTATATCTTTGACCTGCATTTCGTTACTTCAAGCGACTTTGCGATGGCGATGTTAGTAACTCATTTTACGAGAAATTGCTCGGCAATTAAGGTGTTGTGACATACGAGCACATGTATGATAAACCAGGTTTAGAAGATTAATTAGATAGGTTGGCTATTAGTGTAGTTAGTTCTCAGAGCAATCTAGTGTTAGATTAGATTTAGAGCGCCAGGATAATTACACATGTATATATATGGTTTGAAGTGTTTACAACATTAATTTTCTTCGGATTACGCCTTCCCAATATACTTTTAAACAATTTTAATAAGACTAATAAAAAGGCAGTCAATTTAAGAACCAAATTCTCTTTTTAATTTGGACAAAAAATTAGGTTGTTAATATCGATAATTTTTTAGAAACGATAATGTCAATTGGTTTTAATCAAATCCAAATAAATAATCACTGAATGCTTATCTTTGTTGACCTTCAATTGAATGCATTTTAGCACAGTGATACTAATTCGATTTAGTTTTTAATAATTTAATATCTAAAACGACGGAAAATAGTAATTTTCATGTTTGGCTTATTCAAGAGATCTCTTTCTACTATTACATAATATATAAAAAAAATAACTTGTAGATAAATTATTTCTGAATATCTTATTTGAGACCGATCACCGCTAACTTATCATACCAAGCAGTGAGACTAGCGATAGCTATTTAATAGGTGGAGAAACATTTACAAAACACATATTTTCTCATTTCAGAGACACAGTCATCAGTCGCGTATGTGCAAATAAAATTCGAGTTGAACTGAAACAACACAGATACGGTTCTGTTTGCTAAACGATAAATGCGTTTTCTCAAAACGTTCTGCTATCTAGATTAGGAAAACTGAATATTAGAACACCGTTTCACCCGGACAAAGTAAATACAGTTCAGGTAACATTTGTAAAGTGTTACATTTCCGAATGAAAATAAGTTAATTAGTTTGTTTAATGAAATCTGGAGTAGGTCATATTTGATATGAGATAAAATGATAAATAGTTATAAAATTCACCAAACGCGTGTTATTGGCACTTTTTTATATTCCTCTGTTTTTTCAAATGTAAATAAACATCGTATTTTACTCACGTGTATAGACGACGGTCATGCTAATCTTCTAAAATTCCAAAATATTATTAATTAATATTAGGTCGAAAAATTAATCTGTAATTACAAATCGTAAACATAAAGAAATATTTGAAAAAATACTTTTCAAATATTTCTAGATATTCTTGCAATTTCTGTATGTTAAGGTAACTATTAGAAAAGTGTAATCTAATTCCTAATTAACTTTTAATTGATTTTCTATTGAGATGCATCATTCAGAAAATATAATAAAAATATAAAAACTGACAGTGATATGAAAAACCAATTCCACTTCACATAAAAGTCATTAGAATCGCGATTGTAAAACGAAAACAAATATTAAAACGCCAATCAAGCGTTTTGACAGTTCCGCATTTTCGCGCCAATTTTCCGGTTCTCGCGGTAAGAGTTCGGTCGTGTACACACGGTCGGTGGCGCGCCCGCGCGCTCTCTGTGTGGACTGTCTCGCCGACGAGCTGCGCCCCATCTACTACTTCACGATTTACGGCCGTGACGTAAATATGAACAATTTTTTTAACATTGAACTCCTATCACGTGGTAATAGATGCTTAGTTGTGAGTTGGTATAAACAATTGAATAACCTCAAAAAATAAAATTTTCACATACCAGATACTTAATATTATTGGATATAAAACTCAAAATTTTATAATAAATAAAAGATTCAAAACTTTAAATATTTTTATGATGAAATTGCTTGATTTTATGGAATAAGCAAAGGGCAAAATAAGGCTGAAAACAGAAAAGGTATAACATGAAAGAAAAGGCTCATTATTACATACGCTCTCACGCCTGTAATTCCCGAAGGGGTAGGCAGAGATGTGACCAGTACACCCACATTTCGCCGAGCGTATCTCCGTCCCATGATGCGATAGGGGGCGAGCCTAACACGATACCGGGCACCTTTACAAACTCCGGGCTAATACTGAGCATTTCGTAATAGAAAAACGCAGTATCACTTTTACCCGACCCGGGGTTCGAACCCGAGACCTCAGCACAGCAGTCGTACCGCGTACGCAATACAACTGTGCAACCGAGGCAATCCGTGGCATGCGGCTTATTATTTTTTAATATATTGCCGTACACGTGCTTAGTCTATTATTAATAATATATTCTACTATTGCAAAAGGGTTTTAAATACAATATAACAACGGCCGCATTAGCATCACATTATATCCATCTGCCACTGTTAATTTTCACGGTTTTATTTCGTACAAGACTAAACTAAATTTGACCCTAATAATACTGAAATGTAACAAACTAAATTTATGTACGATCGAACTACTTAAAAGAGAACAAAATGCTCGTTAGATACATTTTACGCACGTTTCAACGCAGCTCTGTTAAAGATACGTTTCTGCGTAAAAATAAACGCTACCAACGTCATATTTTATTTATTTTATGCTCTTGTATGCAAGTTAAGTTCTATTTTATCCTTGTATAATTGCAATTTTTTTTAATATTACATACTTTTATAAACATTTATATTAAATTATTACATTTATAAAGGACTTACTTTGTCACCGGCCACAACAATAATAAAACAGACCCAAAACTCAAACGCAAAAATAAATTAAACAATTTTGAGTTGATGCTGCTGCAATTTAATCGTCAATGATTGGTAGAGCCCACTGACTCTAAATTGGTTAATATTTGTTTTAGCTTTTAATTTGTTGAGACCAGTTTATTTTTATTCACACATTTTTTATTATAACTATTAGTTACATAATCATTAAAATCAATGTATAAATGTCGAAGATCTAGTCTTTCATCCCGACTTAAATAAAGCATTTCGGGTGGAATATTACATTCAAATAAAACCGACTTCAAAATATAACACTTAATTGTCAAAAATAATAGTTTCTCTCGGAGGAGGTCTCTTTGGAGTAGTTTGGAGACGGTAACTATGCTGCCGGCCAAATAAAATTGGATCACATCGGTCCACAATTAGCGGAGAAATCATTGACATTTAACATTTCATTACATACACAAAAAGAAAAAAAATACAACCGAACTGTTAACCTGATTCTTAAAGTCAGTGTAAAATGGGACTCATTGGGATGGGATGGGATGTGATCCTTAAAAAAAACACTAAAATTGAATAGCCCTGTGATTATTAAAATTTGTCCGTGGGTATGCATACAAGAAAAAAACAAATATGGCCCAATATGTGCATACAATTTAACTACTACTAAAAGCTCTGGCTAAGTTATGAAGATTTTCAGTTATATTTTCTTTACCGTTAACCGTATATAACATTTTAACTGATGTCAAAACTACATCATTTTCTTTCTCAGGTTTTTATCTCCCGATATAAGTCTGGTGGCGGCTTACTATGATTAATAGCCGCGATGTCCTGGGTGTAATTTCCAGGGTGGGTAATTATAACATGTTTGAATTTTCGATTCTTAAAATTCATATAAATTGCTCGAAATTGGAACTTGTGTCCTGTATGGCGTTAGCCTCGCCTCTATCACATTATGGGATAGAAATATGCTCGGCGAGACGGGGGTGCAGGACTGGTAGTACCTCTGCTTACCCCTTCGGGGATAAAGGAGTGAGCTTATGTTATATATGTAGTTTATTTTATTAAGTATGCATGACTCAGATTATGTTGTGCAAATTGTCGAACCATTTTCTAGCTGGTCTTTAACTCATAATAAAAACGGAGAAGCATCGTATTGGATGTGACAGATATATTTGTTTTTTCAACCGACTTAGGAAGTCGCGTGGCTATGCCAAACCTTTTACTAGGTGATAGGCCCCTCGTATGCGAGAGGCCGTCTGGAAAAGGAAAAATGAGAAACGGCAAATGCAAAACAACAAATGCCCCGCGATTCGAATTTTCGAAGTCTATTAGCGAAGTTTGTAATTTATAGTAAACTAGCTTTTGCTCGCGGCTCCGCCCGCGTGAACAGCATTTTCCGGGATAAAAGTAGCTTGTAACCGTCTCCAGGGTCCCATCTGTCTCTGTAGATAAATTCATCAAAATCGGTTCAGTGATTTAGGCGTGAAAGTGTAAAAAACAAACTCACTTTCACATTTACTTTCACCCCCTTTTTCATCCCTAATTAAATAAATTTTCCAAAATTCCTGAAACACGTATTTATTTGTTTTACGTCAGTAGCCGAAATACAAAATTTTATTTATGTAACTTTCAAAATGACCGACTTTCATACATATTATCATCCCCTATTTTGACCCCTTTGGGGTGGAATTTTCTAAAATCCTTTCTTAGTGGGTGCCTACATAACAAAATGAATATACAGTTCGAATTTCATTCTTGTAGCCTTGATAGTTTGCGCTCGGCGATGATGAATCAGTCAGTCAGTCAGGACATGTTATTTTATAAATATAGATATAAAAACTTGACTTTAAATGAATTTTCATTAAAAGTTGTTACAATAAATACTTTTTATCAAAAATAAAACCGACCCAATATAATATAAAAGAAAAAAATATAATCAGCTCCAAAAACCAATTTTAATTCGAAGCTGTTTCAGTTTGTTTCTGTCAATGATTGAAAGCACCGTCTCAGCATTATGTCAAAAGGAAAAACCCAGACGTGGCGTTTGTTAGGGAATAAATAGAAAGTTCTTTATAAAATTGACCACACATTGATTTGTTGTTTGGTTGCTGTGGATTTTTTTAAGAACCAAAGTTTCTAAGGCTACTCATTGTTAATCACGTCCCACAGAAATCACATCATTTGGTTTTAATAATCTTTCCCGTAAATAAGTCAAAAGAAAGTGTTAAAAAAATAAGTGTCCTGTTTCAAGCTTTACTATCACCGCTTCTTCATTTGCTAAAATATGTCACTTGGACATTAAGCCACAAAAGGGATTACTCCCTTCGGGTCCTTATCACCCACTCACATTGCGTCAAGCTAGCATGAACGGGCGAATAACGTCTTAACTGGGCGGGTAAATGGACGATAAAGCCTTTCAGATAATGTTTGACGGACAGGTGTAATTAGCCGATCTGCCCGCTACCGGCAAATGGAGGCGCGATGATAACGACCGGCTCTGAGTAAACAACGATGCCCTTCGATACTATCTGATGCTTAAGTGGTCGAGCGGGATTGCGAAATGGTACCTACACGGTTAATTCACTGTTACGTTGTTATTCGTGTATTGATTTTGAGTTGCTTTTGTTTTTGTTTACGAAATATTTGATTGGATGTATCTAATGTATATAAGATCTCACTTAGATTAAACTTTATAAGAATACGGCTTATTTACATGTTAAATCTATGGATTTTTGCACAGCAATAACCTTCAAGCGAACATGGTGTTGCAGATAAATTATTTTAAGAAATGAAAGCATAGCCGTATCGGCTCTCAAATTACCAGATTGCACCTATTACCGGCAATGGCGTGTTCTAGCCAAAAAACAAAATAGATAGACCATGAGTAAGTACCAGAAAAACTTTCTCAAGGCGAAGTGAGGGCGTAGTTTATATTCCCTTGTTATAGTCCAGATGAATGTTTACCCCGTATATATTATGGAAATGACGTATGTAAATTATGTAGTTTACTACTCAATCATTATGTAATGGCTTAAACAGCGATCGATCAAGTGAGCAGTTCGTTGTGTCTACGGTTAGGTCGGATACTGAATATTTTTGTTAAAAGATAGAAATTGAATTGAACAAGACTCTTAGAATGCGACCGTAATAATAGGCTTATTTTAGTGTAAATTATCATTGATCATACATTTCCTTAATAGGTGTTTCTAAAATGAAATAAAAGAGGATATCACTATTTTATAATATCAAATCTTTCAATTGCATAAATGTCTCATTGGTGTTTCTGATAAATACTATGGTATTTTTTTATCATAAACCAGGACGTAAATATGCTCTGCGTACCGTGGGTGCAGTACAATCTACCTTCTGCTACTGAGAAGACTTTACCGAAACTAGCGAGAGCTTATATAGCGTGAGATTGGACATTACAGTACAAAATACACAATTTATATTAAACATAAATTAAATATTCACATTTAACTTAGCACACATCGACGCCTTTGGATCCCTTCCAAGGCCCTCGAGAATGCATCAGTATAAGAGCCCTTGTACAGTTGTGTTTGCCGGGTGCTATGCATCTCACACTATTGCGCTACTCTTCAGCTAATGTTATTCGTGACCCTGATAAATGGAACGCGAGAAGTATTCACTTCAAGGGTTATATTATGTTATATGTGTTTCATTTATACTATCTACTAACTTTTGCCCACAGCCCTACTTGCGTGAATACCGCACCGGTACCCAGGAGACTGTGCCATATACTGATAATAAATAAGTAAGCCGAACATTTTCCTCTATATTTATGCTCCTCAGTAAAAAAATCGAATCCGCTACAGGGATAGAAAATACACTATGCTTTATTTTAAGTCATGATATATCAGTGTGCATGATTTCACTGAGATTAGACTGGCACTTTTTGTCAGAAACCTTTACGCATGCGCGAACGCATAGAACACGAACAATTAATTTATGTAAAATTGTAACCGGCGAAATAAAACGGAGGTTGAGAACCTCTCAATACGTTAGGCATCTTTAATCATGAATTATTTGATTTTGGTGTTTTTTTTTTCTATCGATAGGGTATTGTTATAGCTCAAAGTTGATCGCATTTCAATTAAAAAAAAACCCGCCAGCAAAGCAGTGAAATCGAGGATAAAAAATTCAAACATCGACACGGATTTTGACATTCCTCTCAATAAAATTTGTATTAAGTAGGTTAATAAAAATATGACCAGCTTAAAAGATAATAAGCAAAAATAAAATTAAACGATTTTAATTCGGCGATACTAAAATTATTGACCATTAAACTTCAAAAGTACCGACTTTAAATCAGTTCATAATATTTTTAGGTTTTAAATATTTTTAATCGACTTTATTTTTTATATTTGTAAGATTAAGATTTTATTTTTATTATAAAGACAACGTAGCTGCTGATTGCGTATATTTACTAGTTCGAAGAGCGTTGATCGCAGCCCATCAAAATACCATTGCCACAATGTAACGATGTTATTACCCCCAAAGTACACATTTTCTCATGACAAGGATTGACGATTTAGCATAGTAGGTCAAATATGCATGCGTCACATAATTCGTCATGCTCGCTGTGTTTGTGTTGCCGAATAATAGTTGTCGCATAAAATATCGCTGAATGTTCCTTAGATTTAATTATATATTTCTCCAACTGCCATTATCCCACTCGCAGTGGGGTCTGCGCAACCAACGCATTTGGCTTGTAGTCTTAAGGACCTGCCGCCTACCTGACGTTACCCCCCCTGGGGAGATTTGATGCTATGTAGTATAATTTAAATAGAAATATATGTTAATATAACATATAGAGTTATATAGAGTTGCGCAGTGTGCGAGAGGTCGCGGGTTTGATTCCCGCACTGACACTAATATTTGTTTCGGTGAGAGTGAGATGAAGGCAGATGGAAGAAGATAATATACAGAGAAAAAGTTAATTAACGCCTATCAAATGGAAGCTCACGCGAAAGACCTGAAAATAACTGGCTGACTGTGATGAAGGAAGAATGATAAGGAAGCAAATTTTCAGCATGCTAAGGATCTAATGAGTTACAAACAGAATATAATAAGATTATGTAACTAATTTTATTAATACATAACCTTTCCTAAACACCATCGTTTCAACGACACAAAGTGGGTCTTGGAACCCGAAAACAGAGTTTTATAACTGTCCATATCCTGAGTCTTATGATTTTTTTACGTCCTGTCGTTATTAAATAGATACCTATTGTTATATATGGTCATGGTAAATGGTGGTCATGGTCTCCGTTTAGCAATGCGTAATCGCAGTAACCGGATCGACGTTCACTGAAACCGAGACTCAAAAAACGCAAAAACATAAATATTCAATCGGCAGCCGGCACTGATATTTATATTAACATTTCACGTGTCATCGACAGCTCTTAAACGTCACACTTACCATAAAACATTTGATAGAAAAATGCATGTTGATGTTTATGTAATGTTTTATTTGTGAAGGGTGCCCTTAGTGAGACCTTAGTGCAATACTTTCGATAAATTATTTATGAAAATATGTATGAAAAATAAAGCCTTACAGTACTCCTAGCAGATTATATAATAACGTATTACATTTATTGAAATATAACTAATTTACTGGTACTAATGTACTGGACTGACCACCCCGTCACCACGAAGGCTGAATAGTTTTACTTCAATGAGTAATATTCGCGTAAACATTATTATAATATCACGCATATTATGAGTAACCTGACAGGAATAGAATAAACTAATACCACTCGAATATAAATAAATACTACAACAAAACTCGATTTCAATTTTATATCCTTCCAAAATTTAAACAGTATTGTGTACAGTCAGAGAAATCATTTTACAAATCATTTTTAAATTGTGATTAAGTCGTTTCTTATAATGTGATCATTTCCACAATTAGAGCCAATTAATGGTTAATAATATATAACTGAATACAGAAAATACTTTTTGCTCCGTTACTGAGTACAGAAATAATTATAATCGACTATATATATATATATATATATATACCTGAGTTTCTCAACGGGTGGGCCTCAGGATGAACATGGACAAGACGAAGGTCATGTCGAATGTCCATGTTGTGCCCACCCCGATTACTGTTGGAAGCTCATCTCTCGAAGTTGTCGACGAATATGTCTATCTAGGACAAGTAGTCCAACTAGGCAGGTCCAACTTCGAGAGAGAGGTCAATCGTCGAATCCAGCTCGGCTGGGCAGCGTTCGGGAAACTTGGCAAGGTCTTCTCGTCCAAAATACCTCAGTGCCTGAAGACTAAAGTCTTCAATCAATGTGTGTTACCAGTGATGACATACGGCACTGAGACGTGGCTTCTAAATATGGGCCGTATAAGACGGCTCACAGTCACTCAGCGAGCTATGGAGAGAGCTATGCTCGGTGTTTCTCTACGTGATCAAATCAGAAATGAGGAGATCCGTAGAAGAACGAAAGTCACCGACATAGCTCAGCGGATTAGCAAGCTCAAGTGGCAGTGGGCAGGCCACATAGCTCGCAGAACCGATAATCGATGGGACAGAAAGGTTCTGGAATGGAGGCCACGTACTGGCAAGCGCAGCGTTGGACGTCCACCTACAAGGTGGACAGACGACCTGATAAAGATCGCAGGAAGTCGCTGGATGCAGGCCGCTTCCAACAGGTCGGTCTGGAAATCTTTGGGAGAGGCCTATGTTCAGCAGTGGACGTCTTGTGGCTGATGATGATGATGATGATATATACCTACCTAATTATACTTAAGCGCAACTCAACTATCTGACGGCTGACGGCTAGCTATTTTCATACAATTTTGACAACTATGAGAGCCTCGACATGTTCAAAACGATCTTAAATGCTCAAAATTACGTTTCTGCATTCGTGCTTTACAGTCTTAAGTCAAGACGGAACAATATACTTGATATTTGGAAGTCAATATAAATATAATATTCAATCTTGTGGCCGTGAAAAGTCAATAAACGAATAGACAATTTCACCTTCGTATACTGTTTGTTTGGATGCTGAAAGGGAATCACAGATTTGTATTAAACTGTGAAAAACATCGTCAAAAAATTAGCACTGTGATGTCAATGGCCATATTTTTTATTGACATTTATTTCCGTATTCGTTTTTAATCCAAACATTATCTAGTCTTCATGATAATTCATTGATAAAAGAGTTATGTTTACTTTCTTACGTAACGATTGTGTGACTGTCATAAATCGAAATTGTGTTTGGGTGTTTGTTTGTTTTCACATTCATACGAAACAGTTCATTCAATCAAGATCTGATGTTTTTCTGTACACCTAAAATACATAATGCAGCTTAATACTTCTAGATTTCCGTAGATGAAACTTCAAAGTAGCCGGATTTTACACTCGCCTGAACTATGAGCACGTGACTTGACAATAATTCCCTTGACTGAGATGTAAATAATTTCCAACGCTCATAAACGCCCACAATACTACAAAAGTAATGGATGCACTGAATGGGTATTGGAAAAGAGGGGTATTTGGGCCTCCGGAAATATCATTCATCGTACGAAACGCAACAACAAGCTACCACTTCGCGGCGGTATTCTGTGAGACAATAATAATTACCCGATCGAGGTGACCATTTGCATTGTAACCTATTCGTTTGCTGGCCTCTATTATCTAAATAAAAATAGGTACGCATAAGGTCTTTAATTAAATAAATAAATTGTAATAAATACACCTTACGGTCACATACATAGTCTTGACCCCACAGTAAGATATGACTCTTGTGTCGTGGGTATCAGGAACTACGAGAGACTTTCGGTCTAACGACACCCAGACCCCGAAACAAATATTAGTGGATCACACAAACATTTCTTTCGGTGCGGGGATCGAACCCGCGGCCTAGTTAGTTTAATGATCTAAATGAGCTTGGTTAAAAATACTTATTTTGTGTCATAAATAAAATCTCAACAATATCTGCGGGATATTATTAGTATGATTCTTGTGTGAATAATTTTGTAATAACATGACGTATGATGTAGGATATTTATATTGACCAAAAATATATATAATATATATTCACCAGATAACTTAGCTAGAATTTGCTCTCTTCTATTAGTTTATTTTCGCATGATTAATAAAATCACTGGATGGAAGAATATAGAAATTAAAACATTTATAACGAAAATAGATATTAAAAATGTCTCTGACCACAAAGACAAGAATGCGATAAAAACAAACTCATAGATTTACGCTCTACTTTAGAACTTGGAATTTTATAAACAGTACAATAAAGTCTAACTAATCCCTTTTACTAATAAAGTTGTCAATAAACTCGGTGAAAACTAAAGGTGGACGTACACATCCGTAACGCATGACCCGCGATATACGCCAGTCATGGGAGATCAGAATTCGTGATATAAAATTATATTGTATCATGAGTGGTAGAGCTACCCTGTAGACAGTTTTGTCTACAGCATGGATGGACCGGCTCGACCGGATCAATACAAATGTCTTACAGAAAACCGACGTAATGTTGCTGCTGCGTTTCGTACGGTGGGTGATATCCAGAGGCCCAAATCCCCCTCCCCTTCCCAATCCCTTAATTATCCCTTCCCTTTTAGGTTAGCAACGCGCCTATGATTCTTCTAGTATTGTGGGCGTACATTATTATTATCTATTATCATATTTATAATTGGAACGAAGTTCCTTACGGCAGGCTTGGAGGGGATAGGTATTTCGCTGCGTGACCGAACTAAAAAAAATGTGATAGTAAAACCGTAAGAAAAATGCGTGGAATAAAAAGCGTTAAATGAGACGTGCGCATGCGCGACAGTCGCATAACCGGCCAGCGTTAATTCCTTTTTTTAAATGAAATTCATTCAGCCAGTTATTTTTATAATTACATAAGTTGATAAAAATGCTATACAATAGCTTTACCGCGGCAGTCTCCGAGTGCCACACGTCTTTTTTATATTTCTATTTTTCTATTTCTATGTAATTTTATGTTGTCAAACAAAAATAAAGAGACATATTTTGTTATTTTAGTTGATAATTTGAATTACGATGTTTTTTTATTTTAAGTAATTTATTATTTCCTAAAACACTGAATTTCCTAAATACTTTCTTGTACTTAAATAAAAACTAATCAGCAAAATTTAAGAGAAAAATCAAGAAAACCTACATAAAATTGAGCACGACTTTTTTGCAATTTGTGTCGATTCTTCATTAGCCGAAGGAACTTCGTTCCTACCTGGTGTCCCACGACACCACTAATTTTTTTTTTTAGTTTTCGTTTTAGGGTAAAATATAGTTTTTTGTAGTATAAATTAAATGTGTTACAGTTGGGCCCAAAAGTTTCTCAAAAAGATTCCCCTTTGAAATTAGATGACTGCGGCATACTCATACCGTGTGGATCTGTGTACGTTCACCTTAAAAACAATATTGTATGATCGCGAACGTATTTAATAACCTTGCTTTATTAAAAAATATTCATTTTCAAACATGATCTCATAATATTTAGTTACGGGATGTTGCAAATATTTTAATGGTACATTAAATTATGCAATCGTTTTAGCAAACTGATAAAAAGTGTTTGTACACTGCATACCGCCTGCGTGTTGACGTCACAACTCTGTTATACAGTGGCGAGTATGAAAAATGTACTCCTGTAGTGTTGCCATATTCAATAATAAACCAGGATATGAACTAACTTTTTCTACAACTCGGGACTAGCAGACCACTTGCCTGATGGTACCCGTAATATATCCTCATAATGCCTGGTATTTTGCTGGCTTCAATTTATAAACCGGAACATAATAGTGCTTTGGTACAAATAGACAGACCAGTGGAACTACCCTGACGAACTATCGCAATCGAGAGACTTATCACCAATGAAATCTTATGGAACAAAGGCCGTGGATAATAGCATAAAATATCATCGAAGGTAGCCTTGTGATACCAGTTAAAATCTGATGTAATTAATATGTTTATTGCAGAAGCCGGTAAACGAGCCAGTGGGTTACCTGATGGTAAGTAATGTCCATCAAATAAGAGATCATCAAGGAGCGAGTTTTGGGCCTCTGGATATCTTACTCACCGTACAAAGAATAACTGCAATTTACTATATCACGTCAGAGCTGGTCCATTCATATTATATACAAATCTGTCTATAACATGGCTCTACCACTCTTACTTCCTTTGTCTACAACAACTGAGTTCTTATTCCTGCACTACTTTAACAGTGATTTATTGCCACCTGGTTTTTGTTTTTTCAGTATTAAACTCCGAAATCCGAAAGAAAAAATCCAATAATAAATGAAATCTTTCTATCATAAGGAAGATCCGAGAAAATTCGAACGAATGGTACGCGTATCTTAAATGTTTACCTAATATCGTTTGAAACATACTTTATAGTGAGAATTAAGGTCGATCGAAGCGGATGTTTCGATTATTTTTTTTGTAAAACCCTTGATTTATACACTACGATTAACAATAACTAAACAATTGGAATGTTAGTGGTATCGCAATGATAACAAAATACAGCCGAGAAATTGTTTTTTAGGCATGTTTATATGTTATACGCACATTAAAGCGGATTAACTGTTGTAGATTTTGTGTGATAGTTCGCTTTTGTTCGCTGGATTTTGCAAATGGATGGCTGTTGACATTGTACTATATTTATTAATATTGTGCTTTCTATCCACAGTATTTGTAAACTTTTAAAATTTAGATTGGGTTTAATCGCTTCAAAAAATAAAACAAACCGTTGTTTAACCAATTTTATTATAGCACACGAGCAAGCGGATCACATGATGATAAGAAAAGTAAAGAATACCGAAAGAATCATGGACGCATTGCCAACCTTTAAGGGAAGGGATAATTAAAGGATTGGGAAAGGGAATGGATTTTTAGGGCCTCGATTATCTCACTCATCGTACGAAACGCAGCAGCAAGCTAACTACTTCCTTTTGGTTTTCTTTGAGACAGTGGTACTTGATAGCAACCCCGAGACTGTAAATTTATGCTAGGGACAAAACTGTCTACCGCGTTAAAAAAATATTGGGTCTTTAATATTTTTTTTCTTTTGATGTGTTTACATGACTTTTATACGGAGTTGCACTATTCTTAGATACTACTGAAATGCAAAAAACCGCTGGATTATAACATAATTATGCTCACACCTGTATTGCCGAGGAGGTAGGCAGTTAGGTATATATACATAGACCAACGCCTGTTTCCTATAGGCTTAGACAGAGACACCGGACTACCACCTGGTACGATCCTTACACACCTCTTCTTCTTCATGCATGCACGTTGGCTTAGGGTACTTCTGACCTGGCCTTTCTCGAAAATATCTCCGACTTGATCTGAGAAAGTTCGCCGACGCCTTCCCTTCTCAACTGTACCATTCACACTCGCCATGAATATTTGTTTCGTCAAAAATATTTTTTGTCGCTGCATTGTACGGATTTCAAATCACCAATGACAGATTGTATTGTATAGCCCTTATTCGCCTGTATTGTTTTCGTGATCTATCGAAAGGTTACAGCCGGTCGCGGTGACCATAAAGTCAAGATATCCTATAAAAGGTACAATAACTAGCGGCCAGTTCTCTCATAAATCATTCTGTATAGTGTAATTCGAATGTTTTCACATAGCTGCCACGGATATAATACACTAGAAGAGACATCAATAGATAAATATTATCATGTTTAATTTTTTTCAGCCCAGGCCGGCGAACGAGCAAGTGGGTCACATGGTGGTAAGTGATCTCCACCCTTATATACGCTCAAAATACCAGAACAATCATGGGCGCGTTGGCGATCTTAAAGGAAAAGGATAATTAAGGAATTGAGGAGGGGGGAGGAGTATTTGGGCCTCCACATACTTTAATCACTCTACAAAATGCAGCAGCAAGCCGCTCTTTTACGTCGGTTCTCTATTAGGTAGTGGTAGCAAAAAAAACTGTTGAAGACATAACATTTATAAGAGATAATTTTCGTCGTTGTATTCAGGCGCACTGGCCCGAGTTAGGGTCGCTAGATCGGAAGACCGAAATATTAGGACAAAATATTATAATGTCGGATATTTGGGATTGTTATCGGGAGAAATTAATACAAAAAATCTTACTTTTATTTTTCAAATTAATCCTACTAGTCCTACTAATATTATAAATGTGAAAGTTTGTTTGTTTAGATGTTTGGATGTTTGTCCGAGAATCACGCTGAAACTAATGAACGGATATTGATGAAATTTGGTATACAGACAGGGTATGAGCTGACTTGGGTGATAAGCTACTTTTTATCCCGGAAATCCCGGAAAAAGCAAATCACGCGGGTGGAGCCGCGAGCAAAAGCAAGTAGTCAATAAAAATACGTAACTATTGACACACAATCAGTTTAAACTTCATATTATTTCTAATTATAAAAAATGGTTGATCTTTACGATAAGCTGTTTTTTTATCCTGGCATGGCAAAGTGACTACACTGAATCTGATGTTGGGTACAGTGCAGTCCAAACATAATGTCGACGGTCAAGAGACACTGAGTCCCTCAACAGTCAGCAGAATTATGACGGCCTGAAATTACTGGATATACACTGACTGATCCCGGAATGTAACTCGCCTGAAAGTGCCACTTTGGCGGGTTTTTCTCTATGGGTACGAAGGTCGCTATCCTGCCAGGTACAAAAATGTCAGGTAACCTCCCATAAGCAATCAGGTACCCTCTCAAGTTTTTGATTCACCCAACATTCTAGACTGTGGTTCTCGAAATACAAAAATGCAAGAGCCAGCGTTCTTTATAATTCCTTCACTAAAATATTTTTACTACACCGCTTTTGGCTCTAAATCCTTTCGCCAGTTGCCCGCTGCATAATTTGGTGTTTGATATTTCTTTAAAATCCTTCTGGAGTGTTTTTATTTATGAACGTATCAGCTATATACCCTTTCCATGAGTTTACGATGATTTCACTGACATTTACGTCATATATCAATATTCAAGATCGATGCGATAAAATTCGTTTCGCAATATTTAATTTCTGCGTGTCACCTGGTGCACTATACATGATTAATGTAATAATTGTGTTAAATATTAAACCGGTACATACGGTATTTAAGTGTCCCTTAACTAAAACATATTTTGCGCCAGACAGCATAATAAACTCAGTGTTTTTATTGGATAACTTTCAGATTTTCCGTAAGTAGTTTGTTAATTAAATATTAACAACCTCTATTACGGCAATACATCAACTTAAAGTGCACAATTAATGTGTAATAAAATAAAGGTGGTATATAAAGCCATAATGGGCTTCGCATTAACTTTTTTGTTTCATATAATTAATTTGATTTATAGATCTTTTTTGCTCTTAAAAAGTAAATTTTATTTACCTTTTTGAGGACTACTTAAATTAAAAATCATTCGTTGCTTATGATATTCACATCCACACTAGCTTCTTTCTTTTCATTGTGTGTGCCGACTGACCATGGTAATTCATACTTAAATGTACCATTTGCCTGAGAATACTGCTATTATTATTAACTACTTTCATAAATTGTGACGTGTTCATTGCTTATTTAAAATGGAAGTATAGTAATGTAAGATAAAGGATAACAATATTTAAAACTGTTTTTTTTGTTTGATAAATAATTGTTGACAAATAGTGGATTTATAGTTAGTGCGATAAAGTTTACTAAAAAGCGTCTACGTTTCTGTCCTGTATAAATTAAATTAATACATTCCAATATAATAACCCAATTCACTTCATACTGCTTATTTATTAAATAATGGATTTATTGGAATTAAAAGTTGCTTCTTTATAATCGGTCCACATTTAGCGAGGCAATTAACGTATTTCAAAAAGCAAAAAAAGAACACGTTCCAAATTGAAAATAAAATAATTGTTTATGTTGAAAATAATTGTTAAAAAAATAAAAGCACATTCATGCCACTGCTAGAAACATCTACAGAGTGTCTAATGCGAACGGCCCTATACGGCAGCACAATGAACTCTAAGGCCTTGGTCGAAAATAGCCTAACGAATTTAACCAAATTTACACACGTCGCACACAAATTTGTTTAGGGCTTATCTCCTTACGCGTTTGTACACAATACCGCATTTTTCTTCGGACGTAGATTGAAAGCTTCCCATACTTGACGATCTCTAAATTGCCTGCCGTCTACGCATTAGAGTAATCTATATTAAACTGTTTACATTCAGTTAAATTGTTTGTTATTCTAAGGATAAAGTTGTTGAACTACAGTTGGGTATTTTGCTATTAGATTAATTTCTATGACTATGATTAACGTAAACAATTAATTTTCATCGTAAAATTTTGTGTTAATTTTTTTCGTTTGTATTATCATTCGGTTCATTGGTGTAACTAAACATTTTGGGGTATTGAAAGAAGCAATGATTAATAATTATTTTATAGCAACCTTAAGCTCGTGCCTTAGATGTAGCACAAAAGGTGTAATGTTTAAAAAAAAAGGGTCGCGATATCGCAAGAATACGAAATAAACCACCGTGTGCAAATTCCATGCCATATTCCATATTGGTATTTTTTAAGTCTGCTAACTTTAATAGTCTGGTAAACTATTTATATTTTTTCACGATGATGTGACTACTCTACACACTGGTAAGTACAAGTTAGTCCAAGAATAATGGCATCCAACGTTGACATTTATCTAGTAGGTCAGTAGCATTTTACCTGCCTCATTGCTTCTTCGTATTCTGTTTAATGTCATCATAAGATACTAACGCAGAAAATTGTTCCTTAGCTTAATAGTGCGGTAGATTTAGAATTTAAAATTTGGTTAAAGCCGACATTGTAGAGACCACAATGCTATGGTTCATAATTCAGAAAAGGTGCAATAACTCCTCATAGCATTCTTCAGACGGAAGAATTCAATAGCAGCCGTCAGAAATATAACAATTGCTTGACGTCATAACACTGCAAACCACAAATAGAATGAACGCGATAGCACATATAAAACTCGGCTAACTAAAAATAGACCAGTCCGTAAGATGTAATGATTTATTTGAGTAATTATGTGAACAACATTCAATAGGAATGTTAAGTAACACCGCATGCGCGAGTCGGCCTGTACGTCCGTGATTCAGACGATTATATTCGGTCAATGCGTTAACACTTGGCGCGCCGTAGCATCGGCATTTAGGTGCCTATCATGTAACTGACCATCTACTGTACTAAAATGTATCTAATGAAACGGTATAGCGCGGGCTAAATAGCGATAACTCCCTTACAAGTGCTCAACACGTGGATGTCGCAAGATTATTGAGGCAACCGCGCACCTTGGTACTTGCCCCTGAATAATATTCAGTGAACAATACATTGCTTCTGCGTTTCTAACATTGTGATGCTGATCGATGTTTCTTGCTCACTATTGCGATTTCCACGGATGCCGGCTCTGGTAAAGCATCATCACCATCATCATCAGCCACAAGACGTCCACTGCTGAACATAGGCCTCCCCCAAAGATTTCCAGACCGACCTGCATCCAGCGACTTCCTGCGACCTTTATCATAAAAAAAACATCATAAAGCATCATCCATCCATCAGCCTAAATTCGTCCACTGCTGGACATAGGCCTTTCCAAGATCGCGCCACCCTTGACGGTCATTCGCCTTCCTCATCCAGCCGCTTCCCGCTACTTCTTTAAGGTCGTCGGTCCAGCGGGCTCTAAAGCATAATCGATAGTATTTTTTTTCGAGACTATACACACGTACCAGTCTTCATGAATTTATAAATTATTCATCTTTATTATAAGCTTGTCTCAAATATATCATGAAAGTAGGTAACCATAATAGTGAAATACGTTACGGAGTATAACGTTTGATTTACGTATGTTATCTATATTTATCATTATCTACGCACCGCGTGAAAAAGCAGAACTTCTTTATGTAAATAAATGAAGCTACAACGTCGGAAAACTATAGCTCGGCTTTATTCTATGACCTTTACGTCTTATCGAATATAATGTTTGCCTTTACCAAGATTTTAATTTACTCTCCGTATTTAACGTTGGTTTCTTTATTTAATTTTGCTGTTTCGGTTTATTTTACTGTAGTTACTCTTTGCTTTCGGTATAGATATGGATTTTAATTTTATTTTCTGACACATTGTTTTACACATTAGGAAATAAAGAAATTGGTTACTAGTCACGAAGGCTATCTTGACATTAGGATCAGAACCACTGACCTAGAGTTCTCTGTTTAACATAAATCCAAACCATTATAAATTGTTTGAAAGATTCTGTCATACATAGGGAACTTCACATATAACACATGGAAGATATTAGTTATTAAGCAATAGACGTGAAAGCACGATATGGTCCAAATAGATTATTGACATTTAAATCAACGCTAAGCATAAACCAAATACAGATTCAGAAGCTATTTATAGTTGATAATGATTATTTATAACCCTCGTAAATATAGTTCATTTTAACACATTGTCAAAATGCTGCTGAACAAGTTGACGTTGCGGAAATAATAATCTTGCTCTAAATCATAGTTAAGTACTATTTATGGCGTCCTGGAGTGCTTCGTTTGAACGATGAATATGTTACTTTATATCTTGATAACATTTAATAGACTGAAAACAGCGTAAGTAATTGGTATTAGTAAGAAAATACATCAAATATATTCAATTACTGAATTATCTTATTTAATTCTATTTCATTTCCAATAAGATGCTGTTTTTAAAGGATATGAATCCACAGTTTTTAATCAGTCCTGTATTATCTGTTGGCTCTCATTGCTGGGAACGAACCTCCTGTACTAATAACAAGGGTTAGGTCATAGTCCACAATGCTGGCATAATGCTCGTCGATAGAAACAACAAGCAAGAACAAAAAACAAGCAGGCGAGTGTGTACTCACATTTTGACGAGTTTATTTTTGTCTCATGATGTTATAAGGGGCGAGCCTTACATTCCGGGCCCAGATTCCAAGCCCGGGCACAAATCCGAATTTCGAGTCGAAAACTTAAAAATAAATTGTGATTGCTCGACTTGGGAATTGAAAGCCTCACCTAAGCACGTCATACCAGTTAAAAGTTACAATTATCTAAGTTATTTTATACACGAACATGTCTTTATCATAACAAAATAGCGATAGCTTAGCGGTCTTACTACGGTCTACCTATACAAAATCCGCAGCTTCAAAACTAGCCGTAAGAGTATGCACCTCTAACTTTTGTAAGTTACGTTTGTAATAATTATTAATTATCGCTCGATCTAATGTTGACGGAAACATCGCGAGGAAATCTGTATACCCTAAAATGATCTCCTTAAGATTTTTGAAAATACGTGATATCTGTAAACCCGTAGTAGGCCAGCGTAGTGGACTAAGCCTCAATCCCTTTCATTAGTAGAATTCCCAGTAGTAGGAGGTATACCTATAATACAGGGCTGGTATATATTATTATCATGTCTTAGTAATTGTATTGTTTGGACCAATGTGAACTAAGTAATCTATATGCATCTAAACTTATCATATTACACGTGTGCCCGAATTTTCTGCATTTTTCGTAACTTCAACAAAATATTTTAACTAGCAGCATTCCAGTATGATCGGGCCAAGGGTACACACTTTATGTCTTTACTCATCCACAAAGGTCAGTGCCAATACACAGCTTTGATGTTTGCAGTCTTGTAAACATTTATATCCAAAAAGAAAATGCTCTCTATTTTAAAAACGCAATAAATCACGCCTCTATTCCAGCTGCAACAACATCTTAATTTTAGGAATATTCTATGGAATAGAAAAGTTGTAGGTGTAATTTATGTAGGTCGCAACAAAGGTGAGGTATCGGAAATCTGAAATATTTAAAATTACACTAACAATACAAACAGTGTATGACTTTATTCCATCGTCGAAAGCTTTTATAACGACGCCTACGAAGACAAGAGGGCCTGCATTTTGCAACTGTCTGAACTGAAGTAATGTGCTAATGCCATTAGCCGTATTATTTTTGGTTATTTACATGTGAACACATTTATTTGTAGATCTTCTTCATTGTAAACTTTGCATAGATTCTTATAATGGGCTACTTTAGTCAGATGTTTCTTTTTTGCGTAAGGTATTATTATAAAAATGAACGCAATCAGATATAATGTTCGCAATAAATATTTTCTGAAAGTGGCAATCGAAAAAATAAAACAGTGACTGGTACCATACGTCTTGGTTCGTCAGAGTTAAAAGAAGATCGTAAGGAACTGCTATCAATAAATTCACGTGTCACGTTACCAAATGCTAACGCGATGATTCAAAATATTTCGCATACTTTTGAAATATACGTGCACAATACATGTACTAAATGTTCTTTCGTCTTCGGTATTTCTGGCGAGTGTTTATTTGGTATTGAAATCTGGCGGAAGTTATGCTCGTAACCTTCTTCGGAAAAGTCGGTAGGCAGGTATGATGATTTGCGGATAAACACTCTAACAATAATAAAGAAACAATTCTTTAGTGATCTGTTACGCGCGTGTAATTGATGTTTGCAGTTAAACGTCGCTTGCACTAAGAAAGGAAAATAAACAAGTTTAAATTCCAGAATACATAGGTAGGTACTATAGGTAATACACACGCACGCACGTACGCCTATAATCCTCGAAAGAGTGTGTAGAGAATACGCCTACATTTCGGCGAGCTTATTTCCGTCCCATGATGTGATAGGGGGTGAACCTATCGCCATGCCGGACATAAATACAAATTTATTCGGTGGACTCAGATTGCCTCGGTGGCGCTGTCGTAATGCGTACGCGGTAAGGTTGGATCCCCGGATCGGGTAAAACAAAAAAAGTAACGGCCCGAACTCTAGAATTATTCAATTAGGAATTAATTATTTAATAACATGTTCCAGCATTTACGATTTTTAAAAATCAATATAAGTTTATTATATTATGATATGTTGATATATTTTCAGGATTCCATGCCTCGCAAAGAGAAAACAGAACCTTTATGAGATCACATTGTAATCTGTCCGACGAGACGGCAGACGGAAAGCGTCCGTCTGTCTATCTACTGCCTATCAAGATCCTTTTCTCCGGAATTGTTAAAGGTAAAGACAGTACTTTCACATTCAAAGTTCTGTCTGATGTTGCTTCTGTTAATGGGCAGGCGTGGCGCTTACCATCAGGCGAGCGCCTTGCTCGTCTCGTAATGCAATTAAGCAATAAAAAAAGGGATCAACGTAAAATTAATATAAAATACTAGGATTTTAGGATCACTGGAGTTGTAAATAATTCAAGCTTCTATTTAATGGTACAGGCCCCTCTCAGAGCGCAAATCCAATCCAATCCCACTTGATTGTATTTTTGTGGTTATATTTCTATTTGGTCATCCTCTTGAGTGCCAATGGAAAACCATCCTGCGCCTTTTGTAAAATTATTGAAGATAAATGTATAGATTAGATTAAAGTAAAAATCTGCGTCCTATTGCACATAGCAAAGGAAGGGCTTGATGATGCAAATACCATTTGTGGTCACGTAGCAATATATTGTGTTCTGTTTGACAACTTATTTACAAAATTTGGTTTATTACGAAATAACAATATAGACCGCAAACAATGGAGATTTTGAAATTGTCAACTAGAAGATTGATGGCTGATTGCTGACAACGTCATAAAATTTTGCATTACTAATAACTAAACATAAATATTTGCATGAAGTTATAACTTTGGAAAGTTAAATAAAAACCGCATTAATTATCAAGATGTTGCAATTTGTACTGCGCCTTTTAGACAAAATGACTTTATTTTACTATTCGAAGTCCGCACATATACTTTCCTTAAAAATGAAGTAAATTTTGATTGTCATATTAATTTTTATTACGTCAATCTCCTAAAAACAATTACTTCTATTTCTTTAAACCATATCAACCACACCTTCATAATAATTTATATTCTCTGAATCTGAGAACCTCTCTCTGATTCTATGGAATCATATCTTTCGCAAAGTTTCCTTTTCAGTGTAACATATTCTAATATCCCAATACCCAATCATAATTTCATATAAGTACCTACGTAATATACATTGAAAGTTATACTCAGTTAAAGCAGTCTGGAGGTAATCGTTTATGATATTCATTTCCCAAAAATTGCCGCAAACTTTTACAATATTAGCAAAGCTGTTCAAAACTCACGTTTATACAGCAAAATGGGAATCCAGTAACATTTTATCAACAACAGCATACGAATCTGGAGAGCGAATCTCGTACTCTCGGATTCCGCAAAACATTTATCGCTGATTGTAACAACCGTTTAACATAACGCGATAACGCTTACAACACCGTTATTGGAGAATAAATGTCTGGCAACATTACACGGCCATTATTTTGCGTATCTGAGCACATGAGATTTTCAGATTTTATTAAAATACCTGTAGTTGAGGGGCGTTTATTTCCTCCCTTATATCTTGCTCTGCACCTTCGTTAGATTTATCCATTTTGCTCCCTAAAATGTTTTCTGCAGCTGGAGGGTTTTAAATTTTTCTAGGAATAAAACATAGTATTATTTTGTCGTTCTACAAAAAGTTATATCATTTTATAAGTATGATGCTCTTTATAAAGATCACTAACTTGCTACAAGATAGTAGTATTATTGTGTGGGTGGTAAGTGTCAATATATTTTATATGATTTTCCGCAAATTCCCACGAAACGATTGGACAACGAATGATTACTTAGTATAACACTTGTATGTCGACTCGTTACAATCTTACGATATTCTGGGCCCCAAGATACAAGCGCGTGCTTAGTTTAGGGTCCAGCGATTAACATTGTTATAATTTTAACATATGTAGAATATGTTCTTTCTAAGACAAAGTTATATAACAGCTATTGCTTCATAAACATTATTATTATATGTCACTGCTAATATCTGAAATATAATATACTTAACACCAACTAGCGATGTTAAATTAGATCTAGTAACAATCATATTTTTTGCGTGAATGAGTTACTTGTCAGCTATAACCCATGACCTATAGCGACAGACCGTCATAACCGTGTCACGTAGGAGCGCTTCGAGTATCTAAATGAGAGATAGTTTCAAATTGGTATAGGTACTAGAAAATCAGTCAGTAATACTAGTATTGCTGACCAGTGTAATATACCTTCTAAGCAAATAGCAAAATGGAGGTGTGAAAACTGGTCTAGCTAGTTAATACTAAAACTACCAACCCTTTCAAGTTTATGAATAACATACACAATCAAAAGTTCAGTTCGTTGTGTAGCCTAAGGCTGAGGCTATGGTTCATTCTGCCAACAATCGGCATCTATGTAATTTACCAATTAGTCACCCTGATATAACACTCACGTTTCACGCCGATGCCCTTTGCTATCATTATCTGCTTAGTAAAATATTTAAATTGTCTATGATTTAACGCAAATTATATGTGCTCGGAAGGTGTGAGGAAAATTGGGCTATAAATCGTTTCGTAAAGATTTGTCATAACTTCATGATGGATTTTGTAGGAAAAAGTTTTGTGTTAAATACGACAATTGAATGTATGCTGTGCATTATATTCGTGTGGCGCTTAGCGGAATCTGGATGAGGGTCGAAGGTTGTTTCAATGACGCATCTTTAGGAATATTAGTACAAAAATATATTATCATTAAGTACGAGGATTATGTTAGAAACGATTTTGGCGTATTCCATTCTAAATATAACAATATTACTATCAAGTGACCCAATTGCACGTTTGCCGGCCTTTACTATAAAAACGTAATTCAACAGTAACACGTATATTATTACAAAATATTACATCAAGTCGACATTCAATCATTGCTTCAGAATCAATCGTGACCAAAACCATAGGCTTAGGATAATATGAATTCGTCAGTACTATCATTTGTCAAACCGCGTCCTACCAAATTTGGGCATGTGAAATGTCACCGTGATGATGTCATTTAACTGGTTTTGTTGGTCTTCTGCTGCCATGTTAGTTCAAGCTCTGGATGGATCTGTATTTATAGTTGCATTCAATATCATAGCTATAAGCGTTGCGTCAAATTAATGGATTACTCCACGTCCCGTCTTGGGAGAAATTTGTATTTAAAATAAGATTTGGAAAATGTTAATCAAAATCCTAATAAGAATGTATTACTACAAAATTTTGTTTCTCGCTAAATTAAATTAATGTGTAACTGAATTAAGTAACATTTGGTTTGATCATATTGCGTCTTTTTTTACTAGCCCTGTATTATATACGTCCCACTGCTGGTCACAGGCCTCCTCTACGGAATGAGAGGGATTAGGCCTTAGTCCACCACGCTGGCCTAATGCGGGTTGGCAGACTTCACATACCTTTGAAAAATCTTATCGAGTTCTCAGGTATGCAGGTTACCTCACGATGTTTCCTTAACCGTTAAAGCAAGCGATAATTGACAATTAATATACACGTAACTTAGAAAAGTCAGTGGTGTATGCTCTTGGCGCTGGTTTCGAACCTGCGACTTTCGTCTCAACAGTCCATACCACTCCCCACTGAGCTATCGCTGCTTTTTGATTGATTGATTATTTATCCATATTAATTCGCAAATGCAATTAATATGGATATTGAAATTTCGCCTGACAACTTCTCGCAGGTTTACTAAATTGCTCGGAATAATTGCAATTTGATCGAAATATCAATGGTGATTGATATTCGAAAGTTGATAGCCTGGTATATTAATGCCTTCTTTAATTGGAAAGTGGTGTATGTATCACTTCGATTCCCCATTTAATTTAAAGCAGGACATTTTCGTCATTATTATTAGATACCTACTATCATTGTTAAATATTCTCAAGTACTGTAAAATGTCCCCACCAATTGATAGTATGCACCTAATGCCCCATTTCATTAACCTTACTTCAAGTTATGAGTACCCCTAACGAAAACGAGGAAAGGTATATTCCTTCCGGTAAATTTTGACGGAAATAGTTAGGATTCAAATGGACTATTTAAATAAAAATATATGTGCAGTGTAAAATTCACAATCTCCAAAGAACTATTTTAAAAACAGCAAAAAGTTGTTAACGTCGAAAGTTAATATGCATCTATGTAATTTTTATATCGGTAGTTAATCACATATTTTACCGTAAGCGCCAGACATTAAAGCACCAGATAGATAAGCAGTTGCTGTTCTACCGGCACTTTCAATTATGCATGAAGCCACTTTTATCTTGTTACTTGACGATCAAACAAATTATATAGCAGTTGTTGTTAGCGCCATTCCAAGTTTCCTTTCCGACGTAATTGAGACTTTACTTCAGACTTTCACAAGGAAATTTTTGAAGCCTACTGTATATTTAGGTCAAAGTGATCAAGCCAGTCGTAAACTAGTTAAGCAATGACATTTCTAGAAAATACTGCTTGGGTGGTATGAGGAATACTTTCCCCCTTTTTATTACATGCACTTATAAAAGATTACGGGCAATAAGTGATCGCTAATTGCTGTGAAAATTTTTGGAGATTTATTAACCATTCTATATCTTGATGTATAATAAAATAAAGTAGACAGACTTTGTTTTTACAAGATAATCTCCAGAATTGTTGAAAGAATTTCAAAGCTTTATTTCTATCTATTATTTCAAGTGAATCTTCAGTAAAAATATATGCTGCAAAAGCCTTTTTATCCCAGATAAACTTAAAAAGGCGCAGCTGTGAAAAAAAAACCTAATAAATAATTAGTATGCTATATTTCAAAAAAGGTTTCTATAGTGCATGTTACTATCAAGTTCTTGACAGAAGAAATAATTCGTAGACAGATATTATTTACAACTTTAGAAACGTCGAAAATTTGCTACATTCAATTCTTCAAGTTGTTTTGTTGCAATAGATGCTAGACACATTTATTTTAAATTCAGTAGGTGCTTATAACTAACTGGGTAGAAAACAATAATAATGTAAAGTGGCTAGTGAATTATGTTCAGCTTTTTATTAATATGTGCAAACAATTCGCTCCATGCAATGGTAGCTAGCTTGCTATTGTAAACCTATCTTACTAAACTTTTGTGTTCTCGTAACATATACATAAAAATATATACATATAAATTAATTTTATTTACATACCGATGACAGGTCTTAAGAAGTTTTGCGTTGATCAATTTAATTACATGTATCTAGATATTATTTATTATCCGTCTTTCAAATGACTGGATGGTTACATAATTTTATCCAGAAGCACTAAGTTTTACTTTTAATGATTGCATGGTTATATTATATAAGATTCTTATAATTATCATTGATCGTGATGATTTGACAACCATCTGCACGATAATCTCAACCTCTGTACACGGATAATGACAGATTGATAATAATTGGTAATGAAAGATCTTATATTATACTTACCTTAATATATGAAATGAAAAGTAAGACTTCAATGGCCCCACACTTAGTCTGAACCCTTTAATAACCCAAGAACTATGAGAGACTTTTGGTTTTACAACACTTAGATCTGAAATATATATTACTAGCTCTTGCTCGTAGCACCGCTCGCATGAAATACATTTTCCAAGATAAAATTTATTTTTCCGGGACAAAAAACACTCTCTGTTCTTTTTAAGATATAACCTATCTCCTTACCACATTTCATTAAAATTTGTTCTGTCGTTTAGCTGTAAAAACGTAACGACAGAGAGGGTTACTTTCGCATTTATAATACCTACAATAATTCTTGTTACATCTTGCTACAAGGTTTTTCTGGTCTGCTGCTTATTGTTATTGCTTTAATCCGTCTTTCCATATTCTGGTCTTTAACTCACCCCTTTCTACAAACTCATTACCAGAACTTTTGGTCTTTAATATATAATATATTATATAAAAACATTTTTGAAATATAATTTATATCAAAGCAAACACACTTATTACTGCCCAGAAAATGAATAATATCAGCATGAATTGCTCACTTTAGACAACCTGTACTTACCATACCAATCTATTGGTAATAAGCAATCGATAGACATCACCTAACAGGTCTCCTGCATCAAGCGACAGCGCCGACTTGTCATTAAAGTACAATTAATTTGTCGTTCGATGCAATGTAAATACAGCTGCGGGCACTGTTACATAATTTCGTTTGGATTTCTCACTTTGTTCACTTTCCATTGCTGCATCGTCTCGAGCTTCGTATAAAATGGACTTTGAAAGACAGCATTGGATTGATACTAAAGGGATTACATTTTCTCTATTATTTGTTTGCAACTGTTTTGTCTATCAGCCGAGATGGCGTTGCGATATGCTGTAATTTTGTCAGACTGTCTGCAACCTGTTTACATAGCAATTTACACGTATTTTTAAAAGCTTCTGCAATTATTGTAATGATTGCTACATTTACTTTTCGATATTTGAAATTGTTTATAGTAACTCCGTCAACATACTTGTTTTTGTATTAGTTATTAACGTATTAGCCTTAGTTTGTACTATTTATTTTAACATTAGTCTTTTAAACATCAGTATTTTCTATTTACATATTATCTATATTACATACTATATGCAGAAAATTTATTTAATAACATCATGTATTTGTGAAGGCATACCATAATGAAAGCGAAGTGACTATCAATAAATAATCTGCAGACGATTGAAGCGAACAAAATAGATACAATCAAAGTAATCGGGACCGGAACACTTGGGGCCAGTCTACGGAGTGAGTCAAACAGGCACTAGATTACTTTGCCCATCTGGGGCCCATTATCCGTGTGCCTTCAACTGTTGAGAACGCTCTTTGTGTTAGATTCTGCGTCTTTCTCGTGAGGATAATTGCAAAGTTAACTGTTTGCAAATTCCTATTGTGATTTTCACTTCAATTGTTCGTCACAGTGGTACAATATAAAATGATTTTAAAATACCGATGTTTTAGTGGTGTAGTAATATTTAATAAAATCATGAAAGTTGCAGCTGCTGTTTACTATAATAATATTATTATGATGCAATGATTCGACAAGAAAAAAATTACCAAAAATCTGTTTTATTATTGTCTGCTGTCTTTTATGCTGATATTTTCACTTTGGTCAAATATTTGTCCGAGTAGGTATTTCTTTATAACAAAAATAGTTTTATGTGTAATTACGTTTTTTTCGTCACATGGTATGACATACATAGTTTGAATATCTATGCAATTATCAAAAATGTAAACATAACAATTTATATAGAGCACGATAACATAAATTAGATATACTTCAGTAATGTTCGGTTTACTACGAATTAGTACGAATATTATTATAAATGCCCGTTCATCCGGTTCCGGTTAGGCACTCAAGAAAAAGATAAATGCAGAATCGACTGTTATGGTTTTGTAATAGGTTATCATCATGACAAGTCATAACATGTCCGTATTATCCGAAGATTGCCAAAGCGCATAACTTAAACCGTATTACTGTTGTTATCTTTTTTTAATATATGAACCTGACATGTTAATTTACCCTATTCCTTCCTGCTCTTGTCAATTTCCATATCCTCCACCCTAGTCCGTAAATCCCTACATTTAAAGATCCCCGTGAGGGGATCTTCCCATGCTTGTTAGTGTGCCTTTTCCTGCTAGCCTATAGCGCGGCGGTTATTCCAAAGTTCCCATAATTTTAAGTTAGTTCTATTAATGACAAATGTTCTGTACTTGACCTGTATTAAGCGCTTTCTTAGCCTACATTATAAATAAAGATTTAGATTTCTTTTTATTCATGTCTTACCGCAGGGCAAAGGTAGGGAGACCTTTTTTCCATTCATCCCTATCGATTACTTTTATGGGCCATTTTGATGTTATACGCAACGTGAAGTAAGCGGTATACTGAAAAACACTTTTGTTTTTAATATTCACTGACTCATATCTGCTTGTTAGTTGCTATAACGATTACCGTAATATTGTGTCATAAATCATACACAACCCATTACTATTTACACACCTTTATCTAAACCGTGAAATGCAATACAAACGGTTTCTGTAAACGTAACAGTTTTTACATATACATTACCTATCTATAAATTTGCCACGCTATCGGAACTTGTCAATTCTTAAGGTACATGCCAAATTTAGTATGACCCCTGATATTCTGTTATAACATCGTTTATTAAAGCAAAAAGGTTTACCACGTGTGTCTACTGAAACTGGTCGGTGTGTATGGCAATCGACAACCATTACTGTCAAAGAAATAGCAACTGATCTATGGTACCGTTAGTAGCCTTCGGCAGCGGTCGTTTTGACCCTATGCTTAGACAGATTTTGTGATAGTGTGAGATATGTAGTCGCCTAATGTATTGTGTTGTGAAATATGTCTATTGATATTTTAGATGCTTGTCAATTTGCTAAAGGTGTAACAACCATTGTGTTCTATTGTAGTAATAGATAGATATTTGTCTAAATTACTTGTACTATTAGTAACTTTAGGATATAGCGTCGAGTAATGTCGCGTTGAAGCATAGGCCGTATCTGAGGATAAATATATATACGACTTTTAAATTTATTCGACACCTAGACTTGACCGAAGGCCGACCGATCGTAGTTTTGAATTCACTCTAGTATTCTCCGTCGTGGTAACCAAAATTTATGCGAAGATTTGCAAAGTGGGAAGAAATATTTGATTCTTTCTGGAAAATATACTTTATTTCAGTTTCTTTCTCACATTTAAAAAAAAAACTACGGAATTGTTTGCAAAATAAAACAGCATATAAATAAATGTAGTGGTTTAATAAAAAAAAAATACTTGAAGAATAGTTTTACATTTAAAAATGTTGAACTGTTCATATCACTATATGATTCTGATGAATGAAATGCGGGAATCTCAACTTTTCAGCTTGCATAAAATTTAAATTGTATATTGCTTAATTATTTGTTTCGATAATGACGATTTCGTTTCTATAAAGATTCCTGTATTTTGTGTGAGTTTTGTTTTACTTTTTAAAACATGTTTTGTTTAAAACATAATCGTATTTTTCAAAAGAAACATGAATAAAACTAAGTAGTTTGAAAGAAACGGTAATGTGTCCAGACTTTTTTAATGCTACAACTGTTACAACCAATTAGTAAGAAACCGTAAAACTAAAGCTAATGTTATGTCCGTTTACTACAGTTTTATCTGTCTTTGAGAATGTAGCTTGTTAACAAGAACAAATTGCTGTAATTTTAAACACTTCCAGCAATTTGTTTTGTACCTTTTTAACGTCTCCCAACATTAAACCAAGAGTTTAGATAACTTATGATAGTATTGTGTGGTAAGGGGCGATAGATCAGTGCCCGTGGCCACCTGACAGCACACATAGTAGCAATTCTCGAGGAAGGAACTGATAAAAAGATCAGTAATTCCATAGTCCTATTGTTTGTATTTTTCTAGACGTTTTATAAATGTAGAGTTGGTAAGAAATTAGAAATTATTTGGAAAAGTAACCTGAATGTTCATTTTTTAGCCGGCAAATGAGCAAGCGGGTCACCTAATGGTTAGTGATCATCACAGCTATTGAATTTCCAGAAAACCTGAGAGGTCATGGATGCGTTGCCGACCTTAAAAAAAAGGGATAATTAAAGGATTGGGAAGGAGAGAGGATTTGGGCTTCCGGATATCTCACTGACCGTACGAAACGCAATAACAAGCTGCTACTTCACGTAGATCTTCTGTGAGAAAGTGATAACAATACGGTCAGCCGATCCATTCTTGTAGTAGACAATATCTACTAAAAGCGTGGCTCTACCAATTCTACCACTCTACCACTTCTTTTTCTCTACCAAAGATAAAACGAGTAGGTTTCGTTAAAACGGTGAATTGAACTCAAATAACGAAACAAAACAAACGTAGATTTAAAAAAGTGTACATAACTGTGTACGAATAAATTAATTTGTCTACGAGTCAATAGATGACGCTTACTTGCGAAGTCACGCTCATGAATGCTTACTTCTACTATTCCATACTAGATGGCGCTGTTACAATAAATGCGAAAACTCAACATTCAGGAACAACATTACTAACATAATCACAATGATAGCAATATATCAATGGTCAAAACTATTACTATTCCATACTATTCCAAAATAATTTTATATTTATGTAGAAATCTTACCTTGCATGATCCTTGCACGCAAATGGCTCTGAAACCTGGTTTAGTACACGGAGTGCCGTCAGCCACTAGCGCCAACGATGCGTAAAACTGTTGTCCACGAGGTCTGCAGTTAAGAATGCACGGTGCGTCACCTAAAACAAAAACAAATGTTTATTCGTTTCTTGGTTAAGTTCACAGCGATATTTTATAGTCTCATTTACCTATCGTTAGTGGGGCCCCTAGCGGACGGCGCAGGATTTTTAAGGCTTTCAAAAAATGATTGTTTAATGTTTATCGCTAAATACTATTATTTTATTTTTTAGTACCCCGAATGACGAAGCGAACAAATTGCCTAATTGTACCTTATAGAAGCAACACTGCACAGAACCTTGAATTAGCACATGCATGGCTCAGGACTGCGTAAGATAACATTAGATGTTAGGTGTCATAATGCCCACTGGCTTCAATGTCCTTCAAACCACACAACAGTTCATACATACTGCTTATTGGCGGCAGAAATAAACAAAGTACCCATCCCGACAGCTTCTTGCATACGTGGCCTACCTTGTAATTTGTGTTAATAAAGCGATAACTTCACTGTAAAGCTAAAGATAATGTCCATCAATGAGAGGCGTGACCATCTTTCGTCAATCATCCAAATTATGCCAGCTTACTTAATTGCTTCTTTACGCTTCGTTGAAAAAAGGGGAACATATGAGGTGGCAGCGTTAATGTCGGTAAATCAACTGTAGTACTGTTTATAGATTCTTAGTAGATAACATTGTTTTTTATAGCATATGCCGGCTAACGAGCAAGTGGGTCACCTGATAGTAAATGATCTCCACCGCCCATGTACGCCCACAATAAAATAAACCAAAGCGAAAAGGTTAAAGTCGTGTCGAGTCCATTTTTAAATTGCCCCCCTTAACTATCAAATTGCCCCCCATGGACCCCACGTTGGGAAATACTGGTCTACAGCGTAGCTCAATCATATTAACACTTTTTCTTCTTCCATATGCAAGCATATGAGACAAGGGTCTCACCGCAGTGGGGTCAGCGCAAAATGCTTTTTAACATATGTTACAGAAAGACTTGGCTTGTAGTTTTTACGATCGGCGGCTCGAACCCCTTTGGGGAGAAAACACATCCAGACTCCGAAACTAATATTTATGAATCACACAAAGGCCTCACTCAAAGATTTCCAGACCGACCTGTTGGAAGCGGCCTGCATCCAGCAATTATAAATAAATAAACAAAAATATAAGCAATGATAAATTTACCATCGACATAAGGCACCCAGGTGTAAAATCGTCCGCGGAATGGCCTGCGGTCGTACACGGCGCATTGCTCCGCGCGAGAATCCCGTTGCGGTCCCGGGCACGGCTGCAATAACAACGTACAGGGTTTAATGTAAATCAACGCAAAACTACATGATACTGCATAAAATTATAGAATACTAGTTTATAATAAACTACTAGTCCTTCGCAGGCATATTACTGTCCTGCTCCACTTCCTAAATAATAGTATAAATAGCATCTAAATTCGTAGTACAGTTTGGGAAAAACAAGCGAAAAAACAAACAGTTCGGGGCAGGTAGCGACTTTGTTAAACGCTTTGAATTGTAACTTTGTTTTAAACTATGAATTAATTAAGTATAGAATTTTGAAAATTACCATGTTGGTATTCGATGGGCGCTAATATTTAAGCTATAAGGGTTAATTCCGCATAATGTTCAAGTAAAGAGATGCAATTAAATTTCTCTAACTGATGCTCTAAATGGCCGACAGTGGAGACGGTCGCAAAAAATGCATATCAGAGACAATTTGTGAAGCAATTTAAATTCCCTCTTTATTTAAAGTCTAAGCTAGAAATACCTGACCTCCTTGCACTGATGTTCATATGGAAAATAACGGTATTTGGAATAGAAATATCTCAGTTACCATTAAAGCAGCTGTTTTTATTTCATTAAAGTATTTTTGTATTCAACGTTATATTTTGTATTTAAAGTCTCTACTCAGCCTTCGTAGCGCAGAGGGCGAGTTTGTTGTGAAATGATAGGTCGCGGGTTCGAGACCTGTGTCAAGACATGTTTCTGTAATCCACATATTATATTTGTTTCGGGTCTGGGTGTTGACACCGAAAGCCTCGTAGTTCTTGAAACTCACAACACAACAAGGTCAGGGCTATATGTGTGACCATTGGATCTATCTATTTATTTATTGTTTATATAAAATTTTAAATGAAAGTTTTCCATTACTTTTACTTTTAACCGAAGTTGTGATAGAGCCGAAAAGAGAATTTTATAAAAAGCGGTTGTTTTACAATCGACTGACTCATGTCTCCTGTCTCGGTCGGGAATCTTAAATCGTACTTTTATTATCACAGAACACTTAATCGTTTCAGTGTATTGAGTAAATATTTTGTGTTCCTATTTTGTTAACTTTATAATTTAGATGTTGATATACATAAATATTTGACACACATTTCTGTTAAGTGTTTATGTTTCTAGATTGATGAAACCCTATAAAGGGGCAATGTATCTCGTGTAGCGAATAAATTAAAGTATCGTGCACATTTACCGCTGTATTGCATTCGTGATACCGCCGCGCCAGTCCGGAACAGTCGGGATCCAACGCTGGGCCGTGAATGACGTTTCGAGCTCGTCTGTTGTGGTTTGCGCTTCTCGATAACTTCCTTCTTTTTCTACTCCGACGCAATCTGAAAGGCATAAGGTAGAAGTTTAATCGTGGTGAAAGTAAACCTTCACTAGGTGGTAGTTCGTATGCGAGAGGCCGCCTGGGTTGGTACCACGGCTTTATCTAATTCTACTGCCATGAATATTCAGACTCTGTTATGTTTCGGTTTGAGAGACATTGAAGCCAGCAAAGTTACTGCACATTATGAGTCTTAACGTACCGCGTAAAACCATGCCTTTATTACTGTCTAATAGAAGAAACATCCGGCTTGTTATTTTTTTTATTACATTCAGTGAGGAAGCAATCAGGTCGCTTGCCTGCTTATAAACAGACATAACGCCACACAGAACTTTGAATTACAAAGAACGGCAGCCTGGCATTGGACTGCGTTCCCGAAATATCAGTTATTAAGGAAACTGTTTTTATTATATCGCAAAAACCCTAATCGAAGCGAACGCCTAGCTCGGCTCGTCATTCATTCGAATAAAAAAAATTAAAATCTCATTAACACTTGTACATACAGATTCCTTATCACTTTGCAGACATTTAACAAAGAATATTTTTGTAATAAGACATTTGACAAAGAATATTTCTACGACTATGTAATGTTTTTTTTTATTTTACAACTGGTTTTAACAGTAATTTGGCATCAGAATGGTGAGTTTAACTCGTAATAAACACTCATACATTATAACGTGTGACTGAACATCTAGAGATGTGGTTGAAATACCGATTTCACTGTGTTACTGGCACATTCTTGTTAGGGCTATCAACATTATTTTAACCATAAATGTGGCATTATTTTCAATATTTATAGATTTTATTTTTAAATGCGAAATTATTATTGGTAATTCATTTATTTTATTTCACCCAACATTAAATATGAGTAAAAGATTACACATATTACGAACGAAAATGGAATTTAGCTTTTAAAATCATAAACATTTCTACTGATTTGGATTTTGAATATTTTTTTACTAAAGTAGGCAGATATTTTAACGCAATAATTATTATTTAATGTAATTTAATTAATGGTACGATTTATAAATCCAGTTACAATTACAACCCTTGAAGTGGCAATTGGCAGGTGGTCAGCTGTATCACCTGTTATAAACACAAAAATCTTCTTAGTAATCTCTGAGGCTTGGCCTGAATAATTAATTTTGAGGAAGACAATAAAAAGCTGCGATTTATGTGAATAGATCTCGCAGGCATTTAGACGTAATCCGATTTTCGATTTTTTCTTTTTACTAATTTTAAAATATTTTTTACGATAACACCAATTTTTTTCTCGATCATAACATAGCCTGTAAGTACTGATTTTACTCATTTCAGTCTCGGTAGATGCAAAGATAGGACACGACTAAATTAAATTAAAAACTCTGGAATGAACATTCCTCCGCGGTGTTTCTACGGCACGAGGTATCCTTTTTACGAAGCTTAAAATGAGATTTAAATAAGTATTCTATGGTAGGCAGCGGCTTGGTTGTGCCTCTGATATTAATGAAGTCTATGGGTGATAGTAAACACTAACCATCATGTGGGCCGCTAGCTCATCCGTCTTCAAAAACCAATTTCAAAAATAATAATAGTAAAATAATATTATTATTCATTTGGCACCCCTAACTAACGAACAGTAGTGGCGGGATTGATTGGCTCTTGTTGTTCCGGGTCGCGGGAACAGTGTGCCCCGCGACCTCGAACACACATTTGTGGGTAGTTTACACGTGCTTGCGGTCTGAGACGTCTCAATGCGTTACCGACCGCCGCGCCGCGCCGTGTCAGAAGACCTAATTGTGAATGGGCTACTAGTTACTTAGTAATGGATACCAGCTTTAAAATTGAGTATTCGGTTTGTTAAGTTCAGTGTGGAATACAAATATATTAAATTATGTTCACAAGTGGTTTACTCGTACTTATCATACGCATCTAATCCACGAAGGGCTAGGCAGAGTTGTAACCCGTACACCCACATTTCGCTGAGCTTATTTCCCATGATGTGATAGGCGGTCAACCTATCACCATACTGGGCACAAATACCGGACTCCGATCTGAGCATTTCGGGATAGAAAACCGAATATCACTTTTACCTGACCCGGGAACTAAACCCGAGATCTCACAGATCTCTCGAGAGCACAGCAGTCGTACCGCGTATAGCTATATAACTGCGCCACCATGGCAGTCAGCATTTATCAGTACCGAATTTACATAAATCCATACTTAAGAACTGATTTCGTGATAGTACAGGCTGGTTAAAGCACGTATCTTACATACTTTAGTAGAGTAGTAAGTAAAGTTTGACGATGAAGGTAATTATCTTTTATTGCAGAGCAGATTTTTGCATTTATTATCATCAGTCCAAGTAAACTTTCACACAGCAGCCTCCGTGGTGCAATGGGTGAGTAGCCGGCTGTGAAGTAACAGACGGCGGTCTGGATTCCGGGCACCGAGACAAATGTGTGATCCACATATTTTATATTTGATTCGGTTCTGGGTATGTTTTCTCCTTAGAGAGGTTGACGTCAGGGTAGGCAGGTGGTTGAAAAAATTATAAACCAAATCTTTCTGTAACATATGTTAAAAAGCATGTTGCGCCGGTCCGCCTGTAAGTGGGATAAAGCCAAGTGGAAGAAGAGTGCAAGTAACTATCACTGAGCTATAAATTTCTTAATCTAAAATGTCTAGTCCGTTCTTATGTTTCCATATTTCTCATACGCTTCCAACACATCATGGTCGTCTCAAAAAACAATTTCTTCCTTTCAATCCACCGACAAAGAAAAGCAAACAAATAATTCTCAAACAAGTAGATATATTTCAAATCATTGGCACGTAATATACATTGCATAATTATGCATTGTTTCTACATGTCATTAGTTGAAGATGAGGCCGCTGCGGGGCGCCACTCACAACTTTTGTCTTGTAATTAAAGTGGGACTTTCATCACCTTACGTTATATAGCGCCTACGTGTAATTGGTTTTGATATTGATACTTCATTGATATGAGTGGGATTAGACCTCCCAAAATTTACCCTATAAAAAACTGAAATAATGCCGACTGATTACACAATAGAGCAACAATGTTAGTTGTCATTCATTCATTCATGTTCAGTGTCAACATTTTCGTTTTCCGTTGTTTTAACTAGTTGGTAGGTCCCTTGTATGTACCCCACATGTACTGACGCTTTGTCAAGCTTTGTAAGCAGGGTACTAATAAAAAAACACGCCAATGCTTGCTGATATATATTTTATTTCATGAAAATCCGAATTGATTCAATTTTACTCATATTGTGCGATCAGGGTTTGAAACATAATTCTTGCCAATTATGTTACGGTAAAGACCAATAGCATCCAAAAGTATCGGCTTGTTATTATTAAAACATATGTTATTGGAAATAACAATTTAATAGCTTTCCGCTTTAACAAGGCTGAAGTCTTAGAGAAATAGTACAAACTAAACTAAGCATTGAAGCATGCACCTCCGTTCAGTAGTCGTAAAACGATAACACCGAAATTCTCTGGTAAAACGCCATTAAAACAAATTGGAACATATTTAATTGTTTAACTAATAATTAAATAAGAGTACACAAAGCCACCGAGGTTTAACAGTTATTTTTATGGCTCAATTAAGCTAATTCTAGAGTAGATAAACGGGACCATTGAATAAAACAATCGTTAATAGTCGAGAAGAATACAAGCCATTTAGGTTAGTAGGTGTCTCCTTTTTTCATCACAGATCAATCTTTGCTTTTAGTGTTAACATCACTTTTATCTAGTTTTATGGGTCATGAGTAACTTCTTAAGCTTCTTAAGTTTGCTAAGACTGAATCAAAATATTTAGTTTTTATGTTTATGATCTTTAAGGTTAGTTTATTTGTTTACGTTAGTTGCTATTCAATTCTTCGCAAATTCTTCACCTATAATATGACAAGCATTTTACAAGTCAGATTTACATGCCTCATTTGCTGTTGGTCAAACAGCCACACTTGTTCCGTCACTTAAGGCATCAATATTGCCTTAATTTGGTATGTCCGACACGCGAGGCGGTGTGGGTCAGCTTAAGGCATTAGCCTCTTGACTCGTGGCGAAATCGCTCCGTAATCAAATACTACGGATCACTTTTGATTGATTTTGTCCATGTTTAACTCGTGTTGATTTTATCAATTTATTTGTAAGTCGATCAATGTGAGTAGTAGAGTCGGCAGAAAAATTGAACGTCTTTTAGTATTTAAAAGGTTTGTGAATATTAAAGTCTATGTATTTTTGCTGAGTATGCGCGTAAATGTGTAGTATTAGTGTTCTTTCGATATGTTTGTAGTGATTTAAGTAAAGGTAATAAGATAAAATATAATAATATGGATGTAAATATTCCAAATATTGTAACTTGTTTAACTAAGGGTTAATTTCCATCAACGCGTTCAAATTCCTTGCAAGTTCTAATACTGACAGAGACCCTTCTAAATTCCTTAAATAGTTGTTCGTGATGTGTTAACATATAGGCTACTTAATCTCAAATAATTTAAATTCTACGTATTAACAAAATTTTATGTACCTAGTACCAATAGTAATCTATACGTATATGGTGCAAGGTTTTATAAATGGAAAACACCGATCCTAATGGAAAGTTCAGAACAATTTAAAAGTGAAATGAATACTGATGTGATGGATTTACACAGTCTTTTGTTTTGATGAGTCGTGATTTGTGTGCATTTGAAGGAAACTGTATTTTTACTCATTCTTCTTGTTTGAAAAGGCACACTTCCGATGGTCGCTCCGAGCGTTAGATGCGTGTATCGCGGATACGGCATTTGCGTGTTTCTACAGTATAGTATGTAAATCTATGGGAGACTATTTCTATGGGTAATGTCATTATCGTACGGTGTCGATGGTGCCGTCAGTAGGGCCAAATGTCAAACGCCACCATTTAAAATCTCTCTTAAGATTTTAAAATTAATTCCTAATAATATAATCTTTATCGGTCTAACGGTACTCACGATACACGACAGATATAACTATTTATGTCGAATCGGAAATGGAATATATGAAACTAAATAAAATACCGATGTTCTGGATCTCGATTCGATTTGATATGTGAAAGTTGGCGCGTTGTGGTTTTGAAGAGCGAACGAAATTATCGGAACCAATCAGCAGTCACAAAGACATGCACTTTCAAAATTTTGTCATTCGTTAAAGAAATGGAGTTTGTGTGGGAATTCTGTGGCCCTATTAAGAGTTTTTCGATAACTGTAGAATAGAATAGAATTTTTATAAGTGGGCCACCAACATATTAGGCCCAGAGCCCATCTCACCTGCACGAACAGGTTCCCGTTGAAGAAATGTTATTTCCTCAAAATATTTCAAATTCTAATTGCATTAATTTATTTAAAACAATATACAATACTACATAATAAAATAATTTTATAAAATTTCATAACTCATAACATATTACAAGCAAAAGTGTTTGTTAAATTCGAACAGTAGGTACTTAGGAAAATATTCAGGTTTCTGAACATTTACGAGGTATTCAACGTGACATAGAAACAAGCTAAACTCGAGTCCAAGATGCAAGTTGGCCACCATCCAATCGTGATACGGTTAAGTACTGTTAATGTATAGGGAATTTAACCCTTTAGTATAACCCGCTAATGATAATTCAAAAGATAGATTCAAGGTCGTAGGTTACTCATATGCGAGAGGCCGTCTGGGTTGGTACCACTGCTTTGTCTATTTCTGCCGTCAAGCAACATTGTACACTCACTTACGCCTGTAATCCTCGAGGGGTAGCCAGAGGTGTAACTTGAACACCCACATTTTCTGAGTTTATTTGTATCTTATGATGTGATAAGGGGCTAGCCTTTGTTCTACCGGACACAATTCCAAACTTCAAGCTGATACTAAGCATTTAATAACTTTTACCTGACCCGGGATCGAAACCTAGACTTCAGCACAGCACTTGTACTGCGTACGCAATACATTTACGCCACTCAGATAGTTCAAGTGATCTATTCTATGAAGAAATCTTTGATTTTATTTTACTGGATCAAGTGCTTTTATCTTGCTGATTTGCAAGTCTGTCGCTGCTTATAATTTTAATCGTGTACATTAGCTGTGGAGTCCTAGACCTAGTCTCCAGACAGTGGTACGGTCTGTCAACACAGAAGTCACAGATTCGAAACTAGCCCCACGACACACATCTTTTCATAGGTATGTATATTTATTGTAAATTATAGCTCGCTTTAACAGTGAATCATACAACGTGAGAACTCTCTGAATTTTGAAGGTAAGAAATCTACCAACCCTTATTAGCCAGCGTGGTGGATTAAGGCCTAGCCCCCACTCATTAGTAGAGGAGATCCGTGCTCAGCTATGGGACGTATGGGCTGATAATTTTGTATATTATACAAAACAAAAATTATAAACATTTGATTTCTTATGTTTACGTGAATATTACGCATTGAATTGTTTTTTAATTGGTCCACCCCGTGACCACAAAGGCTGAAAAGCTTTCGAAACGTCGGGATCAAAATTAATAAAAAACCGCAATAAAACCCGTTTAAATTAGTTTTATTTCAATTATATACATTTGTGCATAAATAGTACAATAGTGGGCGGCCTAATTAATGTGTATTATATAAAGGCTAAAATATGATGGGCGTATGTTTACATCGCGTTCATTTTTCGCCTGTTTCTCATCCATCAAGTGGTATAATAAAAGTAGCAACTATATTTTATCAGGCCCACGATGATTGATTTATAACAATCGATCGATTGAGACGGTAACCAAAAATAAGGGTCTATCGCACACGACCGACTTTTGTAGGCAGAATAATCGATGACCAACAGTGAGGTTTTTATCAGTGTGTAATATCTGTACTTGACATTTTTATGGTAGAGCCACAGCATAGGGTTACACGTTATGATAAATTATGTACATATTGCCGACATAAATGGTACCGTTGGTGACCATGATTTAAAAACAGGCCAAGAGTCATGAACGGACCCTGTTTAAATCTTCAAGGCCCTTTACGGTAATCTTACTGCCTCGAAAATATTGCAAAAACTTAAGAACACCACACCGAGAGATCGGTTTAGTCTAGGATTATGAGAGATAAAAAAACCCTTACCGTTTAACGGTAAATGTCAATAAGAAAAATATCTATTTTTGAAATTGCTTCAATAAAATTTCTTCAACATAGTTAAAACTCCCCAGGCGTAAACTAAGTAAACTGACGTCAGTCAGGCGGTCGGTCGTAAAAAAACTATAAGCCGAATCTTTCTGTACCATGTATTAAACAGTATGTTGCGCCAACCCTATTATCAGTAGGACAAGGGCAGGTGGAGAAAATAATTAAAACCATGTCGATCAAACCAGCTCTGAAACAAAAATACATTTATTATACAGAGTTATTTCTAAAACACCAGCAACTTCGCAGGACTAGATAGCTGACCCCATAAGGTACAACTTTTGTTCTACGACTTTTGATAATTAGATAGATTTTATTTTCATATTATATTTTGGTGTTTTAAAAGTAACCCTGTATACAGAGAGAAAAAGGGGTTTTTCAAGGGTTAATAATGCATGTCGGGTTCCTTCCTGCCGTTCGTCTGCTATCACCAGACAGCTGGTTTCGCTCCGTAATCAAAATGTACTTAAAATCGGTAAAAGCAAATGTATTCTTGTGAATGAATCACCCATTGGTTCAATCCGTTTCATTATCATTATTTTAGTCGGCCGTAACCTTCTTATGCTTTAAACTGTATTAATAGCTCCATATGATTCCTAAAACAGGTTTCATATTTGCATAAACAAACAAATAAATTAGAAGAGTCTGTTTGTTTTCAAATGTTTGAGGTATTTATCGTTTCACGTGAAATTTTAACTCAGTATAAGTTCCGTTATTAAAAGTTTGTGTATTCTACACTTATATTATAAAGAGGAAAAAATTGTATTTTAGTATGTAACGAATAAACTTAAAAATTGCTGAACCGATTTCAAAAATTCTTTCACCATTAGAATCCTACATTATCCCTGATTAACATAGGCTACTTTTTATCCCGGAAAAGCAGATCACGCGGACGGAGGAATACCGTGAGGAAAACCTAGTATTCTATACAATAATATTATCCATTGAAATAAAACTAACTTAAACGGATTTTATCGGTCAGTCCACCCCGTGACCACGAAGGCTAAAAAGTCTTCGAAACGTCGGGATCAAAATTAATAACAAAAACGCGATAAAATCCGTTTAAATTAGTTTTATTTCAATGAGTAATATTCGCGTAAACATAAGAAATCATTAAGAATATTATCATTTGTTGTACGCTGTATATCAGACATTTCTTTTTTTATAAGACTTTTCATGTCAATCTATATGGTGATGGAGTGAAGTAGACTTATAATAATATAAACCACCCGTATGAATGGCTTTTCTAGAATTAAAGTAGCCTATGGCATCATCCACGTCATGATCTATCTTCGTTCCAAATTCCACCCAAATCCGGTCAGTTAATGAGTTATTGACTAACAAAACATATAAACTCTCACATAATGCAGGATTTCGGATGGTTTTTTGATGGTATAAGCTAATACTGGCCCTGTATTATACACATCCCACTGCTGGGTACGGGCCTCCTCTACTGAATGAGAAGAAAAGGGCTTAGTCCTTAGTGACGACATTATGCGTGCATTCATTTATATTTATTACTCGTATGATTAAGTCCGGATGTCCTTATAAAGATTTAATTGATTGCCGACAGGTTAATTACACAGGTATCTTAATTAAGAAACATCATAACTTCATTGTTTCTATATCACAATATTAATTAATGTGCTATCAATTTTCACTATAGCTTATAAATAAATACACCCAACAGTATGACTGTAATACCCCTAACCTCACACTAGGTTAATTCTGTATCGTGGGCATCAAGAACTACGAAAGATTGGCGGTCCCACAACACCCAGATCCGAAACCAACATTTGTTGATCACACAAACATTTGTCTCGGTGCGGGAATCGAACCCACGGCCTATCGCTACTTGCCGGCTGCGCCACGGAGGCTGGCAAAAAATGTCATGTCTTGTCAGTAGAGCACATTTAAAACTTTTACGATCGAGGTATGCAATAAAGGATATGCTCATTGCACGAGATCATATTTTACGAGATATTCAATAGCGGACACGTTGTCTGTATTTAGCGCCCCTAGCGGATCGCATTCGAAACGCATTAGCTTCATATATTATATTTCTCGTATTCAAATGATGCACATCATCACAGCATCGAAAAATCTAGAACTACGGCTACTGATCTTATAAAACTGATCCATGTAACCTGAGAGCAGTTATAATGTATAGAGTAAAATTACAATCACATATTTAGATCCCAATGGGAATAATCGCAATATACAATTAGTCACTAAAGCGATCGATCTTTGCATCGCTTATTCCAAGATAATAGAGAAAGGATCGATGATGCATCGCAGATGATGTATGAAGGAATCTAAAGGCAGATTATCAATTCTAAATGAATGACAAACTAAGAATAGAGTAGAAATTAAATTACCATTGGCATAATGGAAATTTTCTTCCTTATATAATTTATTCATAACTGTCGCATTCAAATGTGAATTCAGTGTATTAAATTGGATTGTCATTAAGCCATTAAATTAGATTTTTGCCATACTAAAATAAATATATGGACCCTTACTGAGCACCCTTGCTTTATTCTTAGTTCTGGAATACAGAAATAGTCTTATCGAATGTCTTTGGAAAATAGATAATTGGATTCTAAGGAATGACTAATGAATACTTAGGCCGACTCTCAACGATCTTTAACGTATATAACAACAATTTTTTTAGAATAGTATTTATTCTCCGCGCATAAACAAAACTACTAAAATCAAACTACTAAAACTTCTTAATCCCAGAGCGCGTTTTATTTTAAATATTCAAAAACAGATTTACCACACGCGAGTTTTTGAACAATCATATTTCAACAAAATTAAATTATAATCGGACTAACGTACCGTTATGCTAATAAAATAATAAGGGCTAAGTAAATTATGATATCTACAAAGTGTAAGAGCGGTTACGCACTACATCCGATTCGAATCCGATCCGACCCCGTGAAAATATGGATCTAGAAAACTCGGACCGAATTCGGATATCCCTTACGCACTAGTCCGATATACACACTAGATGGATGCCTGCCGCGTCACCCACCCCGCCGCATACACCCCCCGCCCCGCTGCCTCTCTGCTCGTACGCAGTTCGGATTCAAGTCGGACGCAGTGCGCGAGCGTCCATAAAAATAATACTATGGCTACTTCGGTCCGTCAACGGTCCGTCAAAATTATCTCCGGGATGGAGATTCTAGAAAAATCGGATGACTGAAATCGGATCTAGTGCGTAAATTACCATAGAAATAGTTCTACGCCTACGCCGGACCCTATTTTCACGGGTTCGGATCGGATGTAGTGCGTAACCGCTGTAAGGCCGGTCGTAGCGTGTATTACCGTTTCAATACCCCTACTATGAGATTTATAGAATTGGTTATGATGACCGCAGCGGGTGAGTTTGAGAAACGAGCGGTTCCTGATTTCGATCGCACCGGACCGCATGTATGCCTAGTGAAGGATTATAAAAGAGTATGTTCAATTTATTTAAATCGCTTTAAAACGTTTATTTACACACAGGTACAGTTTTTTTATAAAAATATTTCTGAAAAGATTGATCAACAATCTTGGATTAGCTAAATTGGCAGCCTTTAGGGAGATATTAGGCCAAAAGATTGAAACAAATAGGTTAAATAAAAAAAATACATTTAACTCATTTTTTTTTTTGGCTTATGATTCGCCTTCAGAAAGTTTACTGAACGTGATAAGAAAATCACCAGAATGTGTTTATTGAATAGACTATCATTTTCCATCGCCATAATGATTCACATTTAAAATATAACCTCGTTAATAAAATTCTAAATTTTGACTACCATGTCCATAATTAAGTCATAGAAACAATGGTAGTGCCGACACGCGTTGAGTCAAGGCTTAAGGCTGTAAATCGACCGGTGCGGGGCAGGACGGCACGGCGCGGCGCGGCGCCGACGTTTCTCGCGGTGGGCAGCCCTCGATCCTTTATCGATCACAGCCGTATCATTAGATATCATTGTGATCTATGATCAATGGTAGGCCCGCAGCACCGCAGTCATGCAGGGCTGCCACTCATAATTTATTCACTTTTTATATTGCAAAGTTTGACATCCCTAAAAATGTAATATTAGCTTATTTTATTTTTTATTATAAATTTACAAATATAAATAAATAATTTTATGTTATAAGAACCAAAGATGTAAAAACGTTACGTCATTTTTTTTTGATAGATCCAAAGTTTTGGCATTTGGCAAAAGCCAGCAGGATAACAACATAATTTAAAACTGTGTCACATTTTGGAAAAATCTCTTCCCATTATATTCTTTAAATGAACTTAACGTTATAGAGTCCACGGCCATCAGTTGAACCCTGACCGGTAAATCCAAAAAAGTTAAAGAATCGACTTACGACGAGACTTCTTATCTTAATAGCTAGTACAGACAGTCATAATGAAACAATTAAGGCAATACCATACGGACAATAGAAAAAATAAAAGATATTACAACATTAATCTTATTCACGTGTCTGCTTGTTTGTTTTCGTGTGTCAAACACGAATTTCCTTTTTAGTATCTACAAATTAGAATAGAAAAGCGATATGTTTTAATTTTATCTTAGTTATCCTTGGGGAAATGTTTTAATGAGATGTTTGATAAGCATGGTCTCGATAACTAATGAGTTTTGTTCTTCCCGATTGTTGATTAGTTTTTTTATAAGCCAAAGGTTATGATATAATAAATTCTATTTAAATAAGTAAGATTTGTTTTTTAAAGAAAATATTATGGTTTTGAATTATTTGCGCGGTTTTTAATTAAGAAAAATGTGTTAAATCGTATATCAACCTACTATAATGTAAAATATAGTCGAAAGCCTGTTTTAATATGGCATGAAATTATAACGCTGAAATAATGAAATACATATATTAAATTGGTATTCAAATTAATGTACATTCATTATTTAATAGCATGATTTACTTCAGGTATATATATGTATAACTTCCGGACTAAATTCTCTCAAATCGCGTAATTTAGAAGAAATAAACGTGCAAACAGAAAGATAGTCGCAGATAGTAACTTTGATTTATACTAATTGATTACACAGCCGCAAGCAGCTTGTGACAAGCTGAGTAATACGTGATCTATTGACGTAACACAGTTGAGATGTCTATGCGAACGAATTCGATTGACAGAGTCAAAGTCGTGAAGCGACTTATTCAAAGCAACGCATTGACGATAGCAACGTGGATTAAATATAAAACGTTTTCCAGTGAAATTCCTCTGGCGTCATACAGATACGTTCCGTTTCTATTGAGTGTTAAATTACTCATTCAAAAAATTTTGGTATATTTTATTTATTTATTTATTTAAACTTTATTGCACACAAGAAGTACAGGACAGAACACTAAAATATAACTAATATGAGAAGTACAATTGGCGGCCTTATCGCTCAGGGCAATGTCTTACAGGCAACTATGGGATGGAGATGAAAGAAGGAAAAATAAAGTATTCTCTTTTATTATACTACCGAATAACGAGACGAGCCAGCCGCTCGCTTGGTGGTAAGCGCCAAAATTGCCTATGAACAGTTGCAACACGACTCAGCCTTTAAATTACTAAGCATTGCATGGTCTTTCTTTTAAGCAAACTACGATCGTCATTCTGAGATATAAATTTTCGTTCTCATAATGGCCAGTTATTACACTGGCTATATTGTCTTTCAAACCAGAATACAACAGTGTTTGCGCTCTACTGCTTGGCGGCTGAAATAGACAATGCGGTGGTACCTATCCAGGCGGATTCTCGCTTATGAGAGTCTTACAACCTAGTAATAATAACCTTCTAAAGTGTGTTGCTGAAGACATGTAATATTGACCTATTATTTTAAGAAGTTATTGTTATATGCGTAACACTTTTTGCATGGTAGAGCCGCGCTTTCAGTTTTGTCAACAGCATGAATGGGCACGCTTGACGAGGTTGTTAGCATTATCTCACAGAAAACCAACGTAAAGTTGTGGCTTGCTGGTGCGTTTTGTAAGGTGACTGAAATATCTGGAGGCCTGAATTCCCTCCCCTTGTCTATCCCTTATTATCAATTTTCTTTAAGCAACGCGTCCATGGTTCTTCTTCAAACTTCTTCAACTGGTATTGTCGCCGTTAATGGTATGGAGATCACTTGACGTCATTCTAGACCTTATGATTTTTTTTACTAGCCCTGTATTCTATAACGTCCCACTGCTGGGCACGGGCCTCCTCTACTGAATGAGAGGGATTAGGCCTAAGTCCACCACGCTGGCCTAATGAGGGTTGGCAGACTTCACATACCTTCGAGAAATCTTATCGAGTTCCCAGGTATGCAGGTTTCCTCACGATGTTTCCTTCACCGTTAAAGCAAGTTATAATTAACAATTAATATACACGGAAATTAGAAAAGTCAGAGGTGTATGCTCTTGGGGCTGGTTTCGAACCTGCGACTTTCGTCTCGACAGTCCATACCACTCCCCGCTGAGCTATCGCTGCTACCTTATGAATACTTTACAAATGTACTATACCTTGCAGGGTCTCTGGGTAGACACTGTCGTTCCTGAACAGCGACTCCGCCGCCGCAGGTCCTCGAGCATGGACTCCACTTGCCCCAAGCGCTCCACGCGTACATCGTCACGTTCGTTCGTATTGCTTGCGTCGTTCTAGCCACCTAGAATACAAATAAACATAGTTCTTTTGTCAGTAACTCTAATTTAGAGCTCAAATACACATTTAAATAAGTATGTACTTAAATTTATTTTAAGTCAAAGGTGTATCTTGGTCTAACTGCAATGTGCTTAATCTATGAATTGCAGGAATGCTTACACGTGAATACTAAGATATTATGTATCTAGCCGACTGTCTCATAGCTATTTATTTTGTTGGAGTTTACAATTTTAAAGGGTATGAGGGTCTCATTATCTGCAATATCGGAGTAGCGTTTCGTTTGTAATTCGAGTGTTAAATTATTGGATAAGTAAATTTTGCCCCTAATCGAGAAGAAATCCAAAATCTGGATGACAGAAAGGAAAAAGATTACGCGTGAATACTAAGATATTATGTATCTGGCCGACTGTCTCATGGCTATTTATTTTGTTGGAGTTCATAATTTTAAAGGATATGAGAGTCTCATTATTTTAAACACTATCTCTAATATCGGAGTAACGTTTCGTTTGTAATTCGAGTGTTCAATTATTGGATAAGCAAATGTTGTTCACAATCGAGAAGAAAACCAAAATCTGGATGACAGAACGGAAATGGAGGTAAAATGGAACGATACAATAATAAAGTAGAGTAAATATAAAGGTCAGACCCAGTTAGCACAAAAGTGTGAACCCATTTTCCTGATGCGAGCAAACATTAGTTCACAAGACAGTTGTTTGTTTTGAAAAGCCATAAGTGAGTGTTGTCTCTGCCACCCACGATGCTGCATAGTTTTCTAGCGTAGAAATGTATGTCTCTAATAGGTAAGACATTTTGTTAAGATGACGTTTCAGTAATGCTAGGCCTAAGACAATTTTATTTACAATATGAATAGACCGACTCGACCGGGTTTTACCACAGTCTTAACTGAAGTAGCAGCTTGCTGTTGAGATTCGTACAGTGTGTACTCTACGTATCAATCCCCTTTCTTTTCCTTTATGGTTGGAATCACATCCATGATTATTCTAGCAAAGTGGTTGTTCATAAATGGTAGAGATCATTCACCATCAGGTGACCTATTTGCTAGTTTCTCGACCTCTGCTTGCTGCTTGCTAGAAAAAAATATATAGTTGATATCAAGTATAACTAATAGCTGGATAGATATAAATGCGAGATTCTTCTAGAAACCTTAATTATGCATAACTGAAGCCCTGATTAATATGATTCAAAAAGATGACTACTCATAAACAATTGATATTCCAACAGCATTCTGGGTCATTTACATTCGTCTTTGGCGTGATACGTGAATATATTAGAACTTCTATCCCTTTAATTCACGTTTAAGAATGAAGGTATTGATTGACATCAATACCTTATACAAAGCTAATAGGTGGTTATTGTTTTAGATATTATTTGTGTTTGTTTTTGAGTATTTAAGTGAATTAATTGATCGTTGGTGCGATTTATACCCGTAATGGATATAGACTAAGATATAGACGTTGGTCGACATTCTTCTTGGACTTTGCCGAGACGGGATAAAAAAAAAGACGCCTTCTATATTATAGGATGAAAATTAGCTCATCGAACTATGAGTGCATTAGTCGCTTCAGGGGCTTAGACGTGCCTGAAGCTATACTAGGTTATTTAAAAAGATCACATGTTTTAAACGACGTTTTTTATTTTTTTCCTTCAGTGTCCGGAACAAAGCCCAGAGGAGTTTGAGACAATAAGGAATTCATTTACACGAGCTGGGCTAATGTAACAATATCTTGACATAGTATCAATATAAAGAACCCAAAATATTGTATAAACTTGTTCAGTTACCTATTAAAAGGAATTAATAATGTTTTAGAACTTTCCAATTCAAGATCATCCCTGATTAAACTGTCCAAATTGGCAATAAAAATATTGTAATATCTTTTCATATTTTTCAAGAGCCGAATAAAAGATTTTTATTTTTTAAGACCTAATTAAGACCTAAATTCTTAAAGAAGTCGATTCATTAGGCGACATTTTATGGTTTTCATTTAATATACCTTAATCACGGAACAATTTAACATATTAATAGGCAGTTGTATAACAAAAAATAAATCATCTTTAAAATTTCTCCTTTCCAGGGCCTCCGAACTAGCCCATAGTACCAGTCTATTGTTCGGCATACAAATTAGTGGCCATTAGATGGTTCGATTGATTATTGATAGGTTATTGAGCATGTTTAAACACCGCTCCACCGAATTGCTTGTTGACATTGTCCTATATGCTTAATTTCGCCCAGATGTCCACCGACCTACTTGCAAGGTTGAATTTTAATGTAGTTGAAGTGGTATAAATTTGTAAGCCCCTTATATTTTGTCCCTTTGATGCTTTATTGAATAATTAAGAGTATAAACTGATGCCGACAAGTTGATTGAAACATTGTAGTGATGTGAATTGTAATAGGCTTCAGTGTTTTGGTGGTATGTTCTAATTTCATTGATCAAATTTATTGACAACTGCCGTTTTTTGTCAAGACGTGCCATATCACCCTTATTGAATTGTAGTTGTAATATTATGAAGAAGAAAGAAAAAAATATTGATGAATATTTTAACTGTTTATTATTCGCTGATTGTTGTTCGCCTCAGCGGCTTAAAAAAATTGAAATACATAATACAATCTCACGGCTGTAGCCAAGCTGTAGCCAAGGTTCGCAGAACTTATCGGTCACATGATATAATTTAATAAATAAAAACTTCGGTCTCGCAAGTGTTATAAGTCCCGGTTCATAGTCCATGTACAGTCATTGAAGCCAGTGAGTTTACTGGGCATTATGAGACTTCTTATGTCTCGAGATGACCAAGGCAGGCCAGCGCCATACAGTGCTTTGTAATTCATGCTTTTGTGTTGCTTCTATTTATTGGCAGGCGTGGCGCTTACCATCAGGCAAGCGACCTGCTTGTTTCGTCATTCAAGCTAATAAGAAAAAATGTACGCCTTCACCAGACCGAGAAGAATAATTTAAATGTTCCTATTATTTCAAATCCATAGATCAAGGAAACGTAGCTAGATACTGACGGGTTTACTATTTCGGAAGTTTCCTCATATCGGTTTCAGAGTACGTGTTAACCTTCAATGTCGGGATTAAATAACAAATATAAGGAAAACATAAATATGTATAACGCTTGAGAAGACACGTACATACGTGTAATGTATCACTCTGTAAATACTCCGTCACTTGAAACATATATCAAAATCTATACCATTGTTTTTTAGCCATTGTTTAGTCATTGTTGGACAGCCGCCATGGTGCAGTGAGCGAGTAGCCGGCTGCGAAACGAGAGGCTGTAGATTCGTTTCCCGTCAAACGAACATTCATTTGATTCGAATCATACAAACATTTGTCAATGTATTTACAAATATTTGTTTTAGGTCTGGGTGTTGTGGGACCGCTAGTTCCAAAATCAAAACCATTATTTTTAATTATTATTAATGGTCCGAGTTCCCTGGGCCAGCTGATCCACTTGATTACTATCAAGCTAATTTTCCGTGAGTGGCTTCGTTTCGATGAGACGACCAACAATTCCCTATGCGAAAATTCTCTATTGTGGTAGCTAACAGAGGTAGCAAGGGTAGAATATTTCGGTTTGATGATACTGAAAAAATTATTATTTTATTTGTAGGACAATATGACTGTTAAATTATACAAATATTAACTAAGTAAAAACAAAAAAAATCAGTTGGTTAGTAATCATTTCTATTACCTCGTTATCGATACCTATTGGAAGCCCCTCCTTCCAATAGGTATGATTACTAACCAGCTGATTTTTTTGTTTTTTTGAAGTAACACAGTCCAATACCATACATCATTATCATCAGCCACAGGACGTCCATTGCTGAACATAGGCCTCCCCCATAGATTTCCAGACCGACCTGTTGGAAACGGTCTGCATCCAATACAATACAATACGATACAGCACTTTGTAATTCAAAGTTTTGTGTGGTGTTGTTTCTGTTTATGGGCAGGCATTGCGCTTATCATCAGACGAGCGACCTGCACGTTTTGTCATTCAGATTAGTAAAAAAAAATCTTACCGGTAGTCCAACTTCTGTGCTTGTTGACTGTGCATGTATGAGTGAGTGTTTTGAACATGCTGCTAATATTCTGAAACAATTACATTTTATATAAGAACTTATACTAGAAATTATGTAAATAATGTATCAAAATAGATAAGAAAAATAAACAATAGTTTAAAAAACTTAAAAAAAATGCTTTTATAGAAAGTCTAACTAAAAATAGAAAGTGAATTTAAAGAAAAAAATGTATTTTATTGTAAAAAATAAAAGTAAAGTAGTAAAAAATGCGTAATGAAATAAATACAAAACAAAATAAACATAGGTGATAAATCAATATTTCGGAGCTTGCTAAAAACTGCAAGAATTTTTATCCCACAATAGCCAGAGATAGTCAGATCTTCGCATAATGAACCGTACACATTGTGGAAAACGCGCCAGAGTGGCTTGTTCCGGCGAATTGTGTCCGGGGTCTACCAGTCCATATACAGTAACTCCAAGCCGGCATGTCTGCTACCTTCGAGGGACGCAGCATATCTCGACTGTCGACATTATATGTGGACTGCACTGTACTTAACACCAGATGCTGTGTAGTCACTTTGTCATGCCAGGATAAAAAAATGCTTGATTTGATGATTCATAATGAATTAAGTTCTGATGCAGGAATAAAAACTGCACCGTTTTATTTCTCAATCGACTCCTCGAACTGTATTTATTCTATGCAGAATGCCGTTCGTTTAAATTCTATATTTAATTTTATTTAATACTAGCTGTCTCTCGCTGTTTCACTTGCACCTGCCCTGCTGCCATGGGTCATAGCGTGATACACATATAAACCTTCCTCATGAATCACTCTATCTATTGCTGAAAATTGCATTAAAAGCGAACAGACAGCGGAAGCGACTTCATTTTATACTATGTAAAGATTTAAACAATTGAACAACCAACAAGCAACAACAAAGAAAAATCATAATATTTTCATGTGAAACATTTATACCTCAACAGCGATTATATTTTACGAACGCTTTCTTGAATCGCCATTTACCTACATAGGATACCGTGCTCTAAATTCCGTGGCCTATATCAAATGTACATTCGGAGAATCAGTAGAGCCCTTCTGTTAACACCGGTTATTAGGGCGTATTGCTCGAATAATTTATGTTTATTTAGAAGAAAGCATTCCTTTAAAGTGACGAAATTGATTGTTTCTAAAAATATTTCAGACCGTTTGCCTTTGTTAGTGAACAATGCTTTTGCTTCAAATGGAATGCGGAGTATTCTGAAATCTCAATGATTATCTCAAAAGCATTGTTAAAAATAAATTTATTCGTCGTTGTCGGCGATTTTTGCTGCATTAAGAAATATCTAGAAAAGATAAATTTGTTAGCGAGTAGCTTCAATTAATAAATACGATTACCTAAATTGATGTTGATTTACTTCAAGATGCTTTTTGACTTAGTTAGATGAACATGAAAACGAAAAGAAATAACTAATGTTTAGTTTATTCGACTTTTCGATCCCCTTATTTATTTAAATACTTTTCACCAGTAAAATATTGACTTCCATAATACATTTAATGGAACTCTAGAAATGACAATATCTTATACGCTTTTGTATAAAAATGTCATCTTTGTTGATGATGAGATTAAAAATTAAGCTGATATTTATGTTATTGTGTCATTAAGTTAAGATGTTAGCTCATAATTGTATCACGTCTGAAATATTAAGCCGATTATATCGAAGCTCATATAAATCCAAAATATTATGGTTTAGATGATAGTTTAACACAAGGAAGTCGACGTTAATTCTATAGTGTTACTTCATACTGCTACAATAAATTACCTCTAGTTTAAATATTATATTGTTGTGGCTATTTATATGTAAAGCATTTGATTTTAAATTGTTTTTAGTAACCTTTTGTATGTCATTACTAGCCCACGCATACTCATAAGCAAACTTAATACGGATCACTTATTTTTATTTATTATGATAGAATTTTATTTTGGCTAGTAGTAGTACATTGGGAATTATTCTCATTTATCAAGTTATCTCAAGTAACACATTATCTGATTTAAGACCTATAATAGCGTGTCCCTTTGTACATTCTGGAAGGGTCACAATGACTAAATTTTCAAAATATATAAGGATCTTAATACCAAACTTCTCAGTGCACGTCCACGGAATAAAATATTTAAATACTTTCAATCGTCACCCTACTCTAATAAAATAGTAAGACAGATTAGAGGTACAAACATAATTTCATTGGACCCGTCGCAAGCAATACTGAACCAGGAATGCATGGAGTTATTACTTCTATAAATATACCTGTACCTTGGAAACTTTCCATTTTCTCTAGATCTATCAAATACGAGAACAACATCGTGAGCTGAGATTAATTAAATATTATTTCAATGCAACTGTAACAAGTTTACGGCAAATAATATACAATTAATAACAAAACGAAATGGCCCTTAATAACACACGGAGGTGTCAAATAATTATAATTTCTCTCACAATCGACGGCTGTTCTTTATACAGCCGATGGGAGCTCGTCTGAATACAAAATAACCGATAACATCGAGTAGGGCTTGAACCTTAACAGTATTACAATTCAGTACCATAAAAGATCCGAAAAGATTTGCGTGCTGATTTTGATTGGTTTCTCCCTTTTCTTTAAATGTTATCATGAAATGAAAGAAATGAATAAATAATAAATAAGGCATAAATTATTGATGTAATTAAATGTTATGGTTGTGGATTGGCTAAATAACTTTGCCTCATTTATTTTACGCCATGTTATTTACATTATGTTGCGTTTTCATCAAGCAAAGGCTAACGACATTAGTGTTGGTAACATCACGGAAAAATATAAAATACGTGACATGAATTGCAAATACAGAAATTAACAACTTGTTTGGTAAAGATCAAATATTACTTATCTACCTTATAGCGGCAAAATCTACTTGTATTCATGTCTTTGGCATCCAATATTATTATGGTTTCGAAAACTTAGTTGCATTTTTATTCTCACAAAAATATGAAATAAGTTAATCTATTAATCATATGTCCTATTTATCAGATAAGAACTTTCTAAGCATGCCTCGAATAAAATAAACGAGGATAAGTAACTGAAGGGAACGTTTGCTTGCCAGACATGAATATACGTCTAACGAGAAACTATAGTTCATTTTATAAATCTCAAAGGAAGTTCAAGTAAAATCATGACCGGGACCACCCTTGAACAATACCGTAATCCTATCCAGCCTTTGTTGGTTTCTATCATTAAATTTACTCTTATCTCTTTGTAAAGTTTGCATTTGAATATTTGAAATAGCTTCGACTTCCGCGTGCTTCGGATCTGCTGATTCCTTTGCCAGATTAGATAGAAGTTTACATACATATAATATTTGTAACACGGCACACAGAAGGTGCAATTGTCTATTAAAATTTATTGCCATAGCGTTGTTTGCGAGTGCAACTTGCACGAACATCCGTCTTAGGCTTTTGCGGCAACTATTGTACGTTACAACTTCCGTGGTGATAAATGAATAATTAACGGGGTTTAACACTAAGACGCTGTGTTTAATTTTTATGTAAAAGTTTTCACAAGGGTGTAATGCAAAACGTATTTCGAAAAGCATGCATTAATAACGACGTCAATTTATAAATTGTCAGGGTACCTAAGTTTCACTTTCACAGGAATAGACTTTTTCCCGTAGTTTACTGCAGCCTAACAACAATTATCAACAAAAGAGTGAAACTATCATCAAAATCGACTTAGCGCTTTGTAAAATTAGTGGGCACATTCTGACTAGTTCCAAAATGTGAGTGATACTAATATTAAGACAGAAAAATAAAGTATTAAAACTGACAAGCTGTCGTGTAACAAAACTGTTAAGGAACATTTTCGCATTGGATTGTCTACAAACAAAATAAAGGGCGAGCTCTATAAAACACTCGATCCTATTATGCAGTATTCATGAAACCAAGACTGAGATTTATCAAACGAGTCATTTAGCTAGAATCGTGCCCACTTTGCCATTCATGGCGTGTCTGGATAAAACGAGAATGGTGTTAACGAATTTTATCTGTGTTTCTATGTACGTAATGACATTGGCATTTTCAGTTTAACATTACCATGTGTAAATATAGGCCATGTAAGTACTAAGGGAGTGTCGTGTCATGGTTGGCTGGCCACTGTAGCCAGTTGCGTCACCGTCGCATCGACACAAACTAATCTGACGATAAATCACCCGTTTTCTGGATCGGAATGAGATCATGGGCTCAAATCTATTCCAAATGAAAGACGTGGCTAATTGGGACTCGTTTAGACATCTCTAGAATCTTTTGAGTTCAATTTAATTTTGTTTATTATAATTTGTATCCGTTTCGATGGGGTTATTGATGTTAATATTGACGTACATTTTGTGTTATCAGCAATTTTAAATATTGGTATAAGTATTTTTAACGGTGCTACTAAGTATGACGTATATATCATGTCGACTGTTTTTTGATCCATTAATATCATAAAATTTGTCTATTAGGTAATTTTCAGAAATAGACAAAATGGTGACAATTCAGTCGTACTGTCGTTTTGGAGAGGTCCATCACCTTATTTGTACATAAATACATATACAGTCATGCCTGTAATGCCCGAAGGGGCCAGGTACACCTTTATTTCGTCCCATGATATGATAAGTGGCAACCCTATCGCCATATCGAGCAAAATTCCAGAATTCGGACTGATACTGAGCATTTCGTGATAGAAAAACACAATATTAACCGAGCCCGAGAACTCAGCACAGCAGTTGTACCGCGTACGCAATACAACTGCGCCATCGAGGCAGTCTTTTTTACACCTTGAATGTGTTGCAGAATATACAATTCAATACGTAGCCATACCCCGTTTTATCAAGATTTATTTTTGTGAAACTTGACAGCTCTAAACAAATATCCATCTATATTCAGAGAGATGTTTACAAATATTTTGAATAAAATGATATAAAGCAATTTGTATCTTAAAATTTATATTTTGAGAATGTTGAAACAAACAAATTATTTTTATCCATGCAACACTGAAGCCTAGTAACGACGTAGTAGAGTACGAAAACATGTTTTAAAAGTATATTATTATTCACGTGTCTTCTTTAAAAATATGTACGCATCTAAGGAAAACTCCAAGCGTCAGACATGAATGATTAACCTAGCCACACGTCTAGATTTTATGATCCTGTTTATAGTTTTGTAGATCTTTATCATAATGAATTATGCAAGGACAGGTTCAAGTTCAAATATTTGGTTCAAAGGTAAATGGACGTGGGCGCCGGCGCATAAATTTTACTACGAACACAGGCACGGAGTGAAACTACTGTTGGAGGGGTTACGACCATGGCTTATCAATCATGTTTATTAAATTGCATTCGGTATTACAAACTTCTATGAGTGTTATTTGGAGTTGATCTTAAACTTTTAGTGGAGAGGACAGGTTTACTTGAAACGTGGCTGAACAAGATAAGAAAAATATAAGTCCAATCAGTCGTATATATTGTGGATCGGTATGATAGGTGCGAGGTGTAAATCGGTTGCGATACCAGATATATTGAGAATCCTAATACTGAATAATGACGTTACGTTTATCTTTTATAACTAACATCCTGAATCAATAACATCAATTACAAGGTGGTAGGCCCCTTGTATGCGAGAGACCGTCTGGGTTGGTACCTCCGCTTTGTTTAATTCTGCCGCCAAGCAACGGTGTGTAAGCACTGTTGTGTTTCGGTGCGAAGGAAATTGAAGCCAGTGAAATTACTGGGTATTATGAGACTTAACATCTTATGTCTTGGGATGACGAGCGCAGTTCAGTGTCACGTAGTGTTTTGTAATTTAAAGTTCTGTGTGGTGTTGCTTCTGTTTATGGGCAGGCGTGGCGCTTACCATCAGGCGCCATGCTCGTCTCGTCATTCAATGATATAACAAAAAAACAATCGCTTAGGATCTAAAGTGCCCCATTTAGACGTCTAAGTACATCCCCGTCTGAGATTACATAATTTAAAAGTAATTAATAAGCCACACACGATTAAAACGATCGCTATACTTTTGACGGCTATAAATGCTAAGTGCATTTATGACAGTGATGATGAATTCCGGGGCACCTGAGTACCGATGATGGATCCTATTTCATTCAATCATTGTTAGAAGTATGGTTAATCGTTTCTTTATTTGTACATCATGGCTTCTATTGAAAGGTTTGATTTGCATTATGTTCGATTTGATGAACGTTCTATTCTTTTAAGCTACGGTTATTGATCCACGTTCCTATATGTATGTATTATGTTTGTTTAATTACGAATAATAACTAGTACTGTGTATTTTGAATGTGAGATTTTCAATAAAGAATTTGCGTTTTTCGTGATTATAAAATAGCAGTATAAATGGCTAAATCTAATCTAAATATTGATTATATAATAATAAATAATACGAGCCCTGTATTATAATACGTCCCACTGCTGGGCACGAGCCTTCTCTACTGAGTGGGAGGGATTAGGCCTTAGTCGATATAAAAAATATTGATTGAATATAAAAAATACAATATCTCAATTTACAAATTTAGCTAAATAAACATCCATAAATAACAATAATTGCAAATCTTAAGCCGACTCACACGACTATCTTTAATCCTATTGAATCGCTACATGGTTAATAATGTAAAATTTTCATATCTTTTTAAGTTTCTAAAGACGTTTAGTGATTAAATGCGATTTAAGGATCGTTGGGCAAGTCGGCCTTAAGCCCACACGCACAACAATGGCTTAAACATACTTAACCCTTAATTCGATGCAAACATGCAATAACACGTTAACCCACGAAGAGTAAAAATTTGATGTCAATTTTATATTGCTTATGAATTTTCATTGACTTAAATCAATAATTTAAAGTTCTATTTTGCATAATTGTACGTGGGAAATGTTCAATTTATATTTTTTTATGAAATACGGAATAAATCTAATAAACTTAGCAAAATAAAATCAACATCTCAATTTTTATTCGATGTGGGTTAAGAGCATACAGCAAAAGTATCAATCTAGATTTGATTTTTAAGTTAGTAACTCATGGCTAAATTAAACAAACTTATGTATATGGATACTTCATTATAATTGCAAGTGAATAAGTTTTACAGAAACATAACACACTAAAATTTTCTCTATAGAAAAAAACACAAAGTCACCTCCATTTTTTATCTATTTTCGATTTATTTCTAATATGGTGCATATTTTAAAGCCGAAAATTAGATGAATAATACCATTTACGTATAATTCAGGGAGTAGCTTATTTGATTTTCAAAATATTTTGTATATTATGAGATTTTAAAATAAAAAGCATTTGCTATATACGACGTTGACATGCGGGTGATGCAGGACGCGCGGCTGAAATTTTGCTAGCTTTATGCGCCCTCTTAACATGTTATTGCATCCAATAATGTTTAAAAAACATCATATCGTGTGAAAAAATTGACTTTAGTAAACATTTTCAGCGCTTTGATCATCATATTATCATCATCATCAGCCACAGGACGCCCACTGCAGAACATAGGCCTCCCCCAAAGATTTCCAGACCGAACTGTTGGAAGCGGCTTGTATCCAGCGACTTCCTGCGACCTTTATGAGGTGGTCTTAATAGCGTTTATCAGTTTAATGCGAGTAAGGATTGTCGTTCAAGTCGGCCTAAAATGTTCAAACAAAACATTAAGCATTTAACGCTGAATATTTGTTTAAGCCCATTAAAACATTATGCCACTATGGATTAGAATTGAAATTTATGTTCCCAACTTTCAACTTATACGCTAATTGGATTAAGTACTTAAAACTTGACACAAATTAACGAGTGTAAAATGCTAATGAGTAGGGCCATTTGTACCCGCACGGGTGTTCCAATTCCGAGTGAATTTGTATAGTATATAGATAAGAGTCTTTGTGTAAATTGCCATAAAAATAATTGGGGTAATTCATCTCCGTTGTTTATAATAAAATTGAGGGTTATAGTGAGGTGAGCCATTTCACGGTTAACAGTTTTAAAGGGTAAAAGAACACCTGGGATCCTGTTGGGCCTTTGTTGATAAAATATTTATGTGGAATGGAAATTAAGTCGTTATTTTGTTTATCACAAAGTGCTTTTATCTGGTAACTGCCAAAACTATTGTTGGTATCCGTTGAATAATCCATATAAAATTTAGTGATTAGTTTCGATTTAGTTTCCTCATCCCTTGTCCCTTATCATCAGGTGACCGACTTGCCCGTTGGGTCACCTTACATAAAAAACTATCTTTATCCACCTGCCCTTATCCCACCCGCAGTTGGATTGTCACAATAAGCTTTTTAACACATATTATAGAAAGATTTGGCTTGTATTACAGCCGGCCACCTGACATCAACCCCTCTAGGGAGAAAATACAACCAGGCCAGAAACAAATATTTGTCTCGGTACAGGAACCGAACCCGTAGCCTCTTGCTTCACAGCTGGCTACTCACCCACTGCGCCACGGAGGCTATCAAAATATCACAAATGTTTGATTGACGTCAGAGTTTCTTACCGGTAAGGTTATACAACCGCTCGCTTGATGGTAAGTGCCGCGCCTTCCCATAACTTTAGGAGCACAGACTTAAAAAAAAGTGTAAGTCAATGAGCGCTGTATACATTAATTTAAGAAAAATGTTCTCTTCATGAATAAGCTAAAATCCATGTGGTCAAACCTCAGTTGATGGAACGTTAAAAAGTTAAGTTAGTTTTAATTTGATATAAATCTTCCCCAGTACCGTGAAACCTTTAAAAAAAAAGGGTAAAAACCTAGTTTGCAAATCAGAGATAGACAAAATACCTAATATTATTTATTCATCTTGTCATGAAATTTGAAGTAAGCAGCGTAAAAATACAAAAATAAAGAAAGTTAAAAACAATCATTCGAGCTTTTACTGAAACTAATAAAGCGATGCACCCAGAACACACAATTCTGTATTGAGTATTCAACCAAACGTTCTTAAATCTAACATTAACAACACTAATTTCTGACATATTACTTATTACAGTGTTCTAAACTACTACATCAAAAACACTTAAGTTGTGCCAAACATAGGTCAGTTCCAATTAGGTAATGACAGAGTCACGACTAGTACGATAGAAAAAGTTTCTTTTTATGCTTTTCTTCGTCTCGTCATGAGTTGTGGATATGCTTCCAAAATTGGATAATTTTTTTACCTACGTAAAAACGGAGGATGATTAACTCAATTCGATGAGTGACTCGATTCGATGTTTGTTTTTCTATAAATGTTTGTAAGAAAGTAGTGACTGGAAATAAGTTATTTTTATTATTTTTACTTTTTAGTTTTGTCAGTTTTGTTCTTATAAAACTTTTTTTTTTAATTTTTATTGCAAAAATCATCAAAATCGGTACATTAATCATATATTTTTAGTCTTTCATCGTTAATTTCACTGCCTTTGGGGATAAAATTTCTTCTTGAGATTTAAATTTAAATTTGAGCTTTTATATTCTTTCGTTTGAAAAAATAATCGTGCCACACCCAACAGTCACATACATAGTCCTGACCCCACAGTAAGATACGAGTCTTGTGTTGTGGGTATCAGTAACTACGAGAGACTTTCTCACAACACCGAGACCCTAAAACAAATATTTGTGGATCACACAAACATTTGCCTCAGTGCGGGGATCGAACCCCCCGATAGTAAAAAAATCGAAGCCACCAAACGCCAAGACACGCGGTGCCAAGTTCACGGAACCAGTGACAATCAGGCGGCGCGCACTTTATCACTATCACTAAATGGACCACTTTATTTTTTATTTGCAACACAAAGTGGTTGTACAGTTGAATGATTTACTAACCGTGGGCATGATGCAATGATACGTGACATCATGTCAATCTGTGCCCTCGAATATGAAGCCACTCCTGTGGAATAACAACCGAGTTTATATCGGTCACGCGCGGAGCTATTGTCGTATTAGCTAATTGTCATAATTATTGGCATTAAGTTGAAGTTAAGCGTCGTACTCCGATTGTGTAACGGACGGATTAATGAACGGGTGAAAGTTTTTAGTAAAATCGTTTCGTGATTTTAAGTACTAAGCATATGCAATATTTGTAGAGGATAATATTTCGTCTAATTTATTGAAATATATCCGTACTTATAATTATATTTTATAAGCCCTGTATTATTCTGTCTCAATATTGGGTACGGGCCTTCTCTACTACTGAGAAGAGTTCAGCAATATAGTTCAACTGATGGTCTGATGCTGATTGGCAGATTTTACATACCATCGAAATTCCTGTCGAATATTCTCACAATAATATACGGATTTTTAGTTAACATTACTGCATCAGCAAATTATAATTAACAATTAATACAAAAGAAACGTAGAAATATCAGAATGCATTTTTTTGGTTTTGATCCTGCGACTTTCGTATCGGCAATCTGTTCCGCTTATAGTTTTACCAAATTCATTTATTGTTGTATTAAAATAGAATTTATTTACACAGGCAAATCACTGGCGAATATAAGTATTTACTGTATATTTTGTAGCATGTTCAATAAATAGTCATGGATGCCACGTGGCTTCAAAATCTCGCCTTGAGATTTTTACATGAAAATGGAAATAAATATCATCAAGCCTGGTAATTTCTTTTAATTCAATTATTTTCACACTTACAGCCAGTTAAAGCTACATGCGCATTACTGAATACAGAAAATGATTCTCCTTTAATCAGTAGAGAAAAAATATTGATTGCCGTCTCCGAGAAATAATGGAGTTCTAAGAAATGACTTAATATTAATAAAAATTTACGTCTCTGAGTGCGGCAGTTAGTGTCTTAACACTTAAGGATTGTTAGTTAATAGCACTGGCAGAATCCGTGGCGCAGTGGGCGAGTAGCTGGCTGAGAAATGACAGGCCGCGAGTACGATTACCACAAAGAGACAAATGTTTGTATGATCCACAAGTATTTGTTTCGGATCTGTGTATTGGTGGACATTTCCCTCGTAGGTTCTGATATCCTAATTAACCTGTTAATCTAGTGTTATGATATTTGGACATAAATTTATTAATAAGATGTATTTATTAATAATTTTTTATCTAAATATCATATTTCATATTATCTGTTATCCACAATTATCTACAGTTTACCCGTAGCAAAAATTAATGTATGTTATGTAATCATAACGCATTAGTACAAAGCTTAGGCAGAATCAACTTGCAAAGTCCCAAAGTTCATTAAACTTAAGTTTTTGCTTACTTTATTCCACCTTAGCTGCTAACAGCGACATCACGCATTTTGCGTTTTTGCGGTACATTTTTGTTACAGCATTGAATGAATAAGAATTATGTTACATTTTATTTCATTTCGGCAGTAAAAAATATATTAGGTACATCGTTTACAAGTAATACTTTATAAAATAAATATTCACAGCAATATCAATTTGAGACTATACTATTTCCTGAGTGAAGAGACGAGCAGGTCACTCGCCTGATGGTAAGCACCACGCCTGCCCATAAACTAGTAACACAACTCAGAACTTTGAATTACTAAGTACTGCATGGCGCTGCATTGCACTCATCATCTCGAGATATAAAATGTAAGAAAATTTATCTTATAGAAGATATTTTTTTGTAATAAAGCCGAACTGTAGACAGTTTGTCTATAGCATGAATGGACTGGCTTGATCGGGTTGTTACCACTATCTCCTAGAAGACTAATGTGTAACATCTTATGTCACGGGGCGACGAGTGCAGTTCAGTGCCATGCAGTTCAAAGTTCTGTGTGGTGTTATCTGTTAATGAGCAGGCGTGGCGCTTACCATCAGGCGAGCGCCTTGTTCGTCTCGTCATTCGATCAAATAAAAAAAAGTGTAAGAGCAGCTTGCATTCCATACGGCGAGTAAGATATCCGAAGGCCTAAAATTTCCTTTGAGGTCGACATCGAGTCTAGATTTTTTCTGGTATTGTGTATGTTTATGAGCGGTAAGATCACTACCATCAGGCGACCCACATCCCCGTTCGTCGGCCTCTGCTATAGAAAAAGAAGATCGCAGCAAATAGTGCAAATCGAGAATAGACTGCGATGAAAAAGATAAATGATTTTCACGATTGGAAGCAATGACCTCGTAATAATAAACTTGGTACATTTATATTTTTATAATGATGAATGCATTATAAATACCTTTCATTTTTGTTCAATTTTTAAGCATAGAAGATTGTGTATTGGACATTATTGTAGACTATCATTTATGGTTAAATACATATTTTTTAAATTGTCTCCGCGGCGCAGTTGTATTGCGGTACGACTGCTATGCTGAGGTCGAGGTTCGATCCCCGGGTCGGGTAAAAGTCTTATTGAGTTTTTTCTACCTCGATATGCTCAGTATCAGCCCGGAGTCTGGATGTGCCCGTTATGTCGTAGGCTCGCCCCCTATCACATCATGGGACGGAAATACGCTGAAATATGGGCGTACTAGTTACCCCTCTGCCTACTCCTTCCGGGATAACACGCGTGAGTATGTATTGTAAGATTTTTCTATTTACAGTATGTACAGTGAAATTATATTTTAAAATATTCACAGTTCATTTATTTATAGTGTATGCAAGGATGTAGAGTATTTAATTGTTAGAAAGCAATAAGTATTATGGTTACTGTAATATCTTTACAGAGACAGTAACTGCCAATCACCAGACACCACTCCTATTGAACTAACGTTTTAATTAAATAGGTAGTACTTACTGTTTAATATTCACAAGTTTATTAACAAAATAAGAAATCAACGGTAGCTCGCAAGACTGGAAATAGCTTTTGTAATAATTAATGAAATATATATTTACGTAATTTTCACTATTTGTTGTATTTCTCTACAAACTAAACTGAAAAAAATATTTTTTAACATTGAATTTTTTGCACATTTGTACTGTCGAAACTCACTTAAACCATTTAATTTCGTTATAAAGTACATAAATTAGAATTTTTACAAATATTTTTATCGTATTACTCCGGTATTAAAGGAAGGGAAGTCTTTTTTCAAATGGTTATAAATAAGTTTGGAGTCTACATCTCTATTACCCACGGCGCTGTTTGACCTAGTTTGCAAACAAATAATTCCTATCCTATAGGTAACAAGGGATAACAAAACGCTCACCTTACTTGCAGTTATACACTCACTTGCCTAAATAAACGCTGCGTATTTTGAATTCTACAGATTTTCAGTGTAAGTAAATCATTATTGTTTAAATACGCAATTTATTAATAAGTGGTTTTGATATGATTTTATCTATATACTAAAGAATATCATATAAATTATCATACCATATCAATATAGTATAATTTTGCTGTATTTGTACTTTTCTGAATCATAATTATATCAAAATACAAAACTTGAAATCACACAAAGAAACATAAAACAAATTTATGTGGTACTGATTTTCAAATAGACAAATTATATGTAAAATTATAGTGAAACTAAAGCATAACAATAGTCTAATTTGCATTTGATTATAATGAAAAAATAAATATCAACGAACTTTATTGGCATTTAGCGAGCATTAATAAGTTTTCCAGCGTCCCACACTGGATTTTTTACAAACTATTTTTGATCACGCAATTACATAAGCTATTTGCAAAGGCGACGTGTTTCCAGTCAAGTGCGTAAATCTCAACTTGCTGAGTAACGGTGTGCGCAGAATACGGACTGGGTCCGCAATTAACTGGGTCTGGTTTAGAATACGACGAGATTCTGTATAGAAGCACCTGTATACTTTATAATAAAGCAACTATGCAATCATGACGTACGTTGCACGCTACGGCGCGGCTATACCGTGGCGCGGCGCTTGTAAAGACGCGATTGTTAAGGATGTCTTGTGCGTATCAGTTTAAGAATAGTTTAACATAAAATATGAATATTAAGAATTCATTTCATTCAGGTTTTAAATATGTTATGAATATCGAAAAAAACTAATTCAAACGGATTTTATCGCGATTTTTCATTTAATTTCGGGACGTTTCGAAAGCTTTTCCGCCTTCGTGGTCACGGGGTGGACTGAGGTTGTCCAAAAAAGTTAATGTTGTTAAAAAAATATTTTTTTAACAATAAATGTGAACTGAAGGTAGGCACGGTAATAATCACCAATCATCATAAAACCGTTACATTAGATTGATTGTATTTTAAACATTAACTGAGTATAAAAATACAAGTCATTAAATAAATAAATCACGCTTGATTTCTCGATTCATATAATAAACTATCCAGTCTTCGTATTAATTAAAGACAGAATTTATATAAACAGAATTGAACATATAATTGAAGTAGTATATACGAATGCACCCTAAAGATTCCACTTTAATCTCCCATCGTACAGGTTTCTGAACATTAAACAGTGCATTATAAGTCGTGTCTGTGATTAAATTTGCATAAATGTAGATTACAGATTGATAACATTAGGTAAATGAAGGAAGTTAAGCATACGTTCAATTACACTATAGAGAGAGGAGAGATCAAAATTACTGGATTTCTGATCCGACGTCAATTGATAACGTCGGATCGATTTACATCCATTGATTGATGGTGGATGATGAAGGATTAAACGCTAACTCGCAAGCAGTGTCATTTACCTGTGTATATACATTTTTATTTATGGTGTTGCTATTTGCGAGATAATCAACATTTGAATAAACTTTTGAATGGAAAATAGAATTTTAGAATGAATATCTAATAATTTAAATTGTATTTAAAATATATTACACAATATTCAAAACAATGTTATTAATCTAATATATTTCTATACAACGTGTTATATAAAGGTTTGATTAAGCAGCAACGTATATTGCATAGTGTATATAAGTATTTTATTCTTTGTAGTACCAAATCCGTGTGCATTGAGATATAAATAAAGGATTTTATTTTTACCGAATGAATAACACGCCGATATTAGAATTGCAACTTTAGACAACACTAAATGATAAACTGCTGAGCTTTTGTCTCATTCCAGCATTGTTATTCTCGTTCACGCATTTCACTTAATTAATTCGGATGTGATCGATCATAATAAAATTATCGATCGTTATAAACAACTTATTAAAATTAGCGTAAAATTTTACGATCTCTAGATTTGATATCCGGTACATAAAATATTCACTATCAGGCGTATACGTCGTTACTTAAAAACTACTTAAATATGATCACACCTTTTTATAACTCATTTTATATATACATAACTATAATTATAATATTATAAATGTGACATAATATCTATGTTTGTGAGTTTTGATTTTGAAAGTTAGTTAATCAATCCCACCTTAATACTTAATCACGGCTGAACGGATTTGTATGAAATTTGGCACACAGGTGGACGTTGTACAAGATTAAGACTAACTCTAGACTTTATTGGAAAAAAAATCACGCAAAAAGTATTTTTTCTAGCAATATTTGTAAACTTGTAATTCAACTGGATTAAAAGATTTCAGCTACAAAAAAAACATTTACTTTTAGAAAGCTTCGAAATATTGTAAACTGAAAACGATTAAACCAGGATGTCTAATAGATAATTAAGTTTATATAAAATGGCATTTGATTAACAAAATTTAGGTAGATATTGGAAATTTTATAATTTAAATAAGCATTAATGTTTCCGCCAATTACAACCATGGAACAATGAAAATTGTTAAGCAGCCATTATATATTATTAATGTGTATCAACACCATAAACACTCGGCTATGCAAGCCAAGTCTACGGAATATATACTATGAATGAATACACTTATTGCAGCCGTGGTGCATAGAATTTAAATCATAAATCAATGCTATTATATCTCCACGAACATTCACTGCATACTAATATCGGCGCCAGTGCTGTCACTGAAATCTACATAAGCTCTTTACGTGATAGTAATGCTATTTATACTTCTATTAAATCATTTTTGCACGGCCAAGTGACTATCATTTGGGAGGTTTTGCCATTACTCGCCACGCTTGGCAGGTGGGTTGGCGAGCGCAGAGGCGTAGCTTCTTGCGCTGAAGATGCTGCTGCCCATCATCGGCCTGTTGCATTTAGACGTTAGATTTATCAGCGTTGGACGTCCACCTATAAGGTGGACAGATGACCTGATAAAGATCGCAGGAAGTCGCTGGATGCAGGCTGCTTCCAACAGGTTGGTCTGGAAATCTTTGGGGGAGGCCTATGTTCAGCAGTGGACGTCTTGTGGCTGATGATGATGATGAAAGTGACTATACAGCAATGGATAGTAAGTACAGAGCAGTCCTAATATAACGTTAATAATAAATCATCAATTGAGAAACATTGCATTCCCCGATGGCAGGCTTATGCCTGAAATTATAGATATACACTGATTGACTCCGGAAAGCGACTCGCTCGAATAAGCTACTTATTTGCCATGTATGGTATGCCTCAACAGACCTTCTAGTGGGTTTTCACATAACAGCAGCAACACTTAAAACGAGATAATATCATGTGTCTATACACTGCGCTCTTCACTCAGATACATGTATGTTCGATGTTAGTCTTATAATCCCTATTAATTTCACTGGCATCAATTTTGTTCATATCGAAACACAACAATGTTTACACATTGCTACTTGATGGTAGTAACAGATCAAACGATGGTACCAAACCAGACGATCATTCAATCTACCACTTAAATGTAAACTTCCATATGATGAAACATTTATTAATGTTAACGTAAAATACTTTCAATTATGATGTTGATGTCAAATAGTTTTTATTATTCTAGATACATGCATAAAATTATTACGTTGAAGAAAATTTTTATTACTCGATGGTAATAAAACTAGTTGCCACCCATTATCGTAGGCCACAATCAGATCTCTTCAATGACCATCGTAGCAACTTTATTAGGCTCAATCAACACACGGTAGTATGTCATATATAAAATTTGAATAGTCGAACGAAACACGAGGCCTCATAATTGTTTCATAAGCAAAACAGTGTCGACGCGCACCGCCGTCGGCGCCTCGAGTGGAGACGAAAAAGTGATTTAGCTAAATTAATGACTTGCTTCCGTTTAGGTTGGAATCTTATCGACACAGAGCAATCTGTTTTAGAGATCTCTGTAACTGATGATGATGCTGGTGGGAGGATACTTGTATCCGACCGGATAGCGACCATCATACACTGGTGCTAAAACCTGCCATAGTGGCCCACCTTGTGTGGGTCGCGTTCCAGGGTGCCAGCCAGTGTATATCCGGTTTTCCCTAGGGGGCTTGCCCCCTGATCCTAACCCTTTTCCCATCCCTTCTTCCTTCCCTCCCCCTTGGCCCTTTGGCAGGCCGACATGATCTTGCCGACCTACGATGGACACATTGTTTATCGTTGGTCGACACTATTCTTGGATTGCGCTACACTAACCATTAGGTGTAGCGTAGTCACTTTGCCGAGCCAGGATAAAAAAAAAACTTTATTTTCAATTTATAATTAAGCATCAATTAAGCAATTTAATTAAGAACCACGCGTGCTGGCTTGCGGAGCCACAGCTTCGTGGTCTCCTCCATCTCGGCTCGAACTAAAAAGTTCGCAAATTCGTACTTCTGCCGGACCATTAAGCTGTGGAATAGTTTGCCGGCACACGTGTTCCCTCCTTCCTATAATATTGGGTCCTTTAAACGGAGTGTGAAGAAGCAGTTAGGCAGGCCGGCATGATTGTGCCGACCAACGATAGACACACTGTTTGTCTTTGGTCGACACTATTCCTGGATTGCGTTACACTTACCATCAGGTGTGGCGTAGTCATTTTGCCGAGCCAGGATAAAAAAAAAAAAAAAAAAAAAAAAAGCTTATTTTTGTTCTTTTTGTTATCTGTAGCATCTCTAAGAATGAATAGTGCTGAAAAAATATTATCGTCTATGTCTAAACAAATAAATACTATGCTAGAAAATAACAAAATATATGATGACGTCATCAAAGTACAAATTCCTGGCTTTCATTCATGCTATGCTTTACTCATATCATTACTGAAGCAATGCTTCGATGTCATCACAATGCTCTACGCATAAATTCGAGCAGAGCCCTTGTAAAGCAACTTTGTTTAATTTAGATGTGTATCGTATATTATATCGTATGTATATTTGTTTTATGTGTGTGTGTATGTATACTTTGTTTGCACAATGATTAAGATTAAATGACAGCAATGACAGTGCAGTCAACGGGACACCATGTTTACGTATGCTGTAAAAACATATGGCGCAGGAAGATATAAATCGTGATCGACTTTGGCCAACTGACTTCCTCAAATATGGTATTTGTGGAATGTGAACACAACATTAAAAATAAATTCGTGGTTGCATATGTATGTATGTAAGTTATGGAAACAAAATTATGGAATAACTGATGCTCACATTTAAAGATTTAGTCATTTATGGACTAGACAAGTAAAGGTAATAAGCTATATAATGCGTTTTGATAAATCAAGCGTGAAATTAATGGATTTATTGACTGACATGATTAAGATTGATTTTTTCAAATGATATAATCCTACTTAATGAGAATTTATTTGTGCATATTCATGTACTATAAATAATAAAATTGTACTGTATCCTATAACAGTTATATTTGTTTTAATGTTTGTTCTAAAGTGTTTTTCGTTGCGATTGTAAATTTCTAAGCGTTGTTCTTTCTTTCTTTTTTTGGCAAGTAACATTGGGTCACCTGATGGTAAGTGATCGCCATCGTCCTTGAACATCCACAATACCAGAAGCATTATGGGTGTGTTGCGACTTTAAAGAAAAGGATAAAAATTGAAACAGCGGGCGGAGGAATTTGGGCCTCCGTATATCTCACTCACCATTCATACCATTCTCCATTCGAAACAGCAAGCTGCTACGCTGCGTTTGTTTTCTCACAAAACAAGAACTTTATTATGTGTTCTGTAGTTTTCCCATTCAGTCAAGCTAGTCTATTCATACTGTAGATAAAACTATCTACAGAGTGGCACTACCAATTACTTTAAGTAGGTATGTATTTCTAATTTAAAGTAATTCATAACGTATTCTATGTTCGTCTCCTACATTGTAAGAAACTGACTTAATGAACATCTGTTTACATAAATCTTTGTATTCTAACTTTTAGACACTGACATCTTTATTACCCTAGTCGCCCGATGCGAAGTCGGAACTATCGTGTAGCCTAAACCTTCCAGTTCTTCATTACCTTCTGGCAGGAGGCGGGCTTCCAATGACAAATGATTCCGAATAGGATAGCTTGCCGAGAAAATGTAAAATATATCGTAGCTTATGAAAATATCAACTAGGTACCCTCGTATGCTAGATACTTTCTTTTAGTTATTTGATTGAATGACGAGACGAGCAAGGCGCTCGCCTGCCCATAAACAGAAGCAACACCATACAGAACTTTGAAATACAAAGCATTACACTGAACTGCGCTCGTCACCCCGAGACATAGGATGTTAATTTTCATAATGCCCAGCAATTTCACTGGCTTCAATGTCCTTTAAACCAAAACACAACAGTGCTTACACACTGTTGCTTGGCGGCAGAAATAGACAAAGTGGTGGTACCGACCCAGACGGCCTCTCGCATACGAGAGACCTACCACCATCTAAATTAGTACCACCACTTTGCCTATTTCTGCAGCCAGACAGCAGTGACACAGCACTGTTGAGTTTCGGTTTAAAGGACATTGAAGGTAGTGAAAATCATTGGCACAACGAGGAACCTACCATTTAGCTACGTGTTTTTAAATATATACAATGGCCAACATTTCCGAGATGTTAGGGCCATGTCAATACAGTGTAAACACCGACGTGCCTATGTCCGATCTCGCAAAGACAATAATAGACTGTTTGTTAAGACTCGAGAAATTCGCACCGAAAGATAAATAAATAAATAAATACACCCAACAGTCACATACATAGTCCTGACCCCACAGTAAGATACGAGTCTTGTGTCGTTGGTATCAGGAACTACGAGAGACTTTCGGTCTCACAACACCCAGACCCCGAAACAAATATTTGTGGATCACACAAACATTTGTCTCGGTACGGGGATCGAACCCGCGGCCTCTCGCTTCACAGCCGGTAACTCGCCCGCTGCGCCACGGAGGCTGTCAAAGATTTGCACTAATTGTAATTTGGACTCCAGCACATGTACATATTTGAAACTACTTCCTTCTCCGAAGAGGGAGGGAAGAAGCGTTTATACCGGCCGGCATGACTCTGGTGACCACTGATAAACTCGTTGTTTGATGGTGGTCGCTGATTTTTTGGATTTCACTACGCTTACCATCAGGTGTATTTGCAGTCACTTTGCCGTGCTCGGATAAAAAAAGAGGTTTAATTTTATTTTAATTAAGACATAAATTCAAATCAATGTTTAGTAGTAACAAGAGTTTTACAGCTTTCGTAGCGTAGTGGGCGAGTAGTCGGCTGTGTAGTGAGAGGCCGCGGGTTCAATTCCCGCACCGAGACAAATGTTTGTGTGATCCACAAATATTTGTTTCGGGTCTGTTTATTTTCCTGCACGCAGTTTTGACTTTTTTTTTAATATAATTTCTTTTGTTATACAGGGTTAATTTTAAAACACCAGCAACCTCGCAGGACCAGATAGCTGACCCCATACGGAACAACTTTTGTTCTACGAGTTTGGATATAACTCAATATATTTAAATAAAATGATTTTACAAGTTTTTGTTGTGTCGTATTTTTCTTCCTAGATTGCGGCGCGGCGCGGCGTGCGCGCGCGACTTCAAAGGGCGGTCAGCTGCTCAGCGGTCAAGGTCGTAGGCGCTAGCCCGGTTCCCCACGCTTCGCGTATGTGTTTACGTAATGTGCGATGCGCGTTGTAACAACATTCAAGACGGAAATTAAATGAATACTTATTTTTGTATGAAAATAAAATCTAACAAATTATCAAAAGTCGTAGAACAAAAGTAGTAGCTTATAACCTTAGGAATCTACCCCTGCGAGGTTGCTGGTGTTTTAAAAATAACCCTGTATATGACAAGATACGTAACATTTCAATTAGATATCTTAATTGAAAGGAATCTTCGTTGTTATTCAACACGTAAAGCCCGCACGTGCCCAATCATTGTAATTACTCGAATTCTATTAAACCGTCAATCGATGTACCTAATTAAAATATCTTCGACGCGACAAAGGCAACTCACAGCGGTGACGCTCCAAATAACTTGAATATAATTAAGCGTGATCTAAAAAATCTCAATCAGGATGTAACATGTCCCATATTTGTGGGCGATGATCCGGAACGTCGTGCCCGTGTTGCGACAACGCGCGCAACAATGAGCCACTGTGTCTTTGTTGCTTACACTATCTAGGTTTCAGAGATCATTTTTGTCGAAGAGAAATAATAAGTGCAAAGAATAGTAGAGTTCACAATTGATTATTTAGTACAAAGTGAAATTTGAAATCTTATAAATTGTTAAAACCATGAAAAATATAAGACAATGAAAATTACACAATGCTGTAAGAATACTTGTAAAGAAATGTACTAAAGATTCTTCATAAAATGTTTTAGGTATTTATGCGTCTGGCAACTAAACTGCATTATTTCATGAAAAGTTAAACGTTGAAACAATGTACCTATCAACTTAATTACGCTTAAGACCGCCTTTTTCTGATCATAAGATCCCGGAAACTTCGTTGGGAATAGAATTAATGTTAAGGTGAATACCTAGATGTACTTATTAATAAGGTTTACAACGATTTATAGTATTTCGACCTTATTTCAGAGTTATAAATGTTAAAGACAATTGAGACCTTGAGAACTATTTCCTTATTTTTGTTTATTTAATAACCACACATAATAAACCACAAGTGTCACAAATCAGGTACATTAGAGTTACTGTTAAAGTCCATTGCTATGGAATGCAACATTTTAGTCGTGAGATCAAGAAATATAATAAATAAAAGTTTAGTAATACGAATTATCAGCTATCTATAGTCCTCACCATGGTTGTTATAGATTGCTTAACGTACAGATAAGATTTTAAGTAAAGGTCAAAATCGAGAATGTCTCAAGAGTCTTCCTGATACAAACACCTCACTTGGTTCACGAACATGAACTTTATTCTTATCTTTTTAAAAGGCACTAACCGCAGTCGGATTGCTAGTGACGTAAAGAAACAGTTCTTTGTGTGAACTAACAGTAAAGTTTCAGCGTGCAAGTTTCATGGTTGTTAGCCGTATCATTCTATCTGCGAGGTGACATGGTTAGGTCATGTCGAAAAAATATAACAAGAACTGATAAATACTAAATATCGTGCACTTTTTTACATCTTTGAACGCTGCGTGGTTGTGACGAACTACCTGACTGCTAAAATCGCTTTTTCTTAACAAGTGAATTTATCAGACATTGATTGATCGAAGGACAGTTCGGGCAGAAGCCGGGGCAGTACTCGCCTTGGGAACTTGGGGCCTTCCCTAATGCTCTTCTCCTTCTAACTTCTTTAACTAATATGATAATGTTTATTAGTTCGTAGGGAATTAGCCAAGCAGTCGCTTGGATGTTACTGTCGTTCTCAACTTTTGGTTATAAGATGATGAGCCCAACATTATGAGCTTGTCTCTCCCGGGTCGGATCGGTAGCAACAAATTATTTTCAAGCAAGCACTATGTTGAAGACGTTTTGTTAATATTAACTCTTTTAAAGCATATTGTACTTGACCTGGTGTTCAGTTTTGGTTAGATTATTTTCCTAAATTCTGAGTAAACTGCGCGTAAAAACTGCACGTCTTCTCAATTCTTGTTTTAATATATCTATAAAACACATAATGTATAAATAATAATCTATGTAGTACATCGCACCGTTTTTATAAAAAATCGACTGCAGACGAGCTAACAGCCCACCTGGTGATAAGGGGTTACAGACGCGTCACACATAGACTTCAAGAGTGCCATATTTATTTAATATTTTCCTACTGACAAACCATAAATTTTCTTGAGTATATCGTATGTTGCCAACTTCGTTACTTAAAGTAAGAGCGTTCGTATGACAATAATTGGGATTCAGGACTCCTGTCCCAAAATGACGTGACTACAAGTACGTTTGTTCAACTGTACAAATTTACACACTTGTCAACAATTAGAAAGGCAAATGCTCCGATTTTACAAGAGCTTTGTATTAATTGACAATTTGCTAGATTGCTTGTTGTTTCTTTACAAATTGTGACCATTTCCGTATTGTGGAAGCAACATTCCGTCTAACTGATCAAACTGAGTCATGTTATCGTGCTATCTCGCGAGGCTATTTCAATAAAATTCATCGCTGTTAGAATATTTACGCAACGTGCGAATGAGAAGAGCTCCTGCTACTACGTTATTCTCATAATTTATTATAGCTTAAATATATTATGACTTATATCCGCTCTTTGTTTTATAAAACATTCTTGCTGAAATAACGATAAAAGTAATTTGTAATAATCGCCTCATATGTTTAGTGGTAGCATACTGAGGCTGAAAATTGTGAGGTCCTGGGTTCAATTCTTAGGTCGGGCAATCACAACTTTTTTAAGTTTCAATAAAAAATAAAATAACTTAGGATTCATATTTGTACCAATATAGCCATAGGTTCGCCCTCTATCACTTTATTGAACGGAAATAAGATTGGCGATACGTGGATGCAGCACTAGTTGCATCTTTGCCTACCCCTTTGGAGATAAAGGCGTTAGTTTATGTTAGTTATATAATAATAATATGTAAAGAGATTTAATTAAAACAATCATAGCTATCTTTAATGCTGTAAACCTTTACGGCTTTAATCCAAGACAAATTGTAAAAGAAAGTTAATTTCCACCAACCGTAAAAAGTTACTAGAAAATGTTATATAATTTTACGAGAACAAGTGAAAATAACCATGAGTTGTTTAACGTAACAATGATAGAGGCTGTTGACACATCACGCAATGCTCTGTCAACTATAGCACAGGCTGTATAACCATCTTGGCAAATATTGAGCTTCTAATGTGTCAAAGTATTGTACGAAAGTGGCTATCATTGTTATACATTAATGAAATGTACATACACTTCAATACTTGTTTTGTACAAATGGATTATAGATATGGTTTGTTAGTAGAACAATTTTTAAGTTGACGCATAATGGGGCTCCACACCGCTGTTATAAAATGTTATAAAATGTTTACAAAACATTTTATAACATTTGTTAACAAAAATTTGATACATTTTATGACAATGTTAGATAATGTTAGTAAATTTTTAATGTTAGAAAATGTTTGTTAACATTTTATAACACCGGTGTGGCAGCACCATAATATTGAATTATGGAATTAGTGTTTCTTTATGGTTTATTAATTAAGTAATTCACGGTGGTTTTTAAGGGTCCGTACCGAAAGGGCGTCAACAAAAACCTTCGCTGTCTGTCTGGCTGTCCTACATATATAGGGCTCTATTTTTTTAATAGTAGAACTACGCTGTAGACTGTTTAGTTTACAGCATGAATGAGCTCGCTGAACCGGATCTATTTCACAGAAAACCGACGTAAATAAGCAGCTTGCTGCTGCGATTCATACGGTGATAATGAGAGTAAGGAGGTGAGGGATATCCAGAGGCCTAAATCCACCTCCCCTTTCCAATCCCTTTCCTTTAAAGTCGCAACAACAAGGTTTATACAGAAGCAACTTCACACAGAACTTTGAATTACAAAGCAATACAAAGTGCTCTCGTCACCCCGAGACATAAGATGTTAGTTGTCTTAATTCCCAGTAATTTCCCTGGCTTGAAACCGAAACACAATAGTACTTATACACTGGAAATCAGCTATTATTCGACGTTAAATATTGTGACATATGCGATAGTGTCGAATATGGCACCGTTCACGTTGTTTGAACACAGAACCTCATCCAGATTGCGTCACACACGCGTCTCGTCTTTGTATGCACATAATAAAAGTGTAATAAAACATTTCCCGTGCTTAAAAATATTAGAACATAAATTGTGTACGTTAATTCGAAGAACGATCAACGTTAGATCTTCAATGATAATGTTTTTAAATTTGATCTGAATAGTTTATAGTGTAGTTTGTTTGCACAACACTGAACAGACATTGAATCTATGGATCGATTGACTCCACTCGAAATACGTTCGGAATCCATTTTAATTCCTGTTTTAATTGTAATAATTATGTGGTATTGGGTATGTTTACAAAGGAATTTTGTACAAAACATTAGCTCACACCTGGGAGGTTTTGGCGGGAATTCTGAGAGTGCAGATCATCGCTCATTTTAATTTATTTCAAAAACTAGATTAGTTATGTTTTTAGTATAAAAGTGGTGTGGATTTGTGCAATTAACTTTGACCGTAATGAAAAGTATAAAGATTGAAATAAGTGAAAAAAGAGTGAAATTAATGAAAAGAAAAAGCTCACACCTGTATTACTAATTATTCTGTGTTGTGTCGCTTTGGCTTATAGGCAGACAAGGCGCCTACGATCAAGCCAGCGATCTGCTGGTCTTCTCATTCAAACTAATAGATAAATAAGAATAAATCACAAACCGAAGCAATCGTCAATCACCACGGCTTTCAACTTTAAAGACTTTTAAAAATAAATCAGATTCATCTTGATACTAGTAATTTAATTGAATTTTACTCGTAATATAGTCCGGACCACCCACAGAGGCTTCAAGTGGTAGTCGTATTGCGGTATTTACTATTAAGGATTATATTTGCAAACATGTTTCTAATATAGCAGAATTATAGCAGGTGCACTGACACAGCGTGTTATAAAATAACACGACACGAGGCGTCTAATTTGTGTGCGAACTACTACAGCTTACGAAGTATAATTTGTAGAGATGTGTACAATTTATTGAAGATTATGTAGAAGGTTTGCGCGCTATGGGTGGCAACTAATAGGGGATTCCTTATATCAAACAGCTTTTAAACAAAAATAAAACCAACTAAAAAGCTACAAATAAACCAACTTTAAGTCGGTATCGCACCGATCGAGCACTGAGACCGAGCACCGACTCAAAATCGTTTTTGAGTTGGTTTCTTTTTTGTTAAGAAGTGTTTAATCATAAATAATCTTCGAAATCTATGCATAAATGTCGAAATTTTAGTCTTGCATGGGGGTTCGGGGAATTTCTCTAATGGTGAGATTTTATCCTGAAAGGACATTGTCAAAAACGGCCTATGAATCAACACGCATGAAACATTTACTATAATTATTATTATTATTTATAATGTACATTATAATTATTTCAATAGAACGGACACTTTTTAATTTCGAAAACAATTTAAAAAGTATTCACTTCCGTCATAGTCCTCGGTATTATAATTTTTGGTTCAAATTCGGGTTTTTAATCGGCAAAGGTATTGTAGCTCATACAGCCAAGTCTTTGTAACAGCAACTCTTAATAAGAGTTTGACACAGACAAACATCAGTATTCTCAAAACTCAAGTGTTGAGAATACTGACCCTTGTCTGTGTAATTAAAAACCATTATTTTATTAACCATGATTATGGTTTTTAGTCACAAACAGTCCGATATGATGTCGCGGAACCATAATACGGCTTGTCAAAATGATTTTTATTAATTTATTTATGGCTTCGCATTGTTATGCATTTCGCCAATGACAAGTGTAATTTATTCTCAAGTCTTCACAAGAACGATGAAATATCGGTGTGGAAGTTTTCAAGGACTTGTTGGAGTTTTGGTGTGCATTCTTTCCAGTACGATACTTAATTCACTTATTTCAATATTTCCATACACTGTTCATCGCCGTAAATGTTTATTGCATAAATCCACACCACTTTTATACAACAAACACAACATTAAGCTAGTTTTTGAAATAAATTAAAATCAGCGATGAACCGCACTGTCAGAATTCCCGCCAAAACTCCGTCAAAATGAATTAACACATGACAATATTTGACATTTGATAGTATTTATTGGCCTAATTATAACCTCAAAATCCGAAAGTATTTTATTTATTTTTCGGAATTCTCAAGTGTCCGTAGTTTTAATTTAGTTTCAATCAAATATATACATTATCTAAAACCCAAAAAGTAAATTCACCTCCCTGTTGGTTCTTAGGCCAACTATGTATGGACGACGAACAATGTCCTTTAAATGAAAAAAGGACCATCAAATCGTTTTCATTTCGCGAAATTATGCATGGTTATATCTACAAAACACCAACACGAAATTCGAACGTCGAATTAAGGATCTTCTCCGTTACTTTCTTTAATTAAAAAGAGGGTAACAGAGAGGTAATAAAACGCACGTCTCAGCAACTGAACTAAAACATAATTGCCATGCAAGTTATAAACATTGTACATGTTACACGGCTTGTCCATTCAATTGTCAGGGCTGGTTGTAAAGAAAGGTTATCGCATCCCGATCACTAACAAGTGAGAGTCCACCGATTGACTATATCAGATGACCTGAACACATTCGCATTTTTGAAGGCCTGGTGACCCTTAAATGTTGAACTACACCGATTTGATTGGATAAGGTGATATAGACTTGGCGTAATTTCCGCAGTTACCTACTATGCTAGGTCCCGCTCGATTGCGAGGCCATGTGGATTGGTAGCATCGCTTTGTCTATTTCTGCATCAGGTTTAAGCATTGACATTTGAGCCGGTGAAATTATTGGACACTATGAAACTAACATCCTAAGTCTCGAGATTACAAGCGTTGTCCAATGCCATGCAGTACTGTCTAATTCAAGTTCAGTGTGGTGTTGGTTCTGTTTATGGGCAGGCGTGGCATTTATCATCAGACGAGCGACCTGCTCGTCTCATCATTCGAATGAATAAAACAAATCAATCTGATGATCGATATGTATTCAAACTATAAATATAATTATAAACACACCCAACAGTCACACACATAGTCTTGACCCCACACCAGTATAACCTGTATCGTGGGTAACAGGAACTACGAGGAACTAGAGTACTCACAACACACAGACCCAAGTCAACGTCCTTGAAACTGCACACAACAAAGCTCACTACTGATTTCCGAAAGATATAGACAATACGGTGGAATCTTACATATGTGGGACCTACCGCAGTATCCATGTGTACAGTATCCACCATATCTTATACTCGTAACTTAATAACTCAAACTGGTACAACAATAAAGAAGAATCACAACCGTGTATCTGAACTAAATTATATTATGTATCAAACGCTATTGTACGGTGCTTGATATAAATTTGCATTGAGACCAACGGGCCGTGCGAATATAGCGTCTAGATTGATTTCATTGCCAATACATTATACGTTACTACGCTGATTTAAATCAATGTGTAGGTACGGAAATAATATTCATAAACGTTTTGATATGCGTTCATTCAAGAACTTACCATAGGTTTACACCATTAACTACGAGTAATATTAAAATATTCATAGAAAATGTCACAGGCAGCATTTTAAATGTGCAATTCAAAGTGTAAATTATGTTAAAACATACAATTATTAAAGTAAATTATTGTAAACTAGCTTTTCCTCGCGGCTCCGCCCGCGTGTTCAGCTTTTTCCGGGATAAAAAGTAGCCTATGTCCATTAGGGATAGTGTATGATTCTAATGGTGAAAGAATTCTTCAAATCGGTCCGGTAGTTTTATCTTCATTAATCTTTCCTCTTTATAATATTAGTGTAGCTGAATGCTAGTTTTCTAATACGCTGTATAATTTTTGCGTGAAAATATTATTCTTGATTCTAAACGTGTCAGAAAAAGGCTATTTTTAAAGCCATAAGTAATAGCAGCGATGTGTATAGTAATATATCAAAGTCGAAGTCAAGGATGTGTCATGTAACCATTAGGTGGAGGTCAAGTGCGGCCAAGTTCCTGTCCAACTTAAAACTACAAATAATCAATGAAATGGATTTTGCGAGACTATTTCGCACAAACATCCGCCACTGTAACCTTTGTGAACCAGAATCAACAGTGGCACGCATTTTTGTTAACACCAAGAAGTGAAGATCTGCACTACACGTGATGGTAAGCGTAGTGCATTCCAGAGAACCAGCGGGCACAGACAAACAATGAGTTTATCGGTAGTCAACAGAGTCATGCCGGCCTGTATTAATTCTTTCCTCTACGGACAGGTAAGAAGCTAATCGAGGAGTCTCATGCAAGCCTCGTCATTAAAAAAATGTGTTTAGGTACTCTCATTAGTCGTAATCAGCATGCCATCATGCAAAATATATTTTGCAAGTAAACCTGTTAATCATCATGTTATGACATGTGGGTACAGTATCTACGAGGGATGTTGTCCCACATAATAAAAACTCAGACCAAAAACTAATATCGATAAAAAAACTGATTTATTCCAATAGAAAAAAAATAACACCCAAAAGTCACACACATGGCTCAGACAGTAAGATACGAGTATTGTGTTGTGGGTATTGAGAGACTTTTTCTGTGTCTCACAACACCTAAACCCGAAACAAATATTTGTGGACCAGACTAATATATATCTCAGTGTTGGCATCGAACCCGCAGCCTCACATTTCAATCACGTATTTTCCCACTACGCCACAGACGCAATCAAACACATAAACGATCGGCAAGTGTTTTAATCAAACTCCTGAATCTGATAATATTAAAAAGCTAACGAGATGAAGTTATCTGTAGTGCGCTTGTACAGAATGTTCCAAATTAATCGAGTATCACGCGAGACGTAGACATGTCAACTTGACACGCCGTGGCGGGTTCAACGACACTGCCCCTTTCAAATATTTTGAAGTATGAGCCACTATTGGCAGTACTGGCAAATATTTATACGTAGACGTCCATGAACCGTGTGAGAATATATGGCATTGTTTTGTTAGATTTTTCGAACTTGTCAATGGTCTTATGTCTTGTCGTATTAAATCCTTAGATTATTTCTGCATTTTCATCCGGGTTTTATTCGTTTTATTAATAGGTGATTATGCTAGGTGGTAGGTCTCTCGTAAGCGAGAGGCTGTCTGTGTTACCAGCGCTTTGTTTATGTCCACCGCCAAGTTGCGGTATGTAGACGCAGTTATGTTTCGGTTTGAAAGACTCATTTGAAGTTGTTTTTTGAAAGACATATTTCGTTTGAAAGCCGTGAAATGACTGGGCATTATGAGACTAATATTTTTTGTTTCGAGGTGAACCAAAGCTAACTTCATCTGCATATGATACACTCTGCTGATAAACGGACGAGGCAATGGCGAAACTTAGTTCCCGTTGCGTGGTGTTGGGGCCAAATGGCGAGTCTCCCCACATAATACAAAATCCACTGTTAAACCATAATGGGCCGGTGGACCCTGGCATTAAGCCAGGGTAACCATGCAGAAAGAAAAAATAAAGTCTCGGGTGATGAGCCGTGCCATGCAATGCAATGCCATGCATGCTTTGTAAGTCAAGTTTCTGATTGGTGTTGAATCTGTGTATGGCAGGCGTGATTCTTACCATCAGGCAAGCGACTTACTCATCTTGTCATAATCGCTAATAAAAAAAATGGCATATAAAATATTTTAATCTTAACACATGAAAGTAAATAATTATTACTTACTTCTTATTTAAAGTCCTTGGAATAGTTATAACGTATTATTATGTGTACACTGTGCATTGAATGGCTTCCCGTAATGTTTTCTTCCGTCTAGAACAGTGCTGCCGTACATATTACTGGGATTATAAAATGTACTAATCTATTTAAAATAGGCCGAGGTGTAGATTGACAGAGCTGATTCATGAGCAAAAATGGATTAAGCTGGAGTTAAGTCGTTAAGTATTTATAAAAAAGAGAAAAATAATACAGTAAAAAAATCAATATCACCTCTTTGTTGTAGTGACAAACATACAATGAAAATCACGTATGAATTACCTAGGGTTGGAATTCGTGGAATGCGAAACATTGATGTACTAGTTGCTCCTATGCCTGCTACTTTAGAGATAGGCGTGACCTTATAATAAATATAATCAAGAATAGGACAAACAAATCTACTCCATGGCGTCTGCGCCCTATTTAACCTATTTCCAAAACAAACATCCATTGTACATACTACATAAGGCCGTGTAAAACGGTCAGTTGGACACACTAATAATTATGGTAGGATTTTTTTTGTAAACTATCATTTTCCTATTACTCATACATAATTTATTGCATAGTAGTAGGTACTTTTTATTTACACAATTGTATATATAACCTATTGTGGTATCTAGGTTGTTATTTTTGTGAAAATTTACTAAACCGACCCCATTAGCTCAACTGTTATATTCGCAAAGTGGAATTTTAATGTTGTGATGAACGAGTGATGACTAAGTAGCTATTCGCTATGCTTCTTTCTTCTCCTTGCTGTAGCAAATTGTACATATTACTTCTTATTGGATTAATTTCCTTGTCAGCCGTCATTTCGGCATTCGTTGCCTCTTATAGTCTTCTCTCATTTAATCCATCCTTTTATGGTCCTCTGAAATTACTTTTAATTAAATATTCTAGTTGTTAAAAGACTCAGCCATTTGCGTAAGAATAAACCTAAATGTTAATTTGTCCTTAATTTAAATTAAAATAATTTAACATCAACCAAACCTGTGTTCATACTGCAGACAAGTATTAATTAATTAATTATGGATATCATGTCCTCTATATCTGAGATTTGCAATGATTTACATTTAAACCTGTCCACAAATTTAGAGATAACCCCAATTTAAATCGCGATAATAGTGTTAAACCGTTTCTTACACCAGACAATCATCGACCTTGTTCTAAAACGTTGCAAATTTGGATGTTTCGTTCACCTTTTTTAAGAAGTTTGCTAATACAATAGAACATGTGAAAGGTCGTCAAGTAACCGTACTAGAAAATAAGGAGTGCTTAACTTTATGATATTTGGAATCGCATGCTAGGCACAGACAAAAGCGGTCATCGGGACAGATCTCAAATTATTTAATACTGGCAATATATCGTACTTTGATAGTGTGCTCGATTAATTTGAATGTGCCATACGCTTGATAATTAAAACGCAATTCAAGAATTTATCAGTATCTTAAAAGTTTCAGACCATATTTTCAACAAAAATTGTATGCCGCGTTACAAAAATAATGAGCCGTTAATAGTCGATAAGTAGCGTTTCAATATATGGGTGTTAATTTGTTAAAATTAGTTTCAGAAATTTTTATATCTATGTTAAATTCTAAATTATTGAAAACAAACTCAAACAGAAACCAATGGTCATGAAATTATCCAAAATAAATAACAATATCAAATAGAACTTAAACATCAACTGCATTGCAGATAAAGATAACGTCATTTTGTTTTCATTCCATTTGATTGCATACTCTTGATATAATTTGATAGTCTTTATACAGACCGATTGCAATGCTTAGATCAGTATTCCAATGAACTTGTTGAATGTTGCGGCACGAGACATCTAAGAATTTAAGTTCAAGGTTACTCTAATGTTTATCAAGTTGCTTTGATTGGTTCTTCTACTTGATTACGCTTAACTTGGTTTAGTATTGAAATAAAAATCGAATTCTCAAATCACTTTACAATAAATAGTTGGGCTATTGATGATTCATATTGAGTGATAGAGCCACGCTGTAGACTGTTTTGTCTACAGCATGAATGGCTGACTCGACCCGGTCGTTACCACTGTCTCACAGAAAACCGACGTAAAGTAGCGGCTTGATGCTGCGTTTCGTACGGTGAGTGAGATATCCGGAAGCCCAAATCCCCTCCCCTTCCCAACCCGTAATTATGCCTTTTCTTTAAGGTCGGCAACGCGCCCATGATTCTTCTGGTTGTGGGCGTACATAGGCGGTGAAGATCACTTACCATCAGGGACCCACTTGCTCGTTCCTATGCTATAAAAAAATATATAGGTTTAAGACCCCATGACCTCAACTAGCATTTGAGAAAAACTCCAGGATGTCTAGATGAACACACTGAAGGAGACAAAAATCGCTAACAATTATTTAAATGAGGAAGGTTAATCCGTTAATCCTCCGCGTGTATTTTCGTACTATTTTAAAGACACATGCCAGGATTATAATAAAAATTCAAGTTCAAGACAAGCTATACTCCCAGTTGTACTCCCTAATTTTAAGAGTTTAGTTATTATGATATTCTTTTTATTATTTACTATAAATAGACATTTTATCACGTCATTAAATTAACGAAACATTTGAATTGCCTTGCACAATGTTTTATAACCTAAAATAAGTTATTATGTTTTTTTTTGAACCAGTCAACCGAATAAAGCCAGTGTACCCAACCACTTCTTTCAAATGTTAAACATCAAACATCTATTCAATAGCTAATTACGTACCATTTGTAAAGAGCTCGTAAAGTATAGGATCAAAGTGACCATTTCCGGATTCCACTTGTACAATCGTAGAAAGGTGGCATAGAAAAGGGTTATACTCACACAGAGTCCTTTGTGCTTATTAAACAGTGCTTCAGTTTACTAAATTAACACTATTATCTATTTCCGATGGGTTAGGACGTGGTTACTAGGTTTCAAACTGTATAAACTTTGTATTAAAATTAGGATTTTTACTAAAGGCTTTTGAGTCTTCAAACTCGGTCACCATCTTTGATTAAGAATTATAAATAAATACACCTAACAATCATACATATAGTCTCGACCCCACACTAGGTTAAATCTGTATCGTGGGTATCAGGAACTTGCGACGAACTTGGGACTAGCGGTCCCACAACACCCACGCAAACACTCGAAACAAATATTTATGGTTCACACAAACATTTGTCTCAGTGCCGAACCCGTGGCGTCTCGCTTCACAACCGGCTTCCGTCTACTGTGCCACGGAGGCTAACAATAGTGTATAATGATAATAAGTAATTAAATTAAAAGAAGCTTTAAAGATTTATCGTCTGAATACTCATCAGTCAAAACATTGGGAATATTCACATTCATTGAAATTTTAAATAAAACTAATTTAAACGGATTTTATAGCGGTTTTATATTAATTTTGATCCCGACGTTTCAGCCTTCGTGGTCACGGGGTGGACTGAACATTAGTCTTATTTCAATGTGTATTTGGGAACGTGAATACACGTTAATTGAAATTTTAAATAAAACTAATTTAAACGGATTTTATAGCGGTTTTTTATGAATTGATCCCGACGTTTCAGCCTTCGCGGTCAAGGGGTGGACTGAGGATTAGTCTTATTTCAATGTGTATTCGAGTAAACATAAGAAATCATTATGAAATTTTAAAGTTAAATTGAAAACACGATTCCCCAAATAACCTCAAAAAATTAGAAGAAAATACAGATAATTTGACCCATTAAAAACGTAGCACAGTTCACACACACAACTTTAAAAAACAATAATCGAGACATATAACATTTAATTAGATTAATTCCGATCCGATAAGAAACTACGATAAAACGAGAACTGCGCTTGTAGTGTGAACATTTTGTTCCAGTTATGCTAACACTAATTGATTTTTAATACTTCAATGAAATTAACATCAAAGCTGTTTAGAAGGGGTTAGAACATTGAGAACATAATAGAAATCTAATAAAAATATTTGGCATATTTATATTTGGCACCGAAATCTCTGTACTTAATACACACTTGTCGATTAAAATTATCTATATATAGACTAATATCAATAAAATTATTATAATAGCAAAGCTCAGTAATCGAGCTAGTGGGTCATCTAATGGTAAGTGATCTCCACCTTCCAAGAATATCCACAATACCACAAGAATCAGGGATGAGTTGCTACAGGAAAGAAATGGGGCAGGGTAATTTGGGCCTCCGGTAATTTCACTCATCGTATGAGATGTTAACTAGGTTGTAGGTCCCTCGTATGCGAGGGTCCTACCATTACTGCTTTGTCTATTTTTTTATTTGCGGAATGTAGGCACTGGTCTAAGATCCCGCGGAACATTGACCTTCACCCATCTGTTTACCGGATGAAACATATATTTTCGGGTATAAAATGTGTTGCTGATCACATACCAATAGGGTTGCCTAAAATAATATGGTCAAGGATATGATTAATTAAAATTTGAAAAAAATATTTTTTTTTATAATTTCACTGATCTGTTTACCAAAAAAATGAACCTTCAATGAAAAGTGTACAATGTATACTACCTGAAAAAGCTAGGTTGCCTACCTTTTTCTGGGCACTACTACCGGGTTGCCGTGTGCAAAGAGGTAACAAAAAAGTGGTAATTGCGCTCATCTGCTTTCCGCTTCAAAAGTATATTAAAATGAAGGAAATTTCATTGCGAATTCAGTAATATAGGGTTGCCTATGAAAATCTGTTCATGGATAAGGGTTGCCTGGCTTTGAAATCCGAAAATCGGAGCAAGTTAGAGATGAGTTTGTTTCGCCAGGTCTTCTCAGGAAGGGTTGCCTTTGGATCTGGTGGTAGTTTTAAAACAACAATCTGGAGATACACATGATACGTATTAATCTGCCTTATAACTAATTATAGGTATATCTATAAAAGGCTTTGTATTTCCGCAAATAATTTGGATTGAAAGACCGGACCAAAAACAAGCCCACTGAATTTGTCTAGCTGGATCATCTCAGGGCTGGGTCGCGCCGCGTTGCATCCAGGGGTAAAGGAAGCCCACTTGAGTTTGTTTCGCCGGGTCTGCTCAAGAGGGGTCTTTTTTGGATCCGCTGGTAGTTTTAAAACACGTGCCGTTTTGATAATGCGTATGGTCCATATCGACGACCCTCCCCAATATATAACGATTCTGGACTATTCCATAGTAAAAATATGGAAAAATAACAATAATAAATAGATTTAGTGTAATTGCCGAGTGTTTTTTGAAGATGCTATGTATGTATGTATACATTAGTTGATACTGATTTCTATATATAAGTTTCTTTTACTTTTGTACTGACTTGTCATAAGCGCTATTTCAATTGCCTACATGATTAATAAACGATTTTATTTCATTTCATGAACGAGAGAGAAGCATTGCGCGTACAGTCTACAGTAGACTACGCATGCGCACTCTCTTCCATTGTACAGATTCATAGCACGCATCTGATGAACTGCGTCCTCCTCTATTGCATCACATAGTACGATTTCGATTTTTGGATTTCAAAGCCAGGCAACCCTTATCCATGAACAGATTTTCATAGGCAACCCTATATTACTGAATTCGCAATTAAATTTCCTTCATTTTAATATACTTTTGAAGCGGAAAGCAGATGAGCGCAATTACCACCTTTTTTGTTACCCCTTTGCACACGGCAACCCGGTAGTAGTGCCCAGAAAAAGGTAGGCAACCTAGCTTTTTCAGGTGGTATACATTGTACACTTTTCATTGAAGGTTCATTTTTTTGGTAAACAGATCAGTGAAATTATAAAAAATTTTTTTTTTTTCAAATTCTAATTAATCATATCCTTGACCATATTCTTCCGGCAACCCTATTGGTATGTGACCAGCAACACATTTTATACCCGAAAATATATGTTTCATCCGCTAAACAGATGGGTGAAGGTCGATGTTAGGTGGGATCCCCTACTACACTGTTTTATTTCGGTTCGAATGACATTGATGCCAGTGAAATTATTGGACATTGTGAGACTTAATATCTTAAGTAACGGGGTGACAAGCGCTTTTTAATGCCAAGATATATGTGGTGTTGCTTCTGTTTATGGGCAGGCGTGGCGCTTGCCATCACGCCAAGTACCAGCTCATCATTCAAGCTAATAAAAAAGGTAATACGTAACAGCGAGCAGCTACTTCCCGTCGGTTTTCTGTCAGACATTGTTAATAACTCGGTCGAGCCGGTTTATAATTGCTGCAGGCAAAAATGTCCACAGCGTGGCTCTACCACACATCTACGACCTTACCTAACTTTATAAACTCGTATAAAAGCGTGTGTATGTAAGCTTATGTGTTATTTGGTTTAGGACTACATCATATTTTATTCAAATATATCAATGGTCTTCATATTTCGTCTTGTATATGGTTCAGAACATCCCTCCAATTACTGAATTTATTCTCTTTGTTTCTCTTTAATCAAGTAATTATATAAGCACTTCTCACGTACTGCATAAAACCATTCAAACCCGTCCACAGCTAAGTGTTATCTCAGAGCCATTAATCAACACTTACACTAACCCTGTAATAATTATAATTAATAATTTTATCACCTATAGCGGGCCGATGCGACCGTTGCGTCTGCGCCACTTGACACTAGACGCAGACGCTTAATGGGAACCGATTTATCAGAGATAATTAATATTTCCCTGTATGTATGGTTGATTTAATCTTTGTGAGGGTTAATTTAGAAATATTGCGCCAAATGTGAAGTTTTAGTATTGTTTTTTATTTAATTGAATGACGAGACGAGCAAGTCGCTCGCCTGATGGTAAGCGTCTCTTTAGGGTTTTTTTTATATAAACGATGTCGTAGAAATTCTATTATTTTACGCCTCGTCGCGCCGCGCCGTCTGCCTGTTTATTTGTCTTTTTACGGAATCTGTTTTATTACAGCTATCTTAATAATAAAAAAAAGGTTTAAATTTAAGGGTGTGGTCACGGAATCCTCAAGGATTCAAGTCCAACTCCCACTTGACCGGTTTTTATGTATTTTTACTAACAGTATAGTAGGTGTGTAGGTGGTAGGCCTCTCCTATGCAAAAGTCTGTTAGAGTTGGTACCACCGCTTTGTCTATTTCTGCCATCAATGATCAGTGTGTAAGCACTGTTGCATTTAGTTTGAAACACATGAAAGCCAGAAAAATCACTGGGCATTAAACCATAAGCATAGGCATAAGCAGGCATAAGACCTAACAACTACGTTTCGGGATGACGAACACTGTCCAGTGCCATGCAGTGCTTTTTATCTCAAAGTATTGTGTGATACTTTAACTGTTTAAGGGCAGGCGTGGCGCTTACATGACGAGTGACCGGTTCGTTTCGTCATTCGAACTAAAATACATTCGACAGTTGCAATTAAAATTACAAAGTTCGACATAAATTATGGCAAATTTCCGGTTTGTATAGTCGTATGTTTGGCGCTATGGCCTCATGTTGTATTCACGTTAATTATTTTATCATGTCGTAAACGTCGCCTTAAATCATATGTATCTTTACTACATGTCAATCTATGTGTTAATTTTTAAACGAGCAATGTTTTCAACGCTAAATCGGTTATAGCCTAGGATCCGGCAGTAGAATCTCTACGTTCATGACGTAGATGCTCAAGCTCAAATTTCTACATTCATTTTCGAATAGGACAATACATTGATCATAGGGTGCCAGTCAAAAAGTGCCCGCATATTTTTTTTTTTTTAAATATAATTACATTTTGGGAAAAAAAATTGTTCATGGTGTAGTTAAATAAAACATTGTTCCTATTACACAGCTATGTATGTAGAGAATTCAAAAAACCATAGTTGCCGTACAAAAAAGTATTACCTGTTTACACCTGGCTGCCAAGTAGTTGCGGCCGAGTAGGCAACGGCACCCATAGTTTTTTGAATTCTCTACATACATAGCTGTGTAATAGGAACAATGTTTTATTTAATTACTACACCATGAACGAAATTTTTTCCCAAAATGTAAATATTAAAAAAAAAAAAAATTATGCGGGCACTTTTTGACTGGCACCCTATGATCAATGTATTGTCCTATTCGAAATGAATGTAGAAATTTGAGCTTGAGCATCTACGTCATGAACGTAGAGATTCTACTGCCGGATCTCGTGCTATTACCACTGTATTAGTGCGTACAGATAGAACGGTTCATTTTTGCACGTTTTGCTATGTGTGCGTAAAATAAATACACCCAACAGTCACACTCATAGACCCCACAGTGAGATACGAGTCTACGTATATTATAAAGAGGAAATATTTAATTGTTTGTTTGCATTGAATAGGCTCTGAAACTACTAGACCGATTTAAAAAATTATTTCACCATTAGAACCCTACATTATCCCTGATGAACATAGGCGATAGCGATAATATAACGGTGCAGAATTTCACGCGAGCGGAGCCGCGAGTGAATGGTAGTGTAAAATAAATTATACGAATGAGGAATACAACAAGTTTGTACATGACTTATGACTATAAGCAGTAGAATCGCGCAGTGAACAATTTTATCTACAGCAAGAATCGGTCAACTCGGCCGGGTTGTTACACAGTCTAACAGAAAACCGATGTAAAGCGGGTTAGCAAGCTGATAGACTTGCTGAAGCGTTCGTACGGTGAGTAAAATATCAGGAGGCGCAAATCCCTCCGCTTCTTCCTAATCCCCCAACTACTTCTTTCCTTTCGTTAGTTTTTCTTCTGGTATTGTCGGCATATATGGGCAATGAAGATCACTTCTAATCAGGTGCCCCATTAATGTGTTTGCCACCCTCTATTATAAAAAAAAAGATACGTACGTCTTACGGCGAGTAAAATATCAGGAGGCGCAAATCCCTCCGCTTCTTGATAATCCCCTAACCACTGGTTTTCTTTCGTCAGTCATTTATCTGGTATTGTTGGCGTATATGGGCGATGAAGATCACCTTCCCATCAGGTGCCTCACTCGTTTGTTTGCCATACTCTGTTATAAATAAAGATGTCACCAGAATCTGATAATAAATCAGTTGGTTATTTACGGAGTATTTTATTTTATTTTCACATTAAATAGATATACAGCTAGATTACAAAATATATATCATAATAGTACAACAAAATAAGCCAGTTACAAATAGCCATTCACAATTAGGATTTCATTCATTTTATTTCATTAGTTAAACCTGCGAATTTGTTATCATCATAAACATTTATGTTATTTTTTATGTTTTTGTCATAAAAGAGAATTGAAAGTTCGTTTGTATATATTTTGTTCATTTATTACAAAAATAAATTGACTTAATTGCAGGATCACAGTGAATATACATATTTCATATTGGATCACACGTCACATTTAAATAAAAGTATATGGTATAGCAATTTTCTAAGTTATTAACAATCAGCCAAACAAGTTTGATTTATAAGACAAGTATCTTACATTAGTTGAACATATAGGTAGGTATTTTTTATACAACATTCATTACCACATGGACATAACATATCATTTATAACAAAAAAAACACGATGTAATATAACACTTTTCGCTTAAGAGAACAAAAAGCATGTGAAAAACTTGATTGAGTTATTGACAGCAACATAGGAATTGACATTTTCACATATATTTTACTAACTTTTGCCCGCTGCTCCGCCCGCATGTCTTTCGTACGTTAAAAATTAAACATAGAAATAACCAGTTTAGACTAGGTGCTATTGACATCTTTATATAAAATGAAGTCGCTTCCGCTGTCTGTTCGCATAGATCTTTTAAACTATTCATCGGATTTTAATGCATTGATGATGAAATGCATGATTTTCAGCAATATGTAGATAGAGTAATTCATGAGTTTTATATGTATAATTGATACCTATTATAGTACAGAAAAATTGGTGTGTGTCGTGGGACACCAGGTAGGAACGAAGTTCCTTCGGCTAATGTACAATCGACACAAATTGCAAAAAATTCAAATTATCAACTAAAATAACAAAATATGTCTCTTTATTTTTGTTTGACAACATAAAATTACATAGAAATAGAATAGAAAAATAGAAATAAAAAAAAGACGTGTGGCGCTCGGAGACTGCCGCGGTAAAGCTATTGTATAGCATTTTTTATCAACTTATGTAATTATAAATAATAACGAGCTAGCGTAATCTTTTAAAAATCGAAGGAGTATTTTTATATACTTCAATTATAACTGGCTGAATGAATTTCATTTTAAATATGTCTCTTTATTTTTGTTTGACAACATAAAATTACATAGAAATGACTGACATTAAAATTGACACATTGACTGTCGCGCCTGCGCACGTCTCATTTAACGCTTTTATTCCACGCATTTTTTCCACGCATTTTTTCCACGCATTTTTCTTACGGTTTTACTATCACATTTTTTTCAGTTCGGTCACGCAGCGAAATCCCTATCCCCTCCAAGCCTGCCGTAAGGAACTTCGTTCCAAAAAGTCGTCATTTTTCTAAACTACACTAATTGGACCAGTTACATGTGCGCGGATGAAACCGCGAGGGACAATTAGTTTAACTATAAATTATTTACAGAAAGCACCAACCCAAAACAAAAACTCATCAAATATTTTCAACAAATTTTATTCAGGGCTAATATTGAGAATTCCTATAGTTTATAATAACTTAATAGGTATTCCAAACTCTGCCTAAGGCGAAGCCTGACAGCGAAAACAATTCATAAAGCATCTAATATCTCTAGTTTAAAGGAATTTACCACGCTTCAGGCACAACGCTCTTTTACTAGTTGCTGACAAAATAATATATTATCTTATTGATAATTATTAAAATTTTAAAAACAACACTCATATCTAAATCTATACATATATAATGACTTGTTCTGATTGACTGAATGATTCATTAAGCCAGCGCCTAAACCGACCGAAGCCTAAACTTTTATGTCGTAAGCATAACTAAGGAACGATTTCTGGATATGTCATCCCTAAGAAAGTAAAATAAGGGATGAACGGTTGTATGGAAGTATTCCGGAAATATGGCGATGCAGAATTTTATAAGCATACAATCAGAACGCATTGATTGAAAAATATGTAACACACTAAATATCCTACACCGTGTAGACTGTAGACCATCTATACTTATAAAATAACATATCCTGACTGACTGACTGATTCATCATCTCCAAGCGCAAACTATCAAGGCTACAAGCATGAAATTCGGACTGTATATTCTTTTTGTTATGTAGGCACTCACTAAGAAAGGATTTGAGAAAATTCCACCCCAAAGGGGTCAAAATAGGGGATGATAATATGTATGAAAGTCCGCCATTTCGAAAATTACATAAACAAAATTTTGTATTTCGGTTATTGTCGTAAAACAAATAAATACGTGTTTCAGGAATTTTGGAAATTGTATTTAATAAGGGATGAAAAAGGGGGTGAAAGTAAATGCGAAAGTTAGTTTGTTTGTTACGCTTTCACGCCTAAATCACTAAACCGATTTTGTTGAATTTATTTACAGAGACAGATGGGACCCTGGTGACGGTTACAGGCTACTTTTATCCCGGAAAATGCTGTTCACGCGGGCGGAGCCGCGAGCAAAAGCTAGTTAAAATATAAAGTTATAATATATATTTGAGAACACAGTGATTATGTAAAGGTCATGAGACATGCTGTTATATCTTGGCCTTTCTAAAAGTCCACTTCTAGTTAACATCATAAATGTTCCACTATTAATATGTGTAGTAGGTTGTTTATTAATTTGTGGTAGATCAAAATAATATGAACACCACTTTTTACAACAATGAATTTTTAATTTTAGCGGTAATGTTATTTTGAAAATAACCCTTGGCTCGTAAGTCACATAAGCAAGTAAATTAATAACGATGAATACCACTTAAATGTATTAAAATCTTTGTCCTTCTTTCTGCCTAACGTTATCGCGGCTTAATGCCAGGGTCCGCCTTGCCATCATGATCTTGCCATGATGCCAAGTGGATTTGATAGTATGTGAAACGACCCGTCGTTTAACCCCCAAATTCAAAACGAGAACCAAGTTTCGCCATTGCCCCATCAAATCAGCAAAGTATACCACGTGCAGGTGAGGTTGGCTTTTAGGGCTTAAATTTTCGTGGCCCACTTACACTCCAACATACACTTTAAACATATTAAAGTAACAGTGGTAAATCTGAAATGGATATAAAGGCAAATGAACTCAAAAGCGATGATGCAATACACCAAAAACTAGCAGAGAATAGATCTACTGACAACAATGTATTGTATCTATTAGTGGTACAGGAAATAGAATCAATTGCCTAAACCGCCACAGTAGCATTTGTCAAGTCGGCCATTGTCAGTATTTGGATACCGAGATTCAATTAACTTTATCGCGATTTGTAATTATGAGACTGCGTGCTAAAGTACGTATACGGAAAAATGCAAAAACAAGTTGCAAAATTTATTAGAAAAATATATTTAAAGATACGTTTACCATTAGTGGTTGAACTTAGATATCTGATTGCGTATTTTAAAACTATGATTGTGTTGGTATTCATTACAACTATAATAGAATATTAGCAAGATTCGTCGACTATATTGATTAAAATAAAGTTATGGAAAATTTAATCGATTTTGTTTTGACAACTAATCATCAATAATCGGACTTCCTGGAAAACCCACACAAAATAAACGACGCCATAAACAACATTAAGTTCTGGTATTTCGATGTTAGTGCGAGAATTTCTCCGTTAAGTTGGGAAAGAGTTTACTTGCGGCACTGGTTCATTCTAGTGACACAGAATTTACCGGGCCCGTTTCAGACCCGGATCGCCCACTAGATCGTCTACCATTCATAAAATATCGACCACGCAATTACGCAAGTTACATTAACACTGCGTAACAGTGTCTAGAATTAAAACTCGTTCATTAAGATAACAGAAACAGGGAGTTATTCTAGACATAAGGATGTTATATCACAGCTAGTTAGTGGTTACAGATTTATAGTCCTATCTAACTAGAGAGCAGCATATTTACAAAATCAAACAAACATTCGTTCAATATGATGTCTTGGACCGGAGCTTGAATATTTGAATACCATTACACATTCCATTTACATGTATCTCAAATTTAACACTCAAAGGGAAGCCCGAGTGTAAAGTCCCAGCATCAACAATAGAAGCAAATTAACGTTTACAAATGTTAAACAGCATCGTAATTTTGTTATGATAATTACGTTGGAACTTATACATTCATAAATATTATTTAGTGCCGCGGGATGCCGTTTAACTCGATGGTAAGTATTGAGTCTATAAAATAAATCTTCAAAGACAATGCCCAAAGGCATCGGATGACAGAATCGGATCTATTTACAATGGCATGTCGATTTTATAGCTAAATGGCTCCATTATAAATCATAATTAAATCTCAGCAGACTTGTATGGTTGAGACGATCCGAATAAGTAATTAGAAATGATAATCAACCCCGAGTTGTGGTCTAAAATTAATGCTGAACAAAAATTATGTTAATTTGTTGAACGTGATACAGATACATATTGTATATTTTATTAATGGTCTTCCAGTTTAAGCAATTAAATTAATGCAAAAATTCATGATAAGAATTCCAAATGTCGCGGTAGATGTTCGATCACATAAATCTGCTTACGGTTACATTAGCATGATTATAGGGTATCATCAAATTTTATATTTCAATGTGGAGCTCACGTTGTCTATTAAATTTAAAAATGGTTAGAACTGATAGAGTAAATACTCTAATGTGCATGTTGCTTTTGTTTTATTTTGTTGGCTTGAATGGTGAGATGAGCATATAGCTCATCTGATTGTAGGCGCCATGCTTACCCATAAACAGAAGCAACACCACTCAGAAGTTTATAGTATTCCTCGAGCCGAATACTCAATTCAAACATACATACGCACTCGTCCTTGTAATCCCCGAAGGGGTAGGCAGAGGTCTATCCAGTATACACACATTTCGCCGAGCGTATTTCCGTCCCATGATGTGATAGGGGGTGAGCTTATAGCCACACCGGGAGCACTTCCAAACTCTGCGCTGTTACTAAGTATATCATGATGGAAAAATTCAATATCACTGTTATAATTCAAACAGTGTTGACTAAAACTACTATATTAACTAAGGGAAAATCTGAACAAGATAACAATTATTTTACGATACTCACATTATGACCATGAAGAACAGAAGATTCCGTTGAAGAAACATGTTGGAACAGTTTAACACAAGATCACAGTGATATCACTTAAAAAAAAAGTTTTCAAGAGTAAAAATTTAATTTAGTCACGCCGAAGCACTAGAAACAGTTGATTGATCGTCCGTGAACTGTCGATGAAACCAACGTTTCATTTTACGTGACGCCAATGCTGGTCATCTTCCGGTTGTCATGTCATTTCTGAAACAAATTATATTTTTAGTATGCTATCAATATCAAAAGAGGGTCGAAGACATTGGGATTATTCTAAACTTATACGACGACTTATCAGGTCACTCACCTGATGGTAAGTGCTACGTCTGACCATGAACAGTAGTAATAATCCTCAGAACTTTTAATTATAAAGTACTGCATAGCACTGCACTTATCACCCGAGACATTAGCTATTAAGTCTCATAATTATATTTTTAGTATGCTATCAATTTCAAAAGACGGTCGAAGACATTAAGATTCTTCTAAACTTATACGAAGATGAGGCGCGCAGGTCACTCACCTGATGGTAAGTGTTATGTCTGACCATAAACAGTAGTAACCTCCTCAGAACTTTTTATTATAAAGTACTGCACTTATCAGCCGAGACATTAGCTATTAAGTCTCATAATGCATTGACTTCAATGTTCTTCAAACCGGAACAGAGCGATAGGTAAATATAATGTATTTGGTATATAAGTTTAGACTACAAAACAAGGTGGTAGGTCCCTCGTATGCGAGAGGCCGTCTGGGTTGGTACCACCGCTTTGTCTATATCTGCCGCCAAGCAATAGTGTGTAGGCACTGTTGTGTTTCGGTTTGAAGGACATTGAAGCTAGTGAAATTATTGGGCATTATGATATTAACATCTTGTCTCGGGTGACGAACGCAGTTCAGTGCTATGCAGTGCTTTGTAATTCAAAGTTATGTGTGGTGTTGCTTCTGTTTATGGGCAGGCGTGGCGCTTACCATCAGGCGAGCGCTTTGCTCGTCTCGTCATTCAATCAAATCAAAAAAAAAAAAAACTCGTTTGTAAATACCTTTTTTATTTTTTATAGCATAGGCCGGCAAACGAGCAAGTGGGTCACCTGATGGTAAGTGATCTCCACCGACCATGTACGCCCACCACCAGAAGAATCATGGGCGCGTTGCCGACCTTAAAGGAAAGGGATAATTAGGGATCAGGATGGGAAGGGGATTTGGGCTTCCGGATATCCCACTCACCGTACGAAACGCAGCAGCAAGCCGCTACTTTACGTCGGTTTTCTGTGAAACAGTGGTAACGACCCGGTCGAGCCAGCCCATTCATGCTGTAGACAAAACAGTCTACAGCGTGGCCACTCAAATACTCAAATACCTAATACCTAATATTCAATTACATTATTTCATGAGAAACTATAAAAATCTGGTCTAGTTTATAAAACAAATCTTCCTCTACCCATCGAAATTTGTCATAAAATCATCAAATATAAATATGACCCTCGGAGTAATAAAAATGCATAGGTTTGTCTTTAGCAATTGTTGATTAGATCTAAACAATCCATGAATGGGATTATATTTCGGAGAATGCCAATACATTTCTACCATATGAAGAAGAAATATGAAGAAGGAAGAAGCAATTATGTATATCAATAAAAATAATCTTATAGAAACATACATCAACTCAATAACATTATAGCCAGAATTATTGTATTTTTGATTTGATGAACATAATTTTATTGGAATACCACTAAGCTCGTCACTGCAGTAATAAATTTAGGATCCAATTATGAATGGCAATGTGTCAGAACTAGTTACACAATAGAGCCATAGTCGGAACATAATCTTTAACTTCGATGAATGCATTTACAAGCGTTTGATATTTAATCTTAATAGATTAACGATAAATGAAAAATACAAACTTCAAATGTATAGTTAAACGTAGGTATAAATTCAGAATAACACATTTAAACCATACTTAATTATAATTGAAAGCAATTTTATGCACATAAAACCATTTTATTATACTAACACGATATAAGAAATATGTCGATTATTCGAACGCAATAATCACAGTATGTGAGCGCGTGTCGGGAAGTGCCAGCTAAATATAGAAAAAAGTTTCGACAACGGGCAATGATCGATCAATTTCTGACGTAAAACAAATAACACAGTTCATAAATCGTGCATCTATATAAAGCGCGAGGTTTTAGATAGACTAAATGGTGGACCGAAATGTGAGCTTTGGTATTTTACATGAGGAACTGATAGAACTGATGAAGTTTGGTGCAAGACTCCATATTCGAGTAACGTAGTCAAATTAATATCATAAAGGTATTACTAGAAATTTATTTTTGGAAACATTCATATACTGGCCAGAAGTGTCCGCACTGATGACAAGGTTTCAATGCGCAGAGTACGTGGTTCACTCATTTGTGAGAGCAGCAAATTATCGCAACCAAATATAGGGACAAAATTATTAAAGATAAATTTTAGGAAAAGAAAATAAAGTAACTAGCCGAGTCGTAATGCCAATTTCAATCATTGTTGTTTCACAAATAATACCTAAAAATAACGGCCTTATCCAAACTAGTCTTGAAACCAACGCGGTTGTTTTTCGTCGAATAGTTTCATTCTATTTAAATAGTTTACGCTAAATAAAAACTTAACCGCACTATAATTGCTTAATAGGAAAGAACGAAAGTGGAACTGATTAATTGATTACTTTTTTGGGTAATTAAAAAGTTGTATAAGAAAAATACTTGAGTATTTAAACAGTGGAACTGAATTTTATTGAACTATTATAAAGTACGTGCCTACGTAACATCGAATCTGAACGATCAATAATAAAAATAACTAAAACAAACACACTGAAGCGTTAAAAATCTTTAAGCTTGTATATAGAGATAATGACAAAAAGTCAAAAGTCGTATTGAAAAGTATCAATAGACTCCAATACAATGCATCATGGTACATTGTCGTCAAACATGCTTCTATGAGTCTCAATAAGAACCAACACAAGTAGCTAGTGCCGGTAAAAGATAATTAATGATTTTGTGGCTCGTTCCTCGGATTCTTCTTGTACTTTATTAGCTACAACACAAAGCGTGTAGAAACTAAAAGTTGTTTCATGTTAGATGTAATGAAGTTAACTATTTTTTTCCTTATTCTCATTATTGCTTTGAGTATAATGCTTGAAAGTACATAGTTATTTCAAGTTTCTTTTATATTACTGCCGAATTCAGTTCTCGATGTGTTTGAGAGTTAATCGCGTTATTAAATATAAATTTATTTTTTAACAAGTACGAATTACAAACTCTAAGCTACTGGTGGATAGTATTTGTTTGGTATTTTCTTTTCAAGAAAAGTTATGTCATGTCATGTATAGTATGACGACGTGTATGATGTTCAGTTTTATATTGTTTTTTTTATATTTCCGATTTCTAAAGTACTGAAAACATTTCTCAGTCTTATAATGTGAAACATGCTACGTATCGAGGCAAAATTCTTGGCGAAAACTACACATACATTAATTAAGAACCATATCACATAAAACAAGATTAACCACAGCTCGATCAGTCGCATACACAAAACAGACTATTGGAGTTGGCAGGTGATCTTCGCTAAGTTAATGGCACAGTGAACATTCTATTCCTGAAGTCGGTTAGTAACAGAGCTAGCGAAATTGCTTCCATTTTCTACCATTACATCTGGGTGGTCAGTTTCCATTTGCATTTTCTTATCAAACTTGTGCTTGTCTAAAACAGCTTTTGCATATATTTCCAAGCAATATAATAAATCTTAGAAGTTTGCACAATCGAAAGACAACTAAACTAGTTTAAATAAAATTTACGGAGATTTAGATTGATACTACACTTTCTATTTGGAAATGGATATGATTAAAATATGACATGGTTGCTGACCTATTTCATTTGGTTTAGTCCTCATGTTTATTGGTAGAACATAGCTCGCAATGTTGCAATATATATAAAGAAACAAAGAAGAGAATACTAATAAAATTTATCGACGACACTACATTATCGTCAAGTTATAAAATATATTGTTTCTGTAGAATATGCCTTAAACTTGTTTTGTTCATCAGTCGATTGTTTCCGTAATATTTTATCTGGATGTTGTAAAAATCCGCCTACACGCTTAACGTATATCAACATTTATACATTAAGAACTGATAATTTATGAATTTGGTTATTGTGATCTATTAAATTACATATAATATTTTAAACGTACCGGACGTCTATTGTCGTCCGACGACAAAAAAGGACAAACCAATCAAAAAATATATTAAGTGTCAATGTTGAAGGCAAAAAACGTTATTTACTGGAATGTGGAAACTAGTTATTTAACTTTATGAGATTCTAAGCAGTTTGAGGAAATTGATGATTTTTTTACCTAACCTAACGGAATAACCGTATCTAATAAACCAACATCAAATATTTGGTGTGTTTGAAACGCATTACCATAAGTAGACATTTGTTATGATTTGCGGTTCCTTGAAACTATTTAAAAACTGTAATAGGAATGATAAAGTTTATTTATCGATCACATATATAATATTTTTTCAAAAACATAGCAAGAATAATAAACATAATAAAGCATTAAGTAGTTAAAAGTAACATTAATCTCCAACGTTGCACTTGAATTTCATTTAAATTGTTCGTATTCAAAGAGGCCGAATCGATTTAAAATCTAGTTTACAATAAATTGATTATGATATTTTTCATCCAATGCATAATCAAGAGTAGATCGTTCTTCGCGAGCGCAGTGAAATATAACTTAATTTATTTACTCAGATCTAACTAGATACTGTAGGAAGAAATTCCACTCCCGTAACCTGACCTCTAGGCGGTACAACAAATTAATATTACTGACGTTTCAATTTGTATATTGACACGTTTTTAATCTTCTATCATTGTTTATGAGTTCGGAAGCCCTGTAAAGTTTGTCTTAATAAATTTCTCCCATAGTTTCGAGTTATAGAATAATGCGTGAACATGCTACACCTTCAGTAATGACCATAAATCTTCGGCTGTCAATCAACGTTCGTCTTTTTGTTCTCCGTTTGATCTGTGTATCATCGTGGCGTCGCATTACACATATTAATCTTGTAAGTTATGTTTACACCTTTTGTAAGGAATTGATTTTTTAATTTATTGACTGGTGCCTATTACATTATGAATCTTTTTAGTGTTGTATCAGGAATCGAGAGAGAAATATTTTTATGTTATTAATATTATTATGAATGTATACAGTATACATTTTATTTTCTTAATGTCATATATATATATATATATGAAGTAAATAATGAAGTAAATAAATTACATAGTTATAGTGCGATTTAGCGGTCTAATTAAAGATACGTTCAAGATATTCTGCAGAATTATACCTATGGTACAATTTTGTAATAAATGTGATTATGAAGCTACTACTATGACCAGGGTTTGAATTAATAATGGAGGTTGTCGAAAATATCTTAAAGGATAATAATATACTTTTTAAATACAATGAGTACCACGTCGGTGCTATCATTATAAGAGACGTCGTGGAAAAGCATAATGTAATATAAATAATTTGTTCATGCAAAGGATATGCTATAAATTATATACTAACATAATCATAAATACTATTTTAATGAGCTAAATAAAGAACAATAACATCAATCATTTGGTTTTCAACATGTATGAATAATCAATTGGCGTAACATGCATCTAATGACACGATAATTATTAAAGAATGTAGTTGCAACATTTTCTTCTTTCTTTATTAAAATGTTTTCACCCTGACCGGCATTAGAAGAAATGGTGTCAATCGTTATTGTTACAACAATTGTCCAAGCATACATATACTATAACATCTGCGCAAATAAAGACTGCCATGAACCAATTTACACGTTAAATATACGACTATTTAAAGACAATGGCAGAGTTCCTATTTAAAGTGCTGTGATGTCCGCTAATTACGAATTATTTTTCCTTTCAATATGTGAACAAGCAAGACCACTTTTCATAGATCAAAGTTGAAGAATACATTTTCACAATTTAATTGATATTTAACAAGCTTATTGGAATTTAATAATAGCAACTTATGAAGTGATGAGTACAAAAACCATATTATCTTGACTACAAGAAAAAATATTAGCGAAATAGACAAAACCAATGAAGGCATTTTTTACCTTGGGTGCTAAATCATACCGTTTAAGATTATGAATAACGTGGGTAATTAATTGAATAAGGAAGTAAGCAATAAACAAAATGTTAATATTCAAATGCATATGAATCACAACGCAGTATCACTGACCGATTATGACATGCAGATTACACTTGTCATGTTAGGTAACTTCTTATCTGTTGTGTGTCCTCTAGTAATCTATGTAGAATGGCATTGTTGTATTTTCGCTTGGTTTTCTATTTGCGTTTATAAACTGTGATATTCTGGATTTTATTGTGGTGTCATGAGTTTTTCCATTCCATAGACACTCTTCCCGGGTTGGATTTGTGACATAAAGTCCTGACTGTACTTCATAAATCCTCTCGGTCCCGTGGGACCCATGGGACTAAGGCATAATAAATATTGCTGATATTCTTTCATCCTAGAAAGAATGTCATAATTACATACTTATATAATAAATACATTTTCCTAATTTTTATCAGATATTTATTACCATGACATAGAATAATAAAAATGATAATATATATGATGTAATTGTACTTATCAATAAATAAATAAGAATACCATTGAAATAAGAATGCGTATCAATGTAAATGTTGAACAAACTTATGTCGAATTTTAGTTAGGCCCTCAAAATATCAAACTCAGTTTTCTTTCGTTTTCGGGACACAATCTTATTTAGTATCATCTTTCATTCGTATTTACGAAAATACTTATAAACATACCTCCAACGTTCCTAGAGGATTGTATTGGAAATAGTTATCTTCATACATTTTGATCGTATATCATGACATCTATCGAAAAGACTCTCACTACGGCTATTGTAGTCGTCATTAATTATGTTCAACCAATTTTCAATCTTAGACCTCTGTGTATAATGTCTAACTTAGGTACTTAGAACTTTGTTTATCCCAACACACTCATTGTTAGTACATGCCTTAAATCAGACTAAATACACTTTGTACAGTTGGTACATTGAAACATAAAACCAAACTTTGCTTAAAATCCCTCTATTTTAGTTCTAAAAACACAGTGCTTTCGATATCAATAATACCAGGAATTTTAGAGGATATTACAATGAGCATAAGGATTCTACAAAAATCTGTGATGTAAATAGTTGAGCATATTAAATTACAAAACTGGCTTCCTAGTACTCAAATACCAACAGATTAGTAATCTCACGGAGACATTATCTAAAACCAAAGAATGCAAGACTAGAAATATTTTTATCTTCATCGTGACAGAAAGATGCTACGTTTGTTTGCATTGAACAAATTAATTCAAAGTTCGTTTGATTCAGTCTGTCGTAAGAACGTCCGAGTTTTTACTATAAAGAAAATATAGTACAATTAGTTGAGATAAGAGAGCGTGAGCGTAATTAGGTTATCTCTTTGTTATCCATCTCATAAACAAATAGACTGTTAGAAAAATATGTACTGAGAACGTTTGAAATTTCGTAATGTGCGTAACATAGGTGCAAGCTGTTACAAAATTAGGACATCAGCGTGTGCAGATTATACTAAATATGGAGTTTTAGGAGGTGCTAATTTACCTTTATAAACTTATGTTTATACATTTCTATTCACCATTTTCAGAACTGTAATGTCACGACATTCGGATGTTGTCTAGTAAAATAATAACTAAAATAAAAAGAATAAAGTTCATCAAAAAAAGTTTAAGAAAATCAACCAAATTTAGATTATTTAAGTGCTTTCAACCAAGACCATTAAATTACAATAGAACCCATTCAAAACTGATTTTATGTTTAACATATTAGTTTTTTTTATTATATAAGTTGGGTGACCTCATTCGGTTTTAAGCTAAACCACAATATCGGAAATATAGCAATATATTTTAACAATTGACAGACTTGCGTGCTTGGCTTCAACTTGGTTATAATCTCATCACGATATCTGAAGAATTGCATTCCAAATTGCTTACGGATGAAGTATCGAATGATATTATTCATAAAAATATCACTTGTCTTTGTTATTTACTCCCCATTGAGAACAAATAATACGTGAACTATATAACTGGATGTTTAATCTCATGTTACATCTTAACTTCCTAAAACCTGAATACAGATTAGTTAATATAAAAAATATGCTATAGTATAGTGTGTAAATAGCTCAGCAGTATTGGAAAGTCGTTAGTTTTTTGGACTATTTTTTTTTATTACATTGAATGACGAGACGAGCAAGGCGCTCGCCTGATGGTAAGCACCATGCCTGCCCATAAACAGAAGCAACACCATACATAACTTTAAATTATAAAACACTGCATGGCACTGAACTGCGCTCGTCACTCCGAGACTTAAGATGTTGTCACATAAACCAGTACATGCGTACCAGCCTTTAGTTACTTCCTTAACTGAGCACCAGACCCGCTGATTTTGCATCTGATGCCTACGTGCTCAAGTGATAGACACATTCTATAGTCAGTTTTATTAGACCGGCTCAGCCCGGGATGGTATTGTCTCATAGTAAAGATGAGCTATAATGTTGCTTTTCATAATGTCAAATATAATATTGGTTATCAAATTCCCCACTCCTTATTCCCATATATTTCCTTAAATATCGGCAAAGCATCCTCAATTCCTTATGCAATGAAGGAAGGGTTACCACCATATTAAGAAATTTAAAGTCCTGCTATAAAACTTGATTTACATAAAAATGTCCTGACTTTTGTCACAAACGCGGGCGCTTTATTTCACAGAAGCAACACTAAGTAAAACTTCGAATTATGAACTAAGGCACGGAACTGAACTGCGCTCGTCACCCGGAGACAAGATTTCAAGTCTCATAATACCCAATAATTGCATTGCCTTCAATGTCTTTCAAACCGGAACACAACAGCACTACTTGGTGGCAAAAATAGGGACAACGGTGGTACATTGATGGTATAAACGGCCTCTTGCATGCTAGAGACCTACCATCTAGTAAAGTGCACCTTCCAAAAACTAATTAATAATGCCAGTGGCATACAAATTACGCTCTATGATATTGAGCATCGGTGAAGGTTCATCCACAGTTTCTAGAAACACTGTTTAAACATCTTGTGATGGAAAGACTGGAAAGATAGTATTTATATTCAAAGGAATACTAGCATATAAATATTTTATTTGTGATTTACAAGAACATTTTTGTTCATCTTCATGAGTTGCGTGTAAAATGACACTGATTGCTTCACGCCGAATTTAAATCAATGGCCTTGTAAAGCAATCGCAAATAATATTATTCGATGTAAGGAATTATAGGTAGGTGCCACAAGTGGTAAATAGATGTTGATAGGCTTAGAATATATTAAATTGTCGATTTAGAAGCATACTATAATCACTATAAGATGAGTTTTTTTTACACCCGCAGTAAGATACGAGTCTTGTGTCGTAGGCATCAGGAACTACGAGAGACTTTTGGTCTCACAACACCCAGACTCGAAACAAATATTTGTGGATCAGACAAATATTTGTCTCGGTGCGGGGATCGAACCTGCGGCCTCATGTTTCACAGTCGGCTACTCGCCCACCGCACCACGGAAGCTGAATTATCCAAACCTCCATCTTAAGATGAACAAAATCTTACGCGTTTCATATTAAAATTGCAACAACGGTGGTTTTTATGTGGATGCCTTTACTATACACTTTTTCTAATTACGGCATTTTAGTTACTGTTGCACAATTAGCCATGATGTTGGAGAACTGCATACAAACTAAACTAAGTAAATTGAAACTTAATCACATACATTTAAGACACAATTCTGTTTGAGCTTTGCGCCGGTTTTTCTATCAACGTCGAACGCCGAATGACCACACAAGCAGAAGACATTTTTAAAAAGATATTTTTCATACTTACGCGGCAACTTATGAAATAGCCATAAGTAATTTTTAAATTCAATAATGTTTCTCGAATTAAGTGAGCTTGTACAAACACCATTCGACGTCTTACTCAAATTTATATAATACTTAGCTGTGATTTAGATAGAATTACGATTTACGACACAAACGCTTTAAACGATCAAAATGTTTAGCGCCTATTTCACAATGTTCGTGTAAGATTTAACCACCAATTAACGTAATAGTAGGAGTATGCTGGTGGTAGGATATTCATATCCACCCGGTTAGCGACCACCTTACATATGGTGTTAAAACCTGCCATAGTGAGCCACACGCCTTGAGTGGATCGCGTTCCGGGATCAGCCAGTGTATATCCGGTTCTCCCGAGAGGGGCTTGCGACATGACTTGATGGTTGATTGGGGCGGGTATGGGGGTACATCCTTGTAATACTGTGCCTGCATCGGTCATCCGCTTGTCCTGTCGCAGGCCCCTCGATTTCCTTCTTCCCTCTCCACAGAGGGAATATACAGGCCGGCATGACTCTGGTGACCACCGATAAACTCATTGTTTGTCGGTGGTAGCATGTTTTTTGGACTGCACTACGCTTACCATCAGGTGTAGTGCAGTCACTCACACAAAAAAATAGTCAGCTATTTTTGAAAATACTTAATAGACAATATTTTATTTGGTAAGTAGCATACTCATAGGTGGTGAAACAGGCGCCTAGAGTTCTAAATCAGGGCCAGAATAAAGAATATTCAACACTGAAATGTTAGCTATGATACTATGTTATAAAAAACCTAAATAAGGTAAAAAGATAAATGAAACGAACAACGGTTTGCACTTAATAAAGTTGTAACCTTGAAAAAATTACCACGTTATCGTTTTAGACTTAAACAAATACAATACAATTACTTGCAGCGTTAATACGTCATAATTTAAGTTATTTTTTTTCTGTTTTTGATGATGATTTGATGTTTTTTTTATTTGATTGAATGACGAGACGACCAAGACGCTCGCCTGATGGTAAGCGCCACGCCTGCCCATAAACAGAAGCAACACCAAACAGAAATTTAATTACAAAGCACTGCAAGGCACTGAACTGTGCTCTTCACCCCGAGACATAAGATGTTAAGTCTCATTATCCCCAGTAATTTAACTGGCTTCAATGTCCTTCAAACCGAAACACAACAGTCATAGTAATTTCTTAAAGCGCATTGGAATGGGAAATAGAATAATGTTATAATCGTGTCTACAAAAGTTCTATGACCTCTGTATCGATCAATACTTTGACTTGTTTCATTGGCTAACGATATCACCAACTTGATGGCAAAGAATTTAATAACTTAAATTTGAACCTAGGCTCTGTACCATGCGAATACTAGGTAGTAAATTCCTCGTATGCAAGAGATCGTCTAGTTTGGTACCACCGCTTTGTCTATCTCTGCCGCCAAGCAGCTGTGTGTATGAATTTTTGTGTTTTGGTTTGAAGGATATTAAAGATAGTGAAGTAACTAGGCATTATAGGACTAACACTTTATATCTCGGGGTGACGAGCGGTTCTGTGTGGTGTTGCTTCTGATCATAGGTAGGCGTGGCGTTTACCATTAGACGAGTCACCAGCTTATATCGTCGTTCAAGCAAGTAAAAAAAACTACATCGTAGAATCTTACAGGTCAAACTATCTTCATGTCTAACCAATTTGTCGCTGTATAATATTATTAATTTGTGAAAGTTCCTTAAAAATAATGTGATTTCAATTAAACCCGAAAGCAAAATAAAGTATAAAATATATTTTCTTTCTTTCTATATACTTTTCTTAAATATCGTTATACATTTTTTAAAGCATTGCTGTACAGACTTAACGAGGCATTACAAAAATAATTCTCTCACTTAGAATATTGACCAAGAGTTGCTTGATTTTGACCAGAGGTAATTTGACGTGTTACCAACCAAGTAAGTATAGTAGTAGGGACTCTAATGTCCGAATACTGAAACGCTACTTAGCTGTCTGACGGCTAACGGCTACTTATTTTCATACAATTTTGACAGCTAAGAGGGATTCAACTTGTTTAAGACGATCTTAAATACTTGAGTAGCGTTTCAGTATTCGGACATAATGCTATTAAAAGTTTTTGCTATTTTAATTCATTCGCGGTGACAAAACTCTGAGTCATCGCTGTCAGTTGAACTAGCCATGCCCCTTGACCAATATGGTCAGCGCTAAATAGTTGATAACCCACTATTTTTAACACGAGTCGATTTTAGAGCGAATTCGGCATGATTTTATGCTACGCCCTAATATATATTTTTTTTTATGGCATAGGCCGGCAAACGAGCAAGTGGGTCACCTGATGGTAAGTGATCTCCACCACCCATGTACGCCCACCACTAGAAGAATCATGGGCGCGTTGCCAACCATAAAGGAAAGGGATAATTAGGGAAAGGGAAGGGGAGGGGATTTGGGCTTCCGGATATCTCACTCACCGAACGAAACGCAGCAGCAAGCCGCTACTTTACGTCGGTTTTCTGTGAGACAGTGGTAACGACCCGGTCGAGCCAGCCCATTCAAAAATTGACAGACAACCATGATCCATGCATCCTGATGCGTTTTAAATATACATTGTAGTAATCTGATCCTCTGCTAGGCTCGGGCCTTCTCTACCAAGGGGAGAGATTTGGACTTTGTGTAACACGCTGGCTTAAGGCGGGTTTGTAGACTTCTCATAATTTCGAAATTCTAATGGAGTGTTCTCGGGTATGCTTTATATATTCAACGTTAAATCGAACGATAATTAACAGTGAATTAATACATAATAATAATAACATCCAACAGTCACACACATAGCCCTGACCCCACAGTAAGATACGAGTCTTGTGTCGTGGGTATCAGGAACTACGAGAGACTTTCGGTCTCTCAACACCCAGACCCCGAAACAAATATTTGTGGATCAGACAAATATTTGCTCGGTGCGGGAATCGAAGCCACGGCCTCACGTTTCACAGTGGGTTACTCGCCCACTGCGTCACGGAGGCTGTCAAATTTTTCAGAAAATTAATTCACACGAAATTACAGAAAACTCAGTGGTCGTCACTCATACTCCAGGGTACGGGGACTGGGATCGAACCGGCGACCACCGTCCCCGTTGGCTGGTCCACTCCCCGGTATGCTATACGTCATGCAAATGAACAACATTATTCTGACATTTTTATTCGAGTTCAATGTCGTCTTAATACCATTCGCCTCGTCAAATCATTGCGTAATCCGTATGCGTCCCATTTAACCGTCCTAATCCTTTATACGCTTTTCAGATGTTCGGTTAAAAATACATATATTCAATACTCTGAATAAGGTGTCGTATAACGTGGTTAACTTTATATTTGAGCGTTACTTTTCCATTATTTTATCCATATAAATTCTAGTTTTCAGTAGTTTATAGCAGTAGGGCCATGCTGTAGACAAATCTGTGTATAATCCGGCTCGATTGAGGTAGTGCCTCTGTCTCACAGAAATGGATGTGAGATAGCAGTTTGCTGTTGTGTGTCGTACAGGGAGTAAAGTTTCCGGAGTATCAATTCCCCCCATTTCTCCAACCCCAGTGATTCTTCTGGCACTGTTCATGGTGGCATTATCAGATGACCCAATAGGTCATTTCCCGGGCTTTGCTATAAAGAAAAAATGTGGCACGTAGGCGGTCTTAATAAAGCATTGTCTAATCACTACCTACGCTTGAATACGTAATAAAAAAATAGATAAAATGATTAAAAAAGAGAAATTGATAGAAAGTCTTTGATGAATATTTACGAAGCTATCACAATCAAATACAAACAAAAATCGAAGTACAAAACGCAGAACTATGCAGTTATGAACCTTTACAATACACAATTACTGTTATCGGTTCACATAACACTTCGACCTACATCCAGGGCAGGCCCATTAAAAAATCACACGATAGGACCCGTTAAACCATCCGCGCCGATAATGTTATCGCGGAGCCCTAAATCGTGCAGGACGATGCAACTGGTGCCGGCGATAGATTAATTGGCTCTATCTACTATAAAATCGGTGTACATACATGTGGGAGAATATTTCCTTTAAATCTTTAAATTATTAAATGAGTCTGATATCCGTTTTCCGTTTATAAAATAAGTATTGTATTTGACTTGTCGTTGCCTCGCATTACCCCCACTTTACAATAATAGTATAAAGGGGGGCGCGCAGCTGTCGACGGGTAAGACCGACTTACCGTCCTCGCCGCCGAGGACCGCGCCGCGTTCCCCGCAACCCCCCTGACCCTAGTACCGGCCCGCGAGCCGATGATGATAACAACCAGTAGTTTTAAACCTCCCCAAAAATGATAATCGCAGATGTCTCTGCCCTCCCCCAGTGACCGCCCTGAGCCGAGGTCCGTACCCCACAGGGGGTGCCCTCAGCGAGGTCGCTTAAATGTAAGGGTTGAGAGCGCCTAAAGCGTTCGCCCGAAAGTCCGGTGAAGCTGTAGAAAGCCGACTCGCGTCAGGCTAACAGTACTACGCCAAATCGAAAAAAAAAAAAAAAAAAAAAAAAAAAAAAATGTCGACGGGTCAGAAGTTGTCCAGTTGTGGACACGGCACGGTGGTGCTCTGAGCTGTCTGGTAACGTAAAGTCAATATTATTACCTTGTTACTATGTTCGTTTGTATTGCTAAATTCATTGTAGTTTGTACGATTGATTGTTTATACTTTCTTTTAAATAGTCCATAGGTGTTAAATTTATGCCTAATATATTAAATCTACATTTTATTGTGTTGATTATTCCGCTATCTCCGACATCAGAAGTGGGATAAAGAACTTATAAAGCCCACAGTAACTTTAAAATGATACATTTTGCTGTCAACAAAAATACTTTTGAATTTTGTATCGTTTACAATTACTGCTATTTTCTTGATGAGTAATTTGTCTAGGCGTTTAGCGTGACATAAATTCCAAGTAACGATATTACTCAATAAGAATTTTAAATGCACTTGTGTTAGTAACTACGCGAGGAACTGCGACTATCTACAAGTGATTTGGTGAATCTTTTTCAATTGTATTTTACTTTTGTTAAAACAAAAATCGCAAGTAATATTTTCATGTGGTGAGTTGGTTAGAAATCATCACGATCATCTATGGTGCAGCAGTCCAGTGCCATACAAAATTCATCCAGTGTAAAATTGCATTGAATTGGTGAATTTGATGGTGTTCAGAAATGTAAATGAATAATTATCTACCCGATAGATATTAATAATTCCATGTCTTGATATTTTGAAAGTAACTTGTTTACAGTAATTCAATTTATTGTGAACATGTTGTTAGTTTGCTGCTTTTGGATACGAAAATTCTCGCATATTGTGTCCATGTCTATAAAGTTATTAATTGTGTACCCTTTGTTGTATGTTTCTATAATGAACGAGTTCTACTGATGTGGTACCGGCGCTGGCTTGGAGTGCAAGATATTGGTCTGCAAGAGTTCCCGATCGTTGTACTCACGGTGTGATGGTGCCCCCGTACGGCTAAAGGCCGCTCTGGCTTTGCTGGACGACTGTGATCGGATACATTTACGAGTATTAAGTATACGTTGAGAAACATGGATTTGGTGAGAACGTTCCATTTTATGTAGATCGCGTATAAAAAATAATTTGAAGTACCTACAGGTTTTGTAGAATTGTTAAAATGTGTAGTGTGTATGTAGTGATCGCCTACCGATATCAAAATGGTCTTCACTATCTAGCAAAGCTGTGGACTCCCCGTTTACTAAATACCTAATGCAGGGAATCCATTTCATTGAATTTTACATCAATCAATCCATCCTGATATGATTGTCGTTGTAGATGTGAACGATAATTTCTTTTCGAATTTTTAGAGGGTTTATGAACCAATGTTACATAGAATAAAAGTTCAAAGTATTGACGATTGCACCGGTTTCACTAGAAACGCGAGCCCGATTCCGTTATAAGAATATTGATTTGCTTGGACAATCCATTAGATTTTCAATTATCGCATTTGGCTACGTGGCATCTGTGATTAATTGAATAAGATCTTCGCAGCATATTTTGAAAGAAAATAATTGCGTGAGGATTTCTTAATTTTTTACATAGTAGTAAAAACTTTTCGCTAAATGCCAAATGATTTTATAGCAGAAGTCATTTTTAAACGTTAAGGGCGCCATAAGTTGCACCCATCTTACTTTAGCAATGACAAACATGTTAAAGTTCAGGTTAAGCAAAAAAAAATAGTAGCACCATTTGACAAATGTTATATGATGTTATAACTTTAGCTGTTAACCGTAACCGACCAATATTCGCTGGTTAAAGCTATTGTTTAAGTTAAATCTGTCAGATAGTTCAAATTATAACCTCCATCCTGGTATATCACCTAAAGCGTCTGTGCTACAAAATAATATTATGTCGCTACTTCTAGAATTAATCGAGGAATCTACTAGTATCGAAATACGATATTGCAACACATCCCGTAGTCAATGTTAAAGTTAGCATTACTGTTGTCGTCAAATTTGACGTAACCATTAATTATAAATGCTATTATGGTGCAATCCAGCCTTACTCTTGTAGAATCACAATTAACCATCGTCTACCCGCCAAGATGATTTATTTGTCCACATTATATTTTCATAACTGTCCTTGAATATCGTATTGAGAAATTCAAAAACCCATGAGTGTTTCTGTTCATTATTGACATAATTACAAAAACTGTAACTCGTATAGTGCAGTCGTGTTCAGTGCTCCAAGACTTATAGTAAAATTTATCACTTGGGTGACTTGCGATAATAATGATGACCTCATCATAAGTTATCGATTGTGTTCCGTACAATTATTTTTAGGACCACTATGAATAATAATAGCACTTAAAAACTATGCGCTGAGAGCTCTTGGTTTGATTCCCAGATTAAGTTACCACAAGACATTTTCAGTATGAAAGATTTTAGAAATTTGTGTTTATTTAACGCAATGATGATATTGACATCTTATAATGAATTAGTTCGATTGGTTTACAGAGCATTTATGCTAATATTGTTTGTGACACTGTGATTCACATTATAATGTATGTTGCTGCAAATTACGGGAACTGTAAACGTAAACCCGATGCTTGATTTTTGTAGTTATGACTTAATGATGAACAATTAGCGAACAGTGGGGAACCTTCGATCCACATGTTTAAAGTTTACATAGCCTACGGTTTAAAATGGTCGGTCAGATTTGGCCTACTTTAAATTATGTTTCTTGTACAGATCAGTGGTCTTCACACCTGTCTAGACGAGGGCCACATAGTTCAATGCGAGGTGTCATTGCGGGCCGCACATTCATGGGCTGCACAAATCACGGGTAAACTGGACTCCGGCATGCGTGGACCGTATGAGATTGACCATGCGTTACCGTGTTATCGCTACGAGCTTGAGCTATTTAACTGGCTCTTATGAAAAGGCGACTCAGGGCCGCCGCAGAACATATGATGTTGTGGCGAGGCGAGAAAATGCCGGATGCGTGAACACGCTTTCTTCGTAAGTGGTGTAGTATCATGCGAATGAGCGTACATAGGTACGGGTTTCTGTTTGCGCGGTCATATGAGGAGATATGCAAACGTTTGGGCCATTGTCATACCAATTTTTGATATCTTAATACCCGATGTACGTTAGCAAAGATACCCCGTTTTATGTAGCTTTAGTTTTAAGAATAACCATGTTAGTTTAAAATGTTATACGTCGTCAGTGACTTGAGTATTGTCTAGTGCGTGACACTAGAAGACCCAATTTCGCGGGTAAAACAAATTCTGTGCGTCGTTCTTCAATCGTAATGTTTGTGTGGTGCCCGAGTCACTATGTTACTCGGAAGACGCGTATTAAATTTTTTATACCGGAGTCACTGACATGTATTATGTCATTCTCCATGCATTGAAATTTATTTTTATTGATGTTATGTCTGAAGCCATGAAATGTTACTTCGATTATTTTTATTACTTACGAGACCCTTGTCTGTGGGCGCTTGAGTGCACGCTTGCGCCTATAGTACAGTTTGTTACTTTATTTGATACATTTGATTTTTGGTTACATTACATTATCTTTTTTTGAAAAGATAAAAATATTAAGATGTGCCGTTTACAGCACCTTTTGAGAGTAAGTGAAGTTGATTCCTGTGGTAAGCCTTTAGAATTCTGACGATAATGAGTTTTGGCTTTTCTGTTTGTTTTGAGGTTCACAATTGCTGAAAATAACTCCATAAGAACTTGTAAAGACGCTGTTAAAGTGCCGTTAGCAATTAACATCACTTTCAAACTACTGGTCATACTCTTTTCCGACTTCTTACGGGCTGCCACCAGTCAGCTCCTGTCATAGCAACCTTGTTAAATGACTTGGAACGCCTGGGTTTCCATAGCATCCGTCAGGATGAACGAGCTAGCCCAAATACAAAAGGCTAATTTTGACAAAAGAAAAGCCAAGATTGTACCGTTTCAAGTAGGTGATGTAGTATTGGCATGAAACTGGAAATTAATTGTATGTTTCTCACGATAATTTTAGAATTGTTGATCCCGACATGGGACGTGAATTAATGGATTCCTTAGATTATACCTCTGCCTAATGTTGAGGCGATTACGGTATAAAATAAGGATTTTCAGTTTTAAGATTGTCTTGCATATCAGTAGTCGTCCGGCCAACGACTATAGTTATGCCTGATAATCACAACTGTTTGTATACCCCAAACTCACTATCTTCCTTCCACGGTTTTCCTTTCCTTTCCTTCCTTCCTACAGCCATGTGATTTGGCTAACCGTTATGTTGTCATGCGATTTGACAACTGCCATGCGATTTGGCAAACCGTTGTTGTCATGTGATTTGGCAACTGCCATGCGATTTGGCAAACCGTTGTTGTCATGTGATTTGACAACTGCCATGCGATTTGGCAAACCGTTGTTGTCATGTGATTTGACAACTGCCATGCGATTTGGCAAACCGTTGTTGTCATGCGATTTGACAACTGCCATGTGATTTGGCAAACCGTTGTTGTCATGCGATTTGACAACTGCCATGTGATTTGGCACCCCGTTGTTGTCATGTGATTTGGCAACTGCCATGTGATTTGGCGAACCGTTATGTTGTCATGTGATTTGGCAACTGCCATGTGATTTGGCGAACCATTATGTTGTCATGTGATTTGGCAACTGCCATGTGATTTGGCGAACCGTTATGTTGTCATGTGATTTGGCAACTGCCATGTGATTTGGCGAACCGTTTTGTTGTCATGTGATTTGGCAACTGCCATGTGATTTGGCGAACCGTTATGTTGTCATGTGATTTGGCAACTGCCATGTGATTTGGCGAACCGTTATGTTGTCATATGATTTGGCGAACCGTTATGTTGTCATGTGATTTGGCAACTGCCATGTGATTTGGCGAACCGTTATGTTGTCATGTGATTTGACAACTGCCATGTGATTTGGCGAACCGTTATGTTGTCATGTGATTTGACAACTGCCATGTGATTTGGCAAACCGTTATGTTGTCATGTGATTTGACAACTGCCATGTGATTTGGCTAGTCGTTGTCATGTGACTTGGCAACAGCCACGGGATTCGGATTTTGTAATTGACTTTTGTTCGCGAGCCATGGCTGGCTGCTCGTCAGAATGGCCGTGTGGGAGAATATTTCCTTTAAATCTTTAAATTATTAAATGAGTCTGATATCCGTTTTCCGTTTATAAAATAAGTATTGTATTTGACTTGTCGTTGCCTCGCATTACCCCCACTTTACAATAATAGTATAAAGGGGGGCGCGCAGCTGTCGACGGGTCAGAAGTTGTCCAGTTGTGGACACGGCACGGTGGTGCTCTGAGCTGTCTGGTAACGTAAAGTCAATATTATTACCTTGTTACTATGTTCGTTTGTATTGCTAAATTCATTGTAGTTTGTACGATTGATTGTTTATACTTTCTTTTAAATAGTCCATAGGTGTTAAATTTATGCCTAATATATTAAATCTACATTTTATTGTGTTGATTATTCCGCTATCTCCGACATACAAGTGCATGTGTGCTGGGTAGTGTACGTCGAACCCGGCTTGGGAATCGGAATTTGCAATCAATCGTTTTGCGGATTGTCTAGTTATGTTTGTTGTATTTTATAGATTGTGTAGAATACGAAGACGCGAGGAACCGATTGGACCGGTGATTTTTTTCGTATTATAAACTACAAACAATTTCACCAGTGACTCATCCGGCTAAAATAATGTATGTAATGAGTAAAAATAGTTGTTGTTTTTTGTATTGTAGTAAGGTATGATGAGGTTGGCATGCCCATGATAAAAACCCCTAAATAAATAATACCAGATAAAAAAAAAACTACAAACAAATTATGTTTATCCGATCTAAGTGATAGATATCTAAGATCTACCCATGTCCTATTAGTTTCACAACCTATGGATGCTCCCACTGGACTAATAAGGTGTTGTTATGGGATTCTTAAATATAGTTTATGCATTTGTTTTTGTTTGCTAGTTAATTATAAATGCCGTGGTATCTTTTTTATCTAAATTAGTATTAAAGATACTGGCTTTAAATGGTAAAGACCATTAGTCGGAATATATTTTATTAAAACAAATATATAAAACCTCAAAAATGTCTTAATATCCAGCAGCAACACTAAATTATACACAAGCTCACATTTGATAAACACATAATTTAAATTAAATTCTGGTCATTAAGCCACGGTCTACATTTCTTAGTTAACGTTATTTGGCAACAGTCAGAAAGGACGGCTTAAAGTGCTTTCCGCGGCAGGGCGAAACTCGAGATTTTAGTATTTAGTGCCTCGAACAAATGTCTAACACACTAGCGTACTAGAAACATGAAACGGAACGAAGTTTTGGACTATATAATTCCTGCACTAGAAATTCCAAGGCAGATGAAGATTATACCAGTAAATTCCTATCTTAGCGGAACTAAGATTAACGTGTCTTGTTTAGGATATTATGTAGACAGAAACATATTTTTCAATTCAGGAGCTGGGGTAGGTATATACTAATATATAAGTTCATCTGACTACTATATTACTATATATACTATTTTGTTACGGGTTTTCTAGCATAACAGAGCCTTCACAAAATATTTTATTTAACTAACTTATTGGCTCTAATACTACAAATCGACTATCTATTGTTACTATTAATTGATCCTGCAATTATCGTAAATGTTTGAAGAGATTTGACAGAATGATTAGGATCATGCTGGTCATTATACACTCTTATGAAAGCTGTCTTTCTAAAAATATCAGTGATAATAGCTACCAAAAATTACATTTAATTATCATATGAATTCGATTTACTTATCTGTATGCCATCTACATAAAATTCTATTGATTTTACACAATCCACTGAAGATGGAAACATTCAGATACCAAGAAGTTGTAATATTCCATCGATTTAAGTTCTTTAAAAATAAAAACATCTATAAATTCAAATGATTATTCCTAAACATAACAAAACTATGCAAATGATATTAACATTGGCTAAAACTTATTTAGATAAGGTAAATATTTTCTTAACGACGCGACGCTCTATAAAACTTTATCTAATTGTTAGTAGTATTCGCGTCAACTAACAATCATATTACATTTTATTACTCTGCCTATAATTTTATCAAGCCATTTGATTAAACAGAATTTCTGCCGTTTATGATTCATAACTGTACATAAGAAACAATGACGTCATTGGTCACGACAAGCCCATTGTGAGTGCTGGGAAATTATTTAAGAGCACGAAAAACTTATCTTTCACGCCTGCCTTACATCAAAGCAAATTTTGTTTAAAATTACTAATTCAAAGAGCGCATTGATCCAAATAACTTTTTAAAGATTGTTACATAACGGTTTTTTAAACAGTATTTAAGTTTGTGATATGTCACTTTCCAGATGTAAATCAGCGTTAAATAGAATCCCAAAGGTATCCTACTATCCTGTGAATATTCATAATGTGAAAATTTGGATGTTTGTGAGTATGTGGATTTGGATGGTTGTGAGTATGTGGATTTGGATGTTTGTTAATCAATCGAACCTTAATACCTGAACAAATTTAGGTGGAATGTGGCATTATAGTAACCTGATTGAGACATAAACATTTATCCCGTAAAACGATATTCACGCGGACGGGGCCACCGGTAAAACAACTAGACTAATAAACAGTAAGTCTAGTAGTAAATAATATTAGCACATCCAATTAATTTAGGTTCATTTAGTATAATATAGGTTTGTACATGTATATATTTTTTTTTTATTATGCTCTAACCGTTTTATTTTGCACTTAAAATATTCGTCTACTTTCTTGCTTTATTTAAAACCTATTGGTGAAAACTTGGTTGGATTAAGAACTAAAAATATTACAACTACTTTAGCTATAACTATTCTGTATTTTTCCCAAATATATTTGTTCGTTATAAATACGTTCACATTTTTCTAATTCGTATTAAATTACTATGTCTGAAGTGTAAAACTAGTAATTTATATTATGAAAAAGGAAAGAATAGCTCAACTAATTTCGTATTCGACTAATATAATATGAAATTAACCAATTACTATCAATTTTAATTCACCATAGTTTCCACTAGCGGCTACTGCTACTCGAGACATATTTCGAGGGATATATAAGAATATATCGAGACAAAACGGAAACTGTCATCGTTTTAGACCACTATCAAAACTTGTACTAGGCATATAGAAGTAGTAGAAGGCATAGTAGAAGTTATTGGTTTATAGGCGCCAGCATTTTAATACCAAAACTGAAACAAGAGCATTCAACCAAGCCCACGCTACTCTAATGTATCCGAGTGGTTATTTTAATTATGTACCTAAGGTTTTTTCATAGTTATATTTTTATGTCATAGTTTTTATTTCATCTTCACTTCTCTTGATAGCCTTCGTGGCGTAGTGGGCGAGTAGCCGGCTGCGAAGCGAGGGGCCGTGGGTTCGATTCCCGCACCGAGACAAATATTTGTGTTATCCACATATATTTGTTTCGGGTCTGGGTGTTGTAGGACCATAAGTTCCTAGTAGTTCCTGATAACCACGATATAGGTTTAACTATACTATGTGACTGTTGGGTGTATTTATTTTTTACTATATACCCTGCTGAATAAAGCTTATTTACGTTAGAATTTATAATTGTCAATCTATACTAATATAATAAAGCTGTAGAGTTTGATTGTTTGTTTGTTTGTTTGAACGCGCTAATCTCAGGAACTACTGGTTCGAATTGAAAAAATCTTTTTGTGTTGGATAGTCCATTTATCGAGGAAGGCTTTAGGCTATATAACATTACGCTGCGACCATTAGAAGCGAAGCATCAGTGAAAAATATTGCAAAAACGGGGAAAATTTTATTCATATTTGAAGGCTTCCGTTGCTAAGCTACCCAAATAATATTATTTAAAGGCTTCCGTTGCTAAGCTACCCAAATCTATACTAATATTATAAATCTGTAGAGTTTGATTGTTTGTTTGTTTGTTCGATCACGCGGGCGGAGCCGCGAGCAAAAGCTAGTATATTAATGATGCCATTCATTATAATTATAAGTAGCCAGTAATGTCAATGTCAGTATTCATTACTTAAGACATTAGATAGTGATCAATCTTCATTGACAAAACAATACTAGATAGATATCATATGTATCTAGTTCGAAAACTTGAATTACAAACTACAAGTGGTTTCACAACATTTTGTCTCCTAGCCTATCTTACAACACATAAACAAATATGTGTTTGCGAAAAGCTAGTTACCTCACTGAGATTTACACCACATAAAAACATTGCCACGGGATACCACAATAAAACTGATGTATAACTTTGTATCAAATTCCCCAATTTTCATAAATCCATCGGCCCAGTTTACAAGCGCGGACAGATTTACGCGTGACGTAGCTACACTTTGAAACGAACACGTAAAAAGTAACGGTCATTGTCCCTTCCAAATAGCCTTTAAGTCATCAAAAATGACAATGTCACTGATAACAGGATCAGCTTGAACGAATGCTGTCAAGACATCTCACTGATGTCCGCAAAAACACCAAAAACATGCCCACATTCGTCATGACGTACAAATTAAAAAAATAGAGCCAGTAAAAAACTAGATAATGGAGAATTAAAGAAATAAAAATATTATCAAACAGCCAGCTGATCAATAAAAAATGGCGACGATAAAAAATCTAATGATTCGACGTACCCACCACATGTCAATTCACCGATAAGTCGATTGCATAAATTTCAATTTTAATGAATGAATCCAATTAATTAAATACGATAGACTGTTATAATACTTTATAGTTTATTCAATGTCTTCATTATACTTGGTTCAATTTTTTAAAGATTAATCATTGATGAAAAAAAAACGGATTGTCTGTTACGCAAAAAGTTTATCGAACTCAATTTTTTCAATATTTTTGGAACGAAGTTCCTTACGGCAGGCTTGGAGGGGATAGGGATTTCGCTGCGTGACCGAACTGAAAAAAATGTGATAGTAAAACCGTAAGAAAAATGCGTGGAAAAAATGCGTGGAATAAAACCGTTAAATGAGACTTTTTTAACTTAATTTGATATCTAGCACACAAAGTTAAAGTCGAAATTCCGTTAATAAAACAGATAGGTGTGAAACTTATGACATTTGGAAATGTAGACGCGGTTTGAAATTTGAATTTGTATTTTTGATTATAGAACACGGCCGTCCACCGTTTAGTAGCCAGTCTAAGTCTAAATTAATAAGTTTTTATTTATAATTACATAAGTTGATAAAAAATGCTATACAATAGCTTTACCGCGGCAGTCTCCGAGTGCTACACGTCTTTTTTTTATTTCTATTTTTCTATTCTATTTCTATGTAATTTTATGTTGTCAAACAAAAATAAAGAGACATATTTTGTTATTTTAGTTGATAATTTGTATTTTTTACAATTTGTGTCGATTCTAAATTAGCCGAAGGAACTTCGTTCCTACCTGGTGTCCCACGACACACACCAATTTTTATTTTTTCATGATACATCTCTATAAGGCTATGGAATATGCAAATAATTTAAATTTTTTATAGCTACAAAACTATTCTGTCTTGTTATTTTAAGTTATTTCTAATGGAATAAAACTTTTGATGAAATTAATTGTTTTAGCAATACGCCAGATACATAAATAAAACTTGAACGAATTCAATAGCACAGCGTGTGAAGGGTTAAGGTTAGACAATGAACTATGCTGTGTCCGGTTTCTAATCAAAAGTGTCCTACTCCATTCACATTCTTATAATTACTATGTAAATATTACAGTACAGTAATATACAAATCTAATTCAATACTAACCTTATGTTTAACAGATCACTGGAAATATCATTCACTGTTTCATTCACAAACTTAAAAAACTAAATGTACTGAGATGTGTAGTGTTGTTTTTATTTTTTTTTACACACGATGTGCAGGGTGCGTGTACAGTACCGCGTGCTGGCCAAGTCGTGGAGTCGACCGACGCGTCCACACTCCGACGCGCTTTGTCGTCGACTATGGCTAAACTATGTCTTGAAGGTATGAACCCGCATAACAGAATAATAAATGTTACTTTTGTAAACACCTTATGTATATAGTGCTTCGAATTTTAATTCCGCAAACAATTTCTTCACAAGTTTTCATGAGAGCGAACTACGCGTTTTTGTAGGTGACTTCGTAGTTAGTTTGTAACGTGTTGGGAACGCGTGCCATTGTGCTATATTATAATTAACAATTACCACTTTATAGAGTGTGAAACATTTTAGATACATTATTTGTATAACATGTTACATGTTTGACATATTTTACATGTGATATTTTTGGTAAGAGGATAATAAATATCCCACGGACTGCCTCGGTGGCGCAGCTGTATTGCGTACGCGGTACGATTGCTGAACTGGGGTCTTGAGTTCGATCCCCGGGTCGGGTAAAGTCATATCGGGTTTTTATATCACGAAATGCTCTGTATCAGCCCGGTATGGTGATATGCTCGCCCTTTATCACATCATGGGACGAAGTGTGGGTGTACTGGTTATATCTCTGCCGACCCCTTCGGGAAATATGTCGCCCCATTAGGCCAGCGTGATGTACTAAGGCCAAACTGCTCTCATTAAGTTGAGGATTTTGCTAGTGGTAGAGCCACGCTGTAGACAGTTTTGTCTACAGCATAAATGGGCCGGCATCACCAGGTCGTTACCACTATCTCACAGAAAACCAACGTAAATTAGCGGCTTGCTGTTGAGTATGGTGAGTGAGATATCCGGAGGCCTAAATCTCCCTCCCCTTCCTAATCCATAATTATCCCTATCCTTTAAGGTCAGCAAGGTGCACATGATTCTTCTGGTATTATGAGCGTACATGGGTCATCACATCACTTACCATCAGGTGACCCACTTGATCGTTTGCCGGCCTATGCTATAAAAAAATAATGCCCCTGCCCAGCAGTGGGATGTGTATAATACAGAACTAGTTTTAAGGATTATTATACAGGAACAATTTTCACATCACATAACATAAGCTCACGCCTTTATCCCCGCAGGGATAGACAGAGGTGCAACTAGTGCGGCACCTGCATTTCGCTAAGCTTTTTGCTGTCCCATTTGCTGGTGGGAGGATACTAGTATCCGACCGGATAGCGACCACCGTACACTGGTGCTAAAACCTGCCATAGTGGCCCACCTTGCGTGGGTCCCGTTCCAGGGTCAGCCAGTGTATAACGGGTTATCCCCAGGGGGCTTGCCCCCTGATCCTCACCCTTTTCCCATCCCTTTTTCCTTCCCCTCTCCCTTGGCCCTTTGGCAGGCCAGCATGATCTTGCCGACCAACGATGGACACATTGTTTATCGTTGGTCGACAATATTCTTGGATTGAATTGATTCTAGGACCTCACAGTTCTCCGCTTTAGTACGCTGCCACTAAATGAGGTGACAGTAAATTTTGGCATATATTTTATTAGAAGTTAATACAATGTTTTATTATTTAATGAAATAACTCACAACATTAAACCAAAGAGGTCATTCGATGTTAAGCACAAACCAGCTGGTCCACAATCATAGAGTTTAACACATAACAATCACAACACTACACTGCATTAGGTCTTTACATTAATACTGACCGCGATCTAGATCATACTGTGCTATGGGCATAGACAAGAATCATATTCAAATATCGAATTCTATATTTGAAATAACATCAGGAAATGACTCACAGAATTTAGTGACCATAAAAATTATAATACACCGCAAAAAATGTATTGATAAATGCTGCCATGAGTTGTGATTTCTTTGCTAAATTCTTTTAAATAAAAAAATACGACGGTATGGATTATTATGAAATGTTATTGATAATATTTTTATAATATACCTAAAGCTGTATACGGCACGTGTTGCAATGACAGTTGATGGAAAAAATGTTTGGCATAATTTGAACAGAATCGGATAAACCCATATAGTGAACATATAAATTTCTTGACACTTTTATTGTAAATAAGAAATTCTATTCGTTTTTTCATAATAAATTTATATCTCTACTGCTGGACTTCGTCAACAGTGTGTAAGCACTGTTGTTCCGGATTGACAGACATTGCAACCAGTTAAATTACTGGGATGAGACTTAACATTTTGTGTTTTAGGGTGACGAGCACAGTCCAGTACCATAGAGTAGTTTGAAATTGAATGCTCTGTGCTGTCTTGTTTCTGTATGGGCAGGCACACGCATAACATCAGACGAACAACCTGCTCGTTTCGCTAGTCAAGCTAATAATAATAAAAAAACAGTCCAGATAGCGTCAATACGTCTTATTTGTCTGCCTTCTCAGAATAATAATGTATTAAGACATGTATTTTTCCAGTGGGAATTAAGCCACTCTACATTTCAATCGGCTTAAGTTACGCTGCGGATTCTGTGTCATTTGTTCACGCACTGTACACGTTTTCGTGTCAAACCCGTCAATATAAATAAGGTCGATGTCGTTTGATTGAAGTTTCCCATTTCCCGTGCGTTCATCAACGTCTTACATCATTTCCGAGGAGACTTTTGATGTAAATAGATCAGTGAAAGTTTTTTTTAAGGTATGATTTTGACTATTTTGTTTTTGGTTATTAGGTTATTTGACGTACAGATTTAATAACTGTCTTATCAATTTAAATATGTTCTAATTGTTTGTTTGGTAAATACGGAGGGCGCAGATGTCTTTTTTATCCGAGCACGGCGGAGTGAATACACTACTCCTGATGGTAAGCATAGTGCAGTTTAAAAAAACTAGCGACCAATGAGTTTATCGATAGTCACCAGAATCATGCCGGCCTGTATAAATGCTTCTTCATACTTCGAGGACGGTAGAACCTAATCGAGAGGTCTGCGACAAGACAAGACGATGACTGGTGCAGGCATGGGATACAAGAACGTACCCCTATTCCGACCCCAAACAAATATTAAGTCATGTAGCAAGCTCCTCGGGGGAACTGGATATACACTGGCTGATCCTGGATCCACGCAAATGCGTGGATCACTATGGCAGGTTTTAACACCATGTGTACGGTGGTCGCTATCTGGGCGTATATGAATATCATACCATCAGCAGTCCTACCATCGTCTACTTACTTACCAGGCGTTGTCACCCCTTCAACTAATTTCCCCCCACCCTGAAACAAAACTTGGTTATACACTTTCCCACTCCGGAATTCAACTCACAACATTTTACTTTTCAACAGGTAATCGCGAGCTATCGTGATAATAAAAAATATTATTTTATTTTAATTTGAACTGCAAGGAACTCATAATAAATTAAGGCATTTGAAAAATTTTACACATATCTATAACAACTTGTCCGTCTACAAAGTGTAACAAGTATAAGGCTGGATTGCACCGTAATAGCAGTTGTAGTCAAGGTTTACATCAAATTTGATGGTAACAGTAACGCTGACTTTAACATTGACTGTGGAATATGTTGCACCATCGTATTCCGATACTACTAGATTCCTCGATGAATTCTAGAAGCAGGGACATAATATTATTTTGGAGCACGGACGCTTTAGGAGATATATCGGGATGGAGATTATAATTGAACTATCTGACAGATATTTAACTTAAACAATTGCTTCAACCAGCGAATCTTGGGCAGTTACGGTTAACAGCTAAAGTTTTGACGTCATAAAACATTTGTCAAATGGTGCAACTCATTTTTTGCTTAACCGGTACTGTCACTTGTTTGTCATTGTTAAAGTAAGATGGTGCAATCCACCCTAAAAGAATTATAGTCAGAGCAACTATGTAAATATTTTTCTTCTTTTCACACCTTTAATTTAAAGTGAACATTACACGTATGTGTCAATTAAAATGATAGGATTGTTAACATCGCGCCGTAGTATATGATGCTATAAAATGAAATTGTCTTATAAAGGATTTGTCTTGTGAGTCATTTTCGGTCTTTGTTATAAATGAGTGATACAGTATTTATAAACGGCAGATTCATGCTGTAGTTTTTGGGCCGTTGATGGGCCGGCTTAACTGGGTCGCTACCACTTTCTCACAGAACACCGACGTAAAGTTTTTTTTTTTATTTGATTGAATGACGAGACAAGCAAAGCGCTCGCCTGATGGTAAGTGCAAGGCCTGCCCATATACAGAAGCAACACCACACAGAACTTTGAATTACAAAGCACTGCATGGCACTGAACTGCGCTCGTCACTCCGAGACATAAGATTTTATAGCATAGGCCGGCAGACGAGCAAGGGGGTCACCTGATGGTAAGTGATCTCCACCGCCCATGTACGCCCACCACCAGAAGAATCATGGGCGCGTTGCCGACCTTAAAGGAAAGGGATAATAATAATTAGGGATTGGGAAGGGGAGGGGATTTGGGCTTCCGGATATCTCACTCACCGTACGAAACGCAGCAGCAAGCCGATACTTTACGTCGGTTTACTGTGAGACAGTGATAACGACCTGGTTGAGCCAGCCCATTCATGCTGTAGACAAAACTGTCTACAGCGTGGCTCTACCACTCAAACTAACAACTATGACGGGTTTTTTACCATGTACAATGTACATATAGGTGGTCGGGTACCAAAATATTAGGTACCCTCCCATGAGTCTTATATCGGTTACCCCTCTGCCTACTCTTTGGGGGAGTACAGGCGTGACTGTGTATATATTATTATATATCGTGTTAATAAATTTCCCGAATCTTTTTTCGATGCGGATCAATTTGTCGCTCGACTTCACTCAAATGATATGTTTTATAAATGTTAATCGGAACTACATTCAAAATGGTGGCTTTAACTGTTCAATCGTCCATCACATCGTTAATATCAACAATTACGTTTATCCAGAAATGTGGTTATCAATTGAAGCAAAATTTCACAGAATTTGGCTGTTGTGGAAAGCACGTTATAGGTACCTAACGAAGCGAGAGAGTTACAATGGTAGTGTGTAGTCAACAATTCAGATGGAGTGACAAATCATAATAGCTATTTCACCGCTTCTCTGATGTTACTTTAAATCGCTAGTGGTAGGATATTCATTAATATCCGCCCGGATAGCGATCTCAGTGACTGCCATTTTTTTCCTGTTTTATATATTGTTTTTTTTATATTTTTATTTCATTGATGAGACGGGCAAGGCGCTCGCCTGATTGTAAGCGCCACGCCTGCTCATAAACAGAAGCAACAACACACAGAACTTTGAATTACCAAGCACTGCAGGACACTGAACTGAGCTCATCACCCTGATATTAGATGTTTAGTCTCATAATGCCCAGTAATTTCATTGGCTTCAATGTCCTTCAAACCGAACACAACAGTGCTTACACACTGTTGCTTGGCGGCAGAAATAGACAAAGCGGTGGTACCAACCCAGATGGCCTCTCGCATACGAGGGACCTACGTAATAAAATCTTGTTCCGTTCCAGCAAGGTTCAAGCAAGATCGACATCGTCGTAGTAAAACATTTAGTGAATTCAGTAGATAGACCAAGACTAAGTTGGATTTGCAGATTCTTCTTTTTTTTTATTTATGGCTTTCGCATTATTATGCATTTTGCCAGTGTCAAGTATAATATTTTCTCAAGTTATTTTTACAAGAACGATGAAACACTGGTCCGGTCGATTTCAAGGTCTTGCCCGAGTTGTGGTGTTAACTCCTTTCAGTACGATGCTTACATTCACTTATTTCAATGTTTCCAGATTTGCAGATTATTATTCAAGCGGCACGACCCAAGGAAATGTAGGTGTGTAATAAAATTATGATAATGACCCCAGTCATGCGCCAGTCGTAAAACCACTTTTAGAAGACCTAACATGCTTGCGAATTCCGATATATCCGACCTTACACACTTTCATCTATCAACATTTTAGACTCAAGGGGACTAGACCGTGTTTCCTTTATAAATAAAGTAAAGAACTCTTTTTTTATACACGCATGGAATAGTGACTATAACACTGGACCTTATATTAATTGTAGTGCAGTCAAAATATTATATCGAGCGTCAATAGACATTGCGTGCCTTGAGATTCTGCAGAGTTTTGCCGACATGGAGTTACTGAATATACATTGGTATATACCTACACGTGCCATTATGGCGAGTTTTCCAACATGTGTACGGTGGGCGTTATCTAGTCGGATACAAAAAAATATCAGGTGCAGTCCCGCCAGCTATAGTCATCAATAGATTGAAATTTAATTTCAAATTATTTATTTGCAGAATACTGATTACTGGCATCAGGTAGTGTGTGAGAATATAAAAGTTTCTCCGTACTGGTTCATCTATTGGGTGTGTAAATAATGCATAATTTAGAGCACCATCGAATATCATAATTCTACATACTGCTCTTATGGCTTTAAATACGCTTGCAATCGTATATTTAACTAGCTTTTCCTCGCGGCTCCGCACGCGTGATCTATTTTTGCCGGCATAAAAAGGATGTAGGATTCTAATGGTGGAAGAATTTTTCAAATCGGTCCAGTAGTTTTTATGTTAATTCGTTACATACAAAAATACAAATATTTCTTCTTTATAAATTATTATTTACAATGAAATACTCTTAATCAACAATACATTTGTCTGGATAATAAAGAATAATATTATGTTGATAACGCTTTGGAATCAAACAATTTGATTACCATAGCAACCATTTGATTACCATAGCAACGGAAGCCTTCAAATATAAATAATTTTCCCCGATTTTTGCAACATTTTTCACTGATGCTTCGCTCCTAATGGTCGCAGCGTAATGTTATATATAGCCTAAAGCCTTCCTCGATAAATGGACTATCCAAATCAAAAAGAATTTTTCAATTCGAACCAGTAGTTCCTGAGATTAGCGCGTTCAAACAAACAAACAAACAATCAAACTTTACAGCTTTATAATATTAGTGATCTCCACTGCCCATGTACGTCTATCACCAGAAGAATCATGGACGCGTTGCCGACCATAAAGGAAAGGGATAATTAGGGATAGGGAAGGGGAGGGGATTTGGGCTTCCGGATATCTCACTCACCGTACGAAACGCAGCAGCAAGCCGCTACTTTACGTCGGTTTTCTGTGAGACAGTGGTAATGACCCGGGCGAGCCAGCCCATTCATGCTGTAGACAAAACTGTCTACAGCGTGGCTCTACCACTCAAGTTGCTGGTTGCTGGTTTTTTGGACTGCACTACGCTTACCATCAGGTGTAGTGCAGTGACTTTGCCGTGCTCGGGAAAAAAAAACTCATAGTATTTGAAAGTACCGTATGACAAATTTCTAACATATTCGGTCGTGTGAATTGTGTCCGACTGTTCGATCAAGTTGTTTATATTTGAGTTTACTTATCCACAATAATTGATTGTCACTTGACACGAGAATGACAGTCCGGCGCGGGTGCGTCTCTGCACACACCAATATCGGTGAGTTCCACTTTGAACTGTGGTATTTCAACCATTCTTATTCATATTCGATTATGGAAAAAAAAAGTTGTAACACAATAAATTAGATCTATTCCAAAATTATTTTGTGATAATTTCCATATTTGCTATAAAGAGGTAAGATAGTACGGGATTTAAAGAGCTAGGTTTTAACTTATGCGCATTTTTCCTGCAATTTCCAACATTTAAGGTGATCAGACACAATGTGTTTGTGTCTCCTATACCTCAAAATGTTCAATATGAAAATATTTATACATTACATATTGCATTAATTTAATATGCAATTATGTTAATTAATTTATAGCTATATATTAATTTTGTTTTATTACCGTCTGCTATGTCTCGTCAGGTAGCTACTGATTTTATTACGATAATGTCTTGAGGTCATCCATTAGTATGAGCTCTTCTACTTATCGCGAATCGATCAAACATTAGGTGGCGAATTCGACACTATGTAAATCATTCCTCATATGCTCATAAGAAATCACATTAGATTGATGAGGTTTCTTAAACATGTATCCTTCATCGAGTATACATTATGTATTATGTAACGTTTGCTACTTTAATTTTTTGCTTTTTGAGTCATGCAAATTGTATTCGTGCTATTTTGTTTCCATATTTAGCCGGGTACGGCAAATTTATTAACATTTCTAAAACAAGTATTGAGATTAGACTGTAATTGTAGATTTGAGATTAGACAGATTGTAATTAGTGCAGTGCAGTCAGAATAATGTTGAACAAATAGAGACGATTTATCTCTTGGACGCGTCGCGTCCCTTAGTTACACTCTCATTCTTTCTATTTCTTCATTTATGTCTGTTTGTAAAACTTGTGTGGATATAGTGTAATTTTACAAAAATGTTTTGCGGCCACATTTCAATCTATATATATAAAAGAAAGTGGTGTTAGTTACACCACTTATAACTCAAGAACGGCTGAACGGATTTAGCTGAAAATTGGTGGAGAGGTAGCTTAGAACCAGGAGACGGACATAGGATACTTTATCCCATTCGACCGCGTTTCAGTCAAGTCACTATAAAACGTGGTATAACAAAAACACATCTGACATGACACAAAACGCAAATGACAGTGGAATAACAAAACTTAAATGACAGCTAAACGTAATTGATATATCATCAGTAATTTGTTTTCTCTTTGAATCAATGCCGCGACCAAGACGATCAAATCTTTCCCGACAAAACTATGCATTTGATCATGTGATGATCTTTAGCAAAGTTGTTGTGCATGAGCCCACGAAGGTTTCTGAGAGGGTACGATCAATTTTCGACACATGGCGCCACTGTTAGGCTACTTTTATCCCGGAAAAATCAGATCACGCGGGCGGAGCCGCGAGGGACAGCTAGTGTTTGTATAATACACGTCGTTTGTCTATAATTCGATTTTTTTTTTTTTTCATCATCATCATCGTCATCAGCCACAGGACGTCTACTGCTGAACATAGTCCTCCCCCAAAGATTTCCAGACCGTCCTGTTGGAAACGACCTGCATCCAGCGATTTTCTTTTTTTCTTACCAGCCCAAAATATTGGGTTCTAAAAGGAACATACACCCCAACACAAGTAGGTTGAAACTCGAGAGGTGCCCTAAGAATGCGATGGTTCTCACGCGCCAACGCGTCGGGAAATCGTACACTAAGCTATATCATTTATCACATTAGTTACCGAATTCTGCCTTATTAGTGTTAGTCTCTAAATATAGCTGTATGAGTGACAACTCGACCGCACGTGGATCGTTTTGTCGCTGCTATTTTCAGATTTGATATTGTATTAATAACTAAATTAATTTAAGTTTTTCAAATTTATTTCTAATTGTTATCTATCGAGGCGAAAGTCATTGGTTCGAAACTAGCAAAACACACGTCTGACTTATCAATTTCATTGTGTATTAGTTGTTGTAAATCACTTACTTTAACCATGAATTTAACATCGTGAGAAAACATCGTTACCAGAGATGGTCTCCATAAAAATTTTGGAGGTACGTTAAGTTTGTCAACCCGCATTATGCCAGCATGATAGACGAAGACCTAACCTTTCTCATTCGTAAAGGAAACCCGTGCCCAGCTGAGTGACGTACATAGGAATACATGATATTCTTTTTTTCTGCCTAGCGTTATCCCGTTTTAATACCAGGTTCGATCAGGCCTTGCCATCATAATATGACGGTGGATTTGGTATTATATGGGGCGACACGACGTCTGACCCTCACAACCTATAATAGAAACTAAGGCTCGCCATTGCTTCGTCAGTATTAGCATTACGTATTACATTATGCATTACATTATTAGCAGAGACTACCACGTGTAGGTGAGGTTGGCTTGGGTCTAAGATGTTGGAAGCCCATTTACATTTCATACTTTACCTTACCTTACACTCCAAACCATATTTGTGATTTTAAAAAAGTATTAAGTTATTACATTCTTTTTAAATCACAAAGTATCTATTCAGTACAGTAATGGCATAAGTGAAACAAATCAAAACACAAACATGAAGCGAAACATGGCACTTACATAACAGCTGATAATAATTTATTACATTGTGTCCTGTCATACTGGCGTCCAAGAATATGACAACAGTGTCATAAATAGATATTATAATATCAATTTATTTTTTTATAGAAAATGCCGACAAACGAGTATATGGGGGTAGGTAAAGGAAAGGAATAGAGACTGAGGAGGGGTTTGGCATTTGGGTCTCCGATAATCTCATTCACCGTACAAAACTCAGCAGGGAGCTGTCACTTCTCGTTGATGTTCTGTATGACAGTGGTCAATTCATGCTGTAGACAAAAGTATCTACAGCGTGACTCTACCATTTAAATATTAATACTTTTATGTTAGAAGGCCAGCAAATGAAAGTGGTTTGATAGAAAGCTAATATCCACTTACAAATAATGAGATTTCCAGAGGAATGGAGGTTCTGTTGCTGACTTATAAAGAAGGGATTGGAGAAGGGGGTATCTGATGGATCTATGGTAAACTCATCGACCGTGTGGAACGGAATAAACTGAAATGAAATCAAATTAAATAAGCCAGAACAGATTGTAAACAAATCACTGTATATTAATTCCGGTAAAATTCGCTAAGCATCGATGTGAGCACTGTTAGGTTCTGGTTTAAAAGTCATTAAAGCCACTGATTTACTGGGCATTATGAAACTTAACATCGTAAGGCTTGGGATGATAGACAGACCCATGGCGTATCGGACGACTAGCCGGCAGTGAAATAAAAGGCCGCGGGTTCGATTCCTGCACCGGGACAAATATTTGTGTCATCTCCATATATTTGCTTCGAATCTGGGTGTTGTGGGACCGCAAACCTCTTGTAGTGCCTGGTTACTACGATACTTGTTAATCTAACATGGAGTTAGGACTATGTATGTGACTACTTAAAAAAATCTTGAGCGCAGAACTATCCAGTATTTTACAATTTAAAGTCATGGTGTAGTTCCTGTTAATAAGCAGATATATGACGCTGTATCAAGCAAGCGACCTGCTCATCTCAACATTAAAGGTCATAAAACATACTGCACGGCTCCACCAGTTACAAAGTTTCGAATATAAAGTGATAGTACATTCGTCTGCAAATAATGCACCAATTTATACAGGAGATAATTGATTACACAGTGCAGTGGTCGAGTACAAGAAAACGTGTCAGGATGATGCGCCAACATGAGCAACGATATTTGAAGTGCCGCCGCGTTGTCGCCGTCGCAACGTCAACTGCAACTAAACAGGGTATGGCATAGAGTCGCTAAGCATTTATATGTAGGAGTAAATGTTGAAAACTTAAAATAAATAGTAATAACTATATATAGTGTAATAATAGCAGTATGTTGTATAGTTATATAGATAATATTAAAACATCAAACCTTCACATACAATAAAAACTCATATATACTATAAAAACTTTGTATAATAAAGATTCCTTATAATTTACGTAGGTGTAAAATTATTTTTACGCGGCTTCGGAAAACTCACACCTGAGTCATATATTTAGGTTTAGAATGTTTCAACTTTGCTAAAGTTATTAAGCACTAGCATTTGTTCACGGCTTCGCTCGAATGAATGGCCTGTTCTGGGATAAAAAGCTTCAGTCTTAATTCAAATCATGATGTGAGCCAAATTTTATCAAAAAAAATTCGGCCGTTAAGGCGTGATTGATATTAAACATTGGATGTTTGTCGGATTCACAAACTCACAAACATTCAAACCTTTACATTTATAATAGATAGTACGACACACATAATCAACGGCTTCTCTTTATTGTTGTAAAATATTCCTTTGCATATATTATCAAGACAAGCATATCTAATTAATAGGATGAAGACATTTTGACATGAATATCTAATAATTATTGATATTTAAATAAGTAATATTTTCGACCAACATGCCTATCAGATACAATAACGGGAGTACAATGGCTTTTAATATTTCTATTTATCAAATTATATCTCAATTTATGGCTTACTTTAAATATATTTACAATAAATGTTGGTTTGGCAGTATCGTGATCCGGTTCAAAACTTTTATAACGCATTAAATGTTTTTACGTATCTATTTTGCTTAATCTATTGTTATAAGATTGACGGGCCACGGCAAATATTTATTCCATATTAGGAACGCCGGCGGCAAAACGGGGTTTTAAATTTTACGACTATTGTTAAAATAAGGTCAACGTCCTCGTAAATTACATCTCGATGTTTAGATATTGTCAACTGTATACAATGTTTAAAATATACTATTCTTACTATTATTTACTTGTTAGGATCCCCTTTTCTACTTCATCTTCTGACCTTTTACAATTTTAATATTTTTGATGGAGATCCAGTAGTTCCTCATATAAAATGTGACCGTGTAGTCTGACACATACAAATATCGGTTAAGAGAGTGTTACAATACTAAAATTTCGTTTTTGGGAGATCGTATTTTACATTATTTTTATGATTTTTATGTAAAAATGGCATTAAAATTTTTCTGAGATAAGTATATTAAAAAAACACTGGTCACATTTCATTAGACAATTTGGAATGCAATTATTACATAAAAAATATAGTGAAATACAATTTCCCAAATACTACATTATTGTGTTGTGATACTCTCGTTGCCGATATGAGACACCTTTCTTTGTAATGCTACATCCTAACATATCCTATAGATAACAAAAAATAGTTCTCAACTTTAATTAATTAAAAAATAGATGTTATAAAAATAAAAAAAAAATAGCAAGTTATAAACTTATTCTTTTTTATTTTATCTAGCTACTCTATAGTGTTTGTATCACAGTAAGTGGCGGTGCATAAAGTGAGAAGCGCCGATGACAGCTAATTGTCGCGTCGACGAGGATAACCATAAAACCATCTGCGCACCATCCATTTATATCTTATCCCCCACTTTTCATCCGATACCAATGATTTATTGAATAAACAATGAAGTAAAAGCGTTAGAAAATGGGAAATTAATTACCGCTATCTTGCAATTTATTCGCGACAGATGTAATGCAAAATTATTTAGAATTAATTTCTATTGATTAAATGTGCATCACTGGATCCCTAATGAAAGAAACTATAGGCCGCTGTAATTGTATCGACTGTCGAGTGGCGCAATGTTTTTTGACGCTCGCCATTAAGACTGCACCCTTTTCTATGCGAGAGGTTGTCTGGGTTGGTACTACCGTTTTGTCTATTCCTACCGCCAAGCAGCAGTGTGCAAACATTGAACTCAATGAAATTACTGGGAATTATGAGACTTATCAACTTATATCTCGGGGTGACGAACGCAGTTCAGTGCCATGCCACTGCATGGCGCTGGAACACAAAGCACTGGCACAAAGCACTCTTTGTGAATCAAAATCATATGTGGACCATTAGGCGAGCGACCTGCTAGCTTTCGTCATTCTTTCTTAAAAAAAAATACTTACCATCTATGTAGTCACTTTACCGTGCCAGAATAAAATGAAAGATAGTAGAGAAAACAATGTTAAACACTTTATGACTGAAACCATTTTTTTTAAATTAAATCCAACATTTGAGTACCACAGAATCCATAATAAGAAGTGTTAAATAATATTTATACCATTTTCGTTTCAGCTCTCGGAGGTATAGGATGGGGGATAAATCGGATATACATATATCGAAAAATTACTATTGACAAAAATACGCGTGTACTATTTATTGTCTTCTAATATAAAGAACTCTATAAAAATTATATTGCACAATTGACAATAAATACGCGTGTATTATTGTCTTCTAATATAAAGAACTCTATAAAAATTATATTGCACAATTGACAATAAATACGCGTGTATTATTGTCTTCTAATATAAAGAACTCTATAAAAATTATATTGCACAAACAACTCCACGCCATCTACACAAAGAAGCATTGAAAGTGATTATTAAAATATCATAAAAGGGAAAGTTACACAAAGGCTGTATAGGCATTGTAAAAGATAAACCTATAGCGGAACACATTGTGTTATAAAATGCCATGTAAAATAATTTCAATTAGATAACCGACGCTAACGTACAGTTCAGATACATCGGCAAGATCTGAAGGGAGAGCATGATATGTACATCAATTAATGGAGCAATCTGGATTGATACGTTTGTTTTACTTATTTGGTAGTAACCTCATTCGCTTCATTGCCGTGCGGTTGTAGATTGACTAAGAACAGTGAAACTAAATGATTTCTTTGAAATAAAACTAATTTAAACGGATTTTATCGCGGCTTATTATTTTAATTTTGGTCTCAAGGTTCGAAAGCTTTTCAGGCTTCGTAGTCACGGGGTGGACTGAGGTGGAGGTTGTTCCAAAATGTTAATGTTACATTATATAGTAGACAATGTCGGGAGCAAAATTAAAATAAAAAACCATGATAAAATCCGTTTAAATTAGTTTTATTTCATTGTGTAATATTCGCGTAAACGTAAGAAATCATTCAATTATTTCTGACAGAAATTTTCCTTGCAATAGAGGTGAACTGCTATGGTGATAGGTAGACTCTACAATATAGAACCAAAAATTGTGATGGACCTTTAAAAAGAAAGTGGCAAATGTGTTTACGGCGTTGTATCCCCTAAGCGAATGGACGAATCCAAATGTGTTTTTTTTTATTTGGTTTAATGGAGATACTTTTTAGAAATATCTGAAGAAAATCTATTTAGATATAAAATATATATGTAATTGATGTCAGAGGTTTTTTTACAGTTAAGTTACATATAAAACTATATAACTAAAATTCGAAAAACATAGAAGAACGATCAGATCCCATTATTATGTCGTAAAATATTGAACGCAGAAATAAATTCAACATTGATAAAAATTGCTATAAACAGAATCATGAATTAAGTTTTAATCATAATTTATACAATACGATAAAGAAGTTAAATGTAGCATATATCCTGGGCTGTTACAAATAATTCTGGGCGTGCATCATAAAATATCTCTGTAATCCACATAACTTGTTATAAAAGAGGTTGGTGTTTCTGTGACCCTACTCATACCATATTAAAAGAGTTTGGTGTATGTTTGTTTCTTAATTTTTCTATTTGAACATTAATTAGGTAAGTTTTTTTTTTATAGCATAGGCCGGCAAACGAGCAAGTGGGTCACCTAATGGTAAGTGATCTCCACCGCCCATGTACGCCCACCACCATAAGAATCACGGGCGCGTTGCCGACCTTAAAGGAAAGGGATAATTAGGGATTGGGAAGGACAGGGGATTTGGGCTTCCGGATATCTCACTCACCGTACGAAACGCAGCAGTAAGCCGTTACTTTACGTCGGTTTTCTGTGAGACAGCAACCCGGTCAAGCCAGCCCATTGATGCTGTAGACAAAACTGTCTACAGCGTGGCTCTACCACTCAATCTTCGAAAGTACAGTAGTAGTACAGTAAAGCGATTAAAATTATGCACTACGGAAATGTTCAGAAATTCGAAACTATCACAATCACGGTCATAATATTTGATGATGATGACCTGACGAACCTGTTGCATTAGACTAATAATAAGTCTAATATCAGCCCTATATTAGCCACGTCTCACTGCTGGGCACCGGCCTCCTCTACTGAAAGAAAGGGATGAGGCCTTCCACCACGCTGGCTTAATGAGCGTAGAAGGCGTCTCATACCTTCGAAATTCTTATGAAAATCTTCTCAGGTACGCAGGTTTTCTCTCGATTTTCCTTCAACTAAGTAAAAGATAATTAACAATTATTAATACACATGTTACATTAAGTACTTATTTTTGTGTAGAGTGGATTGGCTGGACCAGATTGTCCGCGCATTCATTACAAATTCGTACTATTTTGTTAATAATATAAGTTTTAAAAAAGCTTAAAAATCTACTTCAAAAAAATAACAGAAAAATCAACAATAACAATTTCTTTAGGTCTCTTTGGAGTCGGTGCTTGCGTAGCTGCTGGTCTACTAAAATTACACAATTGCAATTGGCGAATTTTAAAGCTTCTTTTTTGAAGTCGGTTAAAAAATTTAAAAATGAACAATAAATTAAAGCGCATTACTTACCATCGCGCTTTATTTAGCTACGCCCTTACCATCAAGCGAGCGCCTTGCCCGTCTCATCATTTAATCAAACAAAAAAGATCAGTACGAGCAAAGCCGAAAACAAAATACTATACAACAAACTGTCCCGAGTGGCAAACATCTAAGTCAGCATCGCGAGTAAAGTTCAGGCGCATTGTTCCGCGTCCGCTCAGGGCGGTCCCGTTCATTGTTCATTGTTATACTACGGAGAAAATCCGCGGAGAAATAATAGATGTATGTTTTAAATTATTTTATGACTTGTCTAGATCCTTAAAGCATCTAGAAATCTAAGACAATGTGGTTGATATGCATAATGTCAACTTCGCTCTTCCATTGTCGAGACGAGGATTATGTTTTATGATTTTTTCCGTGTGGAAAAGTATTGTTGACGGACTTTTGATGGTCTTTAGATTTGGAGGACCGGATATACACTGGCTGATCCTGGAACGCGATCCTCACAAAGTGTGTGGGTCACTATGACAGGTTTTAACACCATGTGTACGGTGGTCGCTATCCGGGCGGATATGAATATCCTACCACCAACAAAACCATATATTTGCCAAATCTAAAAGCATATTTTTGAAATACCTATGATCGCTTATTTTGTATCAGCCCACCGACACAACTTAAACAAAACTGAATAGTTTGGCGCTTTAATATAAGACGTATACATTAGCCATACTAAAAAAAGAAAGAAAAAAATATTGCTGGCACTATAAACTTATCACAAACAATGACAATATTTATATAATAATATCTCCTATAATTAATTAACTAAAATTAAAATTATATTTATATACTTATTACTACTACTATACTAAATTATATATACTCTACCTTAAAGTAAATAACATATTTTTTGTAACGTGCCGTCTTGCAATATATTAGTTTCCCTATATCGGATCAGTCTTCATACATCACGGTACTCAATTAGATCATGACATCTACGAATATATGTGTTATTTTTTTTCTTTCGAACCTTTATATTCCAAAATATTTAATCAAATAGAAAATAATGTAAAAGTAGAATAATTTCTAAAAAAAGCTTTCCTAAAAAAATCTTGATCAATCAATTATTATGTGTATTGAAATTCATGGATGCACATCAATTTAAGCTCATGCCTATATCCCCGGAGGGATAAGCAGAGATGCAACTACACTCACCTTTCGCGGAGCTTATTTCGATCCCATAACCTGATAATGAGCGATCATATCACAGAACCGTGCACAAATTTCAATCCCAGGCGTATTATGCGTTAATTTTTATATTGAAAATTCAACCACAAATTGTCATTTCTCAATTTGGAATTTGAATAGTTCATGGCTTCTTAGCCACTAGACCAATGAGGTGATAAAATTAAATTCCATTTATAACAAAGACAACATGCATACATACCTTAAACTTTGATTCAATAATAAGTTGTTAATTTTATAGATTTTAGCGTCATCTTACGAAATAGCAAAGATTCGATATTTGCCAACAATATTAATGGCATTAAAAAGGAATGCAAAACTAAATTTCTCAATTAGCGGTAAGGTGCTGGACACGATTAACATTCTAAATTCAATTGTAATCGATTTAGATAATTCTGTCTGCTTTTAAAATCAATTAGTCCATAGAATTGAATTAATTTTGCAATCTTATCGAAAGTCTTTGATTACCCGACGTCGTAAGTTACCTAAATAAAGCCAATCACAATCGAAGTACTAAATTAATTGGCAGTATTCAGTACGGGGTCCGTCATCTTTAAATTAAGCGTTGTGCCGATAATGTAGAGCTAGTTTGATTTTTTTAAAGCAAATATTAGGGCAAATTAACACAACACATTCTGCCAATCTGAAGATTTATTTAAATGTATGATTAAATATGGTGTTAGTATGTTTATAATAATGGCTAATGTTACTTGGCGGCAGAAATAGACAAAGCGGTGGTACCCACCCAGACGGCCTCTCGTATACGAGGGATCTACCACCTTGTGTACCACCTTGTTAGATGTAATGATTTGTTTCTTTATACGTTGAGTATTTAAAAAACCCAGACTGAGTAGTAGTTAAATATACACAAACTTCGCATTTTAAAATATTTAAACATCCACACAATAAGGAACTATACAATGTTTTTATATGTACTAATTGATAGCCATATTTTGCATACCCTTATTTTTTCCGTGCGTCATTTTAGAACTATTCAAAAGAACCGTGGGCGGTCTGTTTTCTTAAGCAATTTATGCGACCGGCGCCTTTGCGACCAAGTATCATTGGGAGACGTGTTAACCAAATCAACGATAATGTAAGTAATGGCCACAGATAATTTAATGCTATCTAGCTTCGAGAAAATCTATTTGCGACGATGATCGGCACAGTGATTCGCTTAATTGGCAATACAATTTGTGAAACCACTCTGGAATGCCGGGAAGCACTTTCATAACATAAATAATAATATAATCTTGAAGTATTTACTGTATTTTTTGCCCTTGCTTTTTGTGGTCGTGTTTTTAAAAAAATATTTATTTACGAGTGGTTGGAAATGTTGTGCCTGTTATTTCAATTCAAATTTTAAAATGCTTGTAGAGCCACACTGTAGACACGTTTGTCTACATCATAAATGGGCCAGCTGATCCGGGTCATTACCACACAGAAAATTAACATTAAGCTTACTGCTGCTTTTCGTATGGTTTCCGGAGGCCAAAATCACCCCTGCCCTTCCCAATCCCCGTTCTTACTTCTATATGATACCTCCATTATTGTTAAAAGGAAGATGAAAATCATTTACCTTAAGGTGACCCCTTTGCTCGTTTACCGGCCTCTGCTATCATCATCATAATCATCAGCCACAGGACGTCTACTGCTGAACATAGGCCTCCCCAAAGATTTCCAGACCGACCTGTTGGAAGCGGCCTGCATCCAGTGACTTCCTGCGACCTTTATCAGGTCTCTGTCCACCTTGTAGGCGGACTGTACTCCGCTGTACTGGCCTTTGCTATAAAAAACGCAAAATATTTAATGGAACCGAGTGACCTAATAATAGAGCCGCACACGACGCTTCCGGCGTCACTTAATGACCCTTGATGCCTGATAACAAGCGGAACTAACGTCTTAACTTACTCACAATTATTTAACCCTTTTATCTTTACACATATTATACCAATGACGGCCCCGATGGCGCAGTTGTAATGCGTACGTGGTACTGCTGTGCTGAGATCTCGGGTTCGATCTCCGGGTCGGGTAAAAGTGATATTGGATTTTTCTATCACGAAATGCCCAATATCAGCCTGGCGTTTACAATTGTGCCCGTTATGGTGATAGGATCGCCCCTATCACATTATGGAATGGAAATAAGCTCGGTGAAATGTAGGTGTACTGGTTACACCTCTGCCTATCCCTTCGATTACAGGCGTGATGACGTATGTATGTATGTACATATACAAATACGAAGAAATTATATTTAGAATTACTAAGACGCGCCTACAAAGATCCTTGACCTTCATCCGGTCACGTGAGATTATCGTAGTATTAAACATGCAAGAACAAGTACCTCATCGCCTTACGGTTTATTTTCATTCACCTTAATGACGAGACGAGCAGTTCGCTCGGCTGATAATAAGTGTCACGTCTACACCAAAATAAAAGCAACACCACCCGTAACTTAAATTACAAGGTACAGGATGCACTCATCATCCCGAGACATAAGATGTTTAGACTCATAATACGCTATAATCTCACTGGCTTCAATGTCCTTCAAACCGAAATACAATAGTGCTTACACACTGTTGCTTGGCGGCAGATATAGACAAAGCGGTTGTACCAACCCAGACGGCATCTCGCATACGAAGGACCTAGCATCTTGTCATTATGTTTCACTCTGAGTTCGTTTTGGATGTACATCAAAAGTAAAACGGTGTAAGTCCCGCTTTAGCTGCAAATAACTATGTCCACGCCCATTATATTTTATTTTACTAGCCCTGTATTATACATGTCCCACTGCTAGGCACGGGCCTCCTGTACTGAATGAGAGGGGTTAGGCCTTAGTTCACCACGCTGGCCTAATGCGGGTCGGTAGACTTCACATACCTTCGAAAAATCTTATTGAGTTCTCAGGTATGCAGGTTTCCTCACGATGTTTCCTTCACCGTTAAAGCAAGCGATAATTAACAATATACACGTGACTTAGAAATGTCAGAGGTGTATGCTCTTGGGGCTAGTTTCGAACCTGCGACTTTCGTCTCGACAGTCCGTACAATTCCCGCTGAGCTATCGCTGCTTATATTATTTCATTATAATCTGTAACAAAATCAGCGTCGTGCAGTGTATAAATATGTTGTTTAAGTGGGGTGTCTCGATTCAAAGTAACCGCAAGCCGCAGCGGCCGACCTCTCCACTCCCGACATTGGATCAACAATGTATGGAATACTTTCAATACTACGTATGTAGTCCACGATGTAAAAGATCCGAATTTAATTTTTACGTATTTTTTGTAGGAATACATAAGTGCGTACCGAGCTGGTTGCTTTATACTCGTAAGTTTCAGAATAAAATTTTTACGTGAATTTTATAGGAAGGTAATATAAATGCAAACCGAGCTTGCTTTATACTCGTAAGTTTGTTGGACCGACTCGACCGGGTTGTTACCATTGTCTCGCAGAAAACCAACGTAAAGTAGCGGCTTGTTGCTGCGTTTCGTACGCTGGGTGAAATATCCGGATGCCCAAATTCCCCTTTCCTTCCCAATCTCTTAATTGTCGCTTTCTTTTAAGTTGGGAACGTGTCCATGTATCTTCTGGTATTATGGGCGATGTTACAGTTGACCCATTTGCTCATTTGCCATTTATGCTGTACAATGACGTCGTGAAATGGACGAGAAAACCACATAAAAGCGTTGTCTGTACGGTCTTTGTGATATGCTTCCTCCATCAGAAAGGTGTTATACCGCCTTGCTTATTAAATGAATTAAATCGTAAAAAAATAACAATAAATTATTATAACACATGAAACTCAATGTCATATTTTATACACAAAACACAAATCATCCGGCAGTTTAATTTAAATTGCACCAATAAATTTTAATGGCTCGTTGATGTCCATTCATAGCCAGCCATTGTGCTGATCACAGTAATATAGTTTCACGACTTCCGGATTTTAGTATTATGTCATTGTGCGATTTTTTCTGTTTACACTCGTGTGATTAAAACTGGTAAATGGGAGCAGCTGCCAATTATATGGTGCCTAAAGACGTGTCTTTTATTCATAGAGTATTTATTTTAATATGAAAGTTGAGATATTTTGTGCATTTTTCGTCAATGTGTTGATTGACTAGCGAGTAAAACCTTGGTTGGGTTCGTTATTAATGCTGGCTCGGCTATCACTGGTATGCCACGGTTTTGAATGCCGACAAGATTGGCAAAGATTAACTCGTGGCTCATCAACCGTAATAATATAAGTTCCAACGGTAGAATTTTTGATCCAATATACTATATTCACCAGTTACCGCGTGCATCGATCACCCGCTCTACTTTATAATAACCCTGCGTTTAAGCAAATTTTATTTTATTTTATTTTATTTTTATTCTTGGGACAATAAACTGTTATATGTTAAAAATATGGAAACAAAAATAATCTTTATTAGCAAGTTGTGCGAACATACAGAATACTTCCATTCCATAGATGAATACTATTATACCGCTGATAGTAATAAAGAATTATATGTATAATAGATTGAATTGCACATTATATTTCACACCACTAGATGAAAAGAGCTCTAGCATAGTTACTCTGTTTGTTGCTTTTTGTCTTATTCAGACACGATTATTATCAGACAACAAAAATATACCATCGGCCAAAACAGAGATTGGAAAGTCGAAACAAATCGATTTTATTTTTGCAACTAAATCCCTATTATAAGCCCATCAAATAGAATTATCCCATATCTGTATCAAAAGCGAGATTACTGCAAGCAATTCTTAATACTGTTCTATTGATACGTGATTTATACACGATGATCCACATAGGATTGCAGCGCGCTTGAAAAGAACCGATACGAAAAGATTTATGGCATGATAAATAGATTTATAATGGTATTATGAGATAACCTTGATTCCAAAATACAATGACGCTATAACTTACGTCATTATTTGAAGTTTTGCTTTGGTTTTAAACATTCGGACGAATTTGCCTTTTTTATTTGATTGAATGACGAGACCAGCAAGGCGCTCGGCTGATGGTAAGCCTGCCCATAAACAGAAGCACCACCACACAGAACTTTGAATTACAAAGCACTGCATGACACTGAACTGCGCTCGTCACCCTGAGACATAAAGTGTTAATTCTCATAATGCCCAGTAATTTCACTGGCTTCAACATCCTTCAAAGCGTAACACAACAGTGCTTACACACTGTTGATCGGCGGCAGAAATAGATATAGCGGTGGTACCAACTCAGACGGCCTCTTGCATACGAGGGACATACCTTGTAAATTTTGAAGTAATATGAATCTGGTGTTGGTAGAAATCACACCAACTGAAATAGATTGCAATATATCCTAACTAATAGAGACTGACCGCTTATAATCATCGTGTTTGTTGTCTTCATTTGCATGCTTAGAGATGTAGTGCGTCGCACAAGTTCTATCTTAATTATACTGACTATGTATGTGACTGTTGGGTGTATTTGTATTATTATATAATTGTTTTACGAGTTGCCAGGCGGCTATATCAGGCAGTCGCCTTATATCGCATCACTATTTAGAATTACCATTATAATCCATGCTAAGTTTTACATGCAATATTCTCTGCATCTTTACATAGTATAAAATGAAGTTACTTCCGCTGTCTTTTCGCTAAGATCTTTTAAACTATTCAACGGATTTTAATGCAGTTGTACGCAGTAGATAGAGTACTTCATGAGGAAGGTTTATATGTATAATACATATAAAAAAAGTAGAAAAATCAAAGGTCTGTAATGTGATATCGTAAAAAACATATTTTTACCCATGCGAGGCCGGCGCAGGTCGCTAGTATTATATAAAAGGTATGCATTGTAACAAATTCGAATTCAAATTTGAAATTCGAAATTCAAATTCGGTTTAGTACTAAAATTTAGGGCACTTAAAGACTTCATACGATGTCCGACAACGAACAAACGCATTGAAAGATTCGAGAACATTCTTTTTTATTTATTCATGCATTGGTTTATGCACAGAGATGCGAAGACCTACTTTTCATCTCGTTCTCGGCTACAGATTGAACAAACGATAGCAAAATGTCTGGCATCAGAGACACATGGGCACTCATGGCTGACACACTACTATCGGTTGAATGTGATACGATCTCACGACGCAGGTGTGTATTGAGGAAGCTGTGTTTGTTTACGACCCACAAGGTAAATGTAGACCAAATTGTATAATTTATTATATATAATAAACTGTAAACCTATATAGTGATAGCAAAGATGCAAGCACTATTATGAGTCTACTTTGTTACTAATTACTACAAGACAAAGATAAACGCTGTTATTCAAATCTTTACATGAAAATATTTCTTATTTCATATCTGTATTATAATTATGCAAACCGTTCGTCAAGCCACGTTGTGAATGCCCCTCAAAGGTGTCAATTGTAGGGAACATATAACACAGTGCCTTAAGGGTGTTGAAATGTAGGCTGGGGTTAAGTTTGCCGAGATCTAAGCTATGTTTACTTTAAGATCTTATTTACAATTTAAGTTTACATAATGAGGCAATGCTTGACGGAGGAATGAACACGTTAGTGAGAATATAACAGATAAACTGTCTTGCGAAGCCGCGTCGTACGATTCTTTTTTTAAACTGTGTGACGGGAGTTCCTCAACAAGAGTATGTGCCATGCGATAAACCCTCCCCATCTAAATAGGGCTTTAATTGTAAATGAAATATTTCTTATTCGTCCACCTGCGCTTATCCCACTCGCAGTAAGATCAACGCAACATGCTTTTTAATACATGAAGAATTAAAAAGATAAAGAAGAAGAAAGATTTAGATTTTACGATCGACCGCATACTTGACGTCAATCCCTCTGAGGAGAAAACACACCCGGACCCGATACAAATATTTGTTGATCACACAAATGTCTCGGTGCAGGAATCGAACCTGAAGACTTTCCCTTCATAGCCGGTTACTCGCCCGATACGCCATAGTTAACTTTAATTCATTCTAATAACTTTAATTCAACTCATGACAATATTAAACTTAACTAGCTCGTTACCTCATTAAAATAAATCAAAACATGCAAGTAAATGTCTTATCGGAGTCAAAGCCCTATAAAGTGTCGCCGCGAGACAAGCGTGTTATAAGAGGCATTGTTCATTTGATATCAACGCATAGTTTAGCCTCTATAATGGGGGTGGAGACAGCACAATAAGGGTATCAAAGCGGAATAGGACCATAATCGATATGCTATTCAAGCATTCAGATTGTATCGACATTTACACGCTCTTGTGACTTTTGTTACAGTTTAGTTGTGACAGTCCGTTTTAATAGCTGTCCGGTATCTGTCCGGTAGATAAGGCTTTTGTGATTTTTACAATTGTTATTTTTTAAAACATTAACACTATTATTTATTTTAATCGACACATAGGCTTGGCGTGAATGGCAAAATGTTTATTTGGACATAAAATAATCAGGAAACAAACACGATAGAAGATATCATATCTCGAACAAGATCGAATTATTTTAAACTAGCTGTTTCACCGGTTTCACCCGCGCATAAGTAACTGCTCAACTTAGTGTAGTTTAAAAAAACGGCCTTTCTGTACTATAATATGTATGTCTTATACATATTATAAACCTTCCTCTTGAATTATTCTATCTATTGAAATAAAACTAATATAAACGGATTTTATTGCGGTTTTTTATTAATTTTGGTCCCGACGTTTCGAAGACTATTCAGCCTTCGTGGTCACGGGGGGGACTAAGGTGTAGGTTGTCCAAAAATGTTAATGTTACAGTATCTACCTTCAGTTTACAATAATAATTATAAAATTTTATGGTTTGGTCCGATCATAGTTTTATTTCAATGAGTAACATTCGCGTAAACGTTTATCAGTGGTAGAGCCACGCTGTTATCAGTGGTAGAGCCACGCTGTTATCAGTGGTAGAGCCACGCTGTAGACAGTTTTGTCTACAGCATGAATGGGCTGGCTCGACCGGATCGTTACCACTGTCTCACAGAAAACCGACGTAAAGTAGCGGCTTGCTGCTGCGTTTCGTACGGTGAGTGAGATAACCGGAAGCCCAAATCCCCTCCCCTTCCCAATCCCTAATTATCCCTTTCATTTAAGGTCGGCGACGCGCCCATGACTCTTCTGGTGGTGGGCGTACATGGGCGGTGGAGATCACTTACCATCAGGTGACCCACTTGCTCGTTTGCCGGCCTAGGATATAAAACAAAAAAAAAAAAAAACGTAAGAAATCATTATTCTATCTATTAAAACAACCGCATAAAAATCCGTTGCGTAGTTTTAAAGATCTAAGCATACATACATACAGACAGACAGACAGGAAGCGACTTTGTTTTATACTATGTAGTGATAAACTTTTTTTATTAATGCTACAATGGATACATAACGGATATATGTGAACACAATATATACCTACATGATATGAGATATTATATATCAGCATAATTAAGAGTAGCGGAAGTGACACCATTTTGTCAATATCCAATTCGGAATGACAATCAATCAATGAACAAATGACAATGCGGACCTCTCCCAAAACCTTCAATGATCGCCTGATGTCACGTTATTGTGACCCAAACACGGTCCAATAATTTCGCACTAGATATATTATTTTCTGGCACACCATTGTTTTGGTATACAGGCTGTGCATGTTTAAGCAACATACTAGATGAGATGGAATTGAAAATAGAATTATTTTTTGTTATCTTGACACGGTAAACTGACTATAGATATTAGAGATATTTAAAGAGTCCTTTAAAATTGTTATAAAATTGCCGCCAAGCAACAGTGTGTACGCATTGTTGTGTTTCGGTTTAAAGGTCATTGAAGCCAGTGAAATAACTGGGCATTATGAGACTTAACATCTTATGTCTCGGGGTGACGAGCGCAGTTCAGTGCCATGCAGTGCTTGTAATTCAAAATTCTGTGTGGTGTTGCTTCTGTTTATGGGCAGGCGTGGTGCTTACCATCAGGCGAGCGCCTTGGTCGTCTCTTAATTCAACGAAAAAAGCAACACTATGGGAAGATGGACTCTGGCATTAGGCCGGGATAACGCAAGTCACCTCTCAACTAGCCTTTCGACAGAGAATTGCTAAGTTATTGGAAGTAGTGGAAGCAATGAATGGTGCTGAAAGTAGATGAGGTGTATTATGAACTAAGCCTCATCTTATGGCGCTATATATTAGTGATCTGATAAAAGGAAAGCAGCGTCACTGATAATTACTTAAGAAAAATTATCCATCTTTGCCATCCCCTTGTATATAATTCGTAACGGGTAATTAAGACTTAACATCACGCCGCAGACATCATAATAGCGGGGTGGTGACAGCAACAAACATTTTCATTAAAACAAAGCCAGAATTTCTTGTTAACAATGATAACTACTTTCGTGAAGGAAGAAACGAAGCATAACTCATTCGATTAAAGAGTGGTTTTGCCGTTCGCCTGCGGGCCCATTTAATTGTAAGTACGGGCAGGATGTAGCTCACGTCCAGAATAAGTAGACTGTTGATCATGAAAGACATGAATTCGTGCATAGTTCTTTTATTATTGGACGGTAATATATTCTGACGACTACTAAGCAGATCTCCGTGACACCAAGAAAGTGTTAATCCCATTTTAATATGACTAATTGCCATATTAATTGACTTTGAGTTAGCGAGGGCAACTATGTCAGTGACGGTCGGTATTTATTTTACATTTTGTGTATAAGTACATATTACTTACAAAATTGTAATGAAAGTGTAATAATAAAAACGAGATTGTAGTAATTTTCGCACTCTGACATATTGATTAAATTTAATTACTAATTAGCCCATCCTTCGAATTAAATTAATTGCATAATCAGAGCTAGTTTATACCTGAGTACCGTAATTAATATTTTATGCCCTGTTACTGAGTAAATAACTAAAGCGAAATTTTAAGAAACGACTAATTGAGATTCCGGATTATTAATCATTATTCCTGATACTTGCATGTCTAGGTAAAAACAATTGGTTGTTTCTAACTTATAGCGGGTTTTCTATAGCCTCCGTGGCGCAGCGGGCGAGTAGCCGGCTGTGAAGCGAGAGGCCGCGGGTTCGATCCCCGCACCGAGACAAATATTTGTGTGATCCACATTTATTTGTTTCGGGGGCTGGTTGTTGTGAGACCGAAAGTCTCTCGTAGTTCCTGATACCCACGACACAAGACTCGTATCTTACTGTGGGGTCAGGACTATGTGTGTGACTGTTGGGTGTTATTTATTTATTTCACAAAAATACATAAGTATTTCATTATTATAATAAAGACGCGAGAATAAAATGTCTACCACATCCCCTGTGTTGAAAGGCTGTTGGGAATAAATACTTTAATAAATACTTTCGGTGTAAAATACTTTAAGCATATTCAGTAGAACAATTTTAATATAAATACTTATGTCGCTCAAAATATTTTTTTAAGAGAATCAATCATCTTTACATCGTATATAATGAAGTCGCTTCAGCTGTCTGTCCGCTTAGAAGTCACTATTGATAAAAGTCATATATAACTGTGCTTCTAGCGTTTTTGGAGTAGAAGTGCTCTTTCTGGCGCATTCTTAAAAAAACATAGTGACTGACTTTTCGTGGATCATTTTTAAAGTAAGTAAGAGTGTTTGGTACAACTATTGCATATAAACAATAAAATATTGTTTTTATTCGCACGACGTTTGTTCTTCTAGATCGGTTCACATTTGGTGGAGAAATCGATGTTCATACATAAAAGAGTAAACAATATATACGCACCAAATTATTATTAAAACTTGCTTCCTTTTGAAGTCGGTTTACACACACAATTTTAACATAACTAAACCTAAAAAGGCAACAAGAGCAACCAGTAACGACCGTAAATAACATAAAAATTCATTCACCACAAAACAATTTATCAAACAACTAATTTGATAAGTCTCCACAAAAAAATGTAAGGAACAAATCTAATAAAACATCAAATTGACGAAGTAATACCGACACGCTCCCCCATGCCCCATTACCATATTATAGTGATAAATTCAAAACACCATTATTACGTACTCGTGGGTTATTTATGAGTTGACTTAATGGTATACAGTTTGTGGTTATAATGAAAAAAAAAACGCGCCGAATTGAGAACCTCCTCCTATTTTAAAATCGGTAAAAAATAAAAGCCAATGTTGCGTACATTTGAATATTATAGGTACATGTTTTTAATATACCTAAACCCATGCTCTATCTCCGGAGGAGTAAGCAAAGCTGCAACAAGTACCACGGTTCGCCTGCATTGTTTTCGTCCCATGGTTTCTATGGATGTTGAAAGAATATCGTTTTATTGATATATCCATGTTTTTTTCTGCGATACTTCTATATTAAAATTCGATATATCGGTGTATCGATACTTTTTATTAAGTATTGTAATCATAATCTGAATCGATATTTTTTGAAATAGGATGCCATGAAATGTGGTCCAAAGCAAATTTTGAATGCTAAAAAAGTAATTCATATACCAAGCCGATATATCAATATTTTTTCTCAATATTCATACTTTTTAATATCATTGATACGATATAAATCGGTACTTTCTTGCACTTTTGTTATGCATATAAACAGGCGGCGAGTTTAGTATTGGGTACAAATTCCACAGCTAATATAAAAATATTGACCGTTTGATAAACATAAAATGTATACCACGGACATTCAATACGTGGAACGGATTACGAATTTTATCTTCATAGATATCGTATGACGCTCTAGTTTTTTATTATTTTCATATAGAATGATCGCCGACAATGATCGGATGTCGATTAACATGCAGCTATTAGTGCTTATGCCAAGTACACAGCGGGGGGCAATCCAACCATTCAACATACGTCAGCATACGTAAGTACAAAGACAAAGTTTGGCCGCGTCTTTGTTCGTTCTGTGAATAGGAATTTGTTGATTTGTCGTTTGTGTCTTATAAAATGTAGATATATTATAATATTTACAAATTACAATGTAATAATTAAAGAATATGGTATTATATTCTCTGCCGCCAGTGTGTAAGCACTGTTGTATTTCGGTTTGAAGGACATTGAAGCCAGTGAAATTACTGGGCACTATGAGACTTAACATCTTATGTCTTGGGGTGACGAGGGCAGTTCAGTACCGTGCAATGCTTTGTAATTCAAAGTTCTGTGTGGTGTTGCTTCTGTTTATGAGCAGGCGTGGCGCTTACCATCAGATGAGCGCCTTGCTCGTCTCGTTGTTCAATCAAATAAAATAAATATTATTACTATACGGTCCGCCATTATCTCCGAAGGTATATCGATATATCGGCTTGATATTTGGATATTTTTTTTAAATATTAAAAGAAATACCGCGGTAACGAAGTTGTAATGCGTACGCTTTGAGTGCATACACGGTACAACTGCAGCTGTGCTCAATTCTCGGGTTCGATCCGCGAGTCAGGTAAAAGTCATATCGGGTTTTTCTATCACAAAATGCTCAGCATCAGCCCAGAGTCTGTAATTATGTTCGGTATGGAGATAGACTCACTCCCTATCACATCATGGGGTAGAAATAAGCTCGAAGAAATGTGGGTGTACCTTTTGGTTTCGCTTCTGCTTACCCCTTCGGGGATTAGGGACGTGGGCAGGTATGTATGTACGATGTACGTATTATAAAATAATAAGTATTATAGATGAATCAATCTCATACTTGAAGGACCTTTTTGGTTTCCTATAAAAGTAGATATATGATATGATTTTGATATTTTTTCTGCATGCCTAAGCGCGATTACTGCAGCCATGGTTGCTATACCAGTACTGTATTATTATTTACGAGATATTGTGACAAAATCAATTCATTTAAATAATACTTAACATTCTGTTGAGAAAATACAGAGTTATGCTACCAATAATTGAGAGCAAAATTGTAGCGATGTCCTCTGACCAATGTGGTAACCGGTAGTTTGATAATTATCTCATTATTTATTGATCATAAGTGGAATTAAACATGCTTTGTGTTTAATATCGCATTAATCAATCATTCCGAATTTCATTTTTGTTTTTATTATGCGTAGCTACCATCTAGTACCTACAATCTGTCAGCTGTTCTTAAAACAATGAATACAGCTAGGGGTTTTTTATAAGTTTTTTTAGTTCGGTAGTTTAATGTTCTAAAGTGGCGCTACAGTTAACAAATCAAGAGTTGCTGCAAATTACCTAATTATCTATCATTACTGTTGATTGGAAAAATTCAGCATTTTGTTGTTCAGAAGAGGATAATATAAAAAATATAATACTAACCCTATATTATAAACCCACTGCTGGGCACTAGTCTCCTCCACTAATGATACGAGTTAGGCCTTTGGTCATCATGCTTGCCTAATGCCCGTTGGTATCCGAAAGGTTGGTAAAATAAAGCGATAACTTTGAAAAGTCAGAGGCTCTTGGGGTTGGTTTCGAACCTACGAATTTTTAACTGCGAATGAACGCTGTATTCTCTAGTTTTCTCTATATTTTTGTTCTCCCTATTTTGTAAGCTATGACCAATGGCCATCCATTGCCATCTGTGCCTTTTACTGTCAATAGGCAATAAAAAATCAGCCGGAACATTTATTGATTCGTTCGAATATGATAGTTACTTTTTACTACTGCCATCTAGTATTGAGTAGTAGTATATTTAGGGTGGTGTATGATGCTTCTCAATGATAATAGATGGCGCGCAGTAATATCATGTATATTAATGTTTGAGTTATTATATAAGAACACTAGATGACCCGGTGAACTTCGTATCACCTACATAATATATTTGTGTAAAATGTGGTCAAAACTTAATACAAATGTTTTATTTACACTAAATGCAATTAAGTGAGGTACTGCGCCATTGCACGTGAGGTAGCCCGTCGCACATTTAATTGACTTCGACGACCTAAGTCAGGTCGTCTCCCACCTCCCTCCGGTTGGACAGTCCCGTCCCCGTCCCGTCCCCGTCCTGTCCCCGTCTTGTCCTGTCCCTGTCCTGTCCTGTCTCACTGTCCTGTCTCTCTGTCATGTCTCTCTGTCCTGTCTCACTGTCATGTCTCTCTGTCCTGTCTCACTGTCCTGTCTCACTGTCCTGTCTCACTGTCCTGTCTCACTATCCTGTCTCACTGGCCTGTCTCACTGTCCTGTCTCACTGTCCTGTCTCACTGTCCTGTCTCACTGTCCTGTCTCACTGTCCTGTCTCACTGTCCTGTCTCTCTGTCATGTCTCTCTGTCATGTCTCTCTGTCCTGTCTCACTGTCCTGTCTCACTGTCCTGTCTCACTGTCCTGTCTCACTGTCCTGTCTCACTATCCTGTCTCACTGGCCTGTCTCACTGTCCTATCTCACTGTCCTGTCTCACTGTCCTGTCTCACTGTCCTGTCTCACTGTCCTGTCCCTGTCCTGTCCCTGTCCAGTCTAGACGCTATACGACCCGTCATCACGGCAAGCTTCGCAACGACAACCATCCGGAAAATCAACAACTATTAATAAATTAAAAATTAATAAAAAAAACATTGTCCAGCGGACATAATTGTGAATCTAAACCATTCTCAGATCCCCTTGAACACACACAAAAAATTTCATCAAAATCGGTCCAGTCGTTTAAGAGAAGTTCAGGAACATACACACTCACAGAAGAATTATATATAAACTCCTTTGCAAAAAAAACGGGCACCTTACACACACACTTTACCTTAGCTTTTCTATGGGTAAATATTATTATATTTTTAGTATGTCATTAGCTTGGATGACTAGAAATTTCTTATTATCAATGAGAATCTAGTTTTTTAACACTTTTATCCTGGTATCGGTGTTTTAGTCAATGTAAACAGAGAGCCGTGTTAAAATGGACATTTTTATGGGTATAATGAAATTAAGACTACGAGTATTTTTATGGTATTTTAATAAAAGAGACATTAAAAAATAAAAAATAATAACGAGTATGACCTCCTCTTGCAGCGATTACGGCATGTAATCGTCTTGGCATGCTTCCCACCAGGCTTTTGATGGTGTCCTGTGGAATGTGTTCCCACTCAGTCGAGATTACACGTTTAAGCTCTCTGATGTTTTGTGGAGGTGGTTGGACAGATCGTACTCGCCTTTTTAGGAGGTCCCAAACGTGCTCAATGGGGTTAAGGTCGGGGCTCCGCGCTGGCCAATCCAAACGACGAATACCGACCTCTTGCATATAAGCATCTACGTCGCCAGAACGGTGGGCCCGAGCATTATCGTCCATGTAAATGGCATCTTCACCAATTACAGTCAGTGCGGGTTGTGCATTTTGAGAAAGGATTTCTGTTATGTACCTATGCGCATTTAGTGAGCCATTTTCTATGAATACTATCTCGGTACGATAGTTGGAAGTTACGCCCGCCCAAAACATAACGGACCCTCCACCATAAGGGGTGATTTCTTCAAAACACACATCGGCATAGCGTTCCCCTGGTCTTCGTAACACTCGCCGACGTCGGTCCTCACCATGCAGACAAATTCGAGCCTCATCGGAGAAGAGTACGCTACTCCAGTTACCTGGTGTCCAAGATAGGCAATTTCTAGCGAACCTCAACCGCGCAATCCGGTGCTCACGGAGTAACTTGGGGGCCCGCGCTGGTCGTCGACTACGTATATCAGCAGCTAAAAGTCTTCTCCTCACAGTCCATAGGCTAACTTGTGCTCCTCGTACCTCTTCAAGGTTTCTTTTGAGGTCTATGTAACTGCATTTGCGGTTCCTCAGCGCCTGAGTCACTAAAAAGCGATCGTCTCGCGGCTGTGTGCAACGTTTTCTCCCAGAACCTTGCCTTCTCTGAACGGAACCTGTCTCTTGGTATCGAGTCCAGGTTCTTTGTACGGTTGAACGACTCACGTTTAACCGCTGTGAGACGTAACATTGGCTACACCCCTCTTCCAGCAGCGCTATAATTTTACTAGCTCTCATTGCTTTTTCTGCCATTACGATAGACACAAAGATATCTGTTTTAAGTCACAATAAGGCAGAATTATGCGATAAACATAAATTGTTGTACTAAAAATAACGAAAAGTTACTTTTAGTTGCTTGATAACCTTTTAACCGCAAACCCGCGAAAAGTGTCACAAAATGAAAAAGGGATTAATAATTTAAAAAACAAAAGTTTTGAATTTGGAATGAACTTTTTTTCATACCCAGACTCTTTATTAAGTGCCAGTAACATAGTTTGGCTATTAAAACCTCTGAAGAACTAAATTATTACCAATAATGTTAAAAAATCAAACCCGCCCGTTTTTTTTGCAAAGGAGTGTATAAAGATAAATTTCAATAAACCTAAAAACATTATTACATACAGGAAATTATATTTTAACATCAAAAATATAGAAAGATGTATTGTTATCTATCTTTGTAACATAGAGAACGATTTTTTTGGATGGGTCACATTTGGCAAATATTGAAAGATTAAGTCAACTGACGTTGACGTTTGAGGACACTTTTTTTATTTTATTTTCATTGTTCAACAATCAACATTTACAGAAAGATTTATAGTTTTATTTACAAGCTAAACACGTTTGGCTTGGCAAAATGAAAACAAAGCACAAACACGTAACTATCATACAACCATAAAGAAAATTAAATTGAGGTTCGATATATTTTGTGATAAAGTTGAAAGTGATAAACAACATGAATTCTGTGCGAGCTCAAATTACGAAACAGCCTTTAAATTACTTCAAATTAATCAATAATATGTTGCGTAATATTCAAATATTCGCACCAGTGTCCCAACTATCTACAGCAATAGACTTTGCTGGATGTATATCAGATGTAACGCAGCGAGACAAAGGTAGAAACAGCAGTTTTTTTGGGCCATCAAACAACACAATGCAATATTTTATAGGCACAAATAAGCCTAGTGTTACTTCTATAACAGATGGGGAACTGGATAACAGATTATTAGAATTAGTATCTAAAAATAAAGACAAACAAATCGAACAAGTTATTCTAGACTGCCGTATTGAACGTAAATTTATTAACCAAGAGACATTGAAGAAATTATTTCGTCACTACAGTATGGCGGGAAAGCCTGAAATTGTCTCAATACTACAAAAATACTGTGCAAAAGTTGACCCAAATTTATATAGAAGAAATGTTGAGTTCCTACATTATTTAGCTAAAGCCCAGTGTTTGAAGGGTAACTCTGAAAAAGGTTTGTCAATATTAAAACATTGCTACGGTAAATATGAAAACAGAAGAAATTTTTATAGATTGATATTTAGAGAATTAATACATGATTCAGTATTAAATAGGTCAGAGGCATCTATGGTGATATTTAAGAGGTACACGTTGGAGTTTAGTACAATCTGGAGGGATCATTATCCATTAGTTTGTTTTTGGTTTGCTTGCTGGTCAAGCTCATGGTTTTCTGATCAGATGCTCTCAAATGAGTTGCTGGAGTCCTCGAAGCCATTATTAGATATTGTTAGAGACAAGTAAGTATGATTATATAATGATTTCTTATGTTTACGTGAATATTACTTATTGAAATAAAACTGGACAGTTAACTCTGTGACAATGAAGGCTGAAAAGTCTTCGAAACATCGGGATCGAAATTAATAAAAAATGTGATAAAACCAGTTTTAATAAGTTTTATTTTAATAAGTATGATTATGGTTTATTGTTGACAATTTATGAGGTAAGTCTCATAAGCAAGAGTCCATCTGGGTTGCAGTAGTGAAGTGAAATAAAATTTCAACAGGGAAGCCAATGCTTTTATTATTTAAAGATAATTAATAAAAAAAAAATGTGATTTTTTTTTCCAAAACATTTTTGTAACATAGCTACCAATTTAATCAATTAAAATAGTTATTTTCATGTAAATTGTATTGCATATGCATTGCGTAGTTGCATTTGTAATTCATGTCATAATTATGTCACCCATATGTGTATAAAATAGGATACAGTAATCATAGTAGTAGTGGAGCGCCTGGGGGTTTTCACCTCGGATTAGAGTTACAGTGAATGAATTAATATGATCGATGTGGGATATTGTTTTTTAAACTATAAATTGCAATGTTTACCCAAAAAAAATTTGTGCAAACCATTGTTTCATTGTTTAAAAAAAATATTATGAAAAATTAATGTTTGACCCTATATTTTCACTTTAAACAGTATTTTTTTTTATTTATATGTTGAATCTTACCTGAGTAGACATATAGGAACATTTTTCAAAGATACCTGTGTATAAAAATAGCAGTAGGGATCTCGAACAGGTAGAAAAACGTGGAGGGGAGAGCGGAGCGACAGCTGCTATGTACAATGGAATTTCTCGGCCAGTTTAATTATAAATGAAACATACTCTATTGTGTACATTTAAAAAATAAGGTAATTAATTACGACTAATGAAAAGAAAGAAAAAATAGTACAAAATCAGTTTATTTAAATATATTACAACTAGCTTTTGCTCGCGGCTCCGCCCGCGTGAACAGCATTTTCCGGCATAAAAGTAGCCTGTAACCGTCTCCAGGATCCCATCGGTCTATGTAGATAAATTCATCAAAATCGGTTCAGTGATTTAGGCGTGAAAGCGTAACAAACAAACTCACTTCCGCATTTACTTTCACCCCCTTTTTCATCCCTTAATAAATAAAATTTCCAAAATTCCTGAAACACCTATTTTTTTTTACGTCAATAAACGAAATACAAAATTTTGTTTATGTAACTTTCAAAATGACGGACTTTCATACATATTATCATCCCCTATTTTGACCCCTTAGGGGTGGAATTTTCTAAAATCCTTTCTTAGTGGATGCCTACATAACAAAATGAATATACAGTCCGAATTTCATGCTTATAGCCTTGATAGTTTGCGCTCGGCGATGATGAATCAGTCGAGTCAGTCAGGACATGTTATTTTATAATTATAGATTGTTGTCTACATCAAATATTTTCTTCTACTTCATCTATCTGTATAATATGTGAAGTATTGGAACAACTATTTCCGCTGTACTGTAAACATGCTACACTGCAGTATAAACCACTTTTTCGGCATCCACACGCAGCTCCACATCCCTTTTTGCAATTACAAAATAACGTTTGCAATAAATTATCCGGAGCAGGTAATAGATTCATTGTTATTGGGATGTACATGTTATTGGAATACTTCCATCCCCAATTTTCAATAACTACGTCAATTCCTAGCCATATCTGAATTTGTAGGTACACTCTTTTAAAGGTGCTCAAACGCTGCATCAGTTGTTAGAGGCAGTGATGACAAAAGAACACTCGTATTTTTGGCTGTTGCTTTTATGAAAGAATTGAACCTCAATGTATTTGAATCATAAGTTTTAGACGGAGCTCCATATAAACTCAAAATACATGCTACACCTGCTTGCAATATATTATTGGGGTCTTCATTGATATTTTTAAATTATTTTACTGAGTCGTGTAAATCAATCCGTAAAAAGACAAGATAAGATAAGATAAGAATACTCAGGTAAGATTTAACATATAAATAAAAAAAAATTGTTTAAAGTGAAAATATATGGTCAAACATTAATTTTTCATAATAATTTTTTTTAAACAATGAAACAATGGATTGCACAATTTTTTTTTGGGTAAACATTGCAATTTATAGTTTAAAAAACAATATCCCGCATCGATCATATTAATTCATTCACTGTAACTCTAATCCGAGGTTTTACGGTTTTGAATGCTCCAGGCACTCCACTATAGATAGATAATAATGTGAGTGAATAGCATTGAAATGTCTTAATATTCAAGAAAATAACTAAATCATTAAGCGATTATGTATTAATATGCAGATAAATATGGATATCAGCTTTATTGTGATTAAATGTAAGCACAAAAAAAATATTTCTTATATTACCAATGATAACATATAATGTCACTAAAAGGCCTATATGTGCAATTTATGTGGTGAAGTGTATCTCGCTGTCCTGACAACGGTCTTATGTGTTTATAAAACATATTGAGTAGCCACCATGATAAATTACCTAAAAATGGGAATATGTAACAAAAGTAGTCTGCTAGTAGTAGGATGTCCATATCTGCCTGGATAGTGACCACCATACATATGGTGTTAAAACCTGCCATAGTGGCCCACGTAGATGGATCCCTAAGTGGATTGTGTTCTAGAACCAGCCAGGAAATAAGCAGTTCTTCTGAATGGCTTACAACATGACTTGATGGTTGATTGGGCTGGTTATATGAGTACATCCAACCCCGTAATTTGCTTCTTCCCTCTTCATGTGGAGAAGCATGTAAATAGGCCAGCATGATTCTTGTGACCACCAATAAACTCATTGTTTGCTGCTTTTTTGGACTGCATTGCTCTTACGATCAGGTTTAGTGCAGTTACTTTGCCATGCTCAGATAAAAAAAAGTATTTATCACTGTTTGCATTAAGTGTTATTAGTAATAAAGTTTGACATAAGGACAGAAGGCTTTGACATAAGTGTGGGAATTTTGATAGTCAAATCAGGTGAGATCATTTAGGATTACTTTATTGTATTACATAATTGACCACTATTGGTGCGAATTATTCACATGGGTCACCTAGTTTGAATATAATTGTTGCACAAGTTGGGATTCCATCCCTCTCATCTGAATGGATCATATTCCTCAACATCATACAACATCGTTGTGTACTTTCACTAAATAATGAATCATATTCACTTTTCAGGGCTACAGCGTTCAGTATTACAGTTCTAAAAGAAGACTACAATGAGGATGCTGTTGTGCGACTTCTTCAAAATCTGCTCAAATATGAAATGATTACAGAGTATGCCAAGGTGTTACAAATATTGTTTAATTACAAATGTGAGTATTTGGAAATATTCAACTGAATATTTTTTTTTAGTTCCAATATTATGAGGTTTCTATGTGAACTGTGGTAGGGTTCTCGTAGGACAGGGAATATCTGGATAGGAAAGTATGTTGTCTATTTCTACAGCCAAGCAGCACTGAGTGAGTCTGGTTCGAAGGACTTTTAAAACTTTTGAATTACTGCGCGTTATGAGACTTAACCTCTTAAGAGCTGTGCAGTACTTCTTACTTAGAAGTTCTTTTGTTGTTGCTTTTGTTTAAATATATAACGCTTACCATCAGGCGAGCGACCTGCTCGTCACGTCATGGACATCAATAGAATTAAAGAAAAAGGATTGATGATAAAACAAATAAAAAACAGCCAAAAGTCACACACATACTTCTAACCCTATACTAAGATTATGAGTGTTGTGTTGTGGGTATCAGGAACTATGAGATACTTTCGGTCTCAATACTCAAACCTGACACAAGTATTGAGTTGAAGTGATAGAGCCGCACTGTAATCAGTATGAAATGTCGCCAACGCACCCATAATGCTTCTGATATTGTGGACTTAGATAGACGATCGAGATCATTTACCATCACGTGACCCACTTGCTCGTTTTATGACTCGTTTAATAATATTTATCATAATATGATTACAACATAAAATTATAGATGGCAGCACATGTCCCTTAACTGTATTTATATTGAGGAGCACTCTTAGTAGGTTTTTAGCTTACTACCAAATTCCAATAGCTATAGGCTATATACAGGGTTAATTTTAAAACACCAGCAATCTCGCAGGACCAGATAGCTGACCCCATACGGAACAACTTTTGTTCTACGAGTTTGGATATATCTCAATATATTAAAAAAAAAATGATTTTCCAAGTTTTTGTTGTGCCGTGTTTTTCTTCGTCGACTGCGGCGCGGCGCGGCGTGCGCGCGCGACATCAAAGGGCGGCCGTCAGCTGCTCGGGCGTTGACCGTCAAAGCGCTAGCCCGGTTCCCCACGATTCGCGTGTTTGTTTACGTAATCTGCGATGCGCGTTGTAACATTCAAGACGAAAATTAAATGAATACTTATTTTTGTATGAAAATAAAATCTAACAAATTATCAAAAGTCGTAGAACAAAAGTAGTAGCTTATAACCTTAGGAATCTACCCCTGCGAGATTGCTGGTGTTTTAAAAATAACCCTGTATAACTATTTTTTATTTCATAACCACACATTAGCGCCAATTCCTCCTTTTCTCTTGTATCCTGGCGGATGATCGATACACCTGTATCGATCATCCGCCTGTGCTATAGCAGGCTACTTGAGTGGCTTTTTTCTTCTTCGGAGAGTGAAAAAGCATTTATACAAGCCGACATGATTTTGGTGACCACCGGCTAACTCATTGTTTATAGGTATTTTTTTTGGACTGAACTGCGCTTACCATCAGGTGTAGTGCAGTCACTGCCGTTCTAGGATAAATAAAACAAAAAAATCATCTTTTTAATGACTAAACAATAACTAAATCGAGTAAGTACCTACCTAAATAATCTTCAATTTAGATAAGCTTTAGTTCAGCCTTTAAGGTTTACCTGTACCTTTGTGTGTCAGTCTACAAGTTGGTTTACAAGGTGGCAGGTCTCTTGTATGCGAGAAGCCATCTGGGATGGTACCATCTCTTTTATCGTGTTACAAAGTTCTGTGTGGTGTTGCTTCTGTTTATGGCGTGGCACTTACCTTTTTTTATTATTTGATTGTATGACGAGACGAGCAAGGCGTGCGCCTGATGGTAAGCGCTACGCCTGCCCATAAACAGAAGCAACACCACACAGTAACTTTGAATTACAGAGCACTGCATGGCACTGAACTGCGCTCGTCACCCCGAGACATAAGATGTTAAGTCTCATAATGCCCAGTAATTTCACTGGCTTCAAACCGAAACACGACAGTGCTTACACAGCGTTGCTTGGCGACAGAATTAGACAAAGCGGTGGTACCAACCCAGACGGCCACTCGCATATGAGTAACCTACCACCTTGTAAATGCGCAAGGCTGGGTGTAATGACGTCGCGTATTACGGTCGGGTAATTACTGATTCGTGTTTAATCACTCACTGCTATGTTTGTAATGCTGATTACTGATTAGGTATTTTTTTAAATTAGTTTCGGCATTGTTGAAATACAGAATCACTCAAAATACCGTATGTCAAATCATACTTACCTGTTTACAGTAGGGCCTCGATAATCCGAACTTCAAAAAAACAACCCCTGTTCGGACTAACGGAGCGTTCGGATTAGGTATAGTATGTTAGAAATAAAACATCGATAATTCGAACTAGCGTTCGGATTATAGTATGTTAGAAATAAAACATAAGTTTATTTAGCACACTTTTCAGCAATCGTCAAAGTTTTATGTTTACGTTTAGGTGTAGGCAGTGTAGGGCGTAGTTAACTACATTTTGTAATCTGATTACTAATTTCGATTAAAAGTAGTTAACTACATGTAGTTATGATTACATGTAACTTAACTACAGTAATCAAACTACATGAAGTAGTTATTAATTTGATTGCTGCAATCTAGTAGTTATAACTACTGATTATTTAAGTTTTATGAACTTATATTTTGCAATTAAATAAACACGTAAAGTGTAGTAACATATGTTTTGGTATATGGCTGCTTAAAAAAAAACAGTTTATTGCACATGCCTCTCAAAATCCGTCAAAGTCCTGTCAAAGTCCTCTCCAAGTCCGGTTAAAGCCCTCTCAAAGTCCTGTCAAAGTCCGGTCAAAGTCCATCAAAGTCCGTCAAAATCCTGTCAAAGTCCGGTCAAAGTCCTGTCAAAATCCGTCAAAGTCCTGTACAGTCCGGTTAAAGCCTTCTCAAAGTCCTGTCAAAGTCCGGTCAAAGTCCATCAAAGTCCGGTCAAAGTCCGTCAAAGTCTTGTCAAAGTCCATCAAAGTCCGTCAAAATCCTGTCAAAGTCCGTCAAAGTCCTGTCAAAGTCCTCTCAAAGTCCGGTTAAAGCCTTCTCAAAGTCCTGTCAAAGTCCATCAAAGTCCGTCAAAATCCTGTCAAAGTCCGTCAAAGTCCTGTCAAAGTCCTGTCAAAGTCCGGTTAAAGCCTTCTCAAAGTCCTGTCAAAGTCCGGTCAAAGTCCATCAAAGTCCGTCAAAATCCTGTCAAAGTCCGTCAAAGTCCTGTCAAAGTCCGGTTAAAGCCTTCTCAAAGTCCGGTCAAAGTCCATCAAAGTCCGTCAAAGTCCGGTCAAAGTCCGTCAAAGTCCTGTCAAAGTCAGGTTAAAGCCTTCTCAAAGTCCGGTCAAAGTCCTGTCAAAGTCCTGTCAAAGTCCGTCAAAGTCGTGTCAAAGTCCTGTCAAAGTCTGGTTAAAGCCTTCTCAAAGTCCGGTCAAAGTCCGTCAAAGTCCGTCAAAGTCCGCTTAAAGCCTTCTCAAAGTACTGTCAAAGTCCGGTCAAAGTCCGTCAAAGTCTTGTCAAAGTCCATCAAAGTCCGTCAAAACCCTGTCAAAGTCCGTCAAAGTCCTGTCAAAGTCCTCTCAAAGTCCGGTTAAAGCCTTCTCAAAGTCCTGTCAAAGTCCGGTCAAAGTCCATCAAAGTCCGTCAAAATCCTGTCAAAGTCCGTCAAAGTCCTGTCAAAGTCCGGTTAAAGCCTTCTCAAAGTCCGGTCAAAGTCCATCAAAGTCCGTCAAAGTCCTGTCAGAGTCCTCTCAAAGTCCGGTTAAAGCCTTCTCAAAGTCCGGTCAAAGTCTATCAAAGTCCGTGCAAAATCCGGTTAAAGCCTTCTCAAAGTCCTGTCAAAGTCCGTCAAAGTCCGGTCAAAGTCCGGTTAAAGCCTTCTTAAAGTCCTGTCAAAGTCCGGTCAAAGTCCATCAAAGTCCGTCAAAATCCTGTAAAAGTCCGGTCAAAGTCCATCAAAGTCCGTCAAAATCCTGTCAAAGTCCTGTCAAAGTCCGTCAAAGTCCTGTCAAAGTCCGGTTAAAGCCTTCTCAAAGTCCTGTCAAAGTCCGGTTAAAGCCTTCTTAAAGTCCTGTCAAAGTCCGGTCAAAGTCCATCAAAGTCCGTCAAAATCCTGTAAAAGTCCGGTCAAAGTCCATCAAAGTCCGTCAAAATCCTGTCAAAGTCCTGTCAAAGTCCGTCAAAGTCCTGTCAAAGTCCGTCAAAGTCCTGTCAAAGTCCGGTCAAAGTCCATCAAAGTCCGTCAAAGTCCGGTCAAAGTCCAGTCAAAGCCCGTCAAAGTCCTGTCAAAGTCCTCTCAAAGTCCTGTCAAAGTCCGGTTAAAGCCTTCTCAAAGTCCTGTCAAAGTCCATCAAAGTCCGTCAAAATCCTGTCAAAGTCCGTCAAAGTCCTGTCAAAGTCCTGTCAAAGTCCGTCAAAGTCCTGTCAAAGTCCGGTTAAAGCCTTCTCAAAGTCCGGTCAAAGTCCATCAAAGTCCGTCAAAGTCCGGTCAAAGTCCGTCAAAGTCCGGTTAAAGCCTTCTCAAAGTCCTGTCAAAGTCCGGTCAAAGTCCATCAAAGTCCGTCAAAATCCTGTCAAAGTCCTGTCAAAGTCCGTCAAAGTCCTGTCAAAGTCCTCTCAAAGTCCGGTTAAAGCCTTCTCAAAGTCCTGTCAAAGTCCGTTCAAAGTCCATCAAAATCCGTCAAAATCCTGTCAAAGCCCTGTCAAAGTCCGTCAAAGACCTGTCAAAGTCCGGTTAAAGCCTTCTCAAAGTCCTGTCAAAGTCCTGTCAAAAATCCTGTCAAAGCCCTGTCAAAGTCCGTCAAAGTCCTGTCAAAGTCCGGTTAAAGCCTTCTCAAAGTCCTGTCAAAGTCCGGTCAAAGTCCATCAAAGTCCGTCAAAATCCTGTCAAAGCCCTGTCAAAGTCCGTCAAAGTCCTGTCAAAGTCCGGTTAAAGCCTTCTCAAAGTCCTGTCAAAGTCCGGTCAAAGTCCATCAAAGTCCGTCAAAGTCCGGTCAAAGTTCGTCAAAGTCCGTCAAAGTCCCTTCAAAGTCCTGTCAAGGTCCTGTCAAAGTCGGGTCAAAGTCTGGTCAAATTCCAGTCAAAGTCCTGTAAAGTCCGGTCAAAGTCTTGACAAAATCCAGTCAAAGTCCTGTTAAAATCAAATTCAATTAATCAAGTCCAGTTAATTTTGACGCGTAACAGAAAAATCTGACGCATAACCGAAAAATCTGACGTAACCGAAAAATGTGACGATTTTTATTTTTTCCACGCATAGCGATTCATTTTTATATATAGATTTAATTTAATTAATTTAATGTATTTACATGAACGACTATCGCGCGTGTTTTCTTTTTTAATGACGCAAAATCATTTTAAATTTGTAGTTATAAAAAGTAATCAAGTAATCATGATTGCAACTACAATTAGTAGTTAGTAATCAAAATTTTTAACTACTTTTTTGATTTTTTTATGTAGTTATTAGTTATGATTACTAACTACTTTATGTAATCGTAGTTAGTAATCAGTAGTTAGATTACATTTTGCCCAACACTGGGTGTAGGAACCATATTTATAACCTCAAATAACACGTGGCACGCAACGCACACTGTAATTTTGCAAAGACTAATGACAAACCACAAACAAATCAAAGCTCAGGTGTTACGGCGGGGGTGGAAGGGGACAGGGTCAGCAGTTCGGATTACAGCGACGTTCGGATTAGCCTGTGTACGGATTATCGAGGCCCTACTGTACTTTGTTTTTGGATCTGCTGTTATAATTGTTAAATACGTAAGAAGCGGTGTCTTTTTTTGTGTGGACGCTAACAATAGAATACTTACAGCCGATTTCAGTCGGGCTATCAGCAACCCGACTGGAGTCGCCTGTTTTCAGCTTCACCGGACTTTTGGGTGAACGCTTTAGGTGCTCTCAGCCCTAACATCTAGAGCGGTGAGTCAAACTGACTACCATTATAAAGGTGCCTTAAGTTTTTTAAAATTATTTTACAGCTCTGGGTACTTGTCCTTTGAGCCCGTCTTAGATATTTTTGCTATTCCTTTATTTCACAAGAGCGATAAAACACGGTTGCGGTCCATAGTTTCAGTGTTAATTCTAATAAAGCACTGTTGTTTCGGTTTGAAGGACATTAAAGCCAGTGAAATTACTGGGCATTATGAGACTTAACAACTTAGGTCTCGGAGTGACGAGTGCAGATCAGTGCCATGCAGTGCTTTATTATTCGAAGTTCTGTATGGCGTTGCTTCTGTTTATGGACGGGCGTGGTGCTTAACATCAGGCGAGGGACTTGCTCGTCATGTCACTTTTTGTGAATATATACATGAGAATTTTTTTAAAAAATTATGGCCACCCTGGATGACTTTTTCAAATTCAATATTTTTAAAGTTATAAGACTACAGTAACCATGTACGGATTTAATGCAATCATCATCATCATCATCATCATCACAAGACGTCCACTGCTGAACATAGGCCTCTCCCAAAGATTTCCAGACCGACCTGTTGGAAGCGGCCTCCATTCCAGAACCTTTCTGTCCCATCGGTTATCGGTTCTGCGAGCTATGTGGCCTGCCCACTGCCACTTGAGCTTGCTAATCCGCTGAGCTATGTCGGTGACTTTCGTTCTTCTACGGATCTCCTCATTTCTGATTTGATCACGCAGAGAAACACCGAGCATAGCTCTCTCCATAGCTCGATTACTTACTTAATAAAATTTATTTATTTTAAATTACTTACTTACTTTAATACAATACGTAAACTAAATTTAATACTGGGTTCAAACTGTCTAAATTACTATGTGTTGCAATAGTAACTAGCTGTTATAAAGAAAAACATCAATCGTAATAAGTGAGGACGATGCAGATTCGCGCCAAATGTTCGTTGAAAATGGCACATTTAAGGCGGAATTATTACACATCTTCAATGGTTCCTTATCAATCTGTGCTAGCATAATGAGGTCGACTCCCGTCGTGTCGTCCTGATAATCTTATTTGAACAAATAAATTCATTTGCTAGAGTATTAGAATATACAATTTATAAGTGTTAATACGATGTTGTGTGATGATGATATATGATGATGATATATGATGATGATATATGATGATGATATATGATGATGATGTTAATATGATGATATGTTAATAAGTCACCGACATAGCCCAGAGGATTAGCAAGCTGAAATGGCAGTGGGCAGGCCACATAGCTCGCAGAACCGATAACCGATGGGGCAGAAAGGTTCTGTAATGGAGGTCACGTACTGGCAAGCGCAGCGTTGGACGTCCACCTACAAGGTGGACAGACGACCTGATATAGATCGCAGGATGTCGCTGGATGCAGGCCGCTTCCAACAGGTCGGTCTGGAAATCTTTGGGGGAGGCCTATGTTCAGCAGTGGACGTCTTGTGGCTGATGATGATGATGATGAATACGATGAATAGTCATTAAGAATATGATTCTTTTTTTTTCTAAATTTTATTGAATTCGTAATTATCTGCAACTTATCAAATCGGTAAGCAATGATAATAAATAATGTGAGTCCTGTCTTATACTGTAACACTTCTCACGGGCTTTCTCTATGGGTTTAGGCCTTAGTCCACCAATTCAGTTACCTTTGAAATTTTCATGGATTCTCATGTATACATATTGTTTCACGATGTTTTCCTCACACTTAAGGCGAGGGACAATTAGCTGAATACACACTTATAGCAGTCAAAAGTAATGACTGTTATAAAGGAATATCCTGTTATGGCGATGGCGGGTATTAAGCTTAATTCACAACTAAGTGAACGTTCTTAAGTATGTTTAAGATTTAATTGGCTTAGACATAAGTTGATGCAGTTTGAAAAGCCAACAATGATTCAAATTCCAAATGATAATTAAATTTGTATTACGATAAAGTATTAAGCAAAGTTGATTTGTGTGTAGCTTGTGTAGCTAATCGTTGCCCTAATGAACTCAGTCCAGAGCAGCCGGACTGTTTGCCAACTTTATCGCGTGACGTGTTGTGTCTTATAATAAATGAGCCTATAAATTTTTAAAGACGTCAGTTGTTATACATCGCTTAGGTAGACTTTGATATGTGATACTGGTATAAGAGACCGCGAAGTGTGTCGCGAGTCTAGCGGTAGAGACACGTCGGATTTGTTTGCAATGAAACTGTCGCAGTTCCTGTCTTTGTTGTGTTTCGATACAACTTCATACAGAGCGGGCGTGTCACTATCGATTGACTCGCGTCAGGCGTCTCGGTGTCGCGGTGCACTGTCTCGGTCGCGTACCTTAAAACGTACATTTAAATTATATGTCGTACCTGGATTTTTATTCAAGTACGGCAAAGTACCTGATGGTAAGTGCAGTCCCAAAAAAAGCGACCACCGACACAAAATAAGTTTATCGGTGATCACTAAAATTGAACCGCCCTGTATAAATGCTTCTTCACACTCCGAAGATAGAGAACCGGATTTACGCTGACTCATACTGGAACGCGATTTATTATTGCAATCATTTAATTTCATTACTTATATAATAACAATAATCCGGTTATTGTAAACTTAGGTATATGCTCATGAAATGAAGCTTTATCTGTATTCACAGCACGATTAATTAATACTTCGATTATCATTATAACCGTTATTTTTAGTGTCTTAATCTGCTGTCGTGACTCCTGACCCTGCCGATAGGAAAAATCTTCCGGGAGTTTGTATGAAACAAGTAAAACTAATATAGGTAGTGGATTCTTCGTATGCGAGAAGCCGTCTGGTTAGGTACCCCCGTTATATTCAGCAGCAGTGTATAAGCACTGTTGTGTTCCGGTTTGACGATTATTGAGAATGATGAGACTTAAAACAGCTAATGTCTTGAAGTGTCAAGCGCACTGCAGTGTCATGCTCCCATCACAAATTTCTGGATATTGCTATTATAAGGCTACCGCAGGCTTACCATCAGGCGAGCGACCTGTTTGTCCCGGCATTCAGGCGAATAAAAAACAGTCTTCTTTCTTATTTATGACGAGTATCTAATGTGTGTTATTGTTTCAGTGAAAAACAAAGATATAAGAGGCTGTACAGAAATTGTTAGGAACTGCGAAGTCCTCGGAATAAATCTGCCGTCTGGTCAGCAGGGTAGATACATCAAAATGCTCATCGATGGGAAGAGTCAAGATGTCCAAGAAACTACGGAAAAACCAATTGTATCGAAAAATTTCAAACTAAAATTCTAATTGCATTGTAATGCAGTTGGAAGTATATTATAGTGTAGTTAATGTAAATAAATGTAAAAAATATATGCTTTTCAATTTCAAGGCACGCATTTTTGTTTTATAAATAAGTATATCTACCTCCTGTATATATTTTTTTATATTATTTTATTATAGTCATACAAAATGTATAAGGTCGCAGGAAGTCGCTGGATGCAGGCCGCTTCCAACAGGTCGGTCTGGAAATCTTTGGGGGAGGCCTATGTTCAGCAGTGGACGTCCTTTGGCTGATGATGATAGTCATACAAAATTGTCGCTAAAATAGAACTATTTTGTTTAAATTATGGTGCTTGCGGTTTCGTAGGGAAAAGGGATGTTGATACGCTTTACCTAATAAAAACCTGGAATAATCATTTGCCTATTAAAATACTACCTCGGTGGCGTAGTTGTACTGCCTACGCGGTACGACTGTTGAGCTGAGGTCTTGGGTTCTCCCGGGTCGGGTAAAGTGAATTTGGGTTTTTCTATTACGAAATGCTCAGTATCAGCCCGGAGTCTGGAATTTTGCCCGGTATGGTGATAGGCTCGCCCCTATCACATCATGGGACGGAAATACGCTCTGTGTAATGTGGGTGTACTGGTTACACCTCTGCCTACCACTTCAGGGATTACATGCGTGAGTGAATGCGTGCGTAATAATTATTTGATTACGTTGACTGATAAACTTTATATGTATACTCTAGCAACGATTTTTGAACACAAATCCTCGACCATTTAAACTAAATTACAATATCTAAACAAGCCAAGTCAGTGTTCGGCATCTGCTAGATGGAGTGCCAGGTTCAATTAATATAAATTATGTTTGTATAGTTTAAACGTGTAGGTATATCAATATATTTATTTCCCTTGCTTGAGTATTTATATTTTATTTAAGTATGTTATATTCATTACATAAGGTGACATATAGTAATATTGTGTAGTTATGTCTATGCGTCTCAACCGTGTCTTCTTCCGCATCTTTATGTGGGTCACTAGTTTATCTCTGCATTACCTTAAGGTTGACTGAGATAGAATAGTCAATAGCATTAATTCTACCTTTATACCATGTAGTGTTTAAATAAATAAACGACTGAGTGTATTAAATTGAATAATTTATAATCAGAAATGCCCTCTAGCTTGATGTACCTACATTAGTTTAAATCAATATTGACGCATATTTTAGACAGTAGTAAATATAATTCATTTGTCTGTAATGTTAACTACAAATGTGAAGTATAATTATTTGTTAGAACTAAAAAAGCAGCATAGCTTAGTGAGGAGTGTTACGAAATACCGAGATTGAAGTCACTGGTTCGAACCAGCCAGGGCAGCGGTGGAACACTACCTTAATCTAATCTCCCACCTGCCCATATCCCACACGCAGTGAGGCCGGCGCAATAATGCTTTTAACACGTTACAGAAAGATTTCGCTTTAAGTTTTTACGACCGTCGTGCAGCACCCTCTGAGGAGTGGAACACTATGCCTAATAAGGTATCATCAGCTCTGTATCACACTGTACTACTGTTGGGACTGCGCCTCCTCTACTAATGACTGAAGTTAGGCCTTAGTCCACCACGCACCATACCTAATACATAATTAAACTGGAAATGCGTTCATTAACCATTAATGTACTGAAATAAAATTACACTGGTGCAAAAACCTGCCATAGTGACCCACCTTGTGTGGGTCGCGTTCCAGGGTCAGCCAGTGTATATCCGGTTCTCCCCAGGGGGCTTGCCCCCTGATCCTAACTCTTTTCCCATCCCCTTTTCCTTCCCCTCCCCCTTGGCCCTTTAGCAGGTTGGTATGATCTTGCCGACCTACGATGGACACATCGTTTATCGTCGGTCGACACTATTCTTAGATTGCGCTACACTTACCATCAGGTGTAGCGTAGTAACTTTGTCGAGCCAGGTTAAAAAAGATTACAATCTGAGGAGATAAAATTATTTATACATTATTACACAAATAGCTTATCAGGAATTAAATGATGCATATGCGTATACTTAGGTATGTAAGTATATATGAATCCACGTATAAAATAACTTTGAGTTTTTCTAAAAATTAGGCCGGCGACCCACTTGTTCGTTTGCAAGTGTGTGGCCGGATGGTAAGTGATTTCCACCGCACATTAACTCCTAACATATCAGAAGGATCATGGACACGCGATCCTAGATTACGTAGGATTCCAGTGCAACAGTGGTAACAAGCCTATCGAGGACCCATCCATGCTATAGTCAACGTAGTTGCCATTGTGGTCTTAGGGAATGAGGATTACATATAGGTACAATTCAGTTTTATAAACCACTACATTAGTACTTGTTACATCGTAATTAAAGATAATAATAATATTTGTATTTAATCAGCAATATGTCCTAATTAAGTCCAACGTTATTTGACCAAGTATCGTGTACGTTACTGTGGCGTCAAGCGGATAAGAAATAACACAATGTACATGATACATGGAATATAATTAGTTTCATAGAAAGGTTTTTTTTACTAGCCCTGTATTATATACGTCCCACTGCTGGGTACGGGCCTCCTCTACTGAATGAGAGGGACTAGGCCTTAGTCCACCACGCCGCGCTGGCCTAATGCGGGTTGGCAGACTTCACATACCTTCGAAAATCTTATCGAGTTCTCAGGTATGCAGGTTTCCTCACGATGTTTCCTTCACCGTTAAAGCAAGCGATAATTAACAATTAATATACACGTAACTTAGAAAAGTCAGTGGTGTATGCTCTTGGGGCTGGTTTCGAACCTGCGACTTTGGTCTCGACAGTCCATACCACTTCCCGCTGACCTATCGCTGCTTTTTTTATAGAAAGGTGTTGGAAATTATTTTATACGTAAATATTTGTATATTTTTTTATAACATGAACCGGCAAACGAGCAAATGGGTCGCCTGATGATAAATGATCTCCACCGCCCATGTACGCCCATAATACCAGAAGAATCATGGGCATGTTGCCGACCTTAAACGAAAGGGTAATTAGGGATTGGAAAGGGGAGGGGGATATGGGCCTCCGGATATCTCTCACCGTACGAAACGCAGCAGCAAGCCGCTACTTTAGGTCGGTTTCCTGTGAGACAGTGGTAATGACCCGGTTGAGCCGGCCCATTCATACTGAAGACAAAACTGTCTACAGCATGGCTTTACCACTCATAAAATAGTACATTGTAGATATTTACAGATAGGTACTGTGAGGACAAACTTCATTAGTACTTCATTTAAAGGCCTGATTGGTGGAATGAAGGAGGGTCGCCGTCGAATCACACCATTGGTTGGTTGGTCGATGCTTGTCGTATATTGCAGTCTTATCTGCTCCCAATACGGTCCATCTGTGCTCCCGACACATGCTGGTTCATTTGGTAAACTTGTTTTTATATATAGCATATCATCATCACCATCATCAGCCACAGGACGTCCACTGCTGAACATAGGTCTCACCCAAAGATTTCCAGACCAACCTGTTGGAAGCGGCCTGCATCCAGCGACTTCGTGCGACCTTTATCAGGTCGTCTGTCCACCTTGTAGGCGGACGTCCAACGCTGCGCTTGCCAGTACGTGACCTCCATTCCAGAACCTTTCTGCCCCATCGGTTATCGGTTCTGCGAGCTATGTGGCCTGCCCACTGCCACTTGAGCTTGCTAATCCGCATATATATATAGCATTACCTTCATACATTTACATGCAAATATCAAGTCGTCTAAAAGTAAAAAGATCTATCTACAGTTTTAGTAAAACAACAAATCAATACAAACCTTAATTTTATTGAGATTTTTCGAATAATTTTATAGGTAATATTAAGACTTAAAAATAAATAAATTTTGTAGCTAATGTCAAAAACGAGTGATTTCATTCTCCTTAGGCTTCGTGTCTGGCGTCGGAATATTTTCTTTTTCCTCTCTTGAACGGAGGTAGAACAATAATCTGCAAAAAAGAGCAATATTTAATATGTAGTAGTAAAGGTTTTAGAAGCGTTTCTATATTTTAAGAAGTTTAAATCCTAAGTAAATACTAATTTACTACGGATTGAACGACACAATCCGAAGTAAAAAACACAGTCTTCTACTAGCTCATTACAAGAATAAATAAAACTTATTGTTTTACTTCAGAAACGTCTAGAGATATAAAAAAAAATATGCTTTAAAATAAAGGTTTTTAGCTGAGAAGATCTACATGTAATAAAAATATTGCCTTGCAGCTTAAACTCCTTTAATCTAAGACATACTTAAATCCTTAAGCCTATTAATAAAATTATCATGAGCTCGTCCCGGGAAAATTAAATTTTATTTGTAGGTAGTCGATATATCGTCTTGATCATGTTTTGTTTTCAAATAACCAAACTTGTTCGACTTTGTACGTATTCGAGTGATTGGATTACCTAGAAAATGTTTAAAGTGAAAACGTAAGATATTGTTCTTTGGAATATGTTCTTGAGCTACATCGTGTTTACAATTGGCGGGAAGAAATTGACAAAAAGTATGACACACAAAAATATGACGACACAAATTCATTGTTAAGTGTACCATTGATCTCCTTCGGTATCCACGATATCTATTTCAATTATGTAAGCTTTTTTACCTTATATTTATTTAATATTAACAAACAATACGTCTTTTTTGGCGAAGAAATATAATTATCCCTGCTAGTTGTTAGAAGTATGCGGTCCAAAATACTCCGGGCAAAATATAGTCAGCGACTAGTTGTAAATAAAAAAAGGTTATCGGGATTTTTTTCGTATAGGGATATTGTAGTTGCTTGATACTAATGATCAGGCAATTTATGTGTGAAAAATTACACTTCGCATAAAGGAACCAGTAATAACGAGTGCTAAAGTGTACCAACGTACTGAATATAAGATTATCGTGTACTATGCGATCTAAATTAGAAACAGAAAGGACGTTACATGTTAAGATCTGAGATTGGAAGATGGTTGTTACCACTGTCTCACAAAATATCGACGTGAAAAAGCAGCTTGCTATTGCGATTGACTCTGAGTAAGATATCCGGAAGCCCACATGCTTCTTAATTATCTCTTTCTTTTAAGGTCAGCAACACATCTATGATCATGGATCGCGGTGGAGATCAATTACCGAATTGCTCATTTGTCGGACTTGGCTACATAAAAACCTCAGTCCCCTGTTACATAACGTGCATAATTTATTATGTCTATACGGACAATTCGTGAACTCAGCGAATGCCCTGATAACCCACAGGTTATGTGTGTTCAATGCGATTTTCTAATCTTTATTTATTATCATCGTGATAATTTGCACACGCTATTTACATATGCCCTATTTACTTTCTTCCTTTTTCGTAATTGTGTTTCATATAATTAATTAATGATATTTGTAATAATTTATCGTCAACGGGAAGAATAACAATTTGCAGATAATATGTATGTTTATTTTGTCAAAATGGTATGAAGATAGGCTGAGCTACTGCAATATAATTGGCGCATCACGTTTTTTTAATATTACACCCAATTATCACATACATAGCCCTGACTGCATTTAAGATACGAGTATTGTGCCATGAGCATCAGGAACTACGAGAGACTTTCGGTCTCACAACACTCAGACCCGAAACAATTATTTGTGGATCACACACACATTTGTCTCGGTGCGGTGATCGAACCCGCGACCTCTCATTTCGGAACCGAGTACTCGCCCACTACGCTACAGTGGTTGTCAACGTGCGATTTATTAGCTAATACTAAGGTATAAAGATCCAGACTTTTATTAATTAACTAGCTTTTGCTCGCGGCTCCGCCCGCGTGAACAGCATTTCCCGGGATAAAAGTAGTCTGTAACCGTCTCCAGGGTCCCATCTATCCCTGTAGATAAATTCATCAAAATCGGTTCAGTGATTTAGGCGTGAAAGCGTAACAAACAAACTCACTTTCGCATTAACTTTCACCCCCCTTTTCATATCTTATTAACTAAAATTTACAAAATTCCTGAAACACGTATTTATTTGTTTTACGTCAATAACCGAAGTACAAAAATTTGTTTATGTAACTTTCAAAATGACGGACTTTCATACATATTATCATCTCCTATTTTGACCCCTTTGGGGTTAAATTTTCTAAAATCCTTTCTTAGTGGGTGCCTACATAACAAAATGAATATACAGTCCGAATTTCATGCTTGTAGCCTTGATAGTTTGCGCTCGGCGATGATGAATCAGTCAGTCAGTCAGGACATGTTATTGTATAAGTAGAGATGACAAGCACTAAAGTTCACTTAACCATCAAGCTTGCATATGCAAATATGATATTTGTAATATAATTGTATTTTATGCAAGGAAAAACACTTTATATAAGCTCGCATGATATAGCAGCAACATTAGCATAATAATCAGGTTTGTAACAAGAGCCAGTACATCCGTACGGTACCTACTCGTCGTTCATTAATTAATGATGATTTACTGCTTATTTGTTGTACTAAAATTAATTTATTTTGACTTACTTTGAAATACAAAGCCATGTCAGGATTGTTAATAAATAGTACTAAGGAATTACCATGCTTTCTAAATCAAAAGGTATCTGCGTCTACTCAGGATATATCAAATTATCTAAACCAATGAACTACAGGTAAAAAAGACTTAACGTGTCTTCCAAATCAATAAGGTACAGGTACTAAGGACTTAACATTCATTCCATATGGTAGACCGTCAATTTCAAAGAAAATTATAAGTAGCATTAGAGAATAGAGAGGGCGCCACTGCGACACCGTTAACATCGTACTCGCTATTAAATAAGTTATAAAATTATTTAAATGTTCTAAAACAAAATGATACATTTAAAATATAAAACCAGTGCATAAACTACTTCGAACAATATATAAAACATAGTGCATATTCAATAAAATGTACTAAAAAGTGCTTAAAATGTGTTCTATCAAATCTCACTAGAATTCGTTAAGATATCAAGAACAGTATCATTACTTAAGTGCAAAATATTAGTGTAGCATGTGTACGAAAAAAATTGGAACTTGAATTACATCAAAACAGTGCGTAAACCAAAAGCATCAGAAACTATAACCTCAAAAGTGCTAAATAATCATAAAAATTATATCTCCGTTCCTAAATCATCGATCAAAGTATCGTATATAGCGCCATCTATTATGATCCACCAGAACTGTCTAGCCAGTTCCTAGCTCGACGTGCACGCCGATATGTCACAACACTTAGGACACTTCTTAATACGCTAGACAACTCGATCGCCACTAAGCCAAGAAGTACTTAATTGTTCGCAAAGAGGGCGCTAAGCGAACTATAAACAAATATGGATGAAATAAAAAATATGTTAATTAGCATGCAGCAAGATATCAAGCAGCAAAAACAAGACATGCTTGAGATGAAAGAAGATATTAAAGGTACAATAATCAACAGCCTCAACGAGAAATTCAATAGCCTAGAACTGAAAAATGAGCTTTTGGAGAAGAAAATAGAAGAGCAATCAAATAAAATTAACAACCTAGAAAGACAGTGTAGACGCAGAAATCTGATCTTTTTTGGCGTAGAAGAGACAGAAAAGTCGTACGATGAACTGGAAAAAATGGTTATAAATATAATAAATACATACATAAAAGTTTCATGCGACACTTACAACATAGAAGCTGTTAGAAGGGTGGGAAAAAAGGGTGAAAAAGTTCGACCGATAGCAATAACATTCAACACTTTAGGTTTCAAATTAAAAATACAAAAAAATAAATATAATCTTCAAAATACTTCCTATTACTTAAAAGAAGATTACCCAATCGAAGTCTTAATTAAGCGTAAAGAGCTTCAAGTCCAACTACAGAAAGAAAAAGATGCAGGAAACACCGCTTTTATAAAATACGACAAAATTATTATACTGAGCAACAAAAAACCCCCACAGAAACAGACAAGCAAAAGAAACCTATCAGAGTCCCCGGAGACGCTCCATCTTGTCAACCTAAATGCTCAACAGACTAGTAAACAACCACCTAAGAAAAATAAAGGGAACATGAAGAACTATATAATACAAAAGCCCAAACTAATTCTCGCTCAGACAGAACCAACTCAACGCCAATCGAAGACATCAGACCACAACACAGCATAGCAATTAGAATCCGACCCTCTTCCAACCCTTAATCTCCCAGTACGGCCGGTCACCGCGGGAGAGTTCGACCAAAACCCCCCAAGAACAATTATCAAAACAGAGCTGACAGAGAAGGATGGCATTCCTTGGGGGAGGCTTTTACCCGAACGGGGTCCATACATTAAATAATTAGGTAGAGAAAAATGAAAACAAACAATAATTAATCTAATTACAAAATAGAATTTATATTTAGAAACCAAATTGATGATTGAAATTGTAATAAATGTAATTTGTATTATAGGTTAATACAAATTAAAATAATAATAATTTATTAATAATATAAATAAATTATAATATACATAAATAATATAAATAAATAAATTATTAGTATAAATATATAAATTAGTTACCAATTGTTATCGTTTAATGTGTACTATGTATGGAATTTAAATAAAGCTTATTATTATTATTATTATTATTATTATTAGAGAATAAGGTAATTCAAATTTTGTATTTCGTATGCAACACAGGGCTTTTATTAAATGTATTTATTATTTACTAAAGAAAGGATCTCCCCAGAGATTCTTCCCAGAGGGCTTGATGTCAGGTAGGCAGCCATAACCAAATCTTTCTGTAATATGTATTAAAAAGCATGTTGCGCCGACCATACTGCAAGTGAGATAAGGGCAGGTGGAAGAAGATTTACTAGAGAAAGGATGGATATGATGATGATGGATAATTAGTTTTTTTTAAAAAGCCAGAAAATGCCCAGAATATAGCCAACACAAAAAATTGACCAGTTCGACTACAATATTAATATATTGCTTCACACAGATAGCCCATTTGATTTAACTACTCCACAAGTCTACACTCCACATTTTGAAGTTTTCAACGACAGTACAATGAATGTACACACGTCTCTTAAAACTTGGTATGTACCCTAAAGGGCTGTGCTTAAACCCGCGACCTCTGTCTGAGCAGTTCGTTCCCGGGGAGAGAGTATACCACTCTTTTGTTTCAGGGTATTAAAATATGTGTTTAATTTAAATTGAATCGTGTCGATGATGCGCTCAACTTAAATAAAAAAAAAACCGGCTATCAGTTAAACCGACATTGCAACTCTATAAAAACAAAATAAAAAACAATTCACAATTTTATAGAACTTGCCTTACAGTATCGGCACCATACGATATCACTTGGGACATATGCATGCATAAAGTTTTATATACATTGACTACTACATAATAAGAGTACGATAAATGTACTTGATTGTTGTATGTAGCACAATAATGACGTAGTGCAGGAGCTTTAATATATCGAAACTACAGTATGTTTCACGCTTTTATAACTACCAAGTGATATTCCACGGTGCCGCTACTATAGTATTGCTATGATAATTATAGGAACGTATTTTCTAAGGAGAGATAGGGAGGAGGATACTAGTATATAATGTCGTTTGTCAACATCAGGATTAATTGAATATGTAAAACGTGACGACCACATTACGGGATTTGCCACGAAGCGCATAAGCACTATTATTGATAGCCCAGGATCCCACAATTATTTGATACTTATGTACATACATCTCATGCGCATAATAAACATGTTTTTCAAGGTTGAGTGGCTGTTTCCGTACGATATGGACCTATTAGCTATCTTGGTGGGTTATATGAACTAGTTTTTATAGCATAGGGTGGCAATCGAGCAAATGGGTCACCTGATGGTAAATCATATCCACTGCTTCTATATACGACATTTGAAGAGTCAAGGACGGGTTTCCGACCGAAGGAAATGATAATTAAGGTATTGAGAAGGGAGGGAGATTTGGTAAGTTTAAAGGGTTCTGTACCCAAAGAGTACAAAGGGAAGCCGTCAGTTGGTCTATTTTTCCGTCTCACTTTTAAGTGGCTCTGTCTTTTGAACCATAATACTATTACATTGTTCAGCTTGATAAGATCCAAAACCTCTTTTCATTATCTAAATAAAATACCTATTCCGTTTAAGAAACATTATCGCAAACCCACATTTCCTCAATGGATGGAGAGTCATTCTAATGACTAGCAATGAGACCATTTCAATTACCCATAGGGCCATTAAAGGTACGAAAATAACTTAAACCGAAATAGAAAACTCGAACGTTCAAGGCCCCGGTCATTAGAAATCTATCATTGATGAAAAAATTATAGTAAGGGCGCGCTCTCGCGGTGACCGCAAGGTCTTTTTTTGCTGACGTGTCGACATCAAGTGCAACTGATTCAACTACGTGAAAATATGCGGTTTTTATACGATTTTTTAAATGTTTCACTCATCCAATACTTTGATGATATAATGATGATGATGTTGTTTTTTTTTACTAGCCCTGTATTATATACGTCCCATTGCTGGGCACGGGTCTTCTCTACTGAATGAGAGGGATTAGGCCTTAGTCCACCACGCTGGCCTTATGCGGGTTGGCAGACTTCACATACCTTTGAAAATCTTATCGAATTCTCAGGTATGCAGATTTCCTCACGATGTTTCCTTCACCGTTAAAGCAAGCGATAATTAACTATTAATATACACGTAACTTAGAAAACCCAGTGGTGTATGCTCTTAGGGCTGGTTTCGAACCTGCGACTTTCGTCTCGACAATCCATACCACTCCCCGCTAAGCTATCGCTGCTTTTTATGGTGATACTCACACTAATATAGCTATGGCAGGAACGGCCAACCCCGCGCTGATCAGGTAGAAGGCACCAGGAAACGTTGTCAGCGTACGATCATACACAAAACTGTATACTGGGGAGTAGATGATGGGCACCAACGCTTCTGATATGCTGATTAGAGAGCTTGTCTTGCCTGTAACAAAATAAAGAATTATTATTAAACTGATAAGTCAGTAGGACAACTTGGGCACTGATATAGTAGCTCAGCTTGGTCAACGAAAAATAAACTAGCATCTTTTTAATTGAGATTGTAATAAAAATAATAATAAAATATGCAATGCCTATATATTGCTATAAAACGCTATTGTTTATCCATCTCAAAAGATAAAGAACCTATGGGTATAGTTACTTCTACATGTGTTTAAAAACATACCAAAAATAGAGACCTAAAATATCATGTATTCTAAAAGTATTAGAGCTATGTTGTATTCAGTTTTGTCTTTAACATCAATGGGCCGGTTCGATCGAGTCGCAAAACCGACGTAAAGTAGCGGCTTAGTGATTTTTAGTGAGATATCCGGAGGCCCAAATCCCCTCCCCTTCCCAATCCCTTAATTATCCCTTCCCTTTAAGGTCGGCAAAGCGCCTATGATTCTTCTAGTATTATAGGCGTACGTGGGCAGTAGAGATCACTTACCATCAGGTGACCCGCTTACTCGTTTGCCGGTCTAAAATACCAAAAACTACCAAAAATAGAGACCTAAAATATCATGTATTCTAAAAGTAGTAGATATTTTTTTCTATAGCATGAGTGAATCAGGTAAATTGCCACCGTTTTAAAGAAAATCTACGTAGCAGCTTGCTGTTGTGTTTCGTACGGTGAGTGAGATATCCGGAGGCCCAAATATCTTTCCCTTTCCAATCCCTTAATTGTCGTTCCTTTAAGGTCGGCAACGCATCCATGATTCCTCGGGTACTGTGGATGTTTCTGGGCGGTGATGAACACTTACCATCAAGTGACCCATTCGCTTGATTGTCGGCCACTGCTGTAATAATATATTTAATACTAGCATTCGCTCCGCCCGCGTTAAATTCTGCACCGTTATATTATCGATATCACCTATGTTCATCAGTGATAATGTATGATTCTAATGGTGAAAGGATTTTTCAAATCGTTCCAGTAGTTTCAGAGCCTATTCAATGCAAACAAACAATCAAATCTTTTCTCTTTACAATATTAGTTTAGATAAAGTCGTCTCAAAACACCCACGTGCAAGCGTTTATTTTGAACACAATTATATTAATTTCATGCGTAATTTATATTAATCTAAAACAATGGTAATGCTATCGAATTAATCATGTAGAATAATAAAGAGAACGAGAGATTTCCATAATTCACCACGGTGATTTTTTTATAACTTTCTTATGAAATCACGTAGCTATTGATATAATAATGTTATGCAATTGCACGTTGGTGATGGTAACTGTATAGTCCAATAGTTGGTCTTGTATGCTGTCGTCATAAAAAGGGATTTTCCAATCAATTTGTGACCAATTATTGTATTATTACGACATTAGACATGCATTTTGAAACAATACCTATTGCATTGTATAATTAGTGATAAGACAAACATCCATACAGTAATATATGAAAGACACGATTCCATTTCTACATCGATTATACGGATATTCGTTCTGTAAAATTGTTGGCTAATTAAGTAGGTATTGAGGAAAATTACATTAATTTTAAAACAATAACATATATCTTTATCATATTCATAAAATTAGTTATTGACGTCAGTTTTGCGAATATTAAAAAAATATCCGATGTTTATTCCACCGCAAACCTACATTCTACTTAATTTTATAACCAATACTTTGTTGTTATAGTTTCCATGAAAGAAGTGACAGACGAGCACGTGGGTCACCTGATAGTAAGTGGTCATCGCGACTCATGGACACAACTTATCTAATTGTCGAATTTCGATGCTTTTAACATATTATGTATTATGCAATACACAATTAGATAACGTTTTTGTTTTTTTTTTTATTTGAACTTTGAATTATGTTCCTGTAAAGGTTACTCAATGTTGCTAAGATATTTTTGCCTTTGAAGTGTCAATATACATATTCTTTTTATTTCTCGTAGCCAAACTCATAGTATAAACTAAATAAACCAACCATGCGGCGTGAATACTCGTACATATTAAGAACGTTACACGTACACCATATTATTTATTACTAATATATCCATATTACGGAATCCTTTAGTGTAATAAATATCACATAACGTCTGTAATGGGCATAATAGCTTTTGGCAGTAGGCCGCGCTATCCTATTCATAATTTAGCCATCATACACGATGACAATAAGAGTCTGTTTCACAATGTGCGATTGGAGTTTAATGTCCAGATAATTCATTATACTGACAATTTTGGAAATTGTCATTTCATATACGCTATGTAGATACATTGGCATTTGGCAGTGTAATCCTACTAATATTATAAACGCGAAAGTTTGTAAGTATGGATGGATGTATGTTTGTTACTCTTTCACGTAAAAACTACTGAATGGATTTTAATGAAACTTTACAATAATATAGCTTATACATCAGAATAAGACATAGGCTACTATGTTTTTCAAAAATCAACCCCTGAAGGGTTTAAAAAGGGGATGAGAGTTTGTATGAAAAATCTAAACCGCTGAACCGATTTCAGTGATTTTTAGCACAAATATAGTTGATGACCCAGGGTTAAACATAGGGTATTTTTTTAAAAATTTCAACCCCTATAGCGCCCAATTAGGGGATGAAAGCTTTTTGATGGCAAAACGAAGTTCGCGGGCACAACTAGTAATTTAATATTTTGCTGTCACTTCCGAATTGTTTCTTTGTGTCTGGCCCTATCCCGGTTTAATGCCAGGGTCCAGCTTCCGATCATGATTTGGCGATGGATTCCCGTTGTAGGTTTTGGAGGTCAGACGGCGGGTCGCCCCGTGGGTCGCCCCATATATTACCAAAAAATCATTGACGTCTTTATGTATGGTAGTTACATTTAACTTTTACCGTTTACTTGAACATTTTAAAACAAGCGCTAAGAGCAATAAAATAAGTAGATAAAGCTAACAAACACTATTTGTTATTTTATATCTGACATTTGTATACATATTATTAACTATTATAGTGACAATATTCACGGTAGACTGTATGTATATTCTACACAGAACTTTCCTGCAAAAACACTGCTGTATAGGTTTTCCATGTCAGTTGGTACGTTTGTTTAACGAAAGAAATTGATTGATTTCTAATCACGTCCAAAATAAATAAAATAGAAGCTATTAAATCTGTTGGAAGGGGTAGCTGTCAAATGATGAATAAATAAATAATACACCCAACAGTCACATACATAGTCCTGACCCCACAGTAAGATACGAGTCTTGTGTCGTGGGTATCAGGAACTAAGAGAGACTTTCGGTCTCACAACACCCAGACCTCGAAACAAATTAATGTGGATCACACAAACATTTGTCTCGGTGCGGGGATCGAACCCGCGGCCTCTCGCTTCACAGCCGGCTCTCTCTCTCTCGCCCACTGCGCCACGGAGGCTGTCATGAAAAAAGGGTGAAAAAGGGATGCACGGTATGTCGTGTTACATCATATTAATATCTTGGAATCGTACTTTTATTTACCTGAGACATAATCGGTGCGCAATATGACACTGAATACAAACAGTCGTCAGAGATGGCATATGTTATCTCAAACAAACCACAGTCGATGCTATCTTATCGATGCTGTCTCACAGAAACCCGACGTAAAGTAGCGGCTTGCTGCTGCGTACCGTACGCTGAGTGACATATCCGGAGGCCCAAGTCTCTCTCCCTTTCCCAATCCCTTTACTTTAAGGTCGCCAACACGCCCGGTGGTTATTGCGGTAATGTGGGCGTACATGGACGGTAGAGATCACTTACCATCAGGTACATCAGGTGGTTTGGCCATGTTTTGAGGAAACCACAGGAGTACGTCGGTCGCAGGTGCCTGAGCCAGATCGTCCCAGGGGTACGATCCCGTGGACGGCCCAAAAAGCGTTGGCTTGACGTATTGGAGGGAGACATGAGAGCCAATGGTCTCACTATAGAGGATGCTCAAGATCGGGCGAAGTGGAGGCATTTAAGTAGGAAGGCGGACCCTGGCACTAAGCCGGGATAACGCAAGGCAGAAAGAAGAAAGACCACACTTGCTCATTTACCGGCCTATGCTAAAAAAGGCATTTTTCTTTTATTTAGTTCAAAATAGCTGGTGCTAATCCCTATCTATTGGGTTATCTGATGGTCATCGAGAGGAGGTCATACATATATAAACTACAAGACAAAATGGAACTTCATAGAGGTAAGCGATCGTGAACCTTTACGAGTCACTTATATTCATATTAGTTTGTAGTAAGCCTAGGACTAGTGGGAGAGTACCTAATGGTTGATACATTTTTGTACCCAACTGGATAGCGGCCAGGGTACCGTACAATAGTAAAAATACCACCATAGTGGCTCGTTCGAGCGAGCGTATTCAGGGATCAGCTATTATAACTTCTCATGGCAATTTTTCCATGCGTCCTGCGACAGGACCTTTAAAACTAAACTGACACTTAGCTAGTGTCATATTCGCTCATATCACGAAAAATGGAGTTCAGAACTGCAAGGATCGCCGCCGATGGATACTATATTTCCATTTAAATCCTTATATCCCGAGAACGCCATTGTCAATTAATATTAAATAAAGCAAATTTATATCGACCGACCGACCGGGTCGTTACCACTGTCTCACAGAAAACCAACGTAAAGTAGCGGCTTGCTGCTGCGTTTCGTACGGTGAGTGAGATATCTGGAGGCCCAAATCCCCCTCCTTTTCCCAATCCCTAATTATCCCTTTCCTTTAAGGTCGGGAACGCGTCCATGATTCTTCTGGTATTGTGGGCGTACATGGGCGGTGGATATCACTTACCATCAGGTGGCCAACGTGCTCGTTTGCCGGCCTATGCTATAAAAAAAATCTGATATTATTGCCTAAAAAATTATAATATTTTCGTGATTGTAACGTGTCATTAAAATGTGGACCCACGAAATAAGGAAATTGGGCACTCCCCTTTACTGACTGTAGTAGAAATATCACAATTTCCTCAATCCTTGACACATTTCCGAACTTTTCTCGTGTTTACCAAAGATTTACCGAAAGTTTGCATTAGATAAGGCGTGAAATACAACTTTTTACATAAGAAATAAGAACATTTTCTCTTTATCGAATTATCGCATAGACATGTAAAACAAACTTTAAACAGATCTTTTACGCTTACTTTTCAATTTTTTTTTTTAGTTTCTTTCGGCATTTCATCTTTAGTTTAAAATATTATTGACATGTAAAAGTGTCATTTATGATCCAATTTACAGAATAAATGATTTGAATTGAGTAAATCATCTTATGACTCGGAGTGACGAGTGCAGTCCGATACTATACCGTGCTTTGTAATTCAAACTACTATATGGCGTTGCTATTATTTACAGACAGGTATATGCACTGCTTACCATAGGTCGAGAGACCTGTTAGTTTCGTCATAAGGCTAGTAAAAAAAACCAGCTTTCAGTATCGTACAAGGTAGGAGACCAAAATCCAGGGGGTCTCTTCCCAATTCCTGAATTATTATTTTCCTTAAACCTACGTTTACGTACGTTACCTACGTAACGCATTCATGATTGTTTTTGGTGTTGTGGATGTTAATGGGCGGTGGAGATCACTAACGATCAGGTGACTCACTTGCTCGTTTATCGGCATTTGAAAAATGGAAATGATATTATATACCCATATAAAACAAATTAGAAGAACATATCGCGTTATATCAATGATGTGTGTAGTTAATTGTTTAATGGTTATTGATAATCCGAGTTATTTTGGGAAATAATTCGTTGCTTTAATTGGTATTCATTTGTTTGTTTGACTAGTGTCTGAAACAAGGTTAGTCTGTTTCTTTATCAGTTAATATCTTTGAGTTTACTATAAATAAAAATAAATACAAACTGTCTATATATCGCTATGTGTTCATTAAGACAGTAATTATGGTTCATCCTACAAAATGACTATAGTATCTGTAGCTCTAGTACGACTTACAAATCTAAATATATAAAACTCAAAGGTGACTGATTGACATAGTGATCTATCAACGCACAGCCCAAACCACTGGAGCGATCGGGCTGAAATTTGGCATGCAGGTAGATGTTGTAACGTAGGCATCCGCTAAGAAAGGATTTTGATAAATTCTACACCCAAGGGGATAAAATAGGGGATGAAAGTTTGTATGAAACTTTGTCAATTTTAAACAGATCGGCCTGAGACTTTGCATGCATATAGCTACTATGACGTAGGCATCCTCTAAGAAAGGATTTTGATAAATTCCACCCCTAAAGGGATAAAATAGGGGATGAAAGTTTGTAAGTTTGGATGGATGTTTGTTACTCTTTCACGTAAAAACTACTGAATGGATTTTAATTAAACTTTACAATAATATAGCTTATACATCAGAATAAGACATAGGCTACTTTTTATCGCGGAAATAGCGGATCACGCGGGCGGAGCCGCAAGCAAAAGCTAGTACTTATATAATTTTCGAATACGAATAATATTACTTTTGAGGAAGTGTCAAACTATTAATTCATATTGTAAAAAGGAACAAAGTGGTAGGTCCCTCGTATGCGAGAGGCCGCCTGGGTTGGTACCACCGTTTTGTCTATTTCTACCGCCAAGCAACTGTGTGTAAGCACTGTTGTGTTTCGCTTTGAAGGACATTGAAGCCAGTGAAATTACTGGGCATTATGAGGCTTAATATTTTATGTCTCGGGGTGTAATGCTTTGTAATTCAAAGTTCTGTGTGGCGTTGCTTCTGTTTATGGGCAGGCGTGGCGCTTACCATCAGGCGAGCATCTCTTAGTAGTTCAGCGAGAATCTTTTAGTATTGTGGACGAAATAAATCACTATCGTGGATTTTAGATATAGTGTTTTAAAGGATGGCGAACGAGCAAACGGGATATATAAGATAGGGATAGGTTGGTAAGTGATCTCCACCACTCTGGAACATTTACAGTACCTGAAGAATTATGGGCGCTTTGCCGGTCTTAAACGAAAAGGACGATTAATGGGATTGATGGATGATGGGGATTGAGTCTCCGATTATCTCACTCACCGTATGAAACGCAACAGCAAGCTGCTACTTCCCGTCGGTTTTCTGGTGAACAGTGGTAACAACCCGGTCAATCCGGCCCATGCGTGCTGAAACAAAACTGTCTACAGCCAGGCTCTACGAGTTCAAAGTATATTCAGCTACTATATGCTGATCTTATTTATTTGACTTACTGACATATATTTGCACTACGGATTTGTATTATATGACAACGCGATTTAATTCTATTGTGTATTATGAATTCTTCTTCTTTGGTATCTCCAGGAAGATAATGTTAAATCTATCGATTAGTTAATAATTAAATAATTTATTAGCGTTTGCTTATGTGAATGAGTTTTTTCAATAAAAATATCCTATGTCATAATCCGAATCATTGCCTATTAGTGTACCAAATGTCATTTAAATCCATTCAGCCGTTAAAGCGTGATTAATTAACAATCTTCCAAATTTAAAAACGATTACATAAGTATATATCAACGCACGTTGCACTGTTGTTGTATCTAAGTGAAATAAAGAATGGGGGTTTGGGCATCTCGAAATGAATTAGCTACTAATTTATTTTAAATAATTTTGTTTAAAATTTTCAAATAACTTTTGACCGTAAACTAATATCAGTTTTTAAGCAGTCTGCGCATCCATTTATTGAACCAATTTAATAACAGGTTCAGACGAGTCGAATCACTTTCAACTTGAGACTTGAATCAACAAAATCCGTAAGGTTTTTATCGATCAATTTGATTGAAAGTCTATTGAGAAGGTCCAAATCGCATGCGATTTAACTGTTGGATCAATAAAATCGCACACTATAACCTGCGACCTTCTGATTTATTTCAAGAAGGTCAATGATCAGAGAAAACTAAATAAAAACCGACCATTTCTTCGGTCAACGCTTCTTAAGTGTCAAGATCCACTACGTTTCCTAACAGTGTTTCAATCAAAAACGTAATGATATCTCCTGCTGCGTAACAAGGGGATGCAGCCAAGCGGAAAGTTCGAGCAATTGACACGATCGCAGATACGATTATTCATAGATAGTAAAAGCAAAAACTAAGACAGACATTAAAGCTGTTAACTTATCCTAAAAAGTAAATCATAACCTTACTAAACTAAAATTCTATAAAACTAAAATCCTAAAATTCAAAATATTTATTACTGGATGTAATATATTGTTTGGATTCCGTCATTAACTCTACCGCCAATTGGGAAGACTGTTAAGTTAGAGAAGAACGGGAGAACTGTAGCGTTGCTCTTTTAATTATTATTAAGAGCATAAAGGTTTGCAATATTTAATTGAAAATACATATTATGTGGTTTATAACGTATGTTGTTACTTACATCTATTGACTATTTTAATTTCCTTGCATGTGGAATGTGATTTTTAAATGAACTAAACGCCGTTGATATGGTATTGTACGCTTTTATATTCTGGTAGAACCATGCTACAGATAGTTTCGTCTATCTTCAACAAGAATGAGCCGGCACGACTGGGGCGGTACCTACTACTTACAAAAAAACGGGGTGAATTACTCGTAGCAGGTTATTGTTGAATTTCATACAACTTACTATAAGGAAGGTTTTAGTTTAAAATACATTAGTTTATTTAGAGGCTAGTGACGTAATCTATGTATGTGTTTCTATAACGCTAAAATGTTATTTATGGTCATATTTGTATAAATATGATAATGAATAACGAACATGGAATATCAACAGATATTAGCTATTTTGTAAATGCACTTTATGCTGGTGCATGGTGCTATGACCAGGTTACTCGTTTGGCATTTGAACCTAGGCTCTCATAATTTCTCACCCCAAGTAAGCTGCCAATAGTCAAATAAGACGATTAAGTCTCATAATGGCCAGTTTATTAAACCTCAACACAAAGTTGCCTACTCACAACTGTCTGGCAGTAAAAACAGACAAAGGTTGTTTAGTAAGAAATTATACTGAACTTTCCGTTTTAGAATTGACAAGACTGTTATTTTTGAATAAAATAGAATATTCGGTTGGATATTTAAAAAAAAATCAATATAACATGTTATACTGATAAATATTGATAAATATCATGATCATCATCGATATCATGATATTGATATTAATAATTTCATATTACTTAATGTTGAAAATGCGAAAGTATAGTTGTATGTTATGTTTAACCGGCTAAAACGCTGAAAAGATTCTTATGCAATTTGTTCCTTTCCCGTGGGTGAAGCCATGGTCAATAGCCAATTTGTCCATAATTGTAGCTTGTATATAACTTACCCACTTCATCCGGCTGGACCAGTTTAGACGCGATCGAGCGAAGTGACGTGGCGCCAGCTGAGCTGAACATGTCCAACACTGGCCCGATGAAGTAGACCGTCCGATTGGGTGCCAATGCGTACAGGGTACTGGCAGCTATCCTGCTTACACACGCGACCACGCCGATAATGCTGTCATCAACGCACCATTTTTTGCTGAACCAGTATATTGTTATGAAGGAACCTGTGCAAAAAATTCAATATCAGACTGATAGACAAAATGGTATTAGTAATTCAGTGGAAGACTCGAAAGAAATTACTTTAATTGCAATAATTTATTAATATGTGTGCTTAAACCGCATTTAAAGAGAGTTTCTCTTTTTCTCTTATCTTATTAATTAAAAGTGGTAACTACGGTGTAGAGAGGTTTATCTACAGCATGAATGGATGGGCTCGGTCGGGTTGATACCATTGCCTTACAGAAAACCAAGGTGAAGTAGCAGCTTGCGGTTGTGTTCGTACGGTGAGTGAGATATCTGGAGACTCAAATCCCCTCTCTCTCCTAATCTCTTAATCATCCCTTTGCTTTAACATCGGTAACGCGTCCACGACTCTTCAGTTATTTTGGTTGTACTTGGGCGGTGGAGATCGCTTCATCAATGATGTATTGGCTCGTTTGACGTCCTCTGTTATAATATTACCGTAAACCAACATTTACGTGACTGCGTTTTTCTTCCAAACGGACATGACACTACTACAAAAACAAAACTGTTCTTTGTTTTCGTCTTTTTCATATGATAAAATCTCCCCAAGTAAATGGTTTAAATTAGTTGCTAGACGTGAATACGTACCAATGTCACCTATGTCACCTTTGTATATAGACACCAATTTATTATTTTTATAGTTCAATAAACAATTATATTGTTTTGTTTTGTAAATATACAAGCAAAAATGCAGGATTATTTTTCGATTTTGTCGCAATAAATTCTCTTCAATAACTTTGAATGTTTATGGCGTTTTAAAATGCATCTCACGTCTTAATGTTAATAACAGATGTTTTAATCTCAAATATTTTGAGCAATATCAAAATTTATTTACTGTTTTATAAGTGACTGTTACGAATTTTAACAACCAATGCAGGTCCTAAACATGTGTTTAGGACATAATAGTAGGTCCTAAACATATTATGAGCAAAACGAATATGTCAATCTTTATTGAACTCATAAATAACGTTATTTAATAAATTAATCTAGAACAATAATTGCTCAATTAATTAAACATTCCAGTTTGCTTACAATGTTCGAAATCGTCATTGTATTTGCCGGTACAGCCAAAGGTTAAAATAAACATTATCTCTGTTCTCAATGTCATATTTGTCAATGTAGCTATTTTAGTAAAAAAGCTATGCGTACAATTTATTTAAAAAAAAACAAGTTATTTTGTAGGGCAATATGAAGAAATGCTATAATTAATTTGTAAAATACTATTATTTGTTGAGTATTCGACAATCATTAAAAGGATGGTGGCTAAAACAACATTTACTTAGAATTCATAGAATTCACTTGCTTCGCCCTCTTGTTAAAAGGTCCTATGTCAGTCAACTTATACGACATAAGTAGTTATTAACTTCAAATTCAAATGTCTACAAAATGTAAGACTTTAAGTGTAAAATTGCAACAAACAAACAAACAATATTATAGATTGAGCCCCATTTAGACGGTGAGAGTTTATCGCACGACAGAGACTTTTAATAGGTTCCGTGGTGCAGTAGTCGAGTAGCCGGATATAAAATGGAAGGTATCAGGTTCGAAATGATTGTGTGATCCTCAGGCTGGCAAACGAGCTAATAAGTCACCTGATGGCTAGTGATCGCCACCGCCCATGAAAATTCACAATACCCGAGGAAACATGGTTGCGTTGCCAACCATAAAGGAAAGGGGTAATTAAGAGATTTGGAAAGGGATGTCGATTTGTGCCTCCGGATATCTCACTCACTGTATGAAAGGTAACAGCAAGCTGCCTCTTTACGTCGATTTTCTATGAGACAGTATTAACAACCAGGTCAAGCCGTCCCATTCCTGCTACAGGCAAAACTGTCTACAGCGTAGCTCTAACACTTAGAAATATTCAAGTATTTGTTTCGGGTCTGGGTGTTGTGGGGCCGTAATTTTTTTATTGGCCTACGATGACAAACGAGATGACGGTCTACCTGATGGTAAATGGTAAGTGGTTATCGTCGCACATAGAGATTAGCAATACTAGGGGACAGCTAAGACGCTGTCTACCATATAAATACTAAACTACTACTAATAAAATAATAATAGGCCTAGTTTCAATGTGATAACATTTAGTTAAGTCTCTTGTAGTTCCTGATAGCCACGACATTTATTTATTGAAGTGAAAACTTCTTTAGCGGCGTTGAGCACTTTTCTTGGGATGGGTATAAAATGTTAAACTCGCGTCAGGACACGTGAACTGATCGAAAATTCGTAAGACGGAGGGAGAGTAGACCAGTAGGAGAGAAAGAAATATCCCCCTCTCTCGTGGATTGTAATTTTTGTGTACGATAGCGCAATAAATTAATATTGTATTTAATCACATACATGATAGTACTTTTATACTGTAATTATTTTATGCGAAATTATTCCCTAACCATTCCAAAATATTCAAAAATGCACAACGTTAATGTTCAAGTTTTCACTTCTGCCGGCACTCCCGGAGTGAAAGAAGAAACTCCATTACGCAGCTGTCATAATATTACACTAAGAATTGTATGATTAATACCAGGTTAACACTTACCAACGATACCAACGAGGACGGAGTATGTGAGGAATAGACTGTAGTCGACTTCGGTGAATCTGAACTTGTACCGTGTGAACCAGTTGGTCATCTGCGCCTCACCTTTATCCCAAATGAAACAGGTATTAGTGAATCTGTGGCCACCATGCGACGGCAATCTGCAAACATCGCCCGTGACAACCTCGGTTTTGTTTGCTAACTACACGTCTAGTCTTGTGTTCTGGCTTGAAGGTCATTGAAGCCAGTGAATTTAAGAGTTTTTTTATTTTTATTGCATAGATCGGCAAACGAGTAAATGGGTCACCTGATGGTAAGTGATCTCCACCGCCGATGTACGCCTACAATACTAGAAGAATCATAGGCGCGTTGCCGCTCTTAAAGGATAATTAAGGGCTTGGGAGGAGGATTTGGGCCTCCGGATATCTCACTGACCGTACGAAACGCAGCAGCAAGCCGCTACCTTACGTCGGTTATCAGTGAGACAGTGGTAACGATTCGGTCGATGCTATACTATACGATTCTATAAAAAAACACCCCCACATAAAATCATATTATAAATTGTATAATAAATTGTCATTGTCATGTGGTCATTTAAGTACACTGTATTCTGTTTTACAAGTTTCTTACGATAAAACACGATACGTGCCAGTTGGAAGATTCGACATTGATAGCTTGCATTTGCACAAATTTTAATAATCACAATTTTTTACAGTAAATCACAGTATATTTATTTAATTAAAACAAACGGCAGACCGTATCGTCTTAATATTCACAAATATTTTAAACAAAGCATTGAAGATGGATAAAGGAAATTAAATTATACAACCCTCTGTTCCGTGTTTTTTATATCCGATGATTTCCGGTTGAATATAACATAAATAATAAATTAACATAACTCTTATAAATCAAACATAACTTTTGCTAATAAGATTTATGCAGCATTGGTAAATAAGCCTTTTCTAACAAAAATGAATGATCCAAACCGGTACATAAATGACGATTTTTTCTGTTTCCTTAAAAATGCACTTTAGAGAGATTATAAATTATAATTATTGACAGCGGTCGTTGGGATCACATACAAAGGTTATATAACATGTTTGAAAAATTTTGCATTTTGTATTTGTATATTATTATTAAAATTGTAGCGAATAGATCTCCTTTGTGGCGCAGTTCTAATGTATACACGGTATGACTACTGTTCTTAGGTCTCGGGTTCGATTAATGGTTCAGATAAATTGAACTTTTTACTTTGAGTCGAGTTGAGTTTTATATCACGAAATGCTCAGTATCAGGTCGAAGTCTGGAATTGTGTCCGGTATCGCGCTAGGCTCGCCCTCCATCACATCATGAGATAAGCTATAATGATTATGAAGTATAAGCTCGTCGAAATATGAGTGTACTGGTTACACCTCTGCCTACCTCTTCGGGATTACAGGCACTACCACCAGTAGGTGGTAGGAAATTCATATCCGCCCGGACAGCGACCACCGTACACATAATGTTAAAACCTGCCATAGTGATGCACACACCTTGGGTGGATGGCATTCCAGGATCAGCCAATGTATATCCGGCTCTCCCGAGGGGCTTGTGACATGACTTGATAGTTGATTGGGGCGGGTATCACTGTGCCTGAATCGATCATCCGCCTGTCCAGTCGCAGGCCCCTCGATTCTGCTTTCCTCTCCGAAGAGAGAAGAAGCATTTATACAGGCCGGCATGACTCTGGTGACCACCGATATACTCATTGTTTGTTGAGTGCGTAAGTATGTATATGTATGAAGCAAATAGACAAAAATCGGTCTAATCCAACCAGACAAGTCTAGTTTGTTAGATTCATATACAAATATTTTTAAGTATTTTTAAGCTGACAGCCTCCGTGGCGCAGCGAGCGAGAAGCCGGCTGTGAAGCGAGAGGCCGCGGGTTCGATCTCCGCACCGAGACAAACGTTTGTGCGATCCACAAATATTTGTTTCGGGGTCTGAGTGTTGTGAGACCGAAAGTATCTAGTAGTTTCTGATACCCACGACACAAGACTCGTATCTTACTATGGGGTCAAAACTATGTATGTGACTGTTGGGTGTATTTATTTATAAATATTTTTAAGTATGTATTCATTCCATAGACAATTTAACGCATAAATACGGAAAGTTTCAGGTAAAAGTAAATGTATAGTTATGTTCCGATACACTTACATTTTTAGATAAGAGAACATTAGGCGAAGGTCATTAATATTAGTCTCGTTAATTAATTAGGTAAACATAGTTAATGGCGTATCTATTGTGATTTTAATTCCATTGTTTGTATTTAATTTTGTTTTAAATACCGATTTGTTCGCATCAACATATTATTATGGCACAGTGTGGAAAATTACACGTGTTTCAATAATAAATCAAACTCTGTCTTAACCTTCGTCCCATTTTTATTTGGGATCGAATCTCCTAATGGTCCCGTCGGTCTTCAGAGGTCTATTCTAAGTTGTCGATGCCTCTTAATTAGTCTAAGTCGTCACTAGAAAAGCGCCAATACGTGAACATTACGGTACAGGATTAAAAAATGTTTTTTTTATTATCATAATTATATAAGGCCCAAAATATGATTATGAATTCAGCTTTATTTAATACAATGAAAATGTAATTGTAGTAAATAAAGCCGAGTTATAAGTGTGAGTATATATCTTTATATAAAAGCGAAATACGTTTTCCTTACTCGCTACTGTGTAATCAGGATATTTTAAAACTTCTATAACTAGGATTATGAAATTTTGTCAGAGGATAGTTTGTATAATGTACAGGCCTTCTAAGAAAGATTTTTTGGAAATTTACATTCTGAAGGGTTCACGCGGGCGAAGCCACAGTCAACAGTCAGTACGAAATCGGTGTCTTAGTACGAAAGCGGATTCTAACATAATGCCAGACAGAAAAAAGCTCTAGCTAAACTAAAAAGGCTGGTTGTGATAAACTAGTTACCATGGTAGTTCAAACAAATGTAAAGAGGTAAACCTCGATCAAACACATCAATTGTTGATCAATTTTAAAGTTCTATCCACCCACAATGTGAAGCACATAAAGTCATGATGCCGCGTGCGCTAATTATTCCAAGTAATTTTCTAGTTAAGCCGATCATGGATATAGCTTATTGCTCCTGCATTTATTAGTACTGACTCACTGCTGAATAGTTATGTAGTACTGCAGCAACAGAAACTGTTTAACTAAGCTGATGTGAGTGATGGCTGATGTGTGGGGTGAAATAGGTTCACCTCTTGGATGTGGAATTATTTCTTTAAATTTAAATGAGACTACCAACGTAGTAAACTCTATCGAATACAAAAGGAATCATCCAATTCGGACACGAACTAAGAAATGTTATTTCTGGAGGCGGATAAAATGTAACTACGATTAATAATCCATTTATTGGTCAGGGACATACATAAAAATACACAAATAACAAGCATCATAGTATTCCAGATATGAATATTATTTTATCATTTAAAAATTATTAGATTCGGCTCTGTTTATAAATTATTAAATATATTTGATGATTTCATGTAAACATAATACATGTTTTTTCTTTAACTCGCACGCGGTATACACGCGTTAGTATTATAGAATGAAAATTGAATAGGTATACCTAAACAGCGACAGCTCAGCGAGGAATGGATCAGAATGTCGAGACGAAAGTCGTTGTTGCTAACCAAGAGCATGCACCTATGAGTTACATTGGTGATTATAGTTTACCTGAAGAAAACATCGTAAAGAAGCCTGCATATCTAAGAAGTTTCTAATAAGAATTTCGAGGATACTTAATATGTAAAGTCGGGCTAACGTGGTAGATTATGGCCTAAATACTCTCATTAATTAGAGGAGGTCCATGCCAAGCAGTGGGACTTGTATAATACATGCTTAGTGTTTATTTAGATATAAATCTTTCCCTTATGGGTACGTTTGTGACATAAAATATAAAAAAATATGATACAAAACTGACATTTACATTTATTATGTTGGTCATGCAAAATTCACGTACAAGCTTTATAAGATTAAGTATTTAAATTTTGTAAGTTTCACATTCTATATAATATTTTTTTTTGCTTTAGGTACCCTATCTCTGCCTACCAATTCGATTATAAATATGTTATGAGTTGCAATTTCCGAAGCATATTCACTGTCACAGCAACCAGGAAAACGGAGCAAAATATTTATAATAGACTTTTCTGAAATGTTTACGACCTCAGTGACTCAGCCTATTATAAATTGAATCGCTAAAGTTGTTCGTTTTTTGCCATTGATACAAGCTGATTAGGTTTTTGCAACCATTTAAAAACCAACTGTATCCTATTTTTTGTTTTCATGGTATTTTAAATATATATTTTTAAAACAGATTGACAAACGAGCAAGTGTATCACCTAATGTTTGATAGCCTCCGTGGCGCAGCGGGCGAGTATCCGGCTGTGAAGCGAGAGGCCGCGGGTACAATCCCCGCACCGAGACAAATGTTTGTGTGATCCACAAATATTTGTTTCAGGGTCTGGGTGTTGTGAGACCGAAAGTGTCTCGTTGTTGCTGATACCCACGACACAAAACTCGTATCTTACTGTGTGGTCAGGACTATATGTGCGACTGTTGGGTGTATTTATTTATTTAATGATAAATGATCTCTACTACCCAAAAAAAAAGAATCATATAGATATGTTGAAAAAATGATGGGGATTGCGAAGTGGGAGGATGGAAAATTTTACTTGCCGTAGGAAACGCTACAGCAAGCTGTTACTTCACGTTGAAAACGAAACCCTAAGGTTGGATTGCACCATAATAGCAGTTATAGTTAAGGTTTATGTCAAATTTGACGATAACAGTAACGCTGGCTTTAACATTGACTGCGGAATGTGTTGCACCATCGTATTCCGATACTACTAGATTCCTCGATTAATTCTAGAAGCAGGGGCATGATATTATTTTGTATAGGATACGCAAGAGCAAACTGTTATTTAACGTTGAACACGGAACCGTAAGGTTGGATTGCACCATAATAGCAGTTATAGTTACGGTTTATGTCAAATTTGACGATAACAGTAACGCTGACTTTAGCATTGACTGCGAAATGTGTTGCACCATCGTATTCCGATACTTCTAGATTCCTTAATTAATTCTAGAAGCAGGGGCATGATATTATTTTGCATAGGATACGCAAGAGCAAGCTGTTATTTCGCGTTGAACACGGAACCCTAAGGTTGGATTGCACTATAATAGCAGTTATAGTTACGGTTTATGTCAAATTTTACGATAACAGTAACGCTGACTTTAGCATTGACTGCGAAATGTGTTGCACCATCGTATTCCGATACTTGTAGATTCCTTGATTAATTCTAAAAGCAGGGACATGATATTATTTTGGAGGACAGACGCTTTAGAAGATATATCAGGTTGGAAGTTATAATTTAACTATCTGACAGATATTTAACTTAAACAATAGCTATAACCAGCGACTTTTGAGCGGATACGGTTAACAGCTAAAGTTATGACGTCATCTAACATTTGTCAAATGGTGCAGCTCATGTTTTGCTTAACCGATACTTTACATGTCATGCTAAAGTAAGTTGTTTTTCTAAATCGTTCAATTACGGACGAGGGAATGGCGAAACTTGATTCCCGTTGCGGGTTGTGGGGGTCAGACGATAGGTCGTCCCATATAAAACCAATCCCACCGTCAAATCATGATGAGGCGGGCCTTGGCATTAATCTGGGATAACGCCAGGCAAAAAGAAAGAAAGAATTACAAAACTGTTAAGAAATGAGCATTACCTCTTGTTAAGTAAAAGAAAAATAATTTCAAAACTCGGCCAGTACAATACACAACTAGTATCACCTATCAAGTATGTAGTAAAGCAATGTGTCGTAATTGTTAATTTCGCACGTACAAATCTACGTGATGGTTACCGCTATAAATCATTATTAAACATTTACTGTAATAGATAAGACACGCGTATTTTTATCGATTTATATTCTTCATTTATTTTAATGTTGGATCCAGGTATCGACCTGAAAGGAGCGGCGGGCAGTGGCTTGGCTGTGCTCCCGGCATTCTTTATGTCCAGGACGGGCGGTGACTGTTTACCATCAGGCAGGCTGATTGCTCGTATGCCGATCTTCTTCTTCCATCTGCCTTTATCCCACTCCAATGTGGGATCGACGTAATACACTTTTTCAAGCGTGTGCAGAAAGGATTTGCCTCTGGGTTTAAGACCGTCCGCCTGCCTGTCGTTATGATACAGACGAGAACTGAAAACTCTTGTTTATAAGGCCGCGTCATCCAGTTTCAAAAATGAATCGTATGATGTATCCTCGTACAAGCCAGCTTTCTGTTATTCTCGCCTGTGTCGTGCGAGAAATTCTCTTCATGTATATGGGTATTGGGTGCTTACGCACTGAATCCGATCCAAATCGGAAATTATGATCCGAACTACGAGCGAAACCACTCGAGATTTGCCGGATTCGGGTCAAATTCAGTACGTAAGTACTCGTTACAATAATATTTCGTAAAATAATATTTCGTTATTTTCACTAATCGTTAATCGGGGATCTCTCCAATTGTCGCCAGGCAGGCGGCCACTCGTAAAAATTACATACCAAATCTTTCTGTAAAATGTGTTAAAAAGCATGTTGCGTCAACCCCACTGCGAGTGGGGTAAGGGCAGATGGGAGACGATTATCATGAACAATAATATGGATTTATGTTTCCAGATACCTCACCTACATAAAATATACATACATACGCATTACGCAGTATGCGGTTACCCATACACCGACATTTTGTCGAACTTATTTCGGTCCCATGATGTGATAGGGGTTCAGCCTATCGCAGTACCGGGCATAAATTCAAGGCCTCAGGCTGATACTGAGTATTTCATTATTGTAAAACCCAATATCACTTTTACCGGACCCGGATCGAAGGCGTCAGTATAGCAGTCGTATAAGTAATGCAACTTCACCACCAAGGCAGACATAAAATATAGGTTACGAAAATATATACATGGAAGAAATTGTGAATCGACCCGACCGGAACAGGCCTCTCCTAGTTTCCGAGGAGGAAATAATCTTAACCCTATACAAATTTTTGAAGGAACTGTTGAAATATTGCAAAAGCAATAATCAGTTTGTAACCTTGTAACATTTAATGCTTGTAACAACGTGGTAAAACCGGTATTAATGAAATACTTATCAAATTAAGTAATTAATTTACCTAAAAGACAGTTTAAATGTTTTCATTAATCGTTAAAGAGTTCACAATGACTCCAAAAGACCTTATTTACATCTAAGACTACTATATTATTAATTTACGACTATTTACTTACTTGTGTAAATTTTTGAAGTCTTAAGTTTTAGTTTAAGTTATTTATCAGGTCCTGGTGGCAGTGTGTATGGGACGTGCGATGAAGTAAAAATGTTTACCTAGGTATAATAGCTACACACACTGTTACACGTTACTTCGTAGCTACGATATTTTTTTTGTACATTTCGGTCCTGTGGTATCGGGCTGTCATCATATACAGGGTTATTTTTAAAACACCAGCAACCTCGCAGGGGTAGATACCTAAGGTTATAAGCTACTACTTTTGTTCTACGACTTTTGATAATTTGTTAGATTTTATTTTCATACAAAAATAAGTATTCATTTAATTTCCGTCTTGTATGTTACCTACACGCATCGCAGATTACGTAAGTAAACACGCGAAGCGTGGGGAACGGGGCTAGCGTTGAAGGTCATCGCCCGAGCCAGCTGAGCGGCTTCTTTGAGTCGCGCTCGCACGCCGAACGCTAGGAAGAAAAATACGACACAACAAAAACTTGTAAAATCATTTTTTTTTTAAATATATTGAGTTATATACAAACTCGTAGAACAAAAGTTGTTCCGTATGGGGTCAGCTATCTGGTCCTGCGAGGTTGCTGGTGTTTTAAAATTAACCCTGTAGAAAGTGAGATCACGATACGAACAGATAAAATAGGGCTCCAACAAGCTCTTCGAATAACACTTCTAGGTGGAGACCACAGTATTCTTTACTCTAGCTGCCTGCTGCGTGCACTTGAACGTGAAACGATGTTAAATTAAGAAAAAAAACTGAATTAATTATTTGTGGATAAAGCAATTATCAAATAGTCAAGGTGGTAGGTCCCTCGTATGCGAGAGGCCGTCTGGGTTGGTACCACCGCTTTGTCTGTTTCTGCCACCAAGCAACAGTATATAAGCACTGTTGTGTTTCAGTTTGAAGGACATTGAAGCCAGTTAAATAAATGGGCAATATTATGAGACTTAACATCTTATGTCGCGGAGTGACGAGCGCAGTTCAATGCCATGCAGTGCTTTATCATTCAAAATTCTGTACGGTGTTACTTATGTTTATGGGCAGGCGTAGCGCTTACTATCAGGCGAGCGTCTTGCACGTCTCGTCGTTCAATCGCATAAAAAATACCCGTTTAATAATTGCTGAGTCCTTAAGAATAAAACACACATGGCTAGTTAATAAGACAATATTATGGAGTCAGTGGTCCATGGTTGTAGTGGAAACGAGACGTGTCCTTGATCATTGTACTACTAACGGGATACAGGCAGTAATGGAACATATAAAAGTATAGCGTGGAATAAACTAAAATAATTAAAACTTAAACTTCACAAAGCAATTGCAAAACTCGAGTCGCGAGAAGTTTTATGTTATCCGATGATGAGTTAACCATTTTCCCATGTACCTTCACCGTCGCCAGATTTTAATATTTATGTATCTTCGGGGTACACTCTATGGAATGCTAAAAGAATCGTCAAAATCTATCTAAAACAGAAATCACAACGTACATAAGAAAATACAAACGAATTGAGAACTTCGTCCTTTTTAATAAGGTTGAATAGTCGTGACAACAAAATCATAACAAATGGCTATAGATCACCATAACATGAATGGGTTGGCTCGGCTCGAGTAACGGAGAGACGAAGATGTAGCAGTTTTGCTGTTGCTACAGTAAATGCTTTGTCGTAATTGTGCTGAAACCGAAACTAAATCCTGGCATCTGTACTCTAATTTAGACTGCACTCGACGTGGCCGAAATAATTCGTCCACCAAACACATGCGATATAACGCTTTTACGAACTTAAAATATTGTAAAAACAGTTCATCCTGTCGCCATTTCCCCCTTATTAAGTAAATATCCAAAAATCATTTGTAGTCACCTACATTAAACAAACTCATGTAACCAAATTTCAATTTAATAATATTGTTAGTCATTATATTATTGTTTCAAAAATAAATATACCGACCACAGTCGGCACCACAGTTGACACAATAAATGCACTGCATAAATTAATTATTATTGTATAGTGTATTATAAAACATTTTCCTTGACCACATCTGTTCATATAATCTACATGTAAAACCCCCCGGCGTCAAACAAACATTTGTAATGTTTAAACTCTTTACAGACACTCAAATACCACCACAGATAGACACAAAGGCCAAACAATAACACTCTTGTTTTTAGTCGGGGGTTAATAATCTTAAACAGACTTTATCTGCCAGTTTATGCACAGAGTATCCCCAAAATCCTCTCCCCTTCCAAATCTCTAATTATCCCTTTCCTTTAAGGTCGGCAATGCGCCCATGATTCTTCTGGTGGTGGGCGTAAATGGGCGGTGGAGATCACTTACCATCAGGTGACCCACTTGCTCGTTTGCCGGCCTATGCCATAAAAAAAATAAAAAAAAGAATAATCTTCACACGACCTGACCAATGTGGCTTTGATTTTTATTGGCATATGCTGCTAAACGAGAAAGTTTGTGATGTGGTGGTAAATGGTCTCTACGGCCCATGAACATCCACAACATCAGAAGCATTGCGGAAGCGTTGCCGACCTTAAAGGGAAAGAATAACTATAGGATTGGGCATTTGGGCGTTTTTTTTGTGGGATTTGTTGTCAGCCTCCATAAAAGGTATATACATGTGCATTTTTTTTAATTTATTTTTTTTACATATTGTATAAAAAAAAAAACAAAAAAAAAAACAATAATTTTTTAAAAAAAAATTTTTTTTTTTACATTTTTTTATTGAAGTCGCTGGATGCAGGCCGCTTCCAACAGGTCGGTCTGGAAATCTTTGGGAGAGGTCTATGTTCAGCAGTGGACGTCTTGTGGCTGATAATAATGATGATGATGACATATTGTGTCGCTGACTTGGCTTCCGGACATCACTTGGACCCCTCATTGAAAATCAGCGCTGTAGTAATGTCAAGGCCGTACTGCAGCAAGTAGCTGAATGAGGGATCCTGTTGTTGGAGCAAATTAATTTATTTCTGTTAAAGTTCTTTGTAACATTAACCGTTATTTTACTTCTATATTGCTCCAATACTAAACATACTTTTCTTTCTTTCTTCAGATATCTCATACGTCGGTTTTTAAAATCAGGTAATCGACAGCAATCGATTTCTTCTTTTTATTGTGTGACGTTATGCTGTTAGCCTGACGTGATTCGGCTTTTGACAGCTTCACCGGACTTTCGGGTGAGCACTTTAGGCGCTCTCAGCCCTTAAGCAGTCAATGACAAAATAACTTGACCTACCTAAAATAAACACGAGTTGGGTCGAGGCTACTGTTGTCACAGTCTAATAGAGAGAATTCACAACTGCTATAAATCAATAATGCGATATAACGAAATGCTATGTTTAAAACACCTATTGCCTACGTACAACATATTCAGTGCATGCATGCGCGTGTTAAGTTATAATTCTCATTTCGGGCTTTTAAAGGAAACACTACGTAATATATGAGTGGGTAATTTGCAATGTCGTTTTTTTAACAGATTGAACAAATAAACAAATTAAAACTTTTCAACAGAAAGAAAACCGACTCAAAAACAATAAAATGAGTATTTTTAAATTGTAGATAGCAAAAAAATAAATAACAGGCTGTTTGTGCAACATCTTATAAACGGGTATTTTAATCTATACATAATTTATACAAATAAATAAAATTGGAGTGTCTGCTTGTTATATTAAAATAACCGCTTTTTACTAAGTGCATTTGGTATACACGGCACATATACCAAAACAACATTTTTTACAATTTTTGTCTGTCTGTCTGTTTGTTTCGGCTAATCTCAGAAATGGCTGGATCGATTTTGAAAGGACTTTCACTGGCAGATAGCTGACGTAACAAGGAGTAACTTAAGCTACTTTTATTTTAGAAAAAAAAAATAGGATCTCACGAAAAAAAATAAAACCAATGAAAAGTTTAATAATATTTGATTCAAATATTATTTTTAAATACCACGCGGACTAAGTCGCGGGTAACAGCTAGTATCTAATATAACGACCTCCATAGACTAAATGGTTATGGGATGATGTTACCCAGCCGAGTTATATATATATATTATATTGCGCGGGTTGTATAAATGCTGGAAGGAATTGGAATTGCCAAGTCTCGATTATTACCACAAAAATTGTATTAGAGAAAAATATGATTCAATCAAATCAAAGGTAAAAAGGCAAAAAATGAGGATGTTCTCAATGCAGCTGTTTTTTTTAATGTACATAATGATTAATTTAAGGTTTGTTCATAGGGTATTGAAAGATTTTGAGAGCAAAATGGCACGATCAAAAAAGTTTAAAATATAAATATATACATCCAAGAGTCACATGCTTAGTCCTGACCACATACTATATTAAATCTGTATTGTGGGTATCAGGAACTACGAGGGACTTGCGGTGCCACAACACCCAGACCCGAAACACGTATTTGTTGATCACACAAACATTTGTCTCTGTTCGGGAGTTGAACCCGTGGCCTATTGCTTCGCAGCCGACTACTCGCCCATCGCGCGAAGGCTATATCGATAAAACCTCTTGATTATTAATAATAGCCTTTATTGCAACTTTTCTAGATATTTTTTTATAGCATAGGCCGGCAAACGAGCAAGTGGGTCACCTGATGGTAAGTGATCTCCATCGCCCATGTACGCCCACCAGAAGAATCATGGGTGCGTTGCCGACCTTAAAGGAAAGGGATATTTAGGGATTAGGGAAGGGGAGGGGATTTGAGCTTCCGGATATCTCATTCACCGTGCGAAACGCAGCAGCAAGCCGCTACTTTGCGTCGGTTTTCTGTGAGACAGTGGTAACGACCCGGTCGAGCCAGCCCATTTATGCTGTAGACAAAATTGTCTACAGCGTGGCTCTACCACTCAAACACCTTTGGTTGGCAAAAACCTTTTATGCGACGGGAATAATCCACTGGACGGATACCTTCCAAAATCCGGTAGAGGAGGATGTGCGTGCAATATCAGGTCCTTGACCAAATTTCTCTACGAAGTGCCGGCAATACTAACAACCGCATTTTCGGCGCATATGCGATGATTACATGGTAGTAAAATCTTATAAAATGGTTGAATACATCGAAATTATGTTCAAAATGGATACAAATAATGTTGGTTTATAGTGTCGCGTTTTATTTTTACACTACAAACATTAAACAACCCACGCTTGGACCAAATAGAATCAATAAACGCAATATAGTTTTCCCAATCAAACAATTGCAGGCTAAACTTTTTCTTGATTGAATGACGAGACGATCTAGGCGTTCGCCTGATGGTAAGTGCGCTTGCCCATAAACAGAAACAACACCACACAGAAATTTGAATTACAATGCACTGCATGGCACTGAACTGCGCTCGTCACCCCGAGACATAAGATGTTAAATCTCATAATGCCCAGTAATTTCACTGGCTTCAACGTCTTTCAAACCGAAACGTAACAGTGCCTACACACTGTTGTTTGCCGGCAGAAATAGAAAAAGCGGTGGCACCAACCCAGACGGCCTCGCGCATACGAGAGAGGGACCTACCACCTTGTAATTACTTCATACTACTACACAAAATATATGATTAAAATTTCGTCTAGTACCTACAAAATTGCTACTGATAGTAGCCCATTACTATAATATTTCAATAATTAAGATATTATAAATTGTAGAATAAAATAATGTAGATCTCGTGATAGATAAAAGATGAAGGACGGCCCAGTTCATTCAAATTATTCATATTATTTTTTATAAGTACATTGTAGTACATACATATATCTAGAGATGCCAATGATGCCAGCATTTGCTAGCAAGAATTCTGAGTGCGTCGCTAACAGGTATGATAAAATTATGCTATCAGTGAAATACTGCATAGCTCATTTTAGTGGCATAATATGATATAAAACATGACTGGTTCGACCAGTACCTAACATATTAAAATATGCTTCTTTAAATGCATAATATGAGAATACACTTTAATTATCGGGCTCGTACACAAATGGACGGGATCCTATTACTAAGCCTATGTCGCTTATCTGTCTGTCTGCTCTACGTGTAAAAGGCTCTGTTTTTAACTATAAAAACAAATAATAAAAATATATTTACATTTTAATCATATACATATTTAAAGTTTTTTTTTCCCAAGCACGGTAAAGTGACTACACTACACCTGATGGTAAGCTTAGTGCAATCCAAAAAACCAGCGACCACCAACAAACAATGAGTTTATCGGTGGTCACCAGAGTCATGCCGGCCTGTATAAATTCTTCTTCCCTCTTCCGAGAGGGAAGAAGCAAATCGAGGGGCCTGCGACAGGACAGGCGGATGACCGATGCAGGCACAATAATACAAGAATGTACCCCTGTACCCGCCCCAGCAACCATCAAGTCATGTCGCAAGCCTCTCGAGAGAACCGGATATACACTGACTTACCCTGGAACGCGACCCACGCAAGGTGGGTCACTATGGCAGGTTTTAAAACCTGCCTAGGTCCTACTCCTTCAGGGATTAAAGGCTTGAGAGCGTATGTACTATTCCAATTTATTTTAATAAACATACATAAATGAACAGATGACTGTCTCCCAAAGTAAATTGTACTGCACTTTACTTAACATCAGGTCCATTGTGATCACTTTGTAATGACAGGAAAACAAAATACATAGACAAAGCAGCTCCTTCCACTATCATTAATCTCCTTACACTCATGAAAAGATAAATGATTCAGTTATCGGTGGTTGGTGTGTGAGCGCAGTTTAGTGTGTTTTAGTTTCAAGGATATTAAAGTTAGTTAAATTACTGGGCATTATGAGACTAAATTGACAGCCTCCGTGGTGCAGCGGGCGAGTAGCCGGCTGTGAAGCGAGGGGCCGCGGGTTCGATCCCCGCACCGAGACAAATATTTGTGTGATCCACAATTATTTGTTTCGGGGTCTGGGTGTTGTGAGACCGAAAGTCTCTCGTAGTTCCTGATACCCACGACACAAGACTCGTATCTTACTGTGGGGTCAGGACTATGTGACTGTTGGGTGTATTTATTAAAAAAAAAAAACTTATTTCTCGGGATGATGAACGCAAGCCAAGATTACATGTAGCATTATTTTTAATATGCAATATTTATTCTTAATTTCATAGTCGTATTCCGTTACCAAAAAAATGTGTGGTGTTTTGATTTTATATTTACATACATATATATTTTTGTACTAGCGGGTAGATCATTATTGGTAGGACACAATTACAATAAAGTAAGAATAAGTATGTTTCTTAGCTTTCATTTTATTCTTCTCTACCTGCTCTTATCCCACTCGCAATAGGATCGGCGTAACAATACATGGTATAGAAACATGAAGTAGAAACTTCTTGAGTAACGAAACTTTTTTCTTCTGTTAGAAATGGAAAAACAATTTGATAACGCGCGTTTTAAGGTTTACGACGAGAGTTTTGGCTGGAATTCTAACAGTTCAGTTCATCGCTTATTTTAATTTATTTCATAAACTAGTTTAGAGTTGTGTCTGTTGTATAAAAGTGGTGTGGATTTGTTCAATAAACATTGACGGTGATGAACAGTGTATGGAAACATTGAAATAAGTGAATTAACCGTACTGAAAGGAGTTAACACCAAAACTCCGGCAAGACCTTGAAATCGACCGCACCCGCGTTTCATCGTTCTTGTAAAAATAACTTGAGAATAAATTATACTTGACACTGGCTAAATGCATAATAATACGAAAGCCATAAATAAAAAAAAATAAAAAAAAGGTTTACGAGGGAGTTATGGCGGGAATTCTGACAGTGCAGTTAATCGCTTATTTTAATTTATTTCATAAACTAGTTTTTGTTGTATATAAGTGGTGTGGATTTGTGTAATAAACATTGATGGTGATGAACAGTGTATAGAAACATTGACATAAGTGAATTAAGCATCTTACTGGAAGGAATTCACTATTTCATTATTTCATCGTTCTTGTGAAGTATTAGCCTCAACAATGAATCTTTCACTTTATTTATTTAATATATATAATAAATATATATTCAGTGCACGCATTACGCTTAGAAAAGGTTATAAATATATGAGTAGAAGAAGTTCCTAGCCTTATATTAAACACGTCTTACTACTGGGCGTGGCCCTCCTTTATTATATGAGAGGGGTTACGCCTAATAAGGGTTGGCAGACTTATTCTCTGGCAGACTGATTCTCATGGAGAATTTCGAAGTCATGCAGGTTTTCTCACGATGTTTACACCACCGTTATAACAAGTACTAATTTATAATTGATATAAACATAACTTGAAAAGTAATAGGTCATGCTCTTAGGGCTGGTTTCGAACATGCGACGTTCATATCGACGGTCCGTACCCCTCCCCGCTGAGCTATCTATGCTTTATCATCTCACAATTATTTTATCACAATATATTCGAATTTATTTTGTAATTTTCCGAGTGTAACGTAACCAATCAGTGCACAGCAGCGCAATATTATCCTGAAGAATAATGAAAACTGCATGACACGGCTCTTGGTAAGTTCCGAAGACCTAATTCTGCTAAGTCATTAGTTTACTATTAAGTCGCGACCGCTGTGCAAATGCAAGTAACATACTATTTTTAACCGTCTTCAAAAAGGAGGTGATCCTGTATTAGACACGTTTTAAATTTTTGCTTTTTTGATGTGCCTATGTACATCGATTTCTCTGCCAACGGTCAACTAATTTTGTTAAAATAAATTGTTCAATAGAGTTGAGCTGCGATGAGGTCCCATATATATTTGATTAAAATGTATTGATGGAGTGCGGTGTAAAAAAATAAAATTACACATCGAATGACATTATCATAGTCGTGATCGTAATAATGTACATAAAAAAAAAAAAAAGTTAAAACAAAGCTTAATAACACTTGACTTGCAGTCTCAGTTGACCGGCAGAGACTCCAAAAATACCTGTAGAAATAGTAATTCTTGTTTTTTTTTATTGAACTGTGAGTGTGGCGTAACAAATGAACTTTTACGTATAAAAGAAACATTTAATTAGAGAATGTTAACTTAATATAATTTTCAAAAGTAGTTAATACATTCCATACAAAATCCAAACCACCCCTCAAAAAAAATCCTTGGCGTCAAAACTGTGTATATTTTAAGTGATAATAAATAAAGTTTATAATATAATTTTGCCTAAATGTCAATCGGGCAAAACATACAATTTTTTTAAATTTATTTTAAATAATAAATATAACAAAATCCTTCAACATTCCCGCCGTGAATTCTACGATGCTATGCAATTATCAACCTTATTCTATTGTGCTCCAAATTGTCAAACTGTGATTAAGAGTATTACACTTCTGATATTCGTGTTAGCCAACATCGATTACAACACGATGTCCTAACAGAAATGCACCAAAAAGTTCAAGGTTCAAACCTAGCATTGATAACAGTTTTGTGTCAGAAAAATTTACAAACTTATTCTATTGTTACATTCGACATATAGGGCGGACCGAGATGAATAACTCGGGGAGTATATCTCCGGTATATTCGAGAGTTAGTATCTTTTGGATTTATGACGAATTCATAATTTTATATCTTTAGACTAATAAGGTAATTTCACTATTAATTAACCCAACTTTACATGAGGGCCATTTAAATGTAATTTAATGTGTAATTCTGTTGATTTTAAAGCCACTGGCTCAATTTTTTTATCATGTATACATAGATAGTGTTCGTAGTATTCTAATGGTCTATAATTACATATTAAATTTATTTTAGCTTCAAAGATATTGGTGTTACAATGTTGTACGGCGGATGTACTTAGGGTCAAAAAATGGTAACTAATACATACAAGTAAGTGTTTATAGTGCATTTTAATTGTTGAAATCTATCGTGTGTATTATTATTATTATGTATTAAATAGCAAGTCAATAGTGGCAGTTATTATTTTCCCACAAGAAGATAAAGCCTCTTTTTTGTCGTAATTCTCGTAACTCCTCGCATCAACTTTTTATTTGTAATATGAGTAGCATAACTTTCACGCTCAACTTCAGTGTGGTGTTCATTAATCGTGTATTTGTGACATGTGTCTCACTGGTCTTTCTTTGGCTTGAAAAAGCTAATTTTAAAATTGTCATCAAATAACTGTATTGCCGCTATGTTTCGGCTTTACATCTATAAATGTTGTAACTGAACCATTAATTGTACATAGAAAAGAGCTTATGAAAGTTTAAGTCACGATCTAGATATAAACTAGTGGAAGCTTTCCTAATGTAATGGGCATCTACTGGTTGCAAGCATTTAATATGGTCACATCCGCTTTTCTTAACGTCTTCCGTTATTTTACGACGGTGGTTATTGTGCTTACCTCGATTGTTGCTACAATACCTTATGACGAGTCACTTCTGTATCGCTGTATATACGAACTGTTCGCTAATTGCCAGAGTTGATAAAAATTGCTTTTTGCATACAACCAAATGCTTCTCATCTGAATTTTCATCGGCCGGAAGAGGTAATTTATACTTCATTGTGTATTTACGTCGAGATTATGTATCAAAATAGACTCTTCTCTTGTGATTCTGACTTACTAAATTTGTCACAGAAAGCCATTGCCTCTGATGATCTCCTAGCTTCCAAAATGTTATTTCTATGTACTAAATGTTATTCTTATTTATCTTCTCAAAACATTTCATGGTACATTTGCATAGTGACTTCATAGTTTTCTTTAAATTTTGTATACCTTTACGAGTTACATATGCCTTGCCGAGGTTTTTTGATATTTTTCTTTTCATACCAATCCACTCGTGCTCATATTTTCTTCTAATATTACCCTTATATTTTCATATTTTTTTCTTTCTACTTTATGGTGTTGTAGCATAGACATAGAATAGCAGATTAAAGGTGTATTTTCTTGAGGTGTGGAAGTGCCAGAAATATTAGGAAATTAGGGTAGCGGTTCACGTACGATACGTTACGTACGTAGATTTCCAATAATTTACGGACAGAAATTATTATTACAATCAGTATCTTAATGGTTAATGGAGCATTCAAGGGGTGATGGATGAGGTGTGCTTGGGGACTTCAAGTTGGCAGCAGAATCATAATATGTATTTTCTGCATTATCAGAACAGCATTTGAGTGGTAGAGCCACGCTGTAGACAGTTTTGTCTACAGCATGAATGGGCTGGCTCGCCCGGGTCATTACCACTGTCTCACAGAAAACCGACGTAAAGTAGCGGCTTGCTGCTGCGTTTCGTACGGTGAGTGAGATATCCGGAAGCCCAAATCCCCTCCCCTTCCCTATCCCTAATTATCCCTTTCCTTTATGGTCGGCAACGCGCCCATGATTCTTCTGGTGATGGACGTACATGGGCAGTGGAGATCACTTACCATCAGGTGACCCACTTGCTCGTTTGCCGGCCTATGCCATAAAAAAAAAAAATGGTTGTCTGTAAAGTCGGTTTACTGACGATAGTTGAACGTGACAACGTCTTAAGAAAATACTGATGGAATGGTAGCATTTTTCAAAAGAAAATTTTAATTTCATTTGTTTAATAGCTTTGTATGTATATAGAGGAGGAGGTAATTGGAAATCACAATGAAATTGATCAAGTTAGATTTAATTGTACGCATAAATACAATTATGTCACTTTTTTTACAATTTAATAGTTTTTACAAGTATAAATGTGCGTTGTTCATTTAATTCAATATTTCCATACACTGTTCATCGCCGTAAATGTTTTTTGCACAAATCCACACCACTTTTATACAACAAACACATTAAACTAGTTTTTGAAATAAATTAAAATCAGCGATGAACCGCACTCTCGGAATTCCCGCCAAAACTCCGTCAAAATGATTTAACAGATGACAACATTTGACATTTGATAGTATTTATTGGCCTAATTATAACCTCAAAATCCGAAAGTATTTTATTTATATTTCGGAATTCTCAAGTGTCCGTAGTTTTAATATAGTTTCAATCAAATATATACATTATCTAAAACCCAAGAAGTAAATTCACCTACCTTTTGGTTCTTAGGCCAACTATGTATGGACGACGAACAATGTCCTTTTCGTAAATCTAGTTTTTAAAAAGCCCGCCTCAATGTGTTTGATATAGGATAAAATGTTCCCTTTGACGGATGGCTGGTCTAACCTGTCATTTCAGACACGTTGTTGTGATATGTGGAAGATTTAATATTTATGTTTTAATTTTTTTAAATCTCGAACGCTGCCGAACGCAAAGGCCGATTGTGCTTCTTTGTCGCTCGATCCGCGCTCTCGCTTGCACTTCAAGCCTTAAATGGAACGTGACATCTAGCGAGGTAACGACGCATGAGTCATGTTTTTTCGTGCGTGCAGCCGGCTCTATCGAATTATAAGACGTTATCACGTCAAAAAAAAAAAAACAGCGTTCGTGCTTTGAGTAAGCATACAGAGTATTATGCACGGTTTTAAACCTTCGACTGAAAATATTTTTTTATTTTTATTTTATATACTTGCTTATTATAACCACAAGCTCCAATACTAGCCATTAGTATAACGGTTCAGTAAATGATAAGGGAGTAAATAAAACGTAATAAAATAACGCTTAGTACTATTATCATTAGTTGACAACATTAATGGTCCGGAGTCCCTGGGCCAGCTGATCCACTTGATTACTATCAAGCTCATTTTCCGTGAATAGCTTCGTTTCGATGAGACGCCCAACAATTCCCTATGCGAAAATTCTCTATTGTGGTAGCTAACAGAGGTAGCAAGGAGAGAATATTTCGATTTGATGATACTCAAAAATTTATTATTTTATTTGTAGGACAATATGACTGTTAAATTATATGAATATTAACTAAGTAATAACAAAAAATCAGCTGGTTAGTAATCATACCTATTGGAAGGAGGGGCTTCCAATAGGTATCGATAACGAGGTCATAAAAAATTATTTGAATGAGCTGATTTTTTTATATATAATGGCGTTTCGTTTAATTCGTCATGAATCAAAAGAGAAAGTGCTTCCATTTTTGATAAATCAATTCCTTCAAAAATGGTGAGTATGAAATAGTGAACAAAACAATAATGTGATATTAACAATATAATTAAATACCGCGCTCGCGTACCACTCCCTTGTAAATGGTCATCTAAGACGATACGCTAATAAATGGTAAGTGCTTGTATTACATAGGTACAATAGTTTTCGGGAAGACAAATCTTTGTTTTAATAAATGTTTAATTTCTTGTCAGTGCTTTCGATAGTGATTAATTAATTGATTATGAATCACGTAAAACATGATAGTCGTTATTTTGTGGCATACGATAGTGTACGTAGGAGCTATCGAATATTAAACACGTTTGTTAAAATCCATAATATCCAATCCATATTATTTCAAAAACTAACTTTATTGCATGCTCAAATCTATATAGCCAAACAAAACAAACTAAAATTGAAATGTCACGTCGAATTTAAAACTTCATAGTATAGAATTTAAAAGTAACATTTTTTTTACAAGAGCACTATTTGTTCAGCTGGCAATTCACTGAAATCCTAAAATCAATTACATTGTGTAAATCATATGTTCTATTGTAGAACTGTGTAGTTGGTAGATACAATAAGAATAATATATATTATTATACAATAAATATATCAAAATAAATTTTACAGGCGGCCGTAAAACCACTGTAAAGTCTAACGATTCACTTAAAGCAAAATTTGTGTATAGTTCAATAATATGCATTATTTGAATTGCGCCCAATATATGAAGAAATATGTTATAAAAAACAAATTTGGTCCTTTTGTGTTTGAAAATGTTTTTTTTTTTTATTCGCCCTGTATTATACATATACGTCCCACTGCCGGGCACGGGCCTCCTCTACTGAATGAGAGGAATTAGGCCTTAGTCCGCCACGCTGGCCTAATGCTGGTTGGCAGACTTCACATACCTTCGAAAAAACTTATCGACTTCTCAAGTATGCAGGTTTCCTCACGATGTTTCCTTCACCGTTAAAGCAAGCGTTAATTAACAATTAATATACACGTAACTTAGAAAAGTCAATGGTGTATGCTCTTGGGGCTGGTTTCGAACCTGCGACTTTCGTCTCGACAGTCCATACCACTCCCCGCTGAGCGATCGCTGCTTTGTGTTTGAAAATGTTTATTCAATAGTATGAATAAACCAGTTTGTATTCAAAATTATATCCACATCTAAAGTATCAATATGAATAAAATAATCAGAACAAATGTGTCATAATGGTCTTATGAAAAACAGAACAGTGTGTTGTGTATTCCGCGTACTGAAAATATGTTTTAATATATGTACCCGAGGTGAATAAAATTAAAAATAATTACCTAAAACGGGTCCAACGATGAGCATATGAGCTAACATGATCAGTACAATCTGAAGTCTTCGCGATCCACTCCTCGTCCTGAATGCCACCGCCAATGTCGCTAATAAGTCTTGTATTGAGAACACCGACAGTATACTCTGCTCTTTTTTGTCCAATCCTTTCTTCTTCTTCTCCTTCAAACGCAAGAGTATGTAAACAAAACCGAACAAATAGAACAAACACGCGACCATAAACACGCCGTAGTAACCGATTTGGCTAGTCATTATTCCACTAAGAGCAAGACCCACGGGCCTACTCAGCGTCAGTATAGCCGTGATAATACCTATTCGAAAAGTCCTCTCAGATTCACTTGTGATATCGGTGACGTAGCTGTACACGGCCATGGTCATAGCAACTCGTCCGCCAGCTAATGCCGGCGGCAAACCTTCTAAAACCGCTGTCTCGTTCATTCCCACTTTGAAGAAGAACACTGTACTCAAAACAATTCCGACTGCCGAAATCAGCTTCCCGAGTATTGGAACAACCATGAATGTTTTTCGGCTGCCAGTTCTATCGCTCCAAGCACCTATAAAAAGTGCTAATATCCCAGGTACTGCAGTTTGGAGCGGAAAACTCCAACTGGTCATTTTGGTGACCATGCGCTGAACATGTTTCTCTTCTTCGGTATAATTGTGCGTGCGGCCTTGTATTATGTGCCGACAGGTCTGATTGTCGTACTGTAGGTTGACGAGACATGCTTTCTCGAAGCACAGATTCTGGACGGCTAGCCCTGCGAGAACACTAGGCAACACATAACAAATAACAAACGGTTCCACTGTGATCTTTGACCTGAACGCCCATAACTTTTTAATGTATTGTTTTAAACTTTTGCTTATTCTAGTTTCAGTTTTGCTTTCAGCACCGTATTGCTTGCTGCACTTGCATGGTTCTACAGTCACCACCTTTTCGCCGGGCACTTCGACCCGCAACGTCATATTGATTTTTTGCCACTAAAAGGTTCATTTATTTTATTTTAAACATAATAAATAGAGGTTTGTGTACGAAAATATTTGTTTGTTTTATTAATCACGTTAGTGTTTGTGGCGACTGGCGAGTGATCAGGTGCGCGCGCGGCGGCGGTTTGCGTTCGACATCGGCTGTAGCGCGCAACTCCGACACTGTTACTGCCTATCAGCTGGCCGCTGGAACTATTTAATTTGTACTTTATCGTGTTATCACGTGGCCACTGTGGGCACTCACTCGTGTGTTTGTAAACTTTAATTAAGTCTCACAGATGGCTTGTCACAGACTGGACGATTGTGCTCCTTCATCGTTTGTAAATTAAATAATGATGATTAATTAATTCCATGTGTTTACATACGGAAAAAATATTTATATACGAATTAAGAGCATGCTCGTTTTTGAAGTCGGTCAGACAAAATAATTGAAATCTGCTAGAAACTTAAACAGTTCGGCAATTTTCAAAATTTTTTGAGTAAAAATCTTCTAAAACTTTCTTTCATCCGATATTGCATTATATTAATTTTATTACTATTTTAACAAACTTCACTATTAAAAATTTAAATGAACATAAATTCGTTCTTCAGTTTTCCTTACGAAATATGTTGTTTGTTTTGTTTACAGAAAAAATTAAAAATTACTGCATATTATTTTATCACATCCATTAGGTCATAATTGTGACGGAGCGCAACACCGAGGGGTCCATACCACAACATTATAGCTCAAATTTTATTATTTTTATGTGGAGTATAAATAATATTTTTCATAGTTTCTGTTTGAGTCTGTTGAAGTTCGAAGCAATAAAATTACCCGTTTTTCTAATATAACAAAAATGAAAAAAAAAAAAAAACTTTAGAGAACAGAAAACATATGTTACTTGTATGATGACAACCTAAAATGTTTGTTTTCTTTTTTAAGTATACAATAAGATATTCTATGTAAATAACCTCCAAATATCTAGGCAGTTTTAAAAATAGAGCCCTAGACAGGACAGAAAGACGACGCAGCGTAACCTTAATACTAACCTGGAACCATAAGAATAATTTCATGGTAAAGGAAATTCTAGTAAGACTTTAGGGCTATGTGCCTTGCATACCTACATGATTGTTTGATAGCACGTAGTACTGCGGTCCAATTATTACCATAAAGTCGGTCAAGAGTTCCACTGAAAGTTACGTAAGATACAAATGAGCCATTGATAGAGCTATTATTCTATGAATGAATCAATCAAGAGAATGGTTCAAGGTTATTGACAATTATCCATTGACTAGCTTTTGCCCCCAACTTCATCCGTCTCGAAGTTCTTTGGGTAACGATCATTTAACACTGCGCAGATCAAGGTTTACTAGATTCTGCTGAATAAATTTTAATAAAGCCTATCACGATATCTAATTGGGAGCATACTGTGTACTAATTTAAATAGTTTAAATCATTATAGATGTGACTTAGTCCATGATCCTGTCTCGCAGAAAATCGATGTAAAGTAGCAGCTTGCTGTTCAATTTCATACACGAGTTAGATATTCAGAGGCCAGCTACCACGCCTGGCAAAGATAGGTTAGAGACATGACCTGACAACTGTTCAGAGAGCGATGCGCTCTTTATCCTAAACTGGAAATTCTCCAAGAGTACATCGAACCGTGTCCTCAAGGCAGCTGCCACAGTGGTGTTAGGCAGCAAACTCCTCTTTTATGATCTGATCACAGGAACCAAAACAACCGATCTTCATCAGCACCAGTATCAGACGGATCGTATTTTATTATTTATTTTATTTTATTTTATAGCATAGGCAGGCAAACGAACAAGTGGGTCACCTGATGGTAAGTGATCTCCACCGCCCATGTACACCCACAACCAGAAGAATCATGGGCGCGTTGCCGACCTTAATGGAAAGGGATAATTAGGAATTGGGAAGGGGAGGGGATTTGGGCTTCCGGATATCTCAGTCACCTTACAAAACGCAGCGCAAGCCGCTACTTTACGTCGGTTTTCTGTGAGACAATGGTAACAACCCGGTCGAGCTAGCCCATTCATGCTGTAGACAAAACTGTCTACAGCGTGGCTCTACCACTCAAAAGCGAAGAATGCGAAGCATGCTACCTGTCAAGCCATTCATCAAAGACAGGATGCACTGCCGCAACGGTCTTCAAACCCGCACTTCGGCCCTCCAGCCTGGTTAGCCACTCATCCATGTCGGCATTGCGAAGGGCGGCCAGCTGGGCTTTGACTTCCCTGAAGTGTATCCATAAACCTTACCATGAGTCTCGATGTGCGCGAACGCATAGTAGCGAGATTTTTATACGTGATTCATCCGTTATCGGCGCCAGAAATTTTATACTTAGCAAAGAGCTCACTTATGTATTGTTTTTGAGTGCAGGCGTTAATTTCGTCATTTTGTTCATATAAAAAAAAACTAGAAAAAAAATTGGTGTGTGTCGTGGGACACCAGGTAGGAACGAAGTTCCTTCGGCTAATGTAGAATCGACACAAATTGTAAAAAATACAAATTATCAACTAAAATAACAAAATATGTCTCTTTATTTTTGTTTGACAACATAAAATTACATAGAAATAGAATAGAAAAATAGAAATAAAAAAAGACGTGTAGCACTCGGAGACTGCCGCGGTAAAGCTATTGTATAGCATTTTTTATCAACTTATGTAATTATAAATAAAAACTTATTAATTTAGACTTAGACTGGCGACTAAACGGTGGACGGCCGTGTTCTATAATCAAAAATTCAAATTCAAATTTCAAACCGCGTCTACATTTCCAAATGTCATAAGTTTCACACCTATCTGTTTTATTAACGGAATTTCGACTTTAACTTTGTGTGCTAGATATCAAATTAAGTTAAAAAAAAGTCTCATTTAACGGTTTTATTCCACGCATTTTTTCCACGCATTTTTCTTACGGTTTTACTATCACATTTTTTTCAGTTCGGTCACGCAGCGAAATCCCTATCCCCTCTAAGCCTGCCGTAAGGAACTTCGTTCCATACAAACGTTTTCGTTTCACTACTTTTAGTGAAAGAATTATCAAAATCGATGCATAAATGTCGAAGTTTTAGTTTTTCAAGCCCTATTTCACCCACAACAGTACTTACACAATGTTGATTGGCGGCAGAAATAGATAAAGCGGTGATACCAACCCAGACGGCCTCTCGTATAAGAGGGACCTACCACTTTGTATGTTTTGTTATGTTGCTTTAACTTCATGTACAATTAACATAATTCGGACCAGAATTGCAACACGATGGAATAAAATATGGCGGATTGCATTCGTAAAATGTCTTATTATTGATACATACAAATTTGCAAATGATCTGGCAGAATTGTGGTAGGGTAACGCAAAGGCCATACAAATAAGAACTGAACTGAACTATATGCAAATGTTTTTTGATAAAATTACAATGAATAAATACAACAAACAGTCATATAAATAGCCTTGACGCCACACTAGAAAAACCTGTTTCGTATGTGATAACTTCGAGTGATTTACGGTCCCACAACACTCTTAAAGAAAATATACGCCATACTTATTATTTAGTAATGGTATGGTATCGGGCGATAGGCCTCATATTACATCATTGGACGGATACTACGCAGCTCGACGGAACGTAGATGCTGCATCGGTTGCACTTATGCCTACTCCTTAAGGGATAAAGGTGTGATATTTTATTTAATAGAAAATATTAGTAGCTATAGCTTGCGAGGACTGGTACGGATTGTCGAGACGAAATTCGCAAGACGAAAGTCGCAGTCGCAAAAGCATGCACCTCTGGCATTTATAATTTATGTGTGTATTAATTGTTAATTAATAAATTAATCGCTTTAATTGTAAAGGAAACATATTGAGGAAACCTACATACCTGACAGTTCTTTAGAAGAATCTCGAAGGTTTGTGAGTTTGTCAATCCACATTAAGGCCACAAACACTCCCGTTCTCAGAGGAAGCCCATGATTATCAGTCGGATAGTAAAATGAATGGCTGATATTATTTATTTATTTGTGCAATACTATTTAGTGTAAAGGGATATTTTTAAATTATGCTATTTATTTTATTATCATATCATATTAACTTGAGTAGAAAAGTTAATAATGTCAGTTCCTAGTTTTCACCTAATAGCAAATATTCTAAACGGCAAATGAAATAAGTTTTAATAAAACATAAAACCGGAATTCAAATAAAGAATCACGTTGCGGTTAAAAATTAACACTATAAGTCACTATTATTAGGATTCCATACCCAGAGTACTGATGGAACCGTATTTATAAGCCCACGCCATCTGTGAAGCTAGCTGAAATCACAGAACATGTTACTATGGATATTCTAATCTGATTATTTATATAAAAATGAATATATATTTGTATGTTGTTAATCCAAAAAAAAAATCGAAAGTGAAAACTGAATATTTATGGGATCATGTGTCAACATATTTAATCATCTCTATGCTATAACCAAAAAAATTGATATTACTTTTTACACGCTTTTTATTAACTTCACCTGTATATTTGTTTGTACGTTTGTAACCGACTCCTTTGGGCGCGATTTTGACCCACTTTAAACGACCAGATTTCGTTCAAACTTTGTAGATTTATCGAGGACCGATGACAATACACAAATTTGATAAAAAAAAATAAAATTAATAATTTAATAATAATAAAATAATAATAATTTTATGTAATTAATTATTGATATTCGGGCTAGGAATTAAAATTGTACTCGCTGGATCTTCGTTATAATTAACGAAGATCCAGCGAGTATAATTTTAATTAATAATTTCTATCTTAGTATCTAAGAGCGTCAATAGATGGTGTTTTTTTGATATTCGGGTTTAAAATTAAAATTATACTCTCTGCTACAATATATTTTTATTTTAACTAAAAAATTAAAAATTAATAAAAAAAAAAATTTAAGAAATTAATGTATTTTATTGTAAAATAAGCGTGGGGTGCTTTTAAGATACTATCTAAATGATAATCCTTCTACTCATATCTCTCAATACAATATTTATAACTATAGGCACCATGCACCCCACGCTTATTTTACAATAAAATACATTAATTTCTTAAATTTTTTTTTTTTTTAGTTAAACTTTCTGTAAAAGCGTGTTTTTAGCTTTTTTACTATTATTAATTTTTAATTTTTTAGTTAAAATAAAAATAAATAAAATTTAATTATTGTTTTCTTCAAATTTATTTTCTATTTTTTTAGTTAGACTTTCTGTAAAAGCGTGCTTTTAGTTTTTTTTTACTATTATTAATTTTTCATTTAATTTCAAGAAGAAATTCTATTCCTAAGGGTTGAAATCGGGAATTACATTTTGTTTTATATCAATTACATTTTGTTAGTTATGTACTTATTTTGAAGATTCTATCACCAAAAATAGAAAAATCAAACTTTTTAACAAAAAATAAAATCCAAAAAAAATAATATAAGCCAAATTAAAACTCAATCATTGGTTATTAAACTACAGTACCGAACTACAGTGCGGTGTTGTGTTTCGGTTTGAAGGACATTGTAGCCTGTGATATTACTGGGCATTATGAGACTTAACATCTTATGTCTCGGGATGACGAGCGCAGTTCAGTGCCATGCAGTGCATTGTAATTCAAAGCTCTGTATGGTGTTGCTTCTGTTTATGGGCAGGCGTGGCGCTTACCATCAGGCGAGCGCCTTGCTCGTCTCCTCATTCAATCAAATAAAGAAAAACACACTTACTGATAGACAAAAAATGAAACAAAGCAGCGATAGCTCAGCAGGGAGGGGTACGGACTGTCGAAACGAAAGTCGCTGGTTCGAAACCAGCCCCAAGAGCATACACCTCTGACTTTTCTAAATTACGTGTTTATTAATTGTTAATTATCGCTTGCTTTAACGGTGAAAGAAACATCGTGAGGAAACCTGCATATCTGAGAAGTCAATAAAAATTTTCGAAGGTATGTGAAGTCTGCCAACCCGCATTTGGCCAGGATGGTGGATTAAGGCCTAACCCCTCTCATTCATTAGAGGAGGCCCGTGTCCAGCAGTGGGACATGTATAATACAGGGCTAGTATTATTATTATTAAAACAGCATGACGAACAGCTATATTATATAGGTTAAGTGGTAGAGCAGAGTGGTCTAGAGAGAGTAGACAGTTTTGACATGAATGGGCTGGCTCGACCGGGTCGATACCACTATCTCACAGAAAACCGACGTAAATTAGCGGCTCGCTGCTGCGTTTCGTACGGTGAGTGAGATATCCGGAAGCCCAAATCCCCTCCCCTTCCCAATACCTAATTATCCCTTTCCTTTAAGGTCGGCAACGCGCCCATGATTCTTCTGGTGGTGGGCATACATTGGCGGTGGAGATCACTTACAATCAGGTGACCCATTTGCTCGTTTGCCAGCCTATGCTATAAAAAAAAATGTTGAATATAATATTATAGTACTGTGTATCATAACACATACACATACAGCAGGAATATTATTAACAGTACATATAATAGAACAATAAAAATTTACTATTATTAACATGAGGTACCAGTATATTTGAGAAAGTGAGCGCAAAATAGTGCAGAATAATTAATTTGTACATTAAATAACATGTACTCACATAAAGAGCTTTTTTTTGTGTTGACGCTTGCTGTAAGCCTGACACTAGTCGGCTGTATACAGCTTCACCGGACTTTCGGGTGAACGCTTTAGGCGCTCTCAACCCTTACATTTATGTGACCACGCTGAGGGCACCCCTTTTGGGGTACGAACCTCGGCTCAGGAGGGCCACTGGGGGAGGGCAGAGACATCTGCGATTATTGGTTTGGGGAGTATTAAAACTACTTAGTCATCATCGGCTCGCGGGCCGGTACTAGGGTCAGGGGGGTTGCGGGGAACGCGGCGGGGTCCTCGGCGGCGAGGACGATAAGTCGGTTGTGTGGAGTGTGATTTATTGAATTCCTCTCTCCTTCGGATGGCCAGAGTGGTCGCATCGTCCGGGTCAGTGAGGACGTTTCGCGGTCTTCTCTCCTTTGCACGGTCAAAGGGAATAAAGAGCTAGCGCGCATCGGTCGCACCAGGAACGACGATCTTTCTGATTATTTTGGGAAGATTTAAACTATAGTTTTTCAAGCTATAGCGTGTGCCCTTGTGTAAGGATTGAAGGACAATGGAATTGCTATATATATGTATATATGGTTCTAAAACAAAAGTTTTACAAAATTTATTTTATACATATATAATTCTTTATTGTACACTGGAGTAAAAGTAATTCATTTTACAGTAAATTAAACGTATTACAATTGAGGGCTTTATCGCTAAAGGCAATCTCTTATACGCAATCATTGGATGGAGAAAGAGTGCAAGATAGGGCAGTATAGACTACATAATTTTTAAATCAGCTTTACGATTTCTCCCAAATAATTGATATATATTTTGTCGATTCACGATAAAGTAGGCAGGTACCTATAGCCAGCATTTCTTTACGTAAAGCACCTACATAATACATTGTTTTTTAGATATCCGGATACATTAACTCTGTATTCGTCATCCCAGGTGTTCTCACGCCGGGATGTCAACTCAGGATGTCACCCCAACTTGACTTAATTATTTTATTCTGGCTTGGGAAAATAACTACGCTGCACCTCAAAGTAAAGTCTTGTTTCGAGAAAAGCGACATAGGTAAGAGACCGCGACGCATGACGGCAGCCACACATCCGCTTTTTATGTAATTGTACCTCAAAAAGTAACTAATTTGTAATGGTTGCCTGGAAGAAAAATGGTTGCCTGGAAGAGATCGCTTTTAGTGATAAGGCCGCCACTTGTGGCACATTTATTTACTTGTTGTTTTTGTCTATTATTGTTTTCTGTTTTTTATGTGTGTGTCTACAATAAAGAGTTACTATCTATCGCAGCACACCTTAAAATTAGATAGATAGATATCTATCTAGATATCTATATCTATATGCGACCGTGACAAGAGCGACTATTTCCATACAATTTTATACATACTGGACGTCTCGATATCGCCTCACGCTTCGCGTTTTCCCTCTTTCCATCGTAAACCTCAAAATAGGTCTTAAATGCAGTGGAATCCAGACATAATGTTGACTAACATTAAACGAAAGGTCTATCTTATGAGATCGCCAGAATTCTGCCAGCCTAATTGTATTTTCCCACACCCCTTTAAATTATATGTACTTAACATTTCCTAAAATCTATGTTTGATGGAATCCGAGTACTCTTTAAAATGATTGTATAACAAACTATATTCATCGTGATACATAAGAAGCTGTTATAATATAAAGTATAAATATAGAGAGGACAAACAAGTTTTTTCGACTTGTTTGACCGTCCGAACGAACGCGGAGAGTCAGTGTCGATTAGTGTTTATAAACAAACGTACATTTGAAACGTTACTTATACTATATCAATTAATTGTCTTAAACACAACCAACAAAATGAAAGAAAAAAATGAAAATGTTATTGAACTGACAAATACGGAAAAAAATAATGGTGAATCAAATACAACAAGTGAAGTGAAAGAAGAAATAACTTTGCGTAAGAGAATACGAAGAATAGTGAGTTCCATTACAGTGGAATTGTCTTTAGTATGCTATCTCGTACCATATGCCTTGGGGTCACTAGCGGTATATCAGCTTAATATGGAGAAAGCATGTCGCACCGAATTAAAATACAACAAAACTCTTTGTCTGGACGTCGTTCACGTAACTAATAACGATAACATCACTACAGAAACCCGGATAGAGGTTTCCACAATTGTGGCAGATATGACAGCATGGCAAGAACCTTTGCAGAGTGCTATCCCTGGTATTTTAATTCTATTCGTCGGAGCTTGGAGTGACCGCACTGGAAATCGAAAAGCTTTGATGTTAATGCCAATTCTAGGAGAAATTGTGTCAGTTTGTGGTTTGTTCTTAGCGAATTACAATTTTCTGGAATGGCCTCTATGGACCACTGCATTGATAGAAGCAATACCGTCAGCATTGTCAGGTGGACCTTCAATAATTATATTGGGCACGTTCAGTTACATAGCTGATGTAACAACCGTGGAATCGCGCACATTTAGGATAGGTATAGTGACTGTGATTGCTACTTTAGCAATCCCATTTGGTGTAGCCTTAAGCGGTATTTTGACACAAGAAGTCGGCTACTACGGAATATTTGGAATTCAGCTCATTTTGTACATCTTGGCATTTATTTACACATATTTCAGAATTCAAAATGTTAATAAAAATGAAGCGATAGAGGGAACATTTATGACAAAGTTGACAAGTTTCTTCAACCCACATAATTTATGGGATACTATTTCTTTACTAATTGTAACACCTCGTAAGCAAAGGATAAGAATAATTCTTGTACTCTGTGCATTTGTCCTTATTTTTGGTCCAACTAGAGGTACGTACTTACTTTCTGTTTTGTTTTTAACCCCAATTTTTAATAGTTTTAAATAAAATATATTATGGTATTTCATTTAGATACAGTAGAAAATTTATGACATAGTGGATGAGTAGCCGGCTATGAAATGAGAAGCCGCGGGTTCGATTTCCGCACAAAAATTAATGTTCGTGTGATCCACAAATATTTGTTTCGGGTCTGGGTGTATTTTTTCCCCAGAGGGGTTAACGTCAAGAAGACGGTCGGTCATAAAAACTACAAACTAACTAAATCTTCTAAAAAATATTGTGTTAAAATTCATTTGTTACACCGACTTCCCTGCGAGTGGGATAAGGACAGGTGGAAGAAGAAGAAAGTTTAGAATTTTATTGGTAATATCCGCCCGAACTATTCTTCCAGAATGATATTTCGAGATCTTCTTTCAAGAAATATAACGTTAGTTCTTTATTTCTTGTTCAATAATATTTCATTAATTATAAAATCTATTGCTTACTTACTTACTTACTGTGACTAAGGCTAAATTGTATAAATAATATTTCTGGATAAAAATTAAAAATCTAACATTCGTACGATAAAGCTTCATCACGGAACTTTCTGTAAAAAGCAGAGATAGTATTAGAGCTTTTAGAATATATAAAAAAACAAGTATATTTATTGATATTTTTTAATCATTGAATTAAACTTTCTCATCATGTGACAGACATCATCAACACATGTTCATTTGCCGACTTCTACTTAAAAATATCTATACATAAATTACATATTTTTCAGGTGAATCATCAATTACGTATTTATATGTAACAAATAGATATTCTATGACTCCTGTGGATATAAGTTTCTTTAATACATACCACATCTTGATAGGAACAGCTGGTAAGTCATGTATTTTATTATAAACTAAAAATTAAGCCCCCAACGCACAGCCCCGATATCGCGATCGCAATCTCTCCAACGATAAATATTTTTAGTTTATTTTGTACAGGGATGCGCGCAATCTAACACACTGCTGCGATCTAGACGCCAATGATCCCAATGCGACGCTAGGCATCCGTGCGATACGCGATCTTGCGATATTTGTTTTTAGTACATTTTGTAAAGGACGCACGATCTTACACTTTTATAGAATTATGTTGCCAGATTGTATTATCGGATACAAAAACTGTATCCAAGATGTAAGATGTTGTCTCATAATGCCCAGTAATTTCACTGGCAGCAATGTCCTTCAAACCGAAACACAAGCAGGCGGCAGAATAATGGATATATAAAGTAGTGGTACCAACCCAGATACGATGGGCTTACCACTTAGTATAATAGTTTTTAGACATATACATTTCTGTTGGCTTAATATAGTAACCCAAAGGTTCTGTAGTTTAAACGTGATACACGAAAATTAATAACATACAAACAAACAGCAGTTAGACTCTACTGTTTCGATATAGATAATGGTATAAAACCTGTATGTATATACATATACTACGTATTGCAATATTCTGATCAAACAAATTCTTTAAATGTAACGTCAGCAGTTAACTATTCTTAAAATTAAAACAGGTTCCAGCTAGCATAATGCTACATAGTGATAGTGAATTATAAAAACGTATATTTTATAGTAACGTTCACCGGAAAATAATATTGTATACCTAATCGTTAAAACATCTAAGGTCATGATGGCCAATACAAAGCAGTGCGATGCAGTATTTATTTTTAACTGACTTCAAAAAAGGAGCAGGTTCTCAATTCGGCGAGATTTTTTGCTTTTTTATGTATGTACTTACAACGATATTGTCGCCAATTGTGGTCCGAATTTGATGGAAAAAAAATTATACGACAGAGTTTAGCTGCGATGTGGTCCCATATAAATTTGTTTAAAATCTGATGATAGAGTCCGGAGTAAAATAATAAAACTCCTCAAAAGACAACAGCTCAGTCGGTATTTTTGTAATTTTTTAAAGGTGATTTTTAATAGGGTAATTTCCTATTTATACATAATTTTTACACGCAGGAGAAAATAGAACGACGAAGAAACTCTTTTTTTAAAACACAATCAAAATTGGTTCCATAATTACCTACCGCGCAATTATAATTTTATATTTTGGCTTAGGCAAAGGACTCCCTTCCAGCAGATTTGAATGGCTACTAAATTATTTATTTTGAGCCTGATTTATAAAATTCTTTCTGCATTAGATAGTTATTACCATAGCATAGTATATACCTTAGCGCCACTCACGATAGAAATAAAACGACCTGTAAGCATATGCCCAGACGCTGTGTACGTTGTAGTTAGAATAAATATTAAGCACAGATTTAAGTACTGTAAAATAAAAATCAGCTCACCCAAGCTTGAGTAGGTTTTGGGCACCGTAACTTAGTAAAAAAATGAGGTCAACTACAATATTCAAAGTTCTGAGTAGTGTTGATACTGCGTTCTGTGTTGCGTTGGTCAGGCGGGGTGCTTACGGTCAGCCGAGTGACCTGCTCCTCCCGTTATTTGGATGAATAAAAAAAATGGTAGCTGGATCGTTGGTTTTAATTTGCAATGTTTGTAATACATCACAAATTAATAAATTGAGATTGCTTGATACCCTTCGAATTATCAACATTGTAATTTGTACCGTATATTCTTTTTCAGGCACAACTGTTGCAGTAGCTTTGTTCAGCAAATACTTCAAAATGCACGATTCCATGATAGGAGTCATAGCTACTGCCTCTAAGACTGTATCTAGTATTGTGTATGGCTTAGCGCCAAATAAACAGTGGTACTTCGCTGGTCCGGTGTTCGATTTCTTTGGTAATTCAGGAATTACGGCGGCCCGGTCGATTGGAACAAAAGTTGTAGATCCTGATAAAGTTGGTAAGTTATTTTTTTTTTTGGTATAATGTACTTCCCGACGTCATATAGAAAAACATCTGAACTTTAAAACGATTTATCAGATTTTATCATCTTTACCAGTACCATTTCTTTTAAAATAGGTTTAAATAAAAACCTACTTTCTAATCGGTCTATTTGTTTAGACATTTCGATGCCATACACAGATACATATACACACACAGCCACAGATAGACAAAGGGGTCAAACTTCTTACACCCCTTTAGGGTTAAAAATTAGGTACAGTGTCACTTTAGTGACGTAATACATTATGTTGAGGCGCTCATAGCCAATTGAACTAACTGAACGTTAAACTATAGCGAGTTAAGCAACCCTTGGCTCGGTCAATTTATGGATGGGGCGCTTAGAGGTATTTTAACTGAGCATCTGCGTGCTTCGGAGAGCACGTAAAAAGTAGGTCAACTGATAAGAGTCGTTAGGCCAAGTCTGAGGCCTTCGAGCAGCTTGAAAACTTCGACACTATGTAGCCACTTACCATTATATGTAGAATAAAATATAGGCCACAAATTATGCGGCAAATCAAGTTTCTATAAATTTTTAATATTTAATGAATGCACGGCCATCCGGTTTCGGTCGGTCACAGAAAAATTATTGGGGTCCCGTACCGCAAAAGGATAAAACAAATTGTTAAAGTGTTAGGTTAGTCATATCTTACCGTCTATCAAAACTCTTCCTCTCATGCAATGGAAGAGGTTTGAAGTTAATATTAGTATTTTTTTTTTGTTTTGTGACGTTATGCTGTTAGCCTGACGCGAGTCGGCTTTCTACAGCTTCACCGGACTTTCGGGCGAGCGCTTTAGGCGCTCTCAACCCTTTAGGCGCTCTCAACCGATATTAGTAACTGAGATTAACGTCCATGGTCTCTTGAACAAAAACTTGTGACCACATTCAACATAACACCTCACATTTTTGTTGGCGGTTAAAAAATTATAGGTACTTCCCGTTGACCTTCAACCTTGAAATTTGGCACGTACGGAGGGGTATCGTTGCATAAGTAAAGCAAAAATCTGAAAATCGTAAATTTCATAGATCGTTCGGAATTCCAAAAAAAATGCAAAAGTAAAATGTGTCTCTAAAATATGGACAAATAACTATAAAACCGATGTACAAATATTTATAACACAAAAAATTATACGGAACTCGTAGGGCGCGAGTTCCAGTCGTACTTAACAGATTTTTTTTATGTTGCGATGATCTAATGGCCAATGGCCAACCGGATTTTGTTTATAATAAGATCTCTTCGTTTTTCGTACATAATATAGATAGGAATTCAGAAAAAGTCTTACGCCTAATTTCTGAGAGGCTGATCAATGTCAAATGATATGAAAATGTGTGCTTCTGCTGGTGATAGAGTATTCATATCCGCATAAAACCTGGCATAGTGAACCACACGCCTTGTGTGGATGGCTTTCCAGGATCAGCCAGTGTATATCCGGTTCTCCCGAGGGGCTTGCGATATGACTTGATGGTTGGTTGGGGCGTGGGGTATAGGGGTACACTTGGGATAGACGGCAGCATGGGTGGTAGGCCTCGTGCTGTCGTTGACGCCGAGGGCGTCCACCGGTGCGCGGGGGCTTCTGAGCCCTCCCCACAAGGAGATGGGCCGCAAGGCACTGCGCAGGGGCGGTTCCGGAAGCAATACTTGGCTTATTCAAGGATACCCCGGGGCCGCCCCACATCGCCGAAGAACCACCGCACCGCAGAATTTTTAGTAGGTATTTGATATCTCACTCACAGTACGAAACGCAACAGAAAGCTGCTCAGTGATAGTGGTAACAACACGCTCGAGCCGGTCTCTTCATGCTGTGGACAAAACTTTCTACAGCATGGCTCTACTACATAAGATGTGACGGAACTAAGTCCGGCGAACCGTGGATGTACTAGTTGCATGTTGCCTTCTTCCATCGGGGATACAGGCACGAGCAAATGTTATGTTATATAATTAACTGATATTTTAATATTCTCATTTCAGGTAAAATATCATCTCTGATGGGGTTGGTTGAATCTTTGGTTCCCGTTATATACGCTCCTTTGTTCACCAAAATCTATAATAAAACGTTGAGTACTTGGCCCGGAGCAGTCTATTTCTTAGGAAGCGTCTTGGTCATACCCGCCTTCTTCGTATTTATGTAAGTATTATTTTATTGCCTTTTAAGAGATTTTTTACAATCTTTGTGCAAGATTTAAACACCACTTAAGGGCCTTCCGTGAGCAAATGACCTTGATTGATTCGCGCCATACTGACTCGTGTACTTGGCGTGTGAGTTTTCGTGCAGAATATGCACGTATTTAGCGAATAATTGAATTAAAAAATCAGGTTTTGGTCTTTTCGAAAATTGAAAACGGGCAAAATATTCGTTATTAAATTGCCTATCTAGTGATGTTAATCTCATATGAAAACAATATGTACTTTAAAAGGAGACGCACGAAATCTTCGCATTTTTCTCATTAACATGATATCAACTTTAACATGAATTTGAATCGAACAAAGTAAAGCTGACAGATTGTAGAAATATATTGTATACATATTTTTTTAATCAATATTTATTTTAAGTAATGACTAGATAGCCTCTAAAAATCACGATCGCGCGGTGTTTTGCTGGGGGTATGGCCTTAACCGTTAAGGCCTTCTTGCACGACGAACCCACGACGGGTTTTACCACTAAACTTGTTTGTGTCTATGTTTTATTATTGCAGCGTGTTATGTTGTATGTTTTATGTATTTTTTTTAATTATTTTTAATCACTTATACAAAAATATACTAGAAAATAACATTAAATAGGAATAACCAATAATTTCTATATACATTTTTACTTACCAATTAATCTTTGTGGTAGTCATTTATATCAAAAATATTATTATTGTAATAAAGACATTTTGCTGAAGTGTGTCAACAGTCACATAATATATAGTCCTGATGCTGACTGACCTCATCTTGACTAGGCTAACTTGTACGGTGGGTATCAGGAAATATGAGGGACTTGTGGTCCCTCCAGACCGGTAACAAATAAGTATATATTACCCATTTGTCTTCGTGCGGGAATCGAACCTACGGCGTCGCGTCGTTTCACAACCGGCTACCCGCCCACTTTGCCACGGAGGTCGTCATGATTGGAGGCAATTATGCTCAATCTAAGAAACTCGCGCAAACAATTATAATTACTAGTTGGTCGGTCGCTCGTATGCGAGAGGCCATCTGGGTTGATACCATCGCTGCCGCCAATCAGCAGTTTATAGGCACTATTGTTTTGGTTTGTATGGAATTAAAAACAATACTTGACGTCATATGCCGAGCATAATGCAGTGCCATACAATAGGTTCTTCAAAGTTGTGGGTGGTGTTGCAGCCGTTTATGGGCAGACGTGACGCTTACCATCAGGCGAGCGACTCGATCATCACATCATTCAGGCGATTAATAAATAATAGTTTAAAAAAACTAAAAACACGCTTTTATAGAAAGTCTAACTAAAAAAAATAGAAAATAAATTTGAAGAAAACAATGTATTTTATTGTAAAAAGAAGCGTGGGGTGCATGGTGTCAATAGTTATATTTATTACTAGCTTTTGTTCGCGGCTCCGCCCACGTGATCAAACAAACAAACAAACGATCAAACTCTACAGCTTTATAATATTAGTATAGATTTGGGTAGCTTAGCAACGGAAGCCTTCAAATAATATTATTATGGTAGCTTAGCAACGGAAGCCTTCAAATATGAATAATTTTCCCCGTTTTTGCAACATTTTTCACTGATGCTTCGCTTCTAATGGTCGTAGCGTAATGTTATATATCCTAAAGCCTTCCTCGATAAATGGACTATCCAACACAAAAAGAATTTTTCAATTCGAACCAGTAGTTCCTGAGATTAGCGCGTTCAAACAAACAAACAAACAAACAAACAATCAAACTCTACAGCTTTATTATATTAGTATAGATATATTGACAGATATGAGTAGAAGGATTATCATTTAGATAGTATCTTAAAAAGCACCCCACGCTTTTTTTTACAATAAAATACATTGTTTTCTTCAAATTTATTTTCTATTTTTTTTAGTTAGACTTTCTATAAAAGCGTGTTTTTAGTTTTTTTAAACTATTATTTATTTTTCATTTTTTAGTTAAAATAGAAATATATTGTAGCAGAGAGTATAATTTTAATTTTAAACCCGAATATAAAAAAGCGCCATCTATTGACGCTCTTAGATACTACGATATTCCCTATAATTAAAGAAGATCCAGAGAGTACAATTTTAATTCCTAACCCGAATATCAATAACTAATTAAATTAATTTATTTATTATTCTTTTATTATTATTATTATTTTTGGAACGAAGTTCCTTACGGCAGGCTTGGAGGGGATAGGGATTTCGCTGCGTGACCGAACTGAAAAAAATGTGATAGTAAAACCGTAAGAAAAATGCGTGGAAAAAATGCGTGGAATAAAACCGTTAAATGAGACGTGCGCAGGCGCGACAGTCGCATAACCAGTTTGATATCTAGCACACAAAGTTAAAGTCGAAATTCCGTTAATAAAACAGATGGGTGTGAAACTTATGACATTTGGAAATGTAGACGCGGTTTGAAATTTGAATTTGAATTTTTGATTATAGAACACGGCCGTCCACCGTTTAGTAGCCAGTCTAAGTCTAAATTAATAAGTTTTTAATTAGAGTTGTTACACTTCGGTAGTGTTTTGGGATGAAATATTACTGAATAAAAATGAGTGGTGTCGTGGGACACCACGTAGGAACGAAGTTCCTTCGGCTAATGTAGAATCGACACAAATTGCAAAAAAAGTCGTGCTCAATTTTATGTAGGTTTTCTTGATTTTTGGAACGAAGTTCCTTACGGCAGGCTTGGAGGGGATAGGGATTTCGCTGCGTGACCGATCTGAAAAAAATGTGATAGTAAAACCGTAAGAAAAATGCGTGGAATAAAACCGTTAAATGAGACGTGCGCAGGCGCGACTGTCGCATGACCAGCCAGCGTTAGCTGACCTCCCTGGAACATCGATAATTTCGAAGTCCCAGGTGGTGTCACACAGCGACCAGTCAACTTTGACCGGACTTTCACAAGACTTTGACCTTGAACCCCGACCGTGACCTTGACCTTGACCCCGACCTTGACCTTGACCCCGATTTTTACCTTGACTCCGACCTTGACCTTGACCCCAACCTTGACCCCGATTGTTTCCTAGATTCCGACCTTGACCTTGACCCCGGCCTTGACCCCGATTTTTACCTTGGCTCCGACCTTGACCTTGACCCCGTTTTTTGCCTTGCCTCCGACGTTGACCTTGACCCTCAAATTTAAAATTAAAAACAAGAAAAAAAAATACTGCATAAATAAAATAAATAAAAAATGGTGCGTGTCGTGGGACACCAGGTAGGAACGAAGTTCCTTCGGCTAATGTACAATCGACACAAATTGCAAAAAATTCAAATTATCAACTAAAATAACAATATATGTCTCTTTATTTTTGTTTGACAACATAAAATTACATAGAAATAGAATAGAAAAATAGAAATAAAAAAAAGACGTGTGGCGCTCGGAGACTGCCGCGGTAAAGCTATTGTATAGCATTTTTTATCAACTTATGTAATTATAATTATTTATTTATTTTATTTATGCAGTATTTTTTTTTTCTTGTTTTAATTTTAAATTTGAGGGTCAAGGTCAAGGTCGGGGTAAAGGTTAAGGTCGGGGTCAAGGTCAAGGTCGGAGTCAAGGTAAAAATCGGGGTTAAGGTCAAGGTCGGGGTCAAGGTCAAGGTCACGGTCGGGGTTCAAGGTCAACGTTTTGTGAAAGTCCGGTCCAAGTTGACTGGTCACTGTGTGACGCCACCTGGGACTTCGAAATTATCGATGTTCCTCGGAGGTCAGTCATAAAATTGAGCACGACGTTTTTTGCAATTTGTGTCGATTCTACATTATCCGAAGGAACTTCGTTCCTACCTGGTGTCCCACGACACCACTAATTTTTATTCAGTAATATTTCATCCCAAAACACTACCGAAGTGTAACAACTCTAGACTGGCTACTAAACGGTGGACGGCCGTGTTCTATAATCAAAAATTCAAATTCAAATTTCAAACCGCGTCTACATTTCCAAATGTCATAAGTTTCACACCCATCTGTTTTATTAACGGAATTTCGACTTTAACTTTGTGTGCTAGATATCAAACTGGTTATGCGACTGTCGCGCCTGCGCACGTCTCATTTAACGGTTTTATTCCACGCATTTTTTCCACGCATTTTTCTTACGGTTTTACTATCACATTTTTTTCAGTTCGGTCACGCAGCGAAATCCCTATCCCCTCCAAGCCTGCCGTAAGGAACTTCGTTCCAAAAAGCGTGTAAAAAGATGAAAATTAAAATAGAGTAGTAACCTTAATCAACTGAAAATGTGTGAGAAGATGAATGTGGAAGATACGAAAGAGGTGTGTAAGATTGTAGCAGGCAAACCTTTTTTTCCGAGCACGGCAAAGTGACTGCACTTTACCTGATGGTAAGCGCAGTACAGTCCAAAATAAGAGTAACCACCGACAATTAGTTTATCGGTGGTCACCAGAATTATGCCGGTTTGTCGGGTTTTAACTACAACTTACTACATAAGATTGTCATACGTACAGTAACGCGTACAGTATGACAATCTTATGTAGTAAGTTGTAGTTAAAAACCGACGCGATGTACACTGTCATGAGACCTATGGGCTATGAGATGTATTTTTGTTCGTGTATGCATTAATTTGAAAATAAGATTATTTTTTATTAATTATCAAAAAAGGCCTTTGTCCACATCGCCAAATCAAGAAAGATAATTTAATTATATGATATTCAATACGACGAGCTTACTAATGAAATATAACAGCACTATCCGATAGTGGGTCGGCGAGATTTCTGTTACAGAAACCGACATCAAAAACTTGTTTTAATACAAATATGTTCCTATCACTTTCATTCCGGACACGTTCTATCAAAGTGTGTTGTACATCTTCTAGACTATTCGAGAGGACTACATTGCACAGTCATTGTTTATACAAATAAATAAAATTGGAGTGTCTGTTTGTAATATTAAAATAACCGCTTTTTACTTATGTATTACATTTGGATGTATACACGGTACATATACCAAAACAACATATTTTTCAATTTTTGTCCGTCTGTCTCTCTGTCTGTCCTTTGACGGGAATTTCACTGGCAGATAGCTGATGTAACAAGGAGTAATTTAGACTATGTACTTTTATTTAAAAAAAAAATTGGAGCTCACGAAAAAAAAAAACAATGAAAAATTTCATAATATTCGATTTAAATAGAGAAGTTTTATGCATAAAGATTTTTTAAATAAAACTAATACTAAAAATAAACAATAATTAAAAAATGCAATAACTAAATGGAAAAACAAAACATCGTCGTTTCATAAAGTAGAAGAATTTTATCAAAAATAGCATAGGTATTTCTTTACGCGAAATACAGAATTAATAAGTTATCGTAAACTCTGCGAACTGAACAATAACTTTTTTGTTAAATACCAAGCGGACGATGTCGTGTGGTACGAAGTCGCGGGTAATAGTTAGTCTCCTATATAATGACTTTTTCATAAAAAAATACAATAAAATTTATTCAAAGGAATGGTTGACCATTGATGTACTCAACTGGATAGCCACCACCGGACCTACACATGGTGAATAACCCGCCATGGCTCGTTCAGGCGTGTAGTGTTCCGGAGTCAAATGATGTGTTGATTCTGATTCTGAAAGTCGTGACTGATTCTCATTCACTCATTGCCGCCTAAACCAAAGCGTTAAGGGCAAAACGTCAGAGTGTTGATTTTACATGGTAGATTTAAGATGAGATTGCAGAAGGTGAGAAAGATATTAATATGTACTTTATTCCTACGTTCTGTGATGAACACCAAAATTGTCATCGCGATGCGCCTTCGCCAAGGGATACTTCTACTTAGGAAGACTACGTAGACGCTATAAATATAATAATAAATAAAAAATCCCTTTAATTCTAAAATAAAAATAGATATTAGTACATTGTTATATTTTATTTATTTTTATGATTTATCTAGTTTAGTAGTCTCCTCTGAGGCGTAGGCCTACCCTGGCAGAAGCCAGTTCAGTTCAAAGAATCCACAGTTCTCTGTCACATGCTTTCTCACCCAATCCGATCACATTATTGTGTAAAGAGCACTATACTTATATTAATTCTTAATTAAAATCTTGAGTGGTTTCGATTGTTACATTTCAAATTCTGGACCTGTCACCTTGAAATACTTATTCAAAGAACTTAACTGACAAACATTTGAGATTAAAGGTCATAATGATATAAGGTCAGCGGCATGTAAGTGAAATCATAGTGTTAATAAAAATAATATGGATATTACATGCGTGATAGAGATAGAAGAATTAAAAAAAAAGTGATTTATTTAATTTTAATATGATTAACTAATTTAATAATGCACAAAGAACAAAAGTTGTGATAACCTTTATAGGGTTCCGAGGCCAAATGGCTAAAACGGAACACTTATAATTTTGCCAAGTACGTCTGTCCGTCACGTCTCTGTCACAGCCATTTTACTTGGAGACTTTTGGCACTATGTATATGAATTAACTTTCGATCGTAAATGAACCGCTATACAAAGGTGTAGTATAATTAAGAAAAACATTTTAGTTTAGAGTACTCTCAGTACATGTAAGTGAGGAATGATTTTTTTCCATCGCACAGATATATTATATAGTATCATTATATAGGTTAAATGATATAGAGGTTGCTAGATGATTTTTTTATATATGGGATTAATTATTGAGATATGCGTGTCGAAATTCGTGAAAAATGTACCCCCTAAATTTTAAACAAAAGCGTTGAAAAATCAAAATGCAATCTTATAAGTTAACTAGCCTAACGATCAAAATTATGTGGCCTGGTGCTAAAAGGGCCAAAGTCCGTTTTTGTATGCAACGAGATTGTAATGCCAGTTTATTGTAAAAGTATGATATTTATTTGTGCTAAAAGGGCGTTAGTGTATTAACCATCTTTCAAAAGTTACTATGTAAAAAGGCCAATGTAGTGTGCGCTTTCATACAGTTAAGTAAAAAAAATGATAAAAGGGCTGCAGTATACTTAAGCCGATAAGAAATTATTATTTTTCACTTTCCTAGTAATAGAGTAAGAACTAAACCATTTTTTGTATTTTTTTTTACTAGCCCTGTATTATATACTTCCCACTGCTGGCCACGGGCCTCCTCTACTGGGCCTCTATTAGGCCTTTGTCCCCCACGCTGGCCTAATGCGGGTTGGCAGACTTCACATACCTTCGAAAATCTTACCGAGTTCTCAGGTATGCAGGTTTCCTCACGATGTTTCCTTCACCGTTAAAGCAAGCGATAATTAACAATTAATATACACGTAACTCAGAAAAGTCAGAGGTGTATGCTCTTGGGGCTGGTTTCGAACCTTCGACTTTCGTCTCGACAGTCCATACCACTCCCCGCTGAGCTATCGTTGCTTAATTTATTAATAATAAATAATATATAAATACCAATTTTAATATTCAACATTATTTGACATTTTCTATATGATGAGCCAACTGAATGCAGTCAATTCAAATAAACTTGAATATTAAAATGTTATCAAGAATGGAAATTTGCAAACAGCTATGTAAATCATACGATTCTACCAAACTAATATATACGCACTCACGCCTGTAATTCCCAAAAGGGTAGGCAGACGTGTAACCAGTACACTCACGTTTCGCCAAGTTTATTTACGTATTTCCGCCCCATGATGTGATACCGGGCATAATTCCAAACTCCAGGCTGATATTGAACATTTCGTGATAGAAAATCCCAATAGCACTTTACCCGATCCGGGCATCGAACCCGAGACCTTAGCTCAGCAGTCGTACCGCGTACGCAATACAACTGCGCCACCGAGTCCGCCAAACTAACTAATGAACACGATTAAGGTCCTACCCTACGCCAATGACTGTGAAGAGTTACGTCTTACCGAGGTGGAGTTTGGGCGCAACAGAGATGCAGCGCGGTGGCAGTGTTCATAATGGTTTTTATTTGTTATTTAAACTTTTTGTTTAAAATGTAAAAGTAATACCGTCGGATTTTTTTTTATTTATCACAAGATTGTTTTGGTTAAGGATTAATCGATCGATTGATGTCTCAGGGATTATATAATAGCATAAATTAAATTTATTTTTTATAAGTTGAGCACACTGGCACTAATTGTGGTTCGACTTGGCAACAATATTACAAAAGGGTGTAAGAGTAATGCTTCCAATACTACAGCAGGTGATAGTGCTGGTGAATATAGATATGATACCACTAAATACATGCCGAAATAAAATTGACTTTTTTTCACGCAGCATCATATTGTGATACACAAATACATCGGTTATTTATCATGTCTTTACAATAATCATTAATATATATTTTTTAATGGAGAAACGTAATGCTAGTAAACTCAGATGACGCTCGGGATCAATGGCCGTAAGCGGTGCGTGCGCACGGCTGTAAAAATAGGTTGATTTATTTCGCCATTTCTTTAAACAGCGATTGAGTCAACAGATTTATAAGTTTTTTCGCAACCATCATTTGTACGATTTAGCCTTAATTACAATCTTAACTCATTGTTTTTTACCTCGCGTTGAAAATACACGACATATTTTTTATCAATCTTTTTTTATTACTCGCTAGCTTCTGCCCGTGGCTCCGCCGACGTAACACCTTTTTTTAGGTTGGTTTTAATGAGTGCGTAAATGCTAAATGTAATAATATTATGTGACAAATACAGCTGTATATTTTGATTGCATTGACTTAACAACCTATTTTTATAAATAAAGTAGAGTAATTATAAAAATATTAATATCTGCCCTGTCTTACTATTTTACTACTGGGCACGGGCCTCCTCCTCTGCCAATGATAGAGGTTAATTAGAGTTAGTCCATTATGTTGGCCCTATGCACGTTGGTAAACTACACACACCTTAAACATTCTTAATATAAATATTATTTTTTTATAGAAAAGGACCGCAAAAAAGCAAGTGGGCTACCTGATGGTGACTGATCTTCACCGCCCATGAATGCCTCCAATACCAAGAGAATGGATTTGCTAAGGAAAGGAATAATTAAGTCGGTCGTGCTGGCCCATTCATGCTGTAGACAAAGCTTTCGACGGGTGTACCACTAAACAATTTTACGGAATGCAGATTTAAGTATACGGATTTGGATTGCTGGTGGTAGGTTATTCATATCCAGCCGTATAGCGACCACTGTGTACATGGTGTTAAAACCTGCCATAGAGATCCACACTCCTTGTACCACTACGCTTACCATCAGGTATAGTGCAATCACTTTGCAGTGTTCGGATAAAACAAAATAACAGAAAGCAATTAGCGATGAAAACACACATAACTTAGAAATGTTTTTTCGTTGTTCATTTCCTCATTCAGGGTAATAAAAATAAATGTCAGACGTACTCCTGGACTGGTTTCCAAATGGCGACATTCATTTCGGCAGTCCGCTCACTGCCCGCTGATCTTATTTTATTATAATAAATTTAAATTATTTCTTTTTTCAGGGCCATTTATTTCATGCAGAGAAAAGAAGATAGGGATGTCGTGAAAGATCCAACTGCGAAAGAAACGCACGCGCACGACAATGACGTCACGCCTCTGTAAATGTCCTGCTTTGTATTTACGATATGGTAATCAACGGTAGCAATTTTTTTAGCCGACTAATTAAACGGGGACAGTTCTCAATTCGACACGTATACAACGTTACATGAACATGTGGTCAAATTTGAGCAACGTATAGAATAATTGTAATTGAAACCAAGGCAAAAAAAAAATCGGCACCATTTAGGCACAGACCTTTCGCATGTTTTTTTTTGTTCCTGGTTCGGCAAAGTGACTACGCTACACCTGATGGTAAGTGTAGCGCAATCCAAGAATAGTGTCGACCAACGATAAACAATGTGTCCATCGTAGGTCGGCAAGATCATGCCGGCCTGTCAAAGGGCTAAGGGGGAGGGGAAGGAAAAATGGATGGGAAAAGGTTTAGGATCAGGGGGCAAGCCCCCTTGGGAGAACCGGATATACACTGACTGACCCTGGAACGCGACCCACGCAAGGTGGGCCACTATGGCAGGTTTTAGCACCAGTGTACGGTGGTCGCTATCCGGTTGGATACAAGTATCCTCCCAACAGCAGTAAATGTGTAAATGTTCAGTCAAAATTTGATGAACGGTAAATCTGTTCAAATTTAATTGTTCAATCAACATTCTTGATGTTAAACGACGGTCTGATCTCACTAGAGTGTTCACACGTTCAGTGTTCTCATCGGTTTTTGAAGTTGAAGGCCTCCCTGAATGATGTTCATCTTCAACGTGTTCTCTGCCTTACAAAAATTATTTGTGCCAGCGAAAAACTTGAGCTAGAATGTTTAGTTTAGTTATAAATAAATACAATATAATGGCACAAAGTAGCTCCAAATTCCGTTTTTCCATTTTGTGTGACACACAACCAAAACACAAATTACTAATAGCAGTCACAAAAGTCAGAACGAGAAGAGTTGAAACTGGCACAGAGCTATTGGAAGCTAATGATACACGAGGTCAATCAAGGAAAAAGGCGTAGCATTGTCAGACCACTTGCAGTGTTGCCAGTCTCATTACTTGTCACAGGTGGTAGGCCCCTCGTATGCGAGAGGCCGTCTGGATTGGTACCACCGCTTTGTCTATTTCTGCCGCCAAGCAACAGTGTGTAAGCACTGTTGTGTTTCGGTTTGAAGGACATTGAAGCCAGTGAAATTACTGGGCATTATGATACTAACATCTTGTCTCGCGGTGACAAACGCAGTTCAGTGTCATGCAGTGCTTTGTAATTCAAAGTTCTGTGTGGTGTTGCTTCTGTTTATGGGCAGGCGTGACGCTTACCATCAGGCAAACGCATAGCTCGTCTCGTCATTCAATCAAATAAAAAAAACTTTTCTGCCACATCTCGTAAATATAACCACTTTGAGTCGGCGCTTTCTAACATTAATTGACCATTAAAATGCACCTACTCAATATTGGATATTTTTATTTGAGTCGTGTTTTTATGTAATCTATTTTCACAATTAAATTATGTCGAACCAAAGACATTTAACATATATACGTGAAAATAGACGAGACAAAGCGAATATTTTTTTCTTTTATCTGTTACCTAGTTGCGTAGTGAAATCTAGGTTGATACGTCCACATGACATGTTGTGTGTGTTAACATTTGTTGATAAAAATAAACTAGTGTTTTTTTTTATTAGTGAATAATTTATCATTGGTTATGGTAGTTTAGATGTAATAATGTCTTCAGTATTTTCTTGTATCTAATCATTAATTAAATAAAATAAAATTAATATTTTCTTAGATGATACCAGGAAATTTGTTAATATTGTAACCCTTCCACTTTACTATTATTGTCGTTTAGTAGCTTTACTATTGTTTATTTAATGTTTAAATAAACAATAGTAGTAGTAGTTTAATGTTAAATTTAGCAGCGATAGCTTAGCGGGGAGTGGTATGGACTGTCGAGACGAAAGTCGCAGGTTCGAAACCAGCCCCAAGAGCATACACCTCGGACTTTTCTAAGTCACGTGTATATTAATTGTTAATTATCGCTTGCTTTAACGGTGAAAGAAACATCGTGAGGAAACCTGCATACCTGAGAACTCGAAAGATTTTTCGAAGGTATGTGAAGTCTGCCAACCCGCATTAGGCCAGCGTGGTGGACTAAGGCCTAACCCCTCTCATTCAGTAGAGGAGGCCCGTGCCCAGCAGTGGGACATGTATAATACAGGGCTAGTAAAAAAAAAATGTTTAGCAAGAGATGTGAGGTTGTTAATGTTTATCAATTTATGTTATAGATAATATTATTCTGTGGTAGGTCTTAAAAATATAATTTTATGTTTCATATTATATTTTAATAAACTTAAATAAATAATTTTAATTAAATAGTCTGACTTTTATCCTCTTTCCTTTTTAAGTTCATCCCTCATCTCTTATTCTCTCTCATCCAGTTTATTATTATAGTTTATTATATAGTTCATCTCTTTTATTATTATCAATTATAAGTATCATTATTGTTTTAATCAATAAGTTACAATAATAATTATATAAGTTAGTAAGTCAAATAGTAATTTAACAAAACGTGGAATGCTCTCAGTTGTTGCTCAAATATTCGTTCCTTTGGGCCTTTTGGCTCCAGGCGTTATTTCTATGAAAATGCTCCTACAAAAGTTGTTGATGTATAAATTGTCATGGGATGAACAATTACCATCAGACATTGCCAAAACTTGGTCAGAATTACTTAAAAACTTACCAGTTTTAAACAATATACGCATTCCTCGTCTTGTTCTTTGCTGTTCTTATAAATTTATAGACTTTCACGTTTTTTCAGACGCTTCTCAGTGTGCATATGGAGCTTGTCTATATGTACAAAGTGTCAACAATGATGGTGAAACGTTAGTGCGCTTACTTGTAGCTAAGAGTAGGGTTGCTCCTATAAAACCTACTACTATACCTAGACTCGAGCTTTGTGGAGCTTTAGTAGGAGTTCGCCTTTACGAAAAGGTTATCACCTCTCTTCGAGTAAAAATTAGACATGCTACTTTTTGGACTGACCCATTGTACTGGGTTCGTTGAAAAAGTTGCCAAGCAAGCTTCACCCTTTTGTTCGCAACCATGTTGCTGAAATATTAGAAAGGACTGGAGATTGTACTTGGAGACATGTCCCAACAGACGAGAACCCAGCTGATTATTTATCACGCGGAGTGGATATCCCTTTAATACCGTCTCTTGAGTTGTGGTGTCAGATCCTAGGTTTTTAAAATACCATAAATCACAGTGGCCTTCGAATCCGTTAAATAATGACGTTCTTCCCGAAGTTCGAGCTGAGATTTCGTTGCACGCCTACTTGACAAGTCATACAGAAGGTATGGCTTTCATAGATTTTAATCGCTTTTCAAATGTTTTAAGACTCAAGCGCACAGTGGCATATTATGTTTTGAGATTTATTAAGGCTTGTAAAAAACAACCAATTACGACTGACTATTTGCATTATAATGAATTACAAGACGCATTCAATATTTTAATTAAAATTTCTCAATCTGATTCATTTCCTGAATATAAGCTTTTATTACAAGGGTAAAGTTTAGGTTCAAAGAATCCTTTGCTTAAATTTAATGTTTTCTTAGATGAGAATAATATAATGCGCGTAGGTGGTCGACTAGAAAATTCTTCATTTTGTTATGATAAGAAACACCCGATATTACTACAGTCCACTCATCGTTTAACAAAGCTTTTAGTTTCCTATGAGCACAAACTGTTAATGCATGCAGGGCCACAGTTAATGTTAGCTTCTATCAGAGAATATTACTGGCCTATCGGTGGTCGAAACTTAGCAAAGTTATGTTACCGCTAGTGTGTACGTTGTCAACGTATGAAAGGAAAAGTTATCACCCCTCAGATGGGAAATCTACCAGGTCCGCGTTTACAACCCGGAGGATACCCCTTTGAATGTGTGGGTGTAGATTATGCAGGGCCCATCTCATCTGCAACCCGTCAAAGACGAGGTTGTAGGTTAGTTAAGGTATACAGGGTTATTTTTAAAACACCAGCAACCTCGCAGGGGTAGATTCCTAAGGTTATAAGCTACTACTTTTGTTGTACGACTTTTGATAATTTGTTAGAGTATTCATTTAATTTCCGTCTTGATTGTTACAACGCGCATCGCAGATTACGTAAACAAATACGCGAAGCGTGGGGAACCGGGCTAGCGCCGTTGAAGGTCAACGCCCGAGCAGCTGAGCGCCGCTTTGATGTCGCGCGCGCACGCCGCGCCGCGCCGCTATCTACGAAGAAAACACGACACAACAAAAACTTGTAAAATCATTTTTTTTAAATATATTGAGTTATATCCAAACTCGTAGAACAAAAGTTGTTCCGTATGGGGACATCTATCTACCCCTGCGAGGTTGCTGGTGTTTTAAAAATAACCCTGTATATAGTTATTTTTGTATGCTTCACAACAAAGGCGATTCATATAGAGTTAGTGGGTGACTTAACAAGTAATAATTTTTTGTCAGCTTTGCGCAGGTTTATATCTCGAAGGGGAAAGCCCAAGCATATTTATTCCGACAATGGTACCTCGTTTGTCGGTGCGTACAATGATATTGGGAAGTTTTTAAAACGTAGCAGCTCTTCATTGTCTGAGAACGTAGCCAATGAAGAGATAAATTTCCATTTTATACCTCCTTACTCTCCACATTTTGGCGGGATCTGGGAGGCAGGTGTTAAATCCATTAAGTATCATTTGTACAGAGTATTGGGCAATTGTAACCTAACCTACGAAGAGCTAACCACTGTTTTGGTACAAATAGAAGCAATATTGAATTCACGTCCGCTCACCCCTATTTCATCTGATCCCAACGATTTGCAGCCTCTATCACCTGGACACTTTCTTATTGGGCGGCCATTACATTGACAGCCTCCGTGGCGCAGCGGGCGAGTAGCCGGCTGTGAAGCGAGAGGCCGCGGGTTCGATCCCCGCACCGAGACAAACATTTGTGTGATCCACAGGTATTTGTCTCGGGTGTTGTGAGACCGAAAGTCTCTCGTAGTTCCTGATACCCACGACACAAGACTCGTATCTTAGTGTGGGGTCAGGACTATGTATGTGACTGTTGGGTGTATTTATTATTATTTATTTATTTATTTATTATGCGCACTGTCTGTACAGAACTACGAGAACGCCTCCATCAGTCATTTAACACGTTTCCAAAGAATCGAGCAAATGCGTCAGCATTTTTGGAGAAGATGGAGTAAAGAGTATATTGGCGAGTTGCAACAGAGTCAAATGGCGCTCAAATGTTTCGTCATTGAAGCTGGACACTCTCGTCCTTTTGAAGGAAGATAATCTCCCAGCATTAAAATGGAGAATGGGCCGAATCGTAGCAGTTCATCCTGGTACAGATGGCGTCATTAGAGTTGCCGACATCAAAACATCAGGTGGAACTGTACGGCGATCATGTAGCAAGATCTGTCCACTTCCTGAGACTCTCACCTCAGACCTCTGGTTGAAAGGAAACCTTTCAACGCCCGGGGGCATGTATATGTTAGAATCTTATTTTAAAAACCATAGAGAGAAAAAGTATATAATGTTAAGTTGTCAAATTTAATTAATTAATTATTCTAGAAAGTGCATTACATTGTTTTTTGGGTTGAAGCTGAATTTTATTTTCCACCTCATTACAATTAGTCCTAAACAAAGCTGTTATAATATAAAGTATAAATATAGAGAGGACAAACAAGTTTTTTCGATTTGTTTGACCGTCCGATCGAACGCGGAGAGTCAGTGTCGATTAGTGTTTATAAACAAACGTACATTTGAAACGTTACTTATACTATATCAATTAATTGTCTAAACACAACCAACAAAATGAAAGAAAAAAATGAAAATGTTATTGAACTGACAAATACGGAAAAAAATAATGGTGAATTAAATACAACAAGTGAAGTGAAAGAAGAAATAACTTTGCGTAAGAAAATACGAAGAATAGTGAGTTCCATTACAGTGGAGTGGTCTTTAGTATGCTATCTCGTACCATATGCCTTGGGGTCAATAGCGGTATTTCAGCTTAATATGGAGAAAGCATGTCGCACCGAATTAAAATACAACAAAACTCTTTGTCTGGACGTCGTTCAAGTAACTAATAACAATAACATCACTAACGAAACCCAGTATGTGGTTTCCACAATTGTGACAGATATGATAGCATGGCAGGACCCTTTGCAGAGTGCTATCCCTGGTATTTTAATTCTATTCGTCGGAGCTTGGAGTGACCGCACTGGAAATCGAAAGGCTTTGATGTTAATGCCAATTCTAGGAGAAATTGTTTCAGTTTGTGGTTTGTTCTTAGCGACTTACAATTTTCTGGAGTGGCCTCTATGGACCACTGCATTGATAGAAGCAATACCGACAGCATTGTCAGGTGGACCTTCAATGATTTTATTGGGCACGTTCAGTTACATAGCTGATGTAACAACCGTGGAATCGCGCACATTTAGAATAGGTATAGTGACTATGATTGCTACTTTAGCAATCCCATTTGGTTCAGCCTTAAGCGGTATTTTGACACAAGAAGTCGGCTACTACGGAATGTTTGGAATTCAGCTCATTTTGTACATCTTCGCATTTATTTACACATATTTCAAAATTCAAAATGTGAATAAAAATGAAGCGATAAAGGGAACATTTATGACAAAGTTGACAAGTTTCTTCAACCCACATAATTTATGGGATACTATTTCTTTACTAATTGTAACACCTCGTAAGCAAAGGATAAGAATAATGATTGTACTCTGTGCATTTGTCCTTATTTTTGGTCCAACTAGAGGTACGTACTTACTTTCTGTTTTGTTTTTAACCCCAATTTTTAATAGTTTTAAATAAAATATATTATGGTATTTCATTTAGATACAGTAGAAAATTTATGACATAGTGGATGAGTAGCCGGCTATGAAGTGAGAAGCCGCGGGTTCGATTTCCGCACAAAAACTAATGTTCGTGTGATCCACAAATATTTGTTTCGGGTCTGGGTGTATTTTCTCCCCAGAGGGGTTAACCTCAAGAAGGCGGCCGGTCATAAAAACTACAAGCTAACTAAATCTTTCTAAAAAATATTGTGTTAAAACGCATTTGTTGCACCGACTCCCCTGCGAGTGGGATAAGGACAGGTGGAAGAAGAAGAAAGTTTACAATTTTATTGGTAATAAGCGCCCGAACTATTCTTCCAGAATGATATTTCGAGATCTTCTTTCAAGAAATATAACGTTAGTTCTTTATTTTTTGTTCAATAATATTTCATTAATTATAAAATCTATTGCTTTATAGGTTATTATTATTTGCTTCATACCATTCTTCCTCATGTTAATGTGAGAGTGAAGGAACAAAATAACGATTTAAAACGAACGATTAGTTCTGATTAAAATTGTATGAAGATTTTTTATTGCAGAAATCGACTAACGGGTAAATAGGTAACCTAATGGTCAGTGTTCTCCACCGTCCATGAACACACATCATACCAGAGATATCAATTCGGACTCAAGGTCAAAATAATTTGACGTCTTTAGGTATTAAAGGCTCTAGTACCAGTTATTCAGGGGTAACTAAAACTAAATTGTATAAATAATATTTCCGGATAAAAATTAAAAATCTAACATTCGTACGATAAAGCTTCATCACGGAACTTTCTGTAAAAAGCATAGATAGTATTAGAGCTTTTAGGATATATAAAAAAAACAAGTATATTTATTGATATTTTTTAATCATTGAATTAAACTTTCTCATCATGTGATACACATGTTCATTTGCCGACTTCTACTTAAAAATATACATAAATTACATATTTTCCAGGTGAATCATCAATTACGAATGTTTATGTAAGAGATAGATATTCTATGACTCCTGTGGATATAAGTTTCTTTAATACATACCACATCTTGATAGGAACAGCTGGTAAGTCATGTATTTTATTATAAACGAAAAATTAAGCCCCCAACGCACAGCCCCGATATCGCGATCGCAATCTCTCCAACGATAAATATTTTTAGTATATTTTGTACAGGGATGCGCGCGATCTAACACACTGCTGCGATCTAGACGCCAATGATCCCAATGCGACGCTAGGCGTCCGTGCGATACGCGATCTTGCGATATTTGTTTTTAGTACATTTTGTAAAGGACGCACGACCTTACACTTTTATCGAATGATATTGCCAGATAATCGGGTACAAAAATTGTATCCAAGATGTAAGATGTTGTCTCATAATGCCCAGTAATTTCAGTGGCAGCAATGTCCTTCAAACCGAAACACAAGCAGGCGGCAGAATAATGGATATATAAAGTAGTAGTACCAACCCAGCTACGATGGGCTTACCACTTAGTAGTTTTTAGACATATCAATTTCTGTTGGCTTAATATAGTATTGAAAACTACACCCAAAGGTTCTGTAGTTTAAACGTGATACACGAAAATTAATAACATACAAACAAACAGCAGGTAGACTCTACTGTTTCGATATAGATAATGGTATAAAACCTGTATGTATATACATATACTACGTATTGCAATATTCTGATCAAACAAATTCTTTAAATATAACGTTAGCAGTTAGCTATTCTTAAAATTTAAACAGGTTCCAGCTAGCATAATGCTGCATAGTGATAGTGAATTATAAAAACGTATATTTTATAGTAAAGATCACCGGAAAATAATATTGTATACCTAATCGTTAAAACATCTAAGGTCATGATGGCCAATACAAAGCAGTGCGATGCAGTATCTATTTTTAACTGACTTCAAAAAAGGAGCAGGTTCTCAATTCGGTGAGATTTTTTGCTTTTTTATGTATGTACTTACAACGATTTTGCCGCCAATTGTGGTCCGAATTTGATGGAAAAAATTATACGACAGAGTTTAGCTGCGATGTGGTCCCATATGAATTTGTTTAAAATCTGATGATAGAGTCCGGAGTAAAATAATAAAACTCCTCAAAAGACAACAGCTCAGTCGGTATTTTTGTAATTTTTTTAAAGGTGGTTTTTTAATAGGGTAATTTCCTATATTGAACATAATTTTTGAACATAATTTCCTATATCTTTATATATATAATTCTTCTGTGAGTGTGTATGTTCCTGAACTTCTCTTAAACGACTGGACCGATTTTGATGAAATTTTTTGTGTGTGTTCAAGGGGATCTGAGAATGGTTTAGATTCACAATTTTGTCCGCTGGACAATGTTCTTTTTATTAATTTTTAATTTATTAGTAATTGTTGATATTGGTTGTAACCGGATGGTTGTCGTTGCGAAGCTTGCCGTGATGACGGGTCGTATAGCGTCTAGACTGGACAGGGACAGGACAGGGACAGGACAGTGAGACAGGACAGTGAGACAGGACAGTGAGACAGGACAGTGATACAGGACAGAGAGACATGACAGAGAGACAGGACAGTGAGACAGGACAGTGAGACAGGACAGTGAGACAGGACAGTGAGACAGGACAGTGAGACAGGACAGTGAGACAGGACAGTGAGACAGGACAGTGAGACAGGACAGTGAGACAGGACAGTGAGACAGGACAGTGAGACAGGACAGTGAGACAGGACAGTGAGACAGGACAGTGAGACAGGACATTGAGACAGGACAGTGAGACAGGACAGTGAGACAGGACAGTGAGACAGGCCAGTGAGACAGGATAGTGAGACAGGACAGTGAGACAGGACAGTGAGACAGGACAGTGAGACAGGACAGTGAGACAGGACAGAGAGACATGACAGAGAGACAGGACAGTGAGACAGGACAGTGAGACAGGACAGTGAGACAGGACAGGACAGGGACAGGACAAGACGGGGACAGGACGGGGACGGGACGGGGACGGGACGGGACGCGGACAGGACGGGGACAGGACGGGGACGGGACGGGGACAGGACTGTCCAACCGGAGGGAGGTGGGAGACGACCTGACTTAGGTCGTCGAAGTCAATTAAATGTGCGACGGGCTACCTCACGTGCAATGGCGCAGTACCTCACTTAATTGCATTTAAAGTAAATAAAACATTTGTATTAAGTTTTGACCACATTTTACACAAATATATTATGTAGGTGATACGAAGTTCACCGGGTCATCTAGTTATACATAATTTTTACAAGCTGTTGCAAGCAAGTTGTAGTTAGAATAAATATTAAGCACAGATTTAAGTACTGTAAAATAAAGATCAGCTCCCCTAAGCTTGAGTAGGTTTTGGGCACCGTAACTTAGTAAAAAAATGAGGTCAACTACCATATTCAAAGTTCCGATTGGTGTTGATACTGCGTTCTGTGTTGCGTTGGTCAGGCGGGGTGCTTACGGTCAGCCGAGTGACCTGCTCCTCCCGTTATTTGGATGAATAAAAAAAATGGTAGCTGGATCGTTGGTTTTAATTTGCAATGTTTGTAATACATCACAAATTAATAAATTGAGATTGCTTGATACCCTTCGAATTATCAAAATTGTAATTTGTACCGTCTTTTTTTCAGGCACAACTGTTGCAGTAGTTTTGTTCAGCAAATATTTCAAAATGCACGATTCCTTGTTAGGAGTCATAGCTACTGCCTCTAAGACTGTATCTAGTATTGTGTATGGCTTAGCGCCAAATAAACAGTGGTACTTCGCTGGTCCGGTGTTCGATTTCTTTGGTAATTCAGGAATTCCGGCGGTCCGATCGATTGGAACAAAAGTTGTTGATCCTGATAAAGTTGGTAAGTTATTATTTTTTTTGGTATAATGTAATTCCCTAGGTCATATAGAAAAAACATCTGAACTTTAAAACGATTTATCAGATTTTATCATCTTTACCAGTACCATTTCTTTTAAACCAGGTTTAAATAAAAACCTACTTTCTAAGCGGTCTATTTGTTTAGACACTTCGATGCCATAAACAGATACATATACACACACAGCCACAGATAGACAAAGGGGTTAAACTTCTTACACCCCTTTAGGGTTAAAAATTAGGTACAGTGTCACTTTAGTGACGTAATATGTTATGTTGAGGCGCTCATAGCCAACTGAACTAACTGAACGTTAAACTATAGCCAGTTAAGCAACCCTTGGCTCGGTCAGTCTATGGATGGAGCGCTTAGACGTATTTTAACTGAGCTTCTGCGTGCTTCGGAGGTCACGTAAAAAGTAGGTCAACTGACAAGAAAAGTTAAGCCAAGTCTGAGGCCTTCGAACAGCTTGAAACTTCGACACTATGTAGCCACTTACCATTATATGTAGAATAAAATATAGGCTAGACAATTTGTGTTGTCTATTTGTGTAGACAACACAAATTATGCGGCAAATCGTGAATGTCATGCCATCCGGTTTCGGTCAGTCAGAGAAAAATTATTGGGGTCCCGTACCGCAAAAGGATAAAACAAATTGTTAAAGTGTTAGATTAGTCATATCTTACCGTCTATCAAAACTCTTCCTCTCATGCAATGGAAGAGGTTTGAAGTTAATATTAGTAATTTTTTTTGCTGTGTGACGTTATGCTGTTAGCCTGATGCGAGTCGGCTTTCTACAGCTTCACCGGACTTTCGGGCGAGCGCTTTAGGCGCTCTCAACTCTTTAGGCGCTCTCAACCGATATTAGTAACTGAGATTAACGTCCATGGTCTCTTGAACAAAAACTTGTGACCACATTCAACATATCACCTCATGTTTTTTGTTGGCGGTTAAAAAATTATATGTACTTCCCGTTGACCTTCAACCTTGAAATTTGGCACATACGGAGGTATCGTTGCATAAGTGAAGCAAAAATCTGAAAATCGTAAATTTCATAGATTGTTCGGAATTCCAAAAATAAATGCAAAAGTAAAATGTGTCTATAAAATATATACAAATAACTATAAAACCGATGTACAAATATTTATTACACAAGAAATTATACGGAACTCGTAGGGCGCGAGTTCCAGTCGTACTTAACAGATTTTTTTTATGTTGCGATGATCTAATGGCTAATCACCAACCGGATTTTGTTTATAATAAGATCTCTTCGTTTTTCGTTCATAATATAGATAGGAATTCAGAAAAAGTCTTACGCCTAATTTCTGAGAGGCTGATCAATGTCAAATGATATGAAAATGTGTGCTTCTGCTGGTGGTAGAATATTCATATCCGCATAAAACCTGGCATAGTGAACCACACGCCTTGTGTGGATGGCGTTCCAGGATCAGCCAGCGTATATCCGGTTCTCCCGAGGGGCTTGCGATATGACTTGATGGTTGGTTGGGGCGTGGGGTATAGGGGTACACTTGGGATAGACGGCAGCATGGGTGGTAGGCCTCGTGCTGTCGTTGACGCCGAGGGCGTCCACCGGTGCGCGGGGGCTTCTGAGCCCTCCCCACAAGGAGATGGGCCGCAAGGCACTGCGCAGGGGCGGTTCCGGAAGCAATACTTGGCTTATTCAAGGATACCCCAGGGCCGCCCCACATCGCCGAAGAACCACCGCACCGCAGAATTTTTAGTTGGTATTTGTCGGCATAAGGTGTATAAAGTGTAGGGACTCGACCCAGCGGTAACCCGGATGTTTTCCATCTCTCCCAGGCGGCTCAACGCTGGGTCGTAAGGCCGGCAGAGCCCAACATAACCGTCCTTGTATTACTGTGCCTGTATCGCTCATCCGCTTATCCTGTCGCAGGGCCCCCGATTTCCTTCCTCCTTCTCCGAAGAGGGAAGCAGCATTTATACAGGCTGGCATGACTCTGATGACCACCAATAAACTCATTCTTTGTCGGTGGTCGCTGGTTTTTTGGACTGCACTACGCTTACCATCTGGTGTAGTGCAGTCACTTTGCCGTGCTCCGATAAAAATACTAATCAAATGTCAAGAGTTGCTAGAGGCGTAGTCATCGCTTTTGAATTAACACACCTCTTAGTTAACATGGTTAATAATGTGAAAAATTCGTATGTCTAACGCTATTTTGAGTTTATGGAAGATTCATAGATAAGCTACACTACAGTGTAGCTTTTAACTACAATAGCTTCGTCTGCGGCCGAGCCGTTAAAACCCTTGACGTCAATATGTAAAACATAAATATAAGTTAAAAATAAAGGAATTGTGCCTCGGGATATCTCACTCACAGTATGAAACGCAACAGAAAGCTGCCACAGTGACAGTGCTAACAACATGCTCGAGCCGGTCCCTTCATGCTGTAGACAAAACTTTCTACAGCATGGCTCTACTACATAAGATGGGACGGAACTAAGGCTGCGTTTCCACCAGAGATGTGCGAGGATGCGTAGCGAGGGATGTGTTTGTAAAGATCCAATAGAATCGCTTCATTTACCTCGCCTCGGTCAGCACAGCTCTGGTGGAAACGGCTCAACGGAGCTAGATTTTTGCGCATACATAACAAGCGAGGGATGTGTACGAGGGATGTGTTGCGAGGAATTTGTGTTGAGAAGGATGTGTTGCGAGATTTGCGCATACTGGGTTTGAGGTTTCACAGCTTCGCAACGCATCCTCGCACCACACATTGATGCGCATTTTCAAAGCTCCGCTACACATCCTCGTAGGCACATTTCCATCGCACATCTCTGGTGGAAACGCAGCCTAAGTCCGGCGAACCGTGGATGTACTAGTTGCATGTTGCCTTCTTCCTTCGGGGATACAGGCACGAGCAAATGTTATGTTATATAATTAACTGATATTTTAATATTCTTATTTCAGGTAAAATACAATCTCTGATGGGGTTGGTTGAATCTTTGGTTCCCGTTATATACACTCCTTTGTTCACCAAAATATATAATAAAACGAAGAGTACTTGGCCCGGAGCAGTCTATTTATTAGGAACCGTCTTGGTTGTACCCGCCTTCTTCGTATTTATGTAAGTATTATTTTATTGCCTTTTAAGAGATTTTTTACAATCTTTGTGCAAGATTTAAACACCATTTAACGGTTAAGGCCTTCTTGCACGACGATCCCCCGACGGGTTTTACCACTAAACTTGTTTGTGTCTATTTTTTATTATTGCAGCGTGTTATGTTGTATGTTTTATGTATTTTTTTTTAATTATTTTTAATCACTTAAATTAAATAGGAATAACCAATTATTTCTATATAAATTTTTACTTACCAATTAAATTTTGTGGTAGTCATTTATATCAAAAATATTATTATTGTAATAAAGTTTATTAATTAAAATTTTGCTGAAGTGTGTCAACAGTCACATAATATATAGTCCTGATGCTGACTGACCTCATCTTGCCTATGCTAACCTGTACGGTGGGTATCAGGAAACATGAGGGACTTGTGGTCCCACAACATACAAACCGGTAACAAATAAGTATATATTACCCATTTGTCTTCGTGCGGGGATCGAACCTGCGGCGTCGCGTCGTTTCACAACCGGCTACCCGCCCACTTTGCCACGGAGGTCGTCATGATTGGAGGCAATTATGCTTAATCTAAGAAACTCGCGCAAACAATTATAACTACTAATTGGTCGGTCCCTCGTATGCGAGAGGCCATTGGGTTGATACCATCGCTGCCGCCAAACAGCAGTTTATAGGCACTATTGTTTTGGTTTGTATGGAATTAAAAACAACACTTGACAGCATATGCCGAGCATAATGCAGTGCCACACAATAGGTTCTTCAAAGTTCTAGGTGGTGTTGCAGCCGTTTATGGGCAGACGTGACGCTTACCATCAGGCGAGCGATCATCACATCATTCAGGCGAATAAAAAAGATGAATATTAAAATAGAGTAGTACCCTTAACCAAGTGAAAATATGTGAGAAAATGAATGTGGAAGATACGAAAGAGGTGTGTAAGATTGTAGCAGGCCAACATTTTTTTCCGAGCACGGCAAAGTGACTGCACTGTACCTGATGGTAAGCGCAGTGCAGTCCAAAAAAAGAGTAACCACCGACAAACAATTAGTTCATCGGTGGTCACCAGAATTATACCGGTTTGTATTGTGTGTGGGTCACTATGGCAGGTGTTTTTTAGCATAGGCCGGCAAACGAGCAAGTGGGTCACCTGATGGTAAGTAATCTCCACCGCCCACCTACGCCTACCACCAGAAGAATTATGGGTGCGTTGCCGACCTAGGACAGGGATAATTAGGGATTGTGAAGGGGAAGGGATTTGGGCTTCCGGATATGTCACTCACCGTACGAAACGTAGCAGCAATCCGCTACTTTACGTCGGTTTTATGTGAGACAGTGGTAATGCCCCGGTTTAGGCAGCCCATTCATGCTGTAGACAAAACTATCTACAGTGTGGCTCGACCACTCAAATCCAATACCACGTGTAAGTAATCTTATGTAGGAAGTTGTAGTTAAAAACCGACGCGACGTACACTATCATCAGATCTATGGGCTATGAGATGTAATTTTGTTCGTGTGTAATAAAATAAATAAATAATTATAATTACATAAGTTGATAAAAAATGCTATACAATAGCTTTACCGCGGCAGTCTCCGAGTGCCACACGTCTTTTTTTTATCAATCTTTTTTTATTACTCGCTAGCTTCTGCCCGTGGCTCCGCCGACGTAACACCTTTTTTTAGGTTGGTTTTAATGAGTGCGTAAATGCTAAATGTAATAATATTATGTGACAAATACAGCTGTATATTTTGATTGCATTGACTTAACAACCTATTTATATAAATAAAGTAGAGTAATTATAAAAATATTAATATCTGCCCTGTCTTACTATTTTACTACTGGGCACGGGCCTCCTCCTCTGCCAATGATAGAGGTTAATTAGAGTTAGTCCATTATGTTGGCCCTATGCACGTTGGTAAACTACACACACCTTAAACATTCTTAATATAAATATTATTTTTTTATAGAAAAGGACCGCAAAAGAGCAAGTGGGCCACCTGATGGTGACCGATCTTCACCGCCCATGAATGCCTCCAATATCAAGAGAATGGATATGCTTTGTTAAAGGAAAGGAATAATTAAGTCGGTCGTGCTGGCCCATTCATGCTGTAGACAAAGCTTTCGACGGGTGTACCACTAAACAATTTTACGGAATGCAGATTTAAGTATACGGATTTGGATTGCTGGTGGTAGGTTATTCATATCCAGCCGTATACATAGCCGTATACGTAGCGACCACTGTGTACATGGTGTTAAAACCTGCCATAAAGATCCACACGCCTTGTACCACTACGCTTACCATCAGGTATAGTGCAATCACTTTACAGTGTTCGGATAAGACAAAATAACAGAAAGCAATTAGCGATGAAAACACACATAACTTAGAAATGTTTCTTCGTTGTTCATTTCCTCATTCAGGGTAATAAAAATAAATGTCAGACGTACTCCCGGACTGGTTTCTAAATGGTGACATTCATTTCGGCAGTGCGCTCACTGCCCGCTGATCTTATTTTATTATAATAAATTTAAATTATTTCTTTTTTCAGGGCCATTTATTTCATGCACAGAAAAGAAGATAGGGATGTCGTGAAAGATCCAACTGCGAAAGAAACTCACGCGCACGACAATGACGTCACGCCTCTGTAAATGTCCTGCTTTGTATTTACGATATTTGGTAATCAACGGTAGCAAATTTTTTAACTGACTAATTAAACGGGGACAGTTCTCAATTCGACACGTATACAACGTTACATGAGCATGTGGTCAAATTTGAGCAACGTATAGAATAATTGTAATTGAAACCAAGGCAAAAAAAAAATCGGCACCATTTAGGCACAGACCTTTCGCATGTTTTTTTTTTCCTGGCTCGGCAAAGTGACTACGCTACACCTGATGGTAAGTGTATCGCAATCCAAGAATAGTGTTGACCAACGATAAACATGTGTCCATCGTAGGTCGGCAAGATCATGCCAGCCTGCCAAAGGGCTAAGGGGAAGGAAAAATGGATGGGAAAAGGTTTAGGATCAGGAGGCAAGCCCCCTGGGGAGAACCGGATATACACTGGCTGACCCTGGAACGCGACTCACACTAGGTAGGCAGGTTTTAGCACCAGTGTACAGTGGTCGCTATCCGGTCGGATACAAGTATCCTCCCACCAGCAGTAAATGTGCAAAGGTTCAGTCAACATTTGATGAACGGTAAATCTGTTCAAATTTAATTGTTCAATCAACATTCTTGATATGAAACGACGGTCTGATCTCACTAGAGTGTTCACACGTTCAGTGTTCTCATCGGTTTTTGAAGTTGAAGGCCTCCCTGAATGATGTTGATCTTCAACGTGTTCTCTGCCTTCCAAAAATGATTTGTGCCATCGAAAAACTTGAGCTCGGGATAAAGAATGTTTCCCATAGGCATATTTTAGCTTTTCATACGACACACTTGCCGATTCTCCATGGTTAACACAAAATGTATATGTTTCCGCCTGCCCATTTACTCATCAATCCAGTCCATTCAAAGGTTGCCTGGAAGAAATTGCCGTTAGAGATAAGGCCGCCATTATACTTCTATTTGTTATTTTAAATTGTCTGTTGTGTATATTCAATAACTTTTGTGTGATATACAGTAAAGATATAAATAAATAAAATGTAATGGCACAAAGTTGCTCCAAATTCCGTTGTTCCATTTTGTGTGACACACAACCAAAACACAAATTACTAATAGCAGTCACAAAAATCAGAACGAGAAGAGTTGAAACTGGCACAGAGCTATTGGAAGGTACTGATACACGAGGGCAATCAAGGACAAAGGCGTAGCATTTTCAGATCCCTTGCAGTGTTGCCAGTCTCATTACTTGTCACAGGTGATAGGCCCCTCGTATGCGAGAGGCCGTCTGTGTTGGTATCACCGCTTTGTCTATTTCTGCCGCCAAATAATGGTGTGTAAGCACTGTTGTGTTTCGTTTTGGAGGACATTGAAGCCAGTGAAATTACTGGGTATTATGAGACTTAACATCTTATGTCTCGGGGTGACGAGCGCAGTTGAGTGCCATGCAGTGTTTTGTATTCAAAGTTCTGTGTGGTGTTGCTTCTGTTTATGGGCAGGCGTGGCGCTTACCATCAGGCGAGCGCATAGCTCGTCTCGTCATTCAATCAAATAAAACTTTTCTGCCACATCTCGTAAATATAACCACTTTGAGTCGGTGGTTTCTAACATTAATTGACCATTAAATTTGCACCTACTCAATATTGGATATTTTTAGTTTTTTATTTTTATTTGAGTCGTTTTTTTATAAAATCTATTTTCGCCATTTAATTATGTCGAACCAAAGACATTTAACATCTATACGTGAAAATAGACGAGACAAAGCGAATATTTTTTTCTTTTATCTGTTACCTAGTTGCGTAGTGGTAATAAGATAATAAGTCTAGGTTGATACGTCCACATGACATGTTGTGTGTGTTAACATCTTTATCTTTATATATATAATTCTTCTGTGAGTGTGTATGTTCCTGAACTTCTCTTAAACGACTGGACCGATTTTGATGAAATTTTTTGTGTGTGTTCAAGGGGATCTGAGAATGGTTTAGATTCACAATTTTGTCCGCTGGACAATGTTTTTTTTATTAATTTTTAATTTATTAGTAGTTGTTGAGTTGTCGTTGCGAAGCTTGCCGTGATGACGGGTCGTATAGCGTCTAGACTGGACAGGGACAGGACAGGGACAGGACAGTGAGACAGGACAGTGAGACAGGAAAGTGAGACAGGACAGTGAGACAGGACAGTGAGACAGGACAGTGAAACAGGACAGAGAGACATGACAGAGAGACAGGACAGTGAGACAGGACAGTGAGACAGGAAAGTGAGACAGGACAGTGAGACAGGACAGTGAGACAGGACAGTGAGACAGGACAGTGAGACAGGACAGTGAGACAGGACAGTGAGACAGGACAGTGAGACAGGACAGTGAAACAGGACAGAGAGACATGACAGAGAGACAGGACAGTGAGACAGGACAGTGAGACAGGACAGTGAGACAGGACAGTGAGACAGGAAAGTGAGACAGGACAGTGAGACAGGACAGTGAGACAGGACAGTGAGACAGGACAGTGAGACAGGACAGTGAGACAGGACAGTGAGACAGGACAGTGAGACAGGACAGTGAGAGGACAGTGAGACAGGACAGTGAGACCGGACAGTGTGACAGGACAGTGAGACAGGACAGTGAGACAGGACATTGAGACAGGACAGTGAGACAGGACAGTGAGACAGGCCAGTGAGACAGGATAGTGAGACAGGACAGTGAGACAGGACAGTGAGACAGGACAGTGAGACAGGACAGTGAGACAGGACAGAGAGACAGGACAGAGAGACATGACAGAGAGACAGGACAGTGAGACAGGACAGTGAGACAGGACAGTGAGACAGGACAGGACAGGGACAGGACAAGACGGGGACAGGACGGGGACGGGACGGGGACGGGACGGGACGGGGAAAGGACGGGGACGGGACGCGGACAGGACGCGGACAGGACGGGGACAGGACGGGGACGGGACGGGGACAGGACTGTCCAACCGGAGGGAGGTGGGAGACGACCTGACTTAGGTCGTCGAAGTCAATTAAATGTGCGACGGGCTACCTCACGTGCAATGGCGCAGTACCTCACTTAATTGCATTTAATGTAAATAAAACATTTGTATTAAGTTTTGACCACATTTTACACAAATATATTATGTAGGTGATACGAAGTTCACCGGGTCATCTAGTTTGTTAATAAAAATAAACTAGTGTTTTTTTGTTTTATTAGTGAATAATTTATCATTGGTTATGGTAGTTTAGATGTAATGTCTTAAGCATTTTCTTGTATCTAATCATTAGTTAAAGAAAATAAAATTAATATTTTGTTAGATGATTCCAGGAAATTTGTTAATATTGTAACCCTTCCACTTTACTATTGTTGTCGTTTAGTAGCTTTACTATTGTTTATTTAACAAGAGATGTGAGGTAATTACGTTGGGCCGTCGTTGAAGATGCAAAAAAATACGATTTAATTTCTTACAAACTAATTTATTAATTAAAAGTTACAATTAAACTACATGCTAAAGGGTTGACTCCCCGTCAATGTTAGAGCGAAAGAGTGCTTGAAGCCGGGCTACGGTATCTAATATATCTTTTAGTTTCGCAATCATCAATGACGCGACGCAGGTGCTACCGAGTTCCACTCAGTGCAGGTGTTGTTGTCATCCATGGGAAGTGACGAATTCTTGGTAGGTGGCGAGGTGTTGTAATACGTCATCCAACCGCGCGGTGGGTCCTTACTTAACATCTCCCTCCGCAAGATCAGCATCTATTTGTAGACTTTTGTCGAAAATAGTGCGGATAGAGACAAGGGATCTCCGGAGCTGCTATCCATGGCTTCTTGACCATTTTGCGTTTCGTTGTCATTAATCTTCAGCTCATTCCTTTGTAACTTGCGGCGTCGCATGAATACTGCTAGGATAATTAGTACTGATGCACCGAGTATCACGTAGACAGGTATGGTAGTATGATAGATAGTGTTCACGTTCGTTGATTCCAAAGGCATTGATTCTTGTACTGTTATCCTGGAGTTAGTCGAGTGTAGATGACTCAGGTCAATGGTATTCAGTTTCAAAATTTTCTTTGCAGGTACTTTGTATGAGTTCTTGCTAACTGCGATATTTAAATATATGTCCTTTAACTTGATCGTGATAGTTGTGCGTAGAAAATGATGGGGCGTGTAGGGCGAATCCTTTGGAATGATGGCCAAATAACTTCCTTGCAACATTTCATATTGGTCTTGAGAACAGGTTAAGTGAACTTTTGTTGGGCTGGGAACGCTCAGCACGTAGTGGCGGTCGTCCAATTGTTCCATAGCTTCAGAAGACAGGATTGCTGAAGTGAAGCGGCAGGACTCGTGCATGTTTTGTTGTAGTATCAGCTGATGGATGCAATTTGATTGTTCTCCAAAGTGGTGGCTTAAGTTGTCCTCGCAAAAGTGATCGTGGTAGTACTTCGGACATTCTGTCTCTATGTACAATAGACCTTTCTCGTGGATTGCTACAAATGGATAGGCAGGTATCAGGAGTTTACTATCATGATTTGGAGCTAAGGATAACTTGTATAGGATGTAGTTAGTGGGAAAGACAATTGGAAATTGAACTACCAAGATTATATATCCTAGTTTTATTATATCGAAATATTCTCTGAAGCTAACGTTTAAAATGACATCCTTATTATATAAAATGCTTAATCTGCCTAACATATCTTTAAAAGTAGCTGGGCTAAATGAAAATGTCATGTCAGATTCGTGTTAAACATCACTCTGTAAAATAGAGTTGATAGTTTCTTCTAACTGTTTTTTGATTCGCAACGATATCACTCATGACGTTTGAATTATCCGAAACCCACTGCTTGCTTAAGCTGATTTGGTTATTTATTGGCTAGATTGTTCTAATTTCGTTTCAGAACTGCAATGGCATTATCATATTTAAGTGTATCTGTATAGTCTAAATTCCCGGATATGCTTTTTATCACAGATCCAAGACCGTCTATAAGACCTCTTTTTACGCGCCTTGATTCAAAAGTAGCTAATTGATCTGAAATTCTTCTTAATTTAATTTCTAAGTATTTAATGTGAGGGGCGTATAATGATGACGTTTTATTATTTAACTGCGGTATGAGATCGAGCAACTGTTCTTTAACATAATTCACTTAAGTACGAGCATCATCTAAGTTTATAGTTCGGACGAATGAGTGGTAGTGTGAGATAACTCTAGTGGGTCCTAAGTTGAAGGGAAGGATACCAGGTCCATCTTGTAGACTTTCAAATGTTATCTTGTCCGCTTGGGCCAGAACGAGCACTTTTAGGTACCTGTTTTAGACGAGACTTGGGTACAAGTCCGTGTTTTCCTTAGTATAAATGTGAATTGGTAGATCTTGTAAAACTCTAACGTGCAGCAATCTTTTGCCTATGAGCCAAAGGGTTTGATATAAAGATTTGTTGTTCGGGTGTATAAGTCTGCTCGGGTTCGCGATCTTTATTAATGTTCTCGGTTATCATTGTGCGATTATGGAGTGAACTTACATTAATTAATTCGTAGACCATCGACATGCACTTACGATATTCCTGCATATATCCTTATAGCAAATGCTCAGTTATGTTTATGTCTAAGGGATATCTAGGATCTAGATGGCCAGTTATCATGTAGATCGGTCGACATTTAGTAAAGCTATGTATCGAACTATTGTAGGTTAATATGGCGTACGTCATAAGATTAGAAACTGATTCTTTTCGATGTTCGAGTTTTAAAATACGTAAATGCTCCAACAGAGTAGAATGTAGACGTTCTACCATTCCATTTCCCTGTGTATTGGGGCATGTTCTGTGATAATTTTAAAATGATAATTTTATGCAATCTAGTGAAGTCTAGGAAAAGCTGGTTTGTAAGTTCTGGGCCTTTATCGGTGACGTATCTGAGAGCCATACCGTGATGCGATGAGAACTTTAATAAAGCCTAAACTACACTAACGGCTGGAGCATTTCTCAGTGGATACGCTTGAGCGTACTTTGAGAAAGCATCGATTATGGTTAGGTACTTTTGAGTCTCTACATTAAATAAATCTAAGTGCACGACTTCAAAAGGCTTCGTTGAAGGTGGTACAATTTGAAGTCTTGGTCTAACTGGATTACGGTCGTATCTAGCCTGTCCGCATATACAGCATTCATTGATGTATTTTGTGACATAATCTTTCATTTTCGGCCAATAATACCTATGTGAAAGAGTGAGATAACATTCATTAATGCCTCTATGGTTGGCCTTGCCCTCGTGGTAATTTTCAATGATTGCTCTAAATAATCTTTGACGTTCTCAATTTCATTTTTAACTAAGATTAACTTCATTGCCGAATTTTTGAAGGTCCTTTGAATAACTGGTATTATAGAGTACATTTAAACTAAGCGTAGGGACACACATGTAAAGTAGTTAAGTATAAGGAGTCGCGAATAAACCATGCTACTCAATACTCGTGTATGATTGCCCAATCCTCATATTAGGTATATATATATAGGTTAATAGAACCCAACCTATTATTAACTAAACTTAGGATTGATTAAAATTCCTGTCTTTACTTATAATGTGTCCAAGATAAGCTGTCTCTAATATCAAAGAAATCTGATTTATCCATCTGAATTTTAAAATTAGACTCGCGTAGTTTTTCGAACACTTTTTGGAGGTTAACTATGTGCTCCTGAAGGGATGTCCTGAACACTATATATGTCATCTAAATAGACTAGGAATAGTGGCAGTTACCTATGTATGGGAACTCCATGCGGAATTTGAAGACCTAATTATACCTTGTTCTAACATTTTACCAATCTGTTCCTGAACCTCTTTTCTATGAATATATGGATATCTGTAACTTTTGGTGTAAACTGGAATTTCGTCAGTGGTTTTGATTGAATGCTTAATTTTATTTGTGAAAGTTAGGGGTTCACCGTCTAAGTAAAATACGTCCGCGTACTGCGCGCAAAGCAATTCTGAATTAGTACGTTCTTTCTTAAGGTGGTTTGTTCGAAGGCGTGAGAGTACGTTAAAGAAGTACTTTAACGCGTTGAGGCTGTTGTTTGTGAGGTACGGTCTCGAAGTTATACATCTCGGCGGAAATCGGTCTGTCCATCGAGAATATGATGTCACTTCGGTTAGGGTTGGTGATCTGAAATATGCCTCTCCTATTTGATATGCTCGTTAAATACTCTTCTATCGTACAGTTAGAAAAGTTTTGTCTCGGTGTGAACGATTCTCTATCATGAGTGTTAATTAGAATTCTAACCAGTTTCTATGAATTTGCCGGTATAATGTCCTCATATAAGTTCGCGTTATGTGAATCATACAATTGGATCGGATTCGATGCGGTTTTAGTTCTGAGAATCTTATTTTTATAATCAATTACTGCTTCTCATTTATCTAACAAGTCCGTTCCTATCGGAAATCCTATATATAGTATCCTATCTTATCAGATCATCGAGCTAATTATGAAATTTGTAGATGAAAAATGTCGTACCGTTATTATCGCTGAATTTGTTAAAACTAGGCAACGTAATCGAATAGTTACATCTAGTTTTAGCATGCACATACTTCAAACGGGTCATAATTTAGTGGAAAACTGCTAAAGTACTTTTCAACTACAACAGGGCTTAAAAATGACTGATTTGCATCTGTGTCTATTAAAAACTTTAACGGCGGTGATGAAATTTGAATAAAAGAAAGTTGGCGTTGCGATTGCAAATTAATTTCTATTTTAAGGTGTCGGATTTCTGATCCCGTTGAAAATCCTGTTCCTTGCTTGTCACATCTTCATTTTTAGCAGAAGGCTGTTCTGAAGGATATTCCTGAAGGGAGTATTCGACTGGCTAAAATTTTGCGTACTCATAATAATCATCGAAGTGTTGTTCGCAATTATATTCAGCATAATACTGTCGTCGTAATTAGAATTAGTGCAATCATTAAAGTTCATTCAAGTTCAAGTTTCGTATTACATTGCTAGGAGTAAGCACCTGTGATATAGGCGACAAAGGTCGCGTGACGTAGTTGCTTACGCCACTCACTGGATGCGCATGATTCACCTGTTGAGAACGCGGCGCGGCGATATTGAAAATCTATTTTGCTGAGGATTATAATTTGTTGGCACTGCCCTGAATATTTGCGTGCGTGTAGGACCTAATTGACGAGGCTGGTAAAGGATCTGCCTAAATTGTGGTGCGGGTGATGTGAATTGGGGCGAGAAGGGCTTGGCATGCCAAAGTTAAAAGGCCTAGGCGCGGGTAACAAAAATGCCTGCATCGAATAATGTTCGCGTTCGCTCGGTCCTTTATAAGCGTTAATAAAATTATTAGGCGTTGGCACTTTCTTATCAGGCAACCGATTGTTCCTACTTTGCAAATACATCGCGTTTGTCTCTTGGTGAATAAATTCTAACGCCTATTCGATGGTTTCGGAGCGCATGCACCGAACACGAAAGCCTAAAGGATCGTTTAATCCTCACACATATGCCTGTAGCGTTAATTTTCGGTATAAGTCGCTTTTAGCGGCGACAGTAGTCTGAACTGAGTCATGATGGTACTAAATAAATTTTGAAACTTTTCGTAAAAATCCTGAGCAGAGCTAAACCTGAGTTAAAAGAGCCAAATCGTTGTAAAGAGCGGTCTTATCTCTCTGATCTGCGAGATTATTAACTAAAGCGTTACGAATGCCATTCCAGTCACTAGGGATACCATTAGAATATTAAGCGAGCAGCAGAGCCTACTACTTTATTGAGTATACCGTTAATTAAGGCGCACCTGGCTAGCTCATTACTTCCTTGTCCACAAAATTGTCATACAAACTGCTATGTGATTAGGTTTTTTTTAAAAAACGTGTTAGTACGTCCGGATTTCCAATAAACTGCGGCACTAACCTAAGTAATTTATATAATATATAGATATATATTATATTTAGATATTTTATTATAATATCTAACTCAGCCATATCGGTTTCTTCCTCTATGACACTATAACTTAACACTTTAACTTATAAGGTATCTTATAAGTTAAACTATAATATCTTAAACTATCACTAAGTTTCTGTCTACTTATTGTAACTAACCTAGGGGTCCAAAGTTTTTTCATATTAGTTGAAAATCTTGGTAATTTTATAACCACTAAGTTTCTTAAACTATCTACTATTTGTAGCTAACCTAGGGGTCCAAAGTTTTTTCATATTAGTTGAAAATCTTGGTAATTTTATAACCACTAAGTTTCTTAAACTATCTACTATTTGTAGCTAACCTAGGGGTCCAAAGTTTTTTCATATTAGTTGAAAATCTTGGTAATTCTATAACCACTAAGGTTTCTTAAACTATCTACTATGTGTAGCTAACCTAGGGGTCCAAAGATTTTCATATTAGTTGAAAATCTTGGTAATTCATATTAGTTGAATTGGGAAAACTTACGGCTAGGAATGAGCAACCACTAAGGATCTAGTGTACTCACATTAAATCGCCTTTTTTGCGTTATCAAGGTTTGGATACTTCTCGGGCGGCTCCACACGTAGATTCGGATGCTTCTTGACGCGGCGTAAAAACCACACGACCGGCGACGTTGAAGACGAAAAACGGAAATCTTCTTATAACGCGTAACCGATCGCGAGCATCCTACCGACTGCGCCAATTACGTTGGGCCGTCGTTGAAGATGCAAAAAAATACGATTTAATTTCTTACAAACTAATTTATTAATTAAAAGTTACAATTAAACTACATGCTAAAGGGTTGACTCCCCGTCAATGTTAGAGCGAAAGAGTGCTTGAAGCCGGGCTACGGTATCTAATATATCTTTTAGTTTCGCAATCATCAATGACGCGACGCAGGTGCTACCGAGTTCCACTCAGTGCAGGTGTTGTTGTCATCCATGGGAAGTGACGAATTCTTGGTAGGTGGCGAGGTGTTGTAATACGTCATCCAACCGCGCGGTGGGTCCTTACTTAACAAGGTTGTTAATGTTTATCAAATTATGTTATAGATAATATTATTCTGTGGTAGGTCTTAAAAATATAATTTTATGTTTTATATTATATTTTAATAAACTTAAATAAATAATTTTAATTAAATAGTCTGACTTTTATCCTCTTTCCTTTTTAGTTCATCCCTCATCTCTTATTCTCTCTCATCCAGTTTATTATTATAGTTTATTATTACATAGTTTATCTCTTTTATTATTATCAATTATAAGTATCATTATTGTTTTAACCAATAAGTTACATTCGGCAAAATCTATTGACGAAGAATATAAATGAAGTTAAAATAAATAAGTTAGAAGCGATTTACATGTGTTGAAAGGGGTAGCTGTCAAATGACGGTAAAATGCATGAAATGTCGTGTTACGTCATAAAATAAGTTACGCCATTACAGTGCCCGCGCACGAGGGAGATAGTAAGAATTCCCCACTACGCGCCTACCTTTGCTTTTTAAAATAAAAACCGCGGTCTCACTTTTTATCCAACTTTAATACTATTTTCGCAAAATAAAAGTAATATATAAAATTAAACATATTATTAACATACCCTATTACAACGACCAGGCAAATCATACACCACCAACGAACTATTAGTGCGTCACCTATAATCTAACAGCCTGGTGCGAAGTTCGCGTTCCGGCCAACGCACAGTCCGTGATGAGTGGTAGAGCCACGCTGTAGACAGTTTTGTCTAAAGCATGAGTGGGCTGGCTCGACCGGGTCGTTACCAATGTCTCACAGAAAACCGACCTAAAGTAGCGGCTTGCTGCTGCGTTTCGTACGGTGAGTGAGATATCCGGAAGCCCAAATCCCCTCCCCTTCCCAATCCCTAATTATCCCTTTCCTTTAAGGTCCGTAACGCGCCCATGATTCTTCTGCTGGTGAGCGTACATGGGCGGTGGAGATCACTTACAATCAAGCGACCCATTTGCTCGTATGCCGTCCTATGCTATAAAAAAAACCTGAACCCCTATACTATAGATCCGCAAAGAAGCAACGAAATTCGGAACCTATATAGAGTAAAGTAAGAAAAGATTAGCCATGCCAATAATAATATTTTTTAAAGAACGTTAAGAATCTTTAATTATCTCTTCCTATTATGGTCGGCAACACGCCCATGATTCTTCCCTTTTTCGTTTCATCAAGTTTTCAAATCACAACGATTCTAAAAAAGTTTCACTTCAAAAATATCTATTAAATTTTCTACGGTGCATTAAGAGTGTCAGGCGCAACAACCATTTTGTGAACTGTTTTGGATGGCATTGTTGAAAAGTGAAGATGGAAGAATCATATAAATTCATTTAATTTAAGTGAGAAAGATATTTTCAAAGTATTATTTCCCCGTTATTCAAAATCGTATTAAAATCTCTAGAAGTTTGACAAACTCGCAAAGTTGCCGATCCAATATTAAAATCGACGTCTGAAAACGATTTGAATGCCTGCCAACTTCTTTGGAGCAATTACACTTTAAAAACAATTTCAATATAGTATACAATTATGTTAAAAGTTTAAACTTAAAATTCATTTAGCGCTCTAGCTAAACATTTGAATTAATGTTTCAGTTTCAATTTCACACTGTTTTAAAAGTTATTTTGTTTTGTTCCTTACTTATACGTAAAGTGCATCATTTTTTAATCAACCGAAACAGATTAAATTTCGTTCTACTTTATTCCTTTGTCATATCGTGAAGGTTATTTTTAACCGACGAAAAAAAACGGCGAAGGTTCTTAATTATAAGTAATTAAATCTGCCAAATGTGGACTTATTTCGATGTTCCTTTTTAGAACAAATATAGGTCAAAGTTGGTCCCATTTTAATTTCCACAAGAAATACCACCCCTAAGGGGGTTTAATATTTGAACTTCATCGATTTTAATTATTCTTTTCGATTCTTAAAATACATTTTACTATTTTTTCAACAAATAATCGTGTCACACATTTATTTGATTAATAAAGCCAACTATAGACACTGTCCGAGTCTGAGGTCTGTCTATGAATGGGCCGGCTCGACCCGGTTGTTACCACTATCTAGTAAAAACCAGACATAAAGTAGCGGCTTTCTGTTGCGTTTCGGAAGGTAAGTGAGATATCCGGAGGAGAGAGGAGATGAGGATATCCCCCTCTCCTTCCCAATTCGTTAAATATCCCGTTCCTTTAGAGTCGGTAACGCGTCTATGATTCTTTTGCTATTATGGGCGTTCACGGCCGGTAGAAATTACTTACATGTAATGCCGGAGAATTCTAAATTGGAATACCTATAATAAAACGACTTAAAAACAATAAAAAGTTAACAACAAAATTAAACAAATCTTTTATTCTCCTGGGAACTTTAGATATCGATTTTGAAATTAATAAGCCTTAAAGCCAAGAAAACCTTGTCACCCATTTTTTTGTTTGCAGCATCGAATCTACTTTTGTGATAATGACGTTCTCCATATAGATTTCAAAATGAATTGTCCTTATAACAGAGATAGAAAAAATAAACAAAATGGCGGCTATTTCTTTAGTTCTAACATTAAATCTATCAATTGTGTCTCCGGAAATATGTTAATTCTTTATGTCCTCTAATAATTATTATCTCTAGTTTATTATATCAGTTTATTGCTTCCAGACAATATGGAGTGTTTAATTAAAAATAATATTGATTATTATTAAACATTAGGTCAATACCTAGAAATATTAATAAGGAAAGCTTCATAGCGTTTTTTATGAGAGTGAGGGCAACAGAGCAAGCGCCGCCCATGGACACCATTAAAATCAGAGGAATAGACGATACGTTGCCGGCCTTCGAGGAAAGAGTAGGCTCTTTTCTTGAAGGTTCCTAAGTCGTATCGGTCTGGAAATAACGCAGGTGAAAGCTGATTCCACAATGATGCTGTACCGGTATCAAAACTTCACGTAAATCGCACCGTTGAGGAAGGCCAGCCATCCAAATGGTAGGTATGGAATCCCAACTTGGGACGCTTCGTGCGGTGGTGAAATTCGGCCCCGTAAAATATCCCTGTTCAATAATTTAGACACGTACTAAAATGCTGCTGCTAATGATACTTTATCAGCCAATTTCCTACAGTTGTCCAGTTGATCAAGTAGACCAATAGAATGTCCCAATTTAACAGCAGGAAATTGCCTCGGGTTAAAATAAACTACCACAAGCGGCATATAGTCGCGGGTTATTTATAATATACCACGAGGAAAAAAGGAAGATTATGTAAAATTTTCCTCGACTTCCACAACAGGATGGACAAAAGGGATATCTAAGTACCTAGTATTGATTATTAATAATAATTTAATTACTAGTTGCTGATAATCATTATAAATACGATATGCGTCCTACTGCTGGACTCGGGCCTCCTTTACCAATGAAAGAGGTTACGCTTTAGTTCACCACGCTGACCTAGTACGGTTTGGTAGACTTCATATACCCACGAATCTTGTTGAAGAACTTCTCAGGTATATAAACTTCCTCACGAAGATTCCTTCACTATTAAAGCAGACAATCATTAATAATGATTGATTACACGTGTAACTTAGAATAGCCAAAAGTAGATGGATGCTCTTAGAGTTTTTTTTTATGCATAGGCCGGCTAACGAGCAAGTGGGTCACCTGATGGTAGGTGATCTCCACCGCCCATGTACGCCTACCACCAGAAGAATCATGGGCGCGTTGCCGACCTTAAAGGAAAGGGATAATTAGGGATTGGGAAGGGTACGGGATTTGGCTTCCGGATATCTCACTCACCGTACGAAACGCAGCAGCAAGCCGCTACTTTATGTCGGTTTTCTGTGAGACAGTGGTAACGACCCGGTCGAGCCAGCCCATTCATGCTGTAGACAAAACTGTCTACAGCATGGCTCTACCACTCAAACAGAGTTGGTTACAAACCTTCGTCTCGGAACTCCGAATCACTGCCCGCTGAGCTATGGGTAATGATATAGTTTTGCTGGTCGCTGATATATTCTGAATTATTCTGTACTCTTTGATAGCCTCGGTGGTCATACAGCCAACTGTGAAACGAGAGGCCACGGGTTCGATTCCTGCGCCAAGACGAATGTTTGTGTCATCTACATAAGTTTGTTTCAGGTCTGATGGTGTTGCTGCACCGTAAGATATTCGTAGTTCCCGATACCCAAGATACAATTTAACCCAGTGTGGTATCAGGACTATGTGTGACTGTTCTGTGTCTATTATCATTATCTAAATTTCTATGTATCTGCATGCATATTAAATGCGCCAAATGATGAAACATTGTTACAGATGAAATCCGGTTAGCCATACCTATTTGCAGTTGCTAGACGTTAGAGAATACCATAAAAAAATCTGTCAAGAACGAATGGGCCTCGCACCCTATGTGTTCCGTATGATAATCGTGTTTAAAGAAAGTTTGTACATCGTTTGGGTGCGGGGTCGGAATTGTGTTTAGTTTATTCTTCTCCGTTTTTTTAACGCAATTTTATTTCTATGGGTAAACTAGCGTTCACTTAGACTTTTGTCCCATAGTCTATATCCTAATCCAGGCTGTGCTCCTTGTATGCCAAACTTCATGCAAATATGTAACTATTAAACACCTGAATATATTTTCTTTAAAAACAGATAAGAAATATTTTGATCAAATTAACTTTCGAGCAAAAACAAGCGCATTCAAATCGGTCTATGCGTTTAGACGCGAAAGTACTACAAACACACACACACACGAGTTTATTACTTTTTTCTTCCTTCTTAAAGCAACAGATCCACTTTTATGTACAGAGGTAGTGAGTCAGAGAGCGACATGGGTAACTTTTTCCCCATAGAGGGTTCGATTCTTGCGCTGATGCATATATTTTTTATAAGAAATATTCTGATTGATTCATAAATTCCACAATACTTCACAGGTCTATTATTTAAACTTTCACAACGTATTTCGTTTATATTGTGCCCATGACCGAAGGAGATCACGTCTCGCCATTGACACAAAAGTGAATGACCTCATACATAACACAAGTATAACTCATAGACCACAGAACCCAATATTTCGGCTATCCAGAAAAATTTCAAGACAGTTGATCAAGTAGACCAATAGAATGTCCCAATTTAACAGCAGGAAATTGCCTCGGGTTAAAATAAACTACCACAAGCGGCATATAGTCGCGGATTATTTATAATATACCACGAGGAAAAAAGGAAGATTATGTAAAATTTTCCTCGACTTCCACAACAGGATGGACAAAGGGATATCTAAGTACCTAGTATTGATTCTTAATAATAATTACTAGTTGCTGATAATCATTATAACTGATTCGCTGGTCCGGGTTCCCTGGGCCAGCTGATCCACTTGATTACTATCAAGCTAATTTTCCGTGAGTAACTTCGTTTCGATGAGACGCCCAACAATTCCCTATGGGTCGTTTCATTAACGGACAATCTCTCGGAGCAGCAGCCGTCTGCAACGTCTTTAATTCTCTGGCCTTCCAAGAAACTAGCAACCCACTTCTAGAGTCTCTCAGCGGTTTCGTAGAAAGGTTTCTCAGCGGTTTTTTTTTATCCTGGTTCGGCAAAGTGACTATGCTATACCTGATGGTAAGTGTAGCGCAATCCAAGAATAGTGTCGACCAACGATAAACAATGTGTCCATCGTAGGTCGGCAAGATCATGCCGGACTGCCAAAGAGCCAAGTGGGAGGGGAAGGAAAAGGGATGTGAAAAGGGTTAGGATCAGGGGACAAGCCCACTGGGGAGAACCGGATATACACTGGCTGACCCTGGAACGCGACCCACACAAGGTGGGCCACTATGGCAGGTTTCAGCACCAGTGTACGGTGGTCGCTATCCGGTTTGAAACAAGTATCCTCCCACCAGCAAAAGGTAGCTTCGACTGGGCTATATGCCATACCCGATCGATTGACTTAGCGATGTAGAGGCCGACAGCCATAACCTCACCCTTATTCTCTTAATACATCTCTCTCCCTTATAATACAACTCTTAATTTTATTTTGTGATCTCTGCAATGTATTTAATTTAATGCAGCTGCAGATCTCCAGATTTCAAGTTGTTATTCGAGCTACGTCTTTCCTAATTAATTATTATTTATCACTGGTCGAACTTGTTTTCGTATGTAGTGTTATTATTCAAGGTTCTCCTAATAGTGTTATTAATAATATGTTTTATGTGTGGTTTCTGCGTTAGCTTGTCTTCTACGTTAGCTGCTTGTGTTATAAATATATTTTGGTTTATGATACCTTCATCATTTTGTTATTACTTTTTTAAACTGTTCGAACTCTGGTATTGGTTTATTATTAGCACATAAAATCATATACTATGTTTTACATGTGTTTATGTCAAATATGTTCAGGTCTTTTGTGCGTACATTAAGAAACATCTCACGGAGAACTTGAGTATTGGTCAATCTTCATGACGTCATATATTTTGTAAATAAGATTTTAATATAATTACAGCTGTGTCATTGGTGAATATGTCATTTAGTTTTAAAAGTAACTGGTGACTTACAGTATGGAATAACTACTTTTTTAGACCGATAAATATACCTAATGCCATTTTCTTTAAATTATTTAGAAGAATCTACTAGATTATGGACTTTAGCACCCTTTAGTAAGTCCAGAAATACACCAGTTTACCAAAATCGCCAAAAACAGCGCAATAACGAAGATTATACAGATATGCAAATCGATCATTTGGGACGAATGCCCAATATCTAAAGAAGTCATTGAAGGTGCTGGAATTAACGATGAAAGATCTTTGTGATAATCAAAACTTTTTTGACAGCCTCCGTGGTGCAGTTCCTCCCCGGTTCAATCTACGCACCGAGACAAATGTTTGTGTGATCCACAAATATTTGTTTCGGTGTCTGAGTGTTGTGAAACCGAAGGAACTTCGAGTTCCTCATACCCACGCCACAAGACCCGTCCTCTTACTGTGGAGTCAGGACTATGTGACTGTTAGGTGTATTTATTATAAAACAAAAAATATATCTGCTATCGAATAAATAATACACATGATAATACGATAGTACCGACTTCTATTTTTAGCTTTTTACTTTTCAGTTTTGTAACAGTGAAAGTTATGATTAAAGAACGTGGGTTTTAGCACGACGGAGCCACGTCACACACTTCCAATACGTCTCTACTTTGGGTTCCTACAAAAAAAGACCCACTTGATAATTGGTAGATATGAAATCAATCGGCCGCCACGTAGTACTATATATAATATTTACTAGTTGTCATAGTTTATTTTCATAGCATAGTAACATAACAAGTATATTTCTATAATTTTTAACAAATTGCAGTTAAGTTGTAATTTATTTTTTTTTTCTTTGTTTTCCACATAGTTTTTAATTAAGGTGAATGTTGTGTACACGTTAATTGTCATATTATGTATCAGAAATGTATTTATTACTATGATATAGAATAAAGAAAGTGATAATATACAGGGTGTCCAGTAATTAATGGATAACCTTGAAATGTCTTATAGCAGAACGAATGGCCGTTCAGAGAAAAATACGAAAAAAAATATAACATAAGTAGTACCTGAGGTACGTATTTTTTTTAAAAAGTCGTAATTTTTTTGGTTTATTTTACTTTCTTGGACACTACGACCAGAAATGAAGGAAATCCTTCGGCTTTTTGTTGTTTCATTATTATACACTAACTATACTAATAGATAGATAGTCAATAGTATGACAAGCTATTGCACTTTAAAAAAAAAATAAACATTCAAAACCATTTCTTTAGAAAAATTTGCAAAATTTTATTTTTAAACAAAGTTTAAACATCTTGGGTATAAAAAAAATGTATGAATACATGAGTGACCAAATTTTTTTAAATAATGTCGGTTTTAAGTAGATTTTATAATGGTATAATTCATTATTGTATCTACTGTAAATAGCGATTTATTGCTATTAATATAAGAAAGGAGCTAATTTGACCAAATAACAAAAACAATATAATATGAGATACTTTTTAAAATAAAATTGTACTTGTCTAATGAGGTTTATTAAAACTAAGATTTGATGTTGATAAAAGATAAAAATGGCTTATTTAAACAAATTGAAACCAAATTATCAGAAATAAATTAACTTAAATTTAATACTCATAATGTTTAAAATGGTTACTTCATAAGCGTAAAATGTGTCATATGATCTCCATATCTGCTTCCTGCGCGCACGCCATTCCCCCCGGTTTTTGTGTTATGTTAGACAAGTAGGGTCTGAGTTGGCTATGTGCGAGTGAAAGGAACTTAAAGTAAAAAAACCAACCCTGTCCATCCAACCCAATGGACAACCCAATGGTCAAATAATTGGCCCATTTTAATTACCGGGACTCTAACTGGGCAAAGTTATTTGGAATTTCTTCAAAATGATCTGCCGACTTTATTAGAGAAGGAGTATCCGAGGAGCTGAGGGAATCGCATTGGTTGCAAAATGACGGCTGCCCTGCGCATTATGCTGTGTCTGTTCGGGAATATTTAAATACAGGGTTGGATTTTTTTACTTTAAGGGGTTAGGTGGGTTTCACAGGCTCAAAACAGGTACATTTTTACGATTTTTTTTTAAATTAACCAACAAAATATTTCATTCCATCAGTTTACCATATAAAAGATATATATTTCATAAGTAGTATGTGAAATTTTCATCGAAAAATATTGAAAATTAAAGCGTGGGCACGTCGTCTCCTGTGACCCCTCAAAAAAAAGGTCTCTCGGCGTAGTCAGGATAACTCATGACAGATTCATCTGAAATGCAAAAACTAAAAATTTTCTGTTAGTAGATGCTTAAAGCTCGTACTTGAACGAAGGAAAAAAATAAAAAACAAAAATTGAATTTTTGGCGGCGTTGAGAACAAAAACCCTTTTTTTGAGTAAAATTTGCACCCTTCATGGCCTTGAAAAATCACTTAAAATAGAAAAAGAAAAAAATCATTCGTTCAAGCACGAGATAATGTAATTTTGAAGAAGTGTGCAAAATTTGAAGGAGATCGGTTCATAAGTTTTCGAGAAATCGTGACTACCGATTTCAAAAATGTAGTTTCTGAAAAACGCGTTTTACTGGAAACTACCTCCTCGATCTCCTTCAAATTTTGCACACTTATTCAAAATAACATTATCTCGTGCTTGAACGAAGGATTTTTTCTTTTTCTATTTTAAGTGATTTTTCAAGGCCATGAAGGGTGCAAATTTTACTCAAAAAAAGGTTTTTTGTTCTCAACGCCGCCAAAAATGCAGTTTTTGTTTTTTATTTTTTTCCTTCGTTCAAGTACGAGCTTTAAGCATCTACTAACAGATTTTTTTTAGTTTTTGCATTTCAGATGAATCTGTCATGAGTTATCCTGACTACGCCGAGAGACCTTTTTTTTGAGGGGTCACAGGAAACGACGTGTCCACGCTTTAATTTTCAATATTTTTCGATGAAAATTTCACAAACTACTTATGAAATATATATCTTTTATATGGTAAACTGATGGAACGAAATATTTTGTTCGTTGGTGTAAAAAAAAATCGTAAAAATGTACCTGTTTTGCGCCTGTGAAACCCACCTAACCCCTTAAGTTCCTTTCACTCGCACATAGCCAACTCAGACCCTTCTTGTCTAACATAACACAAAAAACGGGGGGAATGGCGTGCGCGCAGGAAGCACATATGACACATTTTACGCTTATGAAATAACCATTTTAAACATTATGAGTATTAAATTTAAGTTAATTTATTTCTGATAATTTGGTTTCAATTTGTTTAAATAAGCCATTTTTATCTTTTATCAACATCAAATCTTAGTTTTAATAAACCTCATTAGACAAGTACAATTTTATTTTAAAAAGTATCTCATATTATATTGTTTTTGTTATTTGTTCAAATTAGCTCCTTTCTTACATTAATAGCAATAAATCGCTATTTACAGTAGATACAATAATGAATTATACCATTATAAAATCTACTTAAAACCGACATTATTTAAAAAAATTTGGTCACTCATGTATTCATACATTTTTTTTATACCCAAGAGGTTTAAACATTGTTTAAAATAAAATTTTGCTAATTTTTCTAAAGAAATGGTTTTGAATGTTTATTTTTTTTTAAAGTGCAATAGCTTGTCATACTATTGACTATCTATCTATTAGTATAGTTAGTGTATAATAATAAAACAACAAAAAACCGATGGATTTCGTTCATTTCTGGTCGTAGTGTCCAAGAAATTAAAATAAACCAAAAAAAATACGACTTTTAAAAAAAAAATACGTACCTCAGGTACTACTTACGATATTTTTTTTTTCGTATTTTTCTCTGAACGGCCATTCGTTCTGCTATAAGACATTTCAAGGTTATCCATTAATTACTGGACACCCTGTATATGACGTACTTATTACGAATTTAAATTCTTTTAAAGGTTTTACTTATAGATAAATCGTAAAAAGTACGTCAGATACTAACTACTAATTTAAACTCTTTTAAATGTTTTCCTTATAGCTAAATCATAAAAAGTGCATCAGGTTGCAAAAAAACATACCGGTTTATCCTGAAATTTGTCTTAAAAACTATGGACAGGGAGCCCTCGGGTAGCTGATCCACTTGACTACTATCAAGCTCATTTTCCGTGAGTAGCTTCGTTTCGATGAGACGACCAACTATTCCCTATGCGAAAATTCTCTATTGTGTAGCTAACAGAGGTAGCAAGGATAGAATATTTCGATTTGATGATACTCAAAAAAATATTATTTTATTTGTAGGACAATATGACTTTTAAATTATATAAATATTAACTAAGTAAAAACAAAAAAATCAGCTGGTTAGTAATCATACCTATTGGAAGGAGGGGCTTCCAATAGGTATCGATAACGAGGTCATAAGAATTATTACTAACCAGCTGATTTTTTTATATTTACTTAGTTAATATTTATATAATTTAACTGTCATATTGTCCTACAAATAAAATAATAATTTTTTGAGTATCATCAAATCGGAATATTCTATCCTTGCTACCTCTATTAGCTACCACAATAGAGAATTTTCGCATAGGGAATAGTTGGTCGTCTCATCGAAACGAAGCTACTCACGGAAAATGAGCTTGATAGTAGTCAAGTGGATCAGCTACCCGAGGGCTCCCTGTCTACTAGGCATGTTATGCACGATTATTCTGTAGGATTTCTTTTAAAAAAATTGATTCTTATTTTTTATATCGCTACATAAAAAATATGACTGCCTCGGTCGGTATCACAGACACACAGAGGGCTCAAACTTATAACACCTGTCTTTTTTTGCGAGCCTAGTTTCCAGATCACACACCTCTGATTCTCCCGAGCTATTTATGTGTGTATTCATTGTCAATTAACGCTTATTAACTTAACTGTGAAAAACGTTGTAAGGAATCCTGTGTATCCTATGAGTCACCTGATGGTAAGTGACCTCCACCGCCTATGTACGCCAATAATACCAGAAGAATCATGGGCGCGTTGCCGACCTTAAAGGAAAGGGTTAATTAAGGGATCGGAAAAGGGAGGGGGACTTTAGCCTCTGGATATCTCACCGACAGCTGCAAGCTGCTACTTTACGATTTTCGAGCTGGCCTATCCATACTGTAGACAAAACAACAGTGTGTTAGCACTGTTGTGTTTCGGTCTGAAGAATAATAGAGCCAAATAAATAAAATAAAATAAATTACGAGCTTTAACACTATACTTCTAGATATCGAGCGCATTTCAGTGTCATGCGGTTCTTTGTAATACAAAATTGTTTGGTGATGTTTCTGTTTATGAGCAGACAAGATGCTTACAGTTAATTGAGCTAATAATTATGTTCGAAATAATGTGTCTAACGACAATTTCCATTACTTCTATTTCACTGCACAACGCCTTTATATCTTCATTGCGCCTGTCACACCTAGCCAATTGTACTTAATACTGATTATATAGCAGATATCCCACTTTTTTATGGATCATAGTTAAAACAGATAACTTAAAAAATGAAAGGAACTTTTAATTACGAGGATTGACCCGCTGAGCTTAATTTGTAGTTTTGGCTTAATGATATATAATAATTAATCTACATCATTTATTAATAACTGCAGTATATAAATAAGCTAAACCTACAAAACATCGATGCCAAGATAATACCAATATTCTTGTAAAGACGCGTTATAGTTAACCTAGATATGAGAAAGTTACACGGTATATTTTTTTTTGCTGTCGCCACACATAATGGTGTTCGTGTGCCTAATACGGGATTGTACCATAAACACGGTACACAGCGCAACAGAATCACGCAAAAAGCACACGCGGAAGACCCAGGACTGACATAATGTGATGTAATTTGCAACCGCAGTTAACTATTACTCCGAGCGCTGTGTTATTATGATTAAACTTTGTGTAGGACGTTACCCCACGCGGTTAAATAATATAAAAATATGGGAAATAGAAAGTATGATACGTAATAGCATATATATATGGACATATATTTAATAACCCGGCTTTCGACGACATCAGGAGGTGTATGTGGCAGTCGATAATTTAGAAAGTGATTCGCTGACTATAGCTACGATATGGGTACCTATTAAATTGTAAAAAAATCTAGAAAGCTAATTTATTTAGCAGTCAGGTTAAAATGGCAATGTGAGTTTAGCAATTGCATAAAAGTTTGTGTAATCGATTAACAAACGAAAGTAAAATTCACAAACTCACATACATCTATACTATGTGGCGAGTAGGTTACCACAATAAACGATACCACATACACTACATGCCATTCTTTAGCTATACACAAAAATATATGAAATACCTACGATATTTAAATCAATGGTTTTTTTTCTGATTTAATATTTGAGAACATCATGTAAATGCGTAAGTATATACCACCTGAGAAATATTGCCAGATCAATGACCCACGAGCGGCGAGCGGCGAAAAATCTTTTAAACGTTGCCACTCTGAACCACAAATATTATGGAAAAAAATCCTTTATTCACATAAAACTTTAGCTCACGCCTTTATCCTCAAACGGGTAAGCAGAGGTGCAACTACTGCAACTAATATTGATACACCACAGAAATGTACATAAAAAAAGATAAACAACAACCTTTCAAGTTCCTAAGAGTTGCCTTTTTGGAACGGGATAAGCTTGTCAGAGTAAGGAAGCTATTCTGCAGTGATAATTAAACAAAATAAATACCGAACCTGATTTTTTATCTGACATAATGTGGACGAGAGGACGAGAGGACAATCACGTGTAACGGCATCTGGAACCGGCAGAACTTGCGGTACTGAAGTCAGCAAAATCCACACCTATTTAGAGAGACTTCGCACCAATACCATTTGAATAGGTTCATTGAATAGGGTTGGCATTCACGGAGACCAAATAATTGGCCCCGTTTTTATTGACGGTAACGATAATAATAGTATGAATGTTGTCTAAAATTGGGGTTCTGTCGCGTCGGTCGCCTCACGATGCGTGCATTCTACCGACGCGAAGCGATGCATCGCGACGCGGACATGAAATGAGACAAGGTCCCTATCGCTGCCATGTTGCCGCTTTTACAAGTCAGCGAACTAATATTTAACAGGATGTTTTATTTTGTGGTAATTTTTAGACTATTTATTTTGTTTAAAATATGATTTTTTTATTTATTGTACAAATGTTTATTTAATTCATCGATCAGATTTACATCAACTAGGTTTAACCGCTGTATCATTTAATGTAATAACCAAATCGCCACTCTGTACATTCATATTTATAATAATAAAATAACGGCACGCATTATGAGGAGGTTTCTCACCCTAGGGTCGTTACCGCCGCCGGTTGATTGGGTCCTAGGCCACGATATTGGAGATGATGTCTTTTTTATTTTTTTAAATAATTTGTTTTTTTTTTGTAAATTGAATATTTATAAATGTAAAAACCCCTTTAAATTAAAGAGAATTAATTTTAACAATTTTGTTTTTTTATTTATATAAAATAATTATTTTATACCTATCCCACTGTTGGGCAAGGCCTTAGTCCACCACATCGGTCTAATGCATGTGGGCTGACTTCATACACCTTCGAAAATCTTATTGAGAACTTCTAAGGTATGCAGGCTTTCTCATAAAGTTTCCTTTACCGGTAAAGCAAGCGATAGTTTACAATAATTAAATAGATATCATATTATAAACAGGTATATTTATGATATTATTATGAATAATTATGTTTATAATATTATTATAAATACGATATATAATTATATTTACAATAATAATACACGCGAAGATTAGAAAAGTCAGAGGTAAATGGTCTTGGGTCTGGTTTCGAAGCTACGCGACATTCCGTACCACTCCCCGCTGAGCTATCGCTTTATAGTCTAATATATGTAAACAATAATTCAACTATCTAATTTAATTTAATAGTGGAAAACATTATTTTTAATATTATTAACATCTTTTGAACATTTGTTTGTCTGTTTTATTTTTTGGCTAATGTCGAAGTTTTAGCCTTTCATGACCGATTGGGATTTTTTTTTTCAATTTTAAAGAGGGTCAACTGTAAACTATATGACATGGAATAAAAATAGTGTCATCAATATCGAATCACGTTGTAAAAAATTAAGTGTTAGAAAAAAAATATGCATGTCAAATTGTGAACCTCCTACCTTTTTTAATTGACTAAAAAGGCAACGTTTGTCATTAGTTAATTAATCAATAGCAAGCCTATCTATAGTACATGAATAACAATACGTGTAAATAAGTAGTATTGGCTTGCGCGGCGAGACGACAGTTTGAACAGTTGTTACCCATCACACAACAACACGCGACGTACGTATAAGTATCGAAGAACAGTATACGGTGATGTGTAACTCAAGGGACAAGATAAATGAGCTTACATATTTATTAAACGTGGTGTCGTCGACAGTGAGACCTGTGTTATCGCAACAGCCGAGATGCGACAGGCTCATATGCATCGACGCGACGCTCTCTCATATCGCGCTTCATTTTACAACCTGACATTTACTGCTCAGGTTTTTGGAAACGACACTCGAAAAGTCATGGATTAAACGTATAGTCAGCATCGCGCGCCGGCGACGTTCAGTGCAATGTGTGTAATTTATAAAATAAAGTAAACTTTTACGGACTCTCACTTTCAAATGTAACATGATCGCGAGTACTGAAAATATTTGCAGTGTTAACGACCTGACCAACTCAGATATGCATCTCACCGGCACATCATCAGGAACATGGAGAGAAAAATCGAAGAGCGCGCTCAAGAAGTTAAAAAATTTATTTCGCGAAACCACAGTGGAGCCGTGCCTTTTCATGTATATGATGTGCACGGCGATATCCTCACTCGCAGTTCAGAACATGCACCTAGAGAAGGCATGTAGAGTCAATTTTGACTACGGAGACGAAGTCTGCGATCGTTTACAAAATCGCAACACGACGGGACTCGGGGAAGAGTTGAATGAAATCCAATCATTAGTCGCAACGGTAGTCGCTTGGAAGTTTCCTCTACAGACTGGTATACCAGCTGCTATGGTAATCTTCATCGGAGCTTGGAGCGATAAGTACAAAAAGCGAAAAATTTGCATACTATTCCCTTTCACCGGGGAAATAATTTCGAATATTGGCCTGCTGCTGGCGACGTATTATTTCAAGGAATTGTCTTTAACTTCGACTGCGTTAATCGAGGCGCTGCCAGCCGCATTTACTGGTAGTTACATTGTTATATTTGTTGGAATGTATAGTTTCATGGCTGACAGGACTACGATCGAAAACAGAACGTTTCGGCTGGGGATCGTGTCCATATGTGTTACTTTAGGCACTCCAACTGGTACTGCTCTTAGCGGTATCTTATTACGTTCCCTTGGCTACTACGGTGTCTTCTCATTATTACTACTTTTGTACACATTCTCGTTTATCTATGGAATGTTAAGGCTAGAAGACGTCATACGTACCGAAAGTGCAAGTAATGACCCCGCACAAAATAATTGTATGAGGATATTCAGTGAAGTTCTTCAACTCGTCGGAAAGACTGTGATGGTGGCACTAAGGCCTAGAGCGTTCAATGGGAGAGTGCAAATATTTGCTATACTTTTCGTTTACCTTTTAATGGTGGGACCTCTGTATGGTAAGTGTGAACGAATTACAAATTGAATTTTGTTTTGTTTCTTTTTTGTTTATTTCAGTGCTGTCCTTGAATAGTTATTAAAATATATTACGTACGGCGTCGCGTCGGATAATGTTTTTAGTGCCGTCTACGTAACTAATTGAAAGGGAATCGTAATGCATCGTGACTCAGGTATCATCAAAACACTCAGGGGTAAATTATTATTTGGATGCTTTTGATGTACAAAAAATATTTAACAGTACATAGCCTAGCCTCCGCAAATATTTCCATGTTAAAATATAATTTTAGAAAATCGTGCCAATTAAAATCAGAATATAGGTTATTTAACACGGTAGTTCTATGAACGGAATGGTTTCGATATTGTGTAGGCTCAATACGTATTAAATGTTACACACTCAATTTATTCCGCAACAACCTTTTTAATTATGTTCTAGTAAAAATCGATTTACATATTCTAAAACATTTACTGGTAGATAGCTAATGGTAAATAGGTGCTAAGATTATTACGCAGTCGAGCATTAAGGAGGGTTCTAAATACATTTGTAATTTAATTGCTATTAGTAAGAAAACAAGTTTATTATCAACAAATAAATAATTTCCGAAATACAAATAAAAAAGTTGTTTGTTAGTCAACAAGTACTGCCTACTTGTTTTGCCTTTTTCGAAATATCTACGTAAAATTCTGCGCTCTTTAGAAATCTTTAATTCCGATTTTGCTCACGGAGAGAAACTTAGCAAACAATAATCGTGACTAAATTATTATAGTATAGGTAAACGAGCTAGTGGGCCACTTAATGGCAATTGATCTCTACTGTCCATGAACATTCACAATACCAGACGAGTTACGGATGTGTTACAGACCTTAAGAGACAAATACTCTACGCCCCATTATTTATATTTTACAAGGTGGTAGGTCCCTCGTATGCGAGACGCCGTCTGGGTTGGTACCATAGCTTTGTCTATTTCTGCCGCCAAGCAAAAGTGTGTAAGCACTGTTGTATTTCGGTTTGAAGTACATTGAAGCCAGTGAAATTTTGTCTCGGGGTGACGAGCACAGTTCAGTGCCATGCAGTACTTTATAATTCAAAGTTCGGTGTGGTGTGGCTTCTGTTTATGGGCAGGCGTGGCGCTTACTATCAGGCGAGCGACTTGCTCGTCTTGTCATTCAATTAATTAATAAAATATATATATAATCGAAATGGATGCAGGGGCCTTCTAAATCTCACTCATCATACAAAACTTAATAGCAAGCTGCATCTTCATGTGAGTATTCTGTGATCCACTGTTTTTTGTAATTCTGTGGGCGACTACCTCAGTGGAATCGGCTCATTGTGGATAAGTATTTAAAACCTGGCGCTATTATTAACTTCTCTAAAGAATTTATTTTTTTACATAGCCATAGAAGATGAAAAACGAGAAATTATACTTTCATTTTTCTAAATGCATCAACAACAATTGCATTCACTCAATTACTAAATGACCTTCAAACATGATTCATTGGGCACCCATTTTCCTTAACCGAAATTAATTTCAGTAGTTATAGGAACTCTTAATTTTAAAGTCCCATTTACACGAAGAGAGGATCTCGTACAACATACATAAGCGAGTACATAACAGAAAACCGTCATACGATTATTTTTAAAACTGTATGAATCGACCTCGGAAATAAGGTATTTCTGTTAAAATATTATTGCCTGCCTCTTCGTGTAGTTAGGGCTTTATTCTACCAGGATTCGAAGGCTTAGGTTTAATACCTGAGATTTTATAGTAACCAGTTCACTCAACCAGGCAAGCAGTAAATACCATGTCTGCCTTGACTCAAATAATTTCTTATACAAGTTAATATAAATGTAATTACCGGCTCGCTTTGCAATACCTGCATCGAATCGAACGTGTTGAATACAGCAACGAATTATGGGAATAATAATTTGAAAATACTTATTAATATTCATTAAATTTTTAATCTATTCCGGTGAAAACTTGATAATGAGCACGATATCTCGATTATTATACACCTTAATATTATAATTTATTAGAAAGCCAATAAAAGTTTTACTTATTATACGTGTTTTAATGAACTAGCTTTTGCTCGTGACTCCGCCCGTGTGAATGAATTTTGCGTCATATTTCTAGGAAAAAAGGTAGCCTAGGTCACTCTCCGATTCATTAACTATGTATATACAAAAAATCATGTCAATTCGGCGCTTCATTTTCGCGACAAAGTAGAACAGACCAACACGCACTTTGGTATTTATAAAATAAATGTAAAACGCACGCTCAAATCCATGGATAAAACAATAATTTTAATGAGTATTCGAAAGTAAACAAGTTTAAAAAATTTAAAGGTAATGGCGCCAAGTCTCGTGTTCTTTCTTATTTTTGTAAAGACCTACATCAAATATTAGTAATCAGGAATTTCTCGAGAGAAGAGTTAAATATATCTTTAAATAAGGAAGTACTAACGCATGAAGGCGTTTTATCGTGTTATCACACGTCACACATATACGTATCGCAACAGACCACTAACTAATAAATTGTTTTCTCAATTAAATGTAGGGATATGCAGAGAATAATCGAGAGACTGTGATAACCTCAATGCCAATGACCTTGATGATTTGCGTCCATTCATACTGTCGACAAAACTGTCTACAGCGTGGCTCTACCGTTTAAAACGAAAACATAGCGTTTTAAATAATAAATTATATTTAGCCTTAGATACAGCTTTAATCATCATTTTAGCGACCTAATTGGCGTGTGCAAATTTTATAATGAAATTATTCAATAGTAAAGATTGGCAGCCTACATTCGTCCATTACTTCATAGGTCCTTTATTTATTTAAAATTTCTCCACGTATTTAGTTTACATTGTGCCCATGACCGAAGGAGATCACGTCCCGCCATTGACACAAAAGTAAATGACCTTATACATAACACAGATATTGGTACATCGGCTACTTACGCAATATACTTTTATAATAATATAGCATTTACTCGCGACTCCGCCCGCGTGAAATTCTACACAGTCATATTTTCAGCATACTTCCATAGAACCGATCATCTATTATTTTATCCCCTTAAAGTGTAAATTTCCAAAAATCCTTTAGTGGATGCTTACAACATAAAAGGCATCGACTGCCAATGTTAAGTGTGTAGCCCCAGCGATTTAGGCTCTGCGTTAACTTAGAATCGAGTCAGTCAAGACAAGTAACTATTTATGTATTGATATATATTTATAGTATTACCTCCATTCTTTCCTTAATAATTTAATTTTGAAAAATACAAGAATAGTTGTACAAAACAAATGATACATTATACACCTATTTCACAATGTCCAAATAAGATTATTAAACACCAGCATTCGATCGCGGCTCCATCCGCGTGAAATTCTGCACTGTTATATTATATATATCGCATATATTCATTAGGAATAATGTAGCATTCTAATGAAGAAAAAAAATAGCAAATCGGTCCAGTAGTTTCAGAGCCTATGCAATGCAAACAAACAATCAAATTTTTCCTCTGTATAATATTAGTTTATATAATATTTAACATAGAAAATGACAGGTCGGTCTGGAAATCTTTGGGGGAGGCCTATGTTCAGCAGTTGACGTCTTGTGGCTGATGATGATGATAGAAAATGTAAGATAGGCAAGTAATCTAAATTTATATGGAAATGCATATGTCGTATGACTGTCAGCTAAATGTATATGGGGAAGCATATGTTATAATATGACGATCAGCTAAATGTATATGGAGAAGCATATATCAAATTGGTACTATCTAAATTATCTGTATAATGCATTCTGGGTATTTACAATTTATTGTGAAACAGACTTATTGTAAATGTCACACAAAGCTTCCCATTTCTTTGAGGGCTACATTAAATATAAACTATATTATTTTAACTATTTTATTTTATCCTTATATAACTCTGTATGATGTGTTACATAAGCCGAAATAAAACTTCTATCTATCTATATTAAGTCCCGATCTGGGAATCGAACATACGATCTTTCGTTTCACAGTATGTCATCCGTTGTGCTACGGAGGCTGTTAACGATACAAATTTAGTTTTCGATAAACTTTTATCAATTATATCTACTTACTATTAAAATTAAGCTGTAATTTGATTTTAGGTAGGGAATGCAATCTAACATAAAACTCGTGTAAACTATGCGGGATCCTGCGGGATTGATTTAAAACACTGCGGGATTGCAATCTCTAAATATGGGCCGGTCTCGCAGTTTAATTAATTATTTTATCCGACAAATAAGAAGTTAAAGAGCCAATTTATAAAATACCAATTTAATATACATTCCTCGTTGTGTATTGACAGCATGATCATTTTGTTGTCTTATATTTTTGTATGATATGTAATGAGCGTTGTAGATCATTTTGTATAAACCTTTCCACGCACGGCCGCGATCTGCGATCGCGATCTCTATACCCGATCCTGCGATGTACAATCAAGATAAGAGTATTTTTCAAAATTAGATTCAAAAATAATAAACATATTATCGTATATTATGGAAAAAATAATATTTTTTTGATTTCTTGAGTGGTAGAGCCACGCTGTAGACAGTTTTGTCTACAACATGAAAGGGCTGGCTCAACCGGGTCATTACCACCGTCTCACAGAAAACCGACGTAAAATAGCGACTTACTGCTACGTTTCGTACGGTGAGTGAGATATCCGGAAGCCTAAATCCCCCTCCCCTACCCAATCTCTAATTATCCCTTTCCTTTAAGGTCGGCAACGCACCCATGATTCTTCTGGTTGTGGGCGTACATGGGCGGTGGAGATCACTTACCATCATGTGACCCACTTGCTCGTTTGCCGGCCTATGCTATAAAAAAAAATTGAAATGAGTATTTTTTATTGATTTGCCTTTGCCTACGTATGCAATTTTATATAAGATTCCACGATTAAAAACATAAGATCGAAAACACGCCTGCAACTTATGATACAGTTTTTGTATCAAATTATACATTCTGGCAACACAATTCGATAGATCGCTATGAGGATCGCGCGCGTTCCCATACAAAATGTACTCGGAACATTTATCGCGACCAGAGATAGCGATCACAGATCGCGGTAGCGCGTGGAAGGTTTTATTTATTTATTAAGTCGCAACAACATTGTAAATACCAACATATACATAAATAATCAATGAAATTAAACGCATGCCAAGTATCACAATAATTATAGTTGCAAACGTCCTTGCAATATAAACAGCATTACATATAGTTTACGCATAAAATTTATTATCTAATTAATCTAATTATTATATGCATTGAAATTAACAAATTACAAATTGAGAATTTTAAGCATGAATGGACCGGCTTGCCGGTTGTTACCATTATCTGACAGAAAGCTGACGTGACGTAGCTGCTAGCTGTTACGTTTCGGTGAATGGTATATTCAGAGGACAAAATCCCCTCTACAGTTCTTATACTATCGCTTTTCTTTAAGATCGGCATCACGTCCATTTTTTTTTACTTTCCCTTATTATATACGTCCCACTGCTGGGCACGGGCATCCTCTACTGAATGAGAGGATTTAGACCTTAGTCCACCACGCTGGCCTAATGCGGGTTGGCAGACTTCACATACCTTCGAAAAATCTTATCGAGTTCTCAGGTATGCAGGTTTTCTCACGATGTTTCCTTCACCGTTAAATCAAGCGATAATGAACAATTAATGTACACGTAACTTAGAAAAGTCAGTAGTGTATGCTCTTGGGGCTGGTTTCGAACCTGCGACTTTCGTCTCGACAGTCCATACCACTCCCCGCTGAGCTATCGCTGCTGTGATCGCGTCGCGTTATCGCGTCCATGATTCTTAATATATTGTGGATATTCAAGCGTGGTGGATACCATTTGCTATCAGATGACCCACTTGCTGGTATGCTGGCTCCTGCTATAAAAAAGTTTAGTTGCTTTTATAGGACAATTTAATAGACATTACAAATAACTTTTTTTATAATAAATAGGTATTCTCAACAGTCACACATATACAGGGTTATTTTTAAAACACCAGCAACCTCGCAGGGGTAGATACCTAAGGTTATAAGCTACTACTTTTGTTCTACGACTTTTGATAATTTGTTAGATTTTATTTTCATACAAAAATAAGTATTCATTTAATTTCCGTCTTGTATGTTACCTACACGCATCGCAGATTACGTAAGCAAACACGCGAAGCGTGGGGAACGGGGCTAGCGTTGAAGGTCATCGCCCGAGCCAGCTGAGCGGCTTCTTTGAGTCGCGCTCGCACGCCGAACGCTAGGAAGAAAAATACGACACAACAAAAACTTGTAAAATCATTTTTTTTAAAATATATTGAGTTATATACAAACTCGTAGAACAAAAGTTGTTCCGTATGGGGTCAGCTATCTGGTCCTGCGAGGTTGCTGGTGTTTTAAAATTAACCCTGTAGACCTGACCCCACAGTGAGATACGAGTCTTGTGCGGTGGGTAGCGCAATTATGAGAGACTTACAGTTTCACAACATCCTGACCCAAGATAAATATTTTTCGATCACACAAACATTTGTCTCGGTGCGGGAATCGAACCCGTGAACACTCGGTTTCTCGGGCTTCTCGCCTGCCACACCACGGATATTGTTACTTAAGTATACTTACTTTAAAATTGATATCAAAAGATAATTATGGCTAGAATAAAATTTATATTGTGTCTCTCTGTGTGTGTGATAAATATATTTGTTTATTTACACTTAACCTTCATTTCTTTTGTTTATTTATTTATTTCTACGCACTTATATCATCCATATACCAACTTCATCTAAATATATAAAACTCAAAGGTGACTGACTGACATAGTGATCTATCAACGCACAACCCAAACCACTGGAGGGATCGGGCTGAAATTTGGCATGAAGGTAGATGTTATGACGTAAGCATCCGCTAAGAAAGGATTTTGATAAATTCTACCCCCAAGGGGATAAAATAGGGGTTGAAAGTTTGTATGAAACTTTGTCAATTTTAAACGTTCACGCGGGCGGAGCCGCGAGCAAAAGCTAGTTGATATTAATAAAATCGTTTGTGCGCTTGATTGTGATCGTGTAACTTTTGAACGAATTGACTTATTAAGGTCACACTTACACCATTTATTATTTTTGTCGAGACAATGGTTCATAGATATATAACATGGCGCTATAACACATGGGAGCCGAGCAGTGACGTGCACGTGGGTGAAGCCACGAGGGATAGCTGTTAATATAGATATTTTATAATATAATTGTCTGTCCTTTGTCTTATTCATACAATTTTCCGCAACAGAGACGGAGTTTGCGAGATCTGTCCCAGTCCCCAAGGCCCACACTTCTGACTTTTTGAGGTTACGTGTATATTCATAGATGATTGCATTAATTCGACGGAGAAAAAAAATATCGTGAGGAAATCTTTACCTTAGATTTTTTTTTTGGCTGGTTTCGAACCTGCGACTTTCGTCTCGACAGTCCGTACCAATCCCCGCTGAGCTATCGCTGCTTTCTTTAGAATAATCTATTTAATTTTAAAAAGTTATTCACCTGATAGTAAGCGTTACGCCTGATCACCAACTATAACAATTCAGTACTTAAAAATACGTAGTACTTATTATTGGGTATTATTGGGTCATCACCCTCGAGTATACTCGATAAGAATATATACTCGATAATAAGTAATTATTTATAATAGTAATTTATTTATACATACGCACTCACGCCTGTAATCCCCAAGGGGTATGCAGAGGTGTAACCAGTTCACCCACATTTAGCCGAACGTATTTCCTTTCCATGATGTGATTGGTGGCGAGCCTATCGCCATACCGGGCACAATTCCAGACTCAACGCTGATACTGGGCATTTTAGAAAAGCTCGTTATCACTTTTACCCGACCCAGGATCGAACCCGAGACCTTGGCACAGCAGTCCCACCGCTCGCATTACAACTGCGCCACTAAGGCAGTCAATTTATTTATACTACCAGCTAAACTTCTCTGTATACCATTGGCTGTCCATAAACAAATTTCAGTTATATGATGACCTTTAAACAGGAGTACAACAGTACTTAGACTGCTGATTGGCGACAAAAATAGACAAGGTGGTACCTACCTACCTAAAGGGGTTCTCGCACATAAGATACCTACCATATAGTAACCGAGTATATAATATGAACAATATAACTTGGCCGACCTAAAGTTGGTCATTTCACTCGCCCTCTACGATATAATAAGAATGCTGCGTTCCTTGTAACCAATTTCAGGCCAGCTTAGTTATTTTGCGTGTTCTATACTCACACGTATTGTACATTTTTATAACTAATACCAGTTGAGCTGATTGTGGGCTCCCAAGCCCCAAAAGAGATGGACCAAAAAGGCCGAGAGCAGGGACCTTATCAGCAGCAATCTAAGTATTCCAGGATCCCGCGGAACCGTTTCACTTGCGCCGAAAGCCACTCCGGGGTTTTTAGTTGGTACACCGGCACTAGGAAATTGGTTAGGACCCATAAATATTTCTTATATTTACGCGAATGTTACACATTGAAATGAAACTAATTTAAACGGATTTATTTTATCGCGGTTTTTTATTTAATTTTAGTGGAGTTCACCCCGTGACTGAAAGGCTTTCCAAACGTCTGGAACATTAAAAAACCGCGATAAAATTCATTTAAATTAGTTTTATTTCATTGGTTAGGATCCAGATCTAGTAGTCATTCGATGTGAACAATATCGGAAGGCGGGAGCCCTAGGCTGCGGACTCAAAGTCAGCGGCAAGCGGTGGCGGCACGGGAGCGGCGCGTTAAAATGCATAGATTTAAATGCAGAAAGCAGCGTCGCGGCGCGGGCGCGAGGAGCGACGTACGAGCGGCGCGCGCCAGTCGAGCGGCACCTGCATTGACGTAGTGCTGTGTATTTTCAAAAATGCCCGCCGACGTGGTTCATCATATTCTCATCAATTTCGTTCGCGAACAGACACTAATTTCTCATAGTACAACACTACGCCGCGCGATCTGCCCGCTGGCTTCGAGACCGGGTCTCCGCCGCTCCCGCGTCGCCGCCGCCGCCCCGCACCCGCTGACTTCGAGTCCGCGGCCTTATTCTCTATTAGTGTGATAACTGGTAACACACCCGCGTTACATATTACGTTATATTTGTTGCCTTGACATTGCGAAATGGGCATTAAGTGATGTTTTCTAAAACTGTGTAAAATTTTACAAAGTCATTAATATGCGTTTTATTGTTATGCGCCTATTTTTGTTATGAACATTTGACATTGATTTAAAGAATGCTATTTACTTACTCAGCATTATGTAGTCCATACATAAAAACAAAAATAAACGTATGCTGCAAATGAACGTATAATTAAATTAAAAGTATCTATATAGTTTGCATGTATGTATAGAGAAAATGTAAAATATATTAACAAGGGATATTTTTTTTCAGGTGACTCGCAAGTTTCGTATTTATACTCAATCCGCAGATTCGCCTTCTCTGAAATAGAATACAGTATTTATGGCACCATCAATATCGTCCTCGGTCTGTTCGGTAAGTCTGTTAAACTGCGTCTACATTTGGGATAAATCGACCCACTCAGACTCCGCGACCGTGTCAAATACGCCTGGCTAAGGCACAAGTGTTGATGACCGTGTCACGAAGCGATTCTTTCTGACATCTCGCAGAAACTAACGAACATTTTGCTGTTTCATATCCTAATTCCCGTCTATTTTCAGCATAGTATGTTCGTGATACAGTCACAGGCTCTCGGTGCGTCGAAATGTCATAAATGTGGACGCACCTTTATAAATTAATTATATTCACAGATCACAAGATACAGAGATCCGATGGACTGATTTGAATGCATTTTTTTATACGAAAATTGGTTTGAGACCAAAAGTCTCGTAGTTCCTGATACCCATGACGTAAGACTTATTTGCGGGATTATGACTGGCGTGTTATTATATATAGTAGTTTTAATTTTCAAAGGGATGTTTGTCCGTCAATCACGCTGAAACTACTGAACGGATTTTGATGAAATTTGGTATACAGACAGGGTATGAGCTGATTTGGGTGATAGGCTACTTTTTATCCCGGAAAAAGCAGATCACGTGTGCGGAGCCGCGAGCAAAAGCTAGTTATTGAATAACGCCAAGATCTTAATGAATATCGGGAGTTTTTAATAGATAAGGTATATGTAGTGCACAATACAAACGCGGACCCGGTGATATTAAAGTTGCGTTGTTGTTTGACGCGACCAGCGAAACTCGAATTTTCTGTAAACAAGCGGTAGGCATAAGAAGCACCTCTCATACAATTTAAAAAAAATAAGAAATCTCTCATAAAGTTGAAAATCCGATAAGAATGTTTGACAAAAGCATCCATCCATTCCATGCCTGTAATATGTTTCCCAACATTGCGTAAGAGTTTACACACTGCATTTGATCAGACGGTGCACGTAGTGTGATTTTGTACAGCGCCTCTAGCGGATCTTAAAGGAAACGTAATAGTTTCATAATATATATTTTCTCGTTTATGAATGACGCGACAGCATTGGAAAAAAACTCGCACTATAGTTTCGTTAGCTTTATTTTTAACCAACTTAAAAAAGGAGGAGGTTCACAATCGATTAATTAATTAATTTTGATCCCGACGTTTCGAAGACTTTTCAGCCTTCGTGATCACGGGGTGGACTTATTAATAAAAAACCGCGATATATGTAGTCCGTTTAAATTAGTTTTATTTCAATGAGTACATAATATTCGCGTAAATAAGAAATCATTATATATCAGAACACTTATAATATGTTGTCTGTATTTATTATAAAAATATTAAGAAAACTATGCAATATGTAAGAAAACTATGTAAGGTATGTACTGCATAATATAATTTTAATAAATTTTATTTGCTTGAATGACGAGCTGAGCCAGCCGCTCGCTTGGTATGCGCAAACACTGCCCATCAACAAAAGCAATACATTTTAGAAACAATAGCAATAAGTTTGAATTAAAAAAAATACATTGCATCATGGCACTGTACTGCGCTCATCACCCCCAGAATTTGGTAGAAAATACCCAATGATTAATCCGGTGCCATTGTACTTCAAACCGGAAAACAACGGTACTCGCATTGCTGACAGCAAATATAGCCTAAGCGGACCAAAAGGACAGGTTTCTTGGAAACCTTTTTAAAGTAAACAAAAATAAAATTTTATTATAAAAATTTTACGTAGAGTATGAGCGGAAATAATAAGTATACTGGTCATTATAATTGCCTCACAAAAGATCCACATCCTGTTATTTTTCTAATAAATCAATGATAAATTGACGTTTAAGCACGCTGCCTATTTAATGAGAAATAATTATTAACAAAAAATGAAACCGAAAAAAAAATACAATTTTGTTTTAGCATTGTTGCAGTTTAATGGTCAATGATTGAAACTATCGACTAAAAATTGTTTTATTAACCGACTTCAAAAAATGAGGAGGTTCTCAATTCGACGAGTTGTTTTTTTTTGCTTTTTTTATGTATGTACATCGATTTCTCCGCCAATTTTATTGCCTATAACCTATTTTAATGCAAAAAATGTCATTAGATAGAGTTTAGCTGCGATGTAGTCCCTTAAAAATTTGGTTAGATATAAGATCTGATGATAGAGTACGGAGTAAAAAAATAAAACTCCTCAACGGACAAAAGGTCAGTCATCATGATTGTGATATTGAGTTGGATTTTATATACCATAGGTGTACTTCACTGAAAATCGAAAAATCAAAAAAATTAAACAAAACAAACGAAACTGAAAAACAGATTTCAAAGAAATAATATTGAATAGTCAAACTAACAATTCAATTGACCGGCAGTGACTCCAAAGAGACCTGAAATTGTTATTTTTGACTTTTAATTGTTATTTTTTTAGTCGGTTTTTAAGTTTTTTTTTATATTTAGTGTTTTTACGCCGGGCCGGTTTTACATTTTATTAGAAAGTGTCTATCAATCAAATCGATTATTTACAAGGTGGTAGATCCCTCGTATACGAGAGGCCGTCTGAGTTTTTGCCACCGCTTTGTCTATTTCTGCCGCCAAGCAACAGCGTGTAAGCAGTGTTGTATTTCGGTTTGAAGAACATTGAAGGCAGTGAAATTACTGGGCATTATGAGACTTAACATCCTATGTCTCGAGGTGACAAGCGCAATTCAGGGTCATGCAGCGCTTTATTTATGTTTATGGGCAGGCGTGGTGCTTACCATTAGGCGAGCGACGTACTCGTCTCGTCATTCAATTAAATTAAAAAAATAAAAAATCCTCGCGTCGAATTGACGATGTCCTTGGATTTTTTTCGTCAGTTAAAAATAAAACGCAACCAATCAGACATCATAAAATACATTTTATTATATACATGATCTTGTTTGTCTCCTTAACATGACCTTCCAAATTAGGCGTAAATGTAAAAGAAAACATCAAAATAATATTTTGTTGCATGTTACCATTATCGCGATAGGTCAAGGCGCCGATAGTGATAAAGAAGTGCATTCAACGCATATCGTGCGAGCGTGCTCAAAACAAAACATATTTTATTTCCATCCGCAAAAAGATCTTAATTTATACGTGTACTAGTTTATTTCGCTCATTAAATTTATCGAAACCCGTCATATATATGCGAGGGTATCTTCATTCTTTTATTTATATTTTAAATATAGATTGGTGGTATTAAGGTTAAATATTTATATGGAGCATTTTAGGTGGGTTTCATTTGAATGACTGACGTAATAAAATATATTAGACCCGCATTATGCGGTGTTCCATTCCTAGGGACGGGCTTCCTCTACTAATGAGAGGGGTTACAGGCCTTAGTCCACTACACTTCACATAAATTGAAAATATTCTCAGATTTAAAAAAAAATGCTGGTTTCCACACTTCATCTTTAAATTTGATTGAATGACGAGACGAGCAAGGCGCTCGCCTGATGGTAAGCGCCACGCCTGCCCATAAACAGAAGCAACACCACACAGATCTTTGAATTACAAGCACTGCATGGCACTGAACTGCGCTCGTCACCTCGAGACATAAGATCTTAAGTCTCATAATGCCAAGTAAATTCACTGGTTTCAATATCCTTCAAACTGAAACACAACAGTGCTTACACATTGTTGCTTGGCGGCAGAAATAGACAAAGCGGTGGTACCAACCCAGACAGCCTCTCGCATACGAGGGACCTACCACCTTGTAAAATTATTAAATGAATATCCAAACATCAAATCCACACATAACTGAGAAAAGTCAGAATACAAGCTTGACTAACGACTGTCGTAAGCATATTCAAAAATATAAAACGAAAATGGCATCATCGATATATCTTTTTCAAATGGTAAAACCCCGTTATAGTTTTGTCTACAGACTTTGACTTTGGGATTCCCAAAGTCGCGATATAAACGAAAACCGCAAAGTTTTTAAATTGTTAAGTATTTTGTATCAATAGGAAAAAAACTAGAGATAGAATTTTTTAAGTAATTAGCTAGGGGGGGTCTGAGGTATCAGTTCACTTTGAAAAAGGGGTATCTTGCCCATAATTGCGTAACCTGGTCTACAGCATAAATGGACCGGCTCGACCAAACTATTTTTACTCTCTCACAAAAAAAACCGACGTGAAGCAGCAGTTTCATGTTAAATTAATGCATTGAATGTGCGTGGTTTGCTTGGCGAGGGTTGAAAAGCCTAAGATGGTGTGGCAGTGGTGACGAATACAGATCTTTCTGTATTCCGTAGTCTGCATCGTTGAGTAAGAAATACCCTCCGTGCCGACTCGAAGAAGTCTGTAAGCGGAATTCCTCATGTACTGGGTAGGTTTAAAGTTGTCGGCATACGCTTAGAAAGAAGAGTGAAGAATATTTACGTAACTCTATCCCCAAGAGGATCAGAACAAACTCATTGGATACAAGGCCGCGACTGGAAGAAAAATGGCCAATCTGATATAAACGCTGTATCTGACCTTTTATTTCCATATATAAAAACAAATCATAGGGAGTCTGGGTTGTTTTCATGTACCACTGATATGTTTTTAGTTTTCGCTGTTGGGTACGGAACCCTAAAAAAACTGGTCAAGTGCGAATCGAACTCGCATACTGAGGATTCCGCACCCACGCCCCAAAAGATTTAGATGTTTGTTAATTTTATTACTCGTTGAAAATTCGGGCATAATAACATATAATATTATATTAATATACTCTAAAAATAGAAAATAGACAGAAGGGCTTGATCATCATCATCATCTCAGCTTGTTGCCCACTGTCATTGTCCACTGTTAGACGTAAGCCTTCCAACCGTAAGGTCTTGGGCAACCCCCATCCACCCGCTACCTGGCAGTCTTTTTCAAGTCGTCGGTCCAGCGTGTAGCTGGCTTGATATAGAAATAAAAAATTAACGTTATAAATGCACATCACCCAATCTACTGCCAACTTAACAATTACAGCATTATTCGACTATAGCTTCCCCTCCAGACACATTATTTTCAATTAACATGAAGTACGACGTATGATGATAACATTCACAACAAAATATGCAGTTACAATTTATTGTGTCGAATGATGGCACCGAGCTTGCGTCGATAATATGACGTATGGTTATACGTAATTGAAAGAAATGGTGATACTTATAATATATGATTCAACATAATTATTTATAGGTCAATTAAATACTTAAAAACATTACTAGTCGATTTGATACATACAAACACAGGCTCTACATACAAACACAGGCTCATGTCTGTTATCTATTGGGGTTAGCAGAGACAACAGCTTTATAAATAAATAAATGCACCCAACAGTCACACACATAGTCCTGACCCCAAAATAAGATACGAGTCTTGTGTCATGGGTATCAGGAACAACAAGAAACTTGGTTTCACAACACCCAGACCCCGAAACAAATATTTGTGGATCACACAAACATTTGTCTCTGGGGGTCAAACCCGCAGCCTCTGGCTTCACAGCTGACTACTCTCCCGCTGCGCTACGGAGGCTGTCAAATTATACTCGCTACGATCCTTACATATCTCACGCCAGTTTATAATATATCTGTTCTGACCTTTCTCAGGAAACTTGATCTTGAAATCGTTCCCAAAGGTAGTTCCCTCTCAATTGTTTCTGGAATTCACGTTTGACATGTATATTTGATAATCTTCTTTCATCCTTTCACCTCTCTAAATGTCCAAACCATCTGAGTATGCCTTTCTAGATCATTGTTATTTCTTACACCACAAAAATGGAAAAAATGGAAAATTCTGAAAATTTTCGAGATAGTAGCTTTTTTTTTTTAATAGCATTGGCCGGCAAACGAGCAAGTGGGTCACCTGATGGTAAGTGATCTCCACCGCCCATGTACGTCCACCAACAAAAGAATCATGGGCGCGTTGCCGACATTAAAGGAAAGGGATAATTAGGGATTGAGAATGGGAGGGGATTTGGGCTTCCGGATATCTCACTCACCGTACGAAACGCAGCAGCCGCTACTTTACGTCGGTTTTCTATGAGACAGTGGTAACGACCCGGTAGACCATTCATGCTGTAGACAAAAATGTCTACAGCGTGGCTCTACCACTCATTAAGTAGTATTAAAAGATACTTCCAACTAAAATAGGTTTCAATAAAACGGCGAACGTCATCACCATGCCATTTGGACTATAATTTTTAATCATTGCATTCATTGCATTCCCGAGAGAATCAGTCCACCCTTGCAAAGCCCTAAAAGAGAGTAAGATGGAGTCTTGTGATTGCCAACACTGATACGCTCAATTTACGACCAGATAGCCCTCTGATCAGGGAAGCCTCGGACCGGGTTAATCCCTTGGAATGGGGCTTAGTTTCGGGTATTGAATATGATTTCGGAGTGTGTTCGGAATGAGCGTGCTGCCTTGGTGGCACAGTTGTATTTCGTACGCGGTATATCTGCTGTCCTGAGGTATCGCATTCGATTCCCGGGTCGGATAAAAGTGATATTGGGTGGGTTTTCTATCACGAAATTCTCAGCATCAGACCGGATTCTGGAGTTTGTCCGAGTATGGTGATAGGCTCGTCCCCTATCACATCATGTGACGGAAATAAGCTTGGCGAAATGTGTTTGTACTCGTTTCATACTTGCCTACCCCTTCGGAGATTATAGGCGTGAGTGCATATGTATATATGTATTTCGGAGTGCTTCATCCTAAACGACCATACAGACCAATACTGACGCTGCCTATCTCCATGGGCTTAAGTATTTATTGAAAGGAATTTAAAATAGAATAAATAGTTTCTTACACTTCTTTAAAAACGTTAAAAGCAAATTTGTTCTGAATATTAGACTAATTTCTTTTTAAGTTACAAGAAGAAAAACATGTACAGGTATATCGTCTTTTTCTGGCTTCTTAAAGAAATATTTATTAAATAATCTAAGACATTAAAAATATATTTTTTATATAATATTATGTACAGTATATCGGGTCGCAGTCATGCACGATTAGATCACCCATTCGATTTTGTATATCCTTTAAATGTTTTGTCCGATTCAGGTACGATGTTCTGCATATCGATACTAAGCAAGAGGCTACTTGTGCAGGACAGCGTTATAGGCGCCATTGCTGGTGTGAGCAGGATAGCCGGGTGTTTCATGTTCGCCTTCGCACCAAACAGATCATGGTATTATTCAGCACCAGTGTTCAATATATTCAGCCACACAGGCTTGACTGCCATAAGATCAATTGCCTCTAAAAGCGTCCCTACAGAAGAAGTTGGTAAGTATCTTTTGTTGAAATTAGAAATTAAAGAATTGATTTGACAAGATCAGTCCTTGGTATCGGCTGGTCCCATCTTTTACATAACTTTTTGTCAAATCTGCACCGTTGATAATGGTAAACATGAACATGATTTAGATAAGGATAAAATAAATAGAATAGATAAAATTGCCGATACTGCCAAAAGGCAATCTTGCTCAGCAATTAACAACTAGGACTGGTTGCATAAGAAAAGAAGAAGAAAAAAGATATTTAAATACAAAATAAATAATAATACACATTTAATACACATTTGGCTATTTCTAGGTAGTTGAATTGAGAAGCAAGCAATGTAGCAAATATAAAAGGAAATTGTGGGTTGTAGATGAAACCTCACATCGCGTTTTGAAATCCGTCAATATGTTTTATCTGATAGATAAGTTATTTCTGAGTAGGTCAGTGTTATTTTAACATCCTAACGAAATAAACTATCAACTTCAGATTATAGTTTTATTATTCTGTTCACCGTACAAAAATGGAAAAACATATATTATTACAATGTATTTTAATAAGGACATTCTGAAATCTTGAACCAAAGATTTCTTCATTTTCATAAGGAACGTAGACGTATCAAGTATTCGATTGCTTAAGCTCGTGTGTGTTGAAACTTTATTCTTGTTAGCAAATTTTAAATAAAAACTAGTCCTCTTTTCTAGCCACAAGACAATATTTTAGGTTTTTTGCAATTTTTACAAATTAAGTTTCAAATTATTTAATCATTATATCATCTTTTAACAATTCTTATATACAATCTTATATTCAATTGAGCAACTTATGTTTGATGTACAAACATATTAAGTCATTTGAGTTTCTTATTTGAATACAAATCTACAGCAAATTAAAACAGTATCATATTATAAACCCTTTAAAATAGTAGATAACTTAGAGCAATAACATTATGATGTAGTTGTTAACATGCGTAACCTTAAGAACTTGTTTCACAATGTCCAAGGTAGTGTTACTTCTCGAATATCATATAAAACAGCAAAATAAGCAAAAATAATGTTTAAAAATAACATTTTTATAGCATAGGTCGCCAAATGTGCAAGTGGGTCACCTAAAGGTAAAAGGTCGCCACCGCCCATGAACGCCCTCAATATCAGAAAAATCACGGACGAGTCACTGAACACTTTAAAGGAAGAGACTGGGAATTAAGGATTGAGACCCAAAAGTCCGGTGAAGCTGAAAACAGCTGATTAGCGTCGGCCTATCAGTATCGCGTCATTCCAAAAAAGGGGTGGGGAAATCTAGGCTTCAGGATATTTCTTCAATATGGTGATATAATAGGCGGTCTTATCACAACCGGTAATTTCTTCCAGACAACCTTAGTATGGACAGAAATTTTAGGTATTGAAATAGCTAGGGTAGATAGCTAGGTACTTATATGTAAAAGTGTAATAAATAAATAATGGTGTAATATAATGTGTATCGACCTGATAAAGGTCGCAGGATGTCGCTGGATGCAGGCCGCTTCCAACAGGTCGGTCTGGAAATCTTTGGGGGAGGCCTATGTTCAGCAGTGGACGTCTTGTGGCTGATGATGATGATGATGATGATGATGTTTTAGCGAAACTGAACGCCCTGATAGGGGTATCTGAAGCGTTAGCGCCTTCGATCTACATGCCTTCATCCAGTTATATCTACATGATGACTATAAGCACCTTCCCTGGTGCCTTCTACATATTCGATGCCGCTCTTACTGTGTGTGCTTTAGGATTATTTGGGTAAGTTATACTAATGATTTCTTACGTTTACGCGAATATTACTCATTGAAATAAAACTAATTTAAACGGATTTTATCGCGGTTTTTTATTAATTTTGATCCCGACGTTTCGAAGACTTTTCAGCCACGACCACGAAGGCTGAAAAGTCTTCGAAACGTCGGGATCAAAATTAATAAAAAAACCGCGATAAAATCCGTTTAAATTAGTTTTATTTCAATAAGTTATACTAATTTTCAACCCCAATATATAGAAGTGTATATATTTAGCTTCTTTGTCTGTCTGTCTTTGTAACTTGTAATCGTTACCAACTAATGAACCAGTTTAAATATGATGGTAACATCCGAGAAACATTGAGCTCTCTAATCGCTTAATTATTCCGGTCTGAAATTACTGGATATAAACTGGCTGACCCCAGAACGCAACTGGCCTGCGCGAACCACTGGGGCTATTTACCATTGCACGATCCTTGCTATCAAGTCGCCTACAGAAATGTTTTATAGTAAATTAAACATATTTACAGATTTATCTACGTACTAGTGAGGAAAAGAGAACGAGTGATGGTCAAAGACCCGAGCAAAAAGGAAGAGTTCGCGAGAACCAACGAAGTGTTAGAGCCAGGATTATGTCAAGCGGCATATATGTCAAAAGAAGTGACAAAATTTTAAGTTATATAAAAGACTGTTTATTTAAACCAAAATATAAGATTTGTTGCTGTCAAAGTTTTAATCTTCTGTGTTGTAATCATTAAATATCCATACTAGACCGGTGATTTTCCAATTTGAAACATAATTAAATTATAGTAGAATCAAACCCATTGTAAAAGGAAGAGAATACAACAAAATTGATAGGAAAAATAAATTAACGGCGATCTGAGGTCGGGAAGTGGGAAGGGGGGGGCTTTTAAGGGTAAAAAACGGTTTATCTCGATTTCCGGAAAAACTACAAGTCCTATGGAAAAAAGTTAAATCGCAAAGTTGTAGGTAATAAAAAGATCTACAACTTTTGTATACACACTTTCTTCACATAACCTTAAAATATATGTGAAAAATTCAAATAACCAAGTTTTTTGTTTTTATTTTTATCTATTATAATAAATCATTTTTTTTCACGAAATTTGGTGAAAACTTACCTTTTTGTATCCCAAATACACTGTAATTTTTTTGATTTAAAATATTTATTTTTGCACCTTATTTTGACTTAATATCGAAAAAGCAGCCTAATTTTCAAACGAAAATTCTCACGTCAAAATATGAGCTTTTTTAAAAAAGTTTGTTGGTTTCTTGTTCATTGAATTCTCTACTTTCTGATGGTGTAAAAAAATATATACATTACTATGGTAAATGTGCTCAGAAAATGCAAAGAAACGAACTACTAAATAACAGGTAGTAAGGCCCAGACCCACCTAGCCCCTTCCCCACTTCTTTATGATGGGCTAAAATTTTCCGTAGATCACTCAGGTATATAAGTTATATTAAAATAACAATAAAGAGGCATCTACGCATATAATTTAAAGAAGATTCTACAACTTACTCAAAATATTGTAGATATGTCTTATTAAATATTAACTTATAACTTTACATTTTCTGAGCACATTTACCATAGTAATGTATATATTTTTTTACACCATCAGAAAGTAGAGAATTCAATGAACAAGAAGCCAACAGACTTTTTTAAAAAAGCTCATATTTTGACGTGAGAATTTTCGTTTGAAAATTAGGCTGCTTTTTCGATATTAAGTCAAAATAAGGTGCAAAAATAAATATTTTAAATCAAAAAAATTACAGTGTATTTGGGATACAAAAAGGTAAGTTTTCACCAAATTTCGTGAAAAAAAATGATTTATTATAATAGATAAAAATAAAAACAAAAAACTTGGTTATTTGAATTTTTCACATATATTTTGAGGTTATGTGAAGAAAGTGTGTATACAAAAGTTGTAGATCTTTTTATTACCTACAACTTTGCGATTTAACTTTTTTCCATAGGACTTGTAGTTTTTCCGGAAATCGAGATAAACCGTTTTTTACCCTTAAAAGCCCCCCCCTTCCCACTTCCCGACCTCAGATCGCCGTTAATTTATTTTTCCTATCAATTTTGTTGTATTCTCTTCCTTTTACAATGGGTTTGATTCTACTATAAATTTGTTTCTATTTTTACCATTTTCAACCGGATAATCACCCGTCTATACTTCCATACTAATATTATAAATGCAAAAGTAACAAAAAAGTGTCTGTCTGTTACATTTTAACTGCTAAACGGCTGAACAGATTTTAGTGAAACTTATATCCTGGAGATAACTTATATCCTAGGGTAGTTTTCTTATAAACTCTTTACCAATTTATATGCACCACAATTGGAGTGTACCCAATTGAATACAAAAAAAAATCGTCAAAATCGGTTCACATTTGTTTTACATGAACATAAAATTTATTTATTTATTATTAATAATAAAATATATACACACGAATTGAGAACCTCCTTTTTGAAGTCGTTAACAAACAACCCTCTTGACCAGAATTTGTCATACGATACAATCAATTCTAAATGTTATTTTAGCACACGTATCCATTTTGAAAGAGCATACACCTAAAGAAGTAAGTTATCTAAAGCTGTGTACACATCTATCATGCAACTAACATTGTAACCTGTTTTGTGTTAAATAAAGTAAAACACACTTTTGTGACATCGCCCAATGGGGCGATGGAGATCTCAATGGAGAGGCCCGACTGTCACTTGTTATGGTATAGAGGACGAGACGGGATATGAACTGTAATTTTGCCTTAAACTAAAAATGATAAAACCTTAAATGACCTGTCAGTGCGAAATGTTACGATCTCGGAGCGATCATTCCGTGACATGTTTTTATCCGCAAGTGTTTCTTATGCTGTGTGCTGAGTCGCTAAGATGTGTAGTGATATATGTTATGGGATCCGGCAAGAGGCAAGAGTCAGGACTGTACTAGGTTAAGTTTTTAAGTGGATTTGAGTAACTGTGGTGGTTGAATGTATGTGTGCAAGGTGTTGTGTATTAAAGACAATATATCGATTATTTGTAAAAAAAGAAGATACCTTTAAGACGCAGTATGAGTAAATAGAATTATAAAACACAATTTGACAACCATCCACAGTTAAGAGTCTTAGTCAGTCATATTACGAGGTGACGCACTTTAATAGAAGTACCTGGGCGACCGAGCTCTGCTCGGGTGAAAAAAAAAGTAGTATTATTATTCGCCAATAGATGTCAGGAATAAAGTCTAACCTCAAAGCAAACACTCATTGACTTAATTAATTAATTACTAATCTTAATCTAGATGACCCGGTGACCTTCCTCGTCCTGTCCCCGTCCTGTCCCCGTCCTGTCCCCGTCCTGTCCCCGTCCTGTCCCCGTCCTGTCCCCGTCCTGTCCCCGTCCTGTCCCCGTCCTGTCCCCGTCCTGTCCCCGTCCTGTCCCCGTCCTGTCCCCGTCCTGTCCCCGTCCTGTCCCTGTCCTGTCCCTGTCCTGTCCCTGTCCTATACCTGTGCTTATAGATGTTTCACATCAAAAAGACATCAAGTGTTTCATACCCAGGAACAGTTTGTATTGGAAAATTAAGTTGTCGTTTTTAGTGTTTTCCTTTACTTATTATTTATGTTACTCATTTTTTCTTACCGGGTAAACCTTCCCTGAACTTCCACAAATATTTCAAGATCAGAATTAGCCAAATCGGTACAGCCAGTCTCGAGTTTTGGCGAGATACACGCACAGCGATTCATTTTTATATATATCGTCATATTTTTCAGTTTTAATTGGGACTAATTTAAGTTGATAAAACACGAATAAAATGACATTTTCTAAAAATGATTCCTAGCTAGATCGATTTATCGCCCCCGAAACCCCCTATATACTAAATTTCATGAAAATCGTTGGAGCCGATTCCGAGATTCCAATTATATATATATATATACAAGAATTGCTCATTTAAAGATATAAGATAAAAAATTCAATAGTATTTCTAACACACTCTGAGAGTGGGCCTCGTAATCAACTTATCTTTTATTTACTTAGGTGACAAATTAAGTTCAATGTTCCTTTATCTACTCACAAACACAATGAAGCATAAAATAATTACATTTAGCACATAGATACACGAAACGTTTTATTATCAGATATTTTTATCGTTTTATACTTAGGCATTACGAATGTCCTCGCAACTAACAAATATAATAAAATAAATAAAGCCTCACACAAACACGAGAATATAATGGTAGAAAATTCTTGTTTGCGAGGGCGCGACATATAGTTCGTTAAAAAGATCTTATGAGGCGGTCTCATTAATAATGACAGATTTTTGTTATATTTTCGCCTGTGTCGAACTTTGCAAGATTTTGCTGGTAGTAGAATATTATTATCCGCTTTATACACCGTACCGTACACATGGTGTTAAAACCTACCATAGTTTTTTTTTATCCTGGCTCGGCAAAGTGACTACGCTATACCTGATGGTAAGTGTAGCGCAATCCAAGAAAAACCAACACACCGCGTTGAATCGCGTTCCAGGACTGGCCAGTGTACATGCGGTTTTCCCGACGGGCTGGCGACAAGACTTGATGATTGATTGGAGCGGGTATAGGGGTACATCCTTGTACCTCTCTGCCTGTCCTGTCAATGTTTGGACACATGAACATCAATCCAAATTTAGAAAATGATTCCTGATATATGAAAAATTCGTTCCATCTGAGAGATATAGGTGTTAAAGAAAAAGACTGTATGGAGTAGAAAATAAATAAATAAATAAATAAATACACCCAACAGTCACATACATAGTCCTGACCCCACACTAAGATACGAGTCTTGTGTCGTGGGTATCAAGAACCACGAGAGACTTTCGGTCTCACAACACCCAGACCCCGAGACAAATATCTATAGATCACACAAATGTTTGTCTCGGTGCGGGGATCGAACCCGCGGCATCTCGTTTCACAGCCGGCTATTCGCCCGCTGCGCCACGGAGCAAAGGGTTCAAAGATACAAAAATAGAATGACGAAGATATAAGCTATGGATATCTGAAGCATTTGTGACGCATAATACTGTACATTGGTAAATAATTACAGCTAAACATAGATCCCTATAATAGAATGAACGATAGCAAGGTATAATAACAATATAAATCTTTATTCTGTTATCTAGTGTAATTTACTAGGACAATCCGGTTAAATATTCTGCGACATCCGTGACGCATGTATTTTCTTTGTTTTCCAATTTAAAAAAGTTTTATACTAGGTTTACCAAATTCTCGTCTGATGGATACTCAATTTCGTGATTCTTTCTGTTCTGCATACTTTCACTATTATATATATTTTTTATTGCAGATATCAGCAATCAATCAATCGGGTCAACTGATGGTAAGTGATCTCCACCACCCATGAACACCCACAATACCAAAATATTCATATAAGTGTTATCGACCTTAAACAGAAAAACGGGAAATATGGCTTATAAAATTATTTATTTATTTATGACGACCTTACTACGCGGGGTAATGTGACCTTCCAAATCCGCGATATTATATTCAAATATACAAGCGACTCAACTCTACATTGTTTCCGCAAATTCCGGAATATCAAATGAACAATATCCCATCGTAAATCAATACTAAAAACAATAAATAATAGGAAAATAAGAACATTCCTACCTCAATACAATACTTTATCAAGGTTGTCGTAGTCCTACTTAACGTCCTTGTCAAAGTTATCGTGGAATATTTTCGACTATACCCTTGAATAGGGCGGACGCAGCCAAGAAATATTGACGACTAACTGTCGCCGCGATTCTGTCTGCGAGAATAAAAAAGTATTTTAGGTGCCTTTTTATAAGGAAAAGTAGCCTAGTCAGTGAAAACGGTTTGTAGAGATGTACTCTTTATTTAAGGAGCTTATAGGTACCTCTACCACGTGTTTTACAAGTAATAAAGCCACGTTGTAGATCATTTTGGCTACAGTATGGATGAGTCGGCTCGATCGGGTTGTTCTAACAATTCTAAATCTAACAATTCTTAACAAAATGTAACAATTTTAATGTTAGAAAATGTTTGTTAACATTTTATAACATCGGTGTGGCAGCACCATTATGATTATCTATAACACTAGCTCGTTTGCCGGCTTCTGTTAAAAAAAAATAATGCTTCATAAAAACCGACGGTTGTCGGTAACTATATTTGAATAACAGACAGCTTCTGACGACTTCACCAGAATATTCTAGAATAAGGGTCTGTAATAAATTTCAGAAACTCTTATTCCATAGCAAGTGTACTTAATCTTTACAGGAAGGTTAATTTAATAATGATTTCATACGTTACATTCACTTAAACGTAAGAAACCATTATGTAAACCAGTACGGACAAAAACCGCGATAAAATCCGTTTAAATTAGTTTTATTTTAAGGTTAACTTAATGTTTATGTGATTGACTAAACTATTAAATATAGTGATAACTTCGACTCGCTGGTTCAGTCGGTGACGGACGTGTACCTGACTGTGCTGCTGTTTACTTTGAAATCGTATTTTACTTTATTCCTATTGGCCTACATTCGAAGTTAAGAATCCTTGTTCCTCGTGCGGTGTTTTTACCTGAGGACTCCACCTACTGGGAGGATCTAGAGAGGGACGACCGAATTTTGTGAGTTACTACGTCTCTATTCTTTTCTCCGATACAAGATACGCAAATTTGAACTCAAAAATCACACATTACCAGAGGCGCGGGATTCGAACCATCGCCGCCTTGTTTGCGCTTCGTACGCTCTACGACCGAGCTATTGCTGCGTGGCTGCTGCGTGTCGAAATTATTGGCTTCTTCAATTAACTATCTAAAAGCTTGTCGCTTAGTCCAAGATTGCTTTGTACTACCTTACTATATAATTATTTGTTTTGTTTTTGGCATCCTTACTTATCCGCTGCTTACAATAGTTTCATCTAAAAATGGAGAAAGATATGGAATGGGGATGTTGTGATGCTGGTAATGACAAGGAGAATTATCTAAAGTGCATAATATGTTCGAAGGCATTTCATAATTCTTGTTTAAACATCGACTTATCAAGCGAACTGTCGTTATCTTGGACTTGCCCCCTATGTACTTGTAATACTTCTAAAGGGCAAAATAATGACAACATCCCTGTCCGCTTTAACACAAATATTCCACAAACCCGTTCAAAGAAAAGGCAAGCATTACAGTCTCCACCTGGTCAACCAATCTCTGTTTTAACGGAAGAAGGAGTACGTAACATAATACAAGAAGTAATGCAATCGCAATTTAACTCCTTGCTTAGGATGTTTACCTCGTCTATGACGGCATTGCTGAACACTGAACTTAAGTCAATGCGAGACGAGATTCAAGAGCTTAAGAACGGTGTGTCTCACATGAGTGATCAATACGATGACATCATAAAGCAAAGTGAAAAGTTTGAACGCACGATTAAGGAGTTAACAGATGAAAATCATAAAACGTCTCTTACAATGAAAGGCATGGCTGAACACATTACCCACTTAGAACAAAATACAATTTTACATTTGGAAAATAAAATGAATTTATTAGAACAACAAGCTCGTAGTTGTAACATTGAAATCGGGAATCTCCCGGAAAGAAGAGGGGAAAACTTAGTCCATATTATGGAAACCATAGGAACAACCGTTAATATCACGATTCCACAGAAGGAGATTGTATCGATACACCGTGTTTCTCATGGTCATCCAGATAGCAAGCGTCCTAAGAACGTCATTGTTAAGTTCAGTTCTCGTCTCTTGCGTGATAATATATTGAGTGCTTTTCGCCTCAAAAAGGGGCTAACTTCTGACCACCTGGGTATTGCAGGAACATCTCATAACGTGTATATGAACGAGCATTTGACATTACAAAATAAGCAGTTGTTTCGGAAGTGCAGAGAAGCTGCAAAAACTCATAATTTCAAATATGTCTGGATTAAAAACGCGACCATCCTGGTTCGAGAAAAGGATACATCACCTGCGTTTGTCATACGTAATGAACACGACATTGACACCAAGTTTAGGAGGGAAAGATCAACCTAAGCAAAAATATGTTTACATTACCTTTTTTAGTTATTTTTACTTATTTATTTACTTTGTTTGTGTTTATCGCCTGCTTTTACATCATATAATTTCATGTTCTGTAGAGTTGCTGCCTGGATTAGTGCTGAATTATTGTATTGCGTTGTTGTGTGTTTTAAATTCATATCGAAATATGTCTATTTTTGTTGTAATATTAATTAATTTTGAAAATGGCTGACAAAATCACAATTTACTACCAAAATTGTAGAGGTATGCGTAGCAAACTTAATACATTATATTTAAACATATTATCACACTCCTACCACGTAATCATATTAACAGAAACATGGCTTATACCGGATATCTCTGACAAAGAATTCATTGATGAACGATACTCTGTGTTTCGGTGCGATCGCTCTCGCAGTGTTACCATGCGGAAGGACGGCGGTGGTGTTCTCATTGCAATTTTACGAGACTTATGTCCTAACAAACTCACATTTACACCACCGTTACTTCTTCCCGAGCATGTATTAGTCAAATTACCGTGCAAAAATCAAGACTCATTTCATATTATAGCTGCTTGTTATATACCACCGAACACAAATGACGAAATTTATATGCAATACATGGATGCCCTAAGTACCATGTTAGAAAAACCGAATGTAGAGGCGATGATGGTAGTTGGCGATTTTAATCTACCTTCCGTCGATTGGGCAAATAAGCATCTTTATGAGGAGTGTTTGTCTCAGAGCAATGCTTCGCATGCCGTTTGTTCGCTATTAAATACCTGCTCTCTGCACAACTTAACGCAATATCATAGCTTTAGAAACTGTAAGGGACGTATACTGGACTTATTTTTCTCTAACACTCACTGTACAGTTGCAAAAGTAGTCGACCCTCTTTTACCTATTGACAATAATTACCATCCTCCTTTCTGTGTTGATATCATAATTAATTTAAAGACTAAAATAAATGCTCGCAAACATCCCAGCAGACTTAATTTCCGCAAAACTAACTACCCTTTGGTGAACAGTTGTATAGGCAGTATCGATTGGTCTCAATGTCTAAAGACTTTAACGCCCGAAGAAGCACTAGCATATTTCTACGAAAAGATATACGCTATAATTAAGACACACACACCTTTGTCACGTCCTAGGAATACGAATTATCCCATCTGGTTTCCACCGTCACTAATTCGTATAGCTAGGAATAAATCAATTGCTTGGACTAAATGGAAAAAATACGGTAATGTCAGTGACTACGAGATATATTCCTTATATAGAAGTAGATTTAAGCATACGTGTTACAAAAGCTACAAGCTATATATAAGCTCAATAGAGGATAGTATTGACACAAACATGAAACTGTTTTGGTCCTATGTCGCTAATCGCAAAAGCTCCTCAGCCATACCTCCCACCATAGTATATAAAGATACTTCGTCTGACGATCCAGCTATTGTCTGCAATTTATTCTCAGCTTTCTTTCAATCGGTATACAAACCTTCAACTCTTAATCTGAACAGTTGGCAGCCTCCCTCCTTTAGTATTGACGCTGATTTAAATATTTGTGACCTGCGACTGTCTTTAAATAAAATACAAAAAACATTAAAGTCCCTAGATTCCTCTAAAGGGGCTGGCCCAGATGGGATACCACCCTATTTCTTAAAAAATACCTATAAAACTATATCTCTTCCTTTATTTATAATCTACAACAAATGTCTGTCCTGCGGTGTTTGTCCCATAGCATGGAAGTCTGCAAATATCGTTCCAGTCCACAAAAACGGCTCAAGACACGACGTGGAGAATTATCGTCCAATCTCCATTCTTTCTGCTCCATCGAAGGTCTTTGAAAAACTCATACATAACGAAATATATCCCTTTTTGCATCGCATTATTTCGCAGTTACAGCATGGATTTACCAGACATCGGTCAACTGTAAGTAATCTTATTCTGTATACGTCTTATCTGTTTGACAGCATCGACCGGCGTCAACAGATTGATGCTGTGTATACTGATTTTGAGAAGGCCTTCGATCGAGTTGATCACGAAATACTGCTAAGGAAAATAGCTTTCAACGGAATAAGAGGAAATCTTCTACGCTGGTTCGCATCTTATGTAACTAACAGGACTCAAAGAGTTGTTATCAATGGTCTCCAATCGAATTCTATAGAGGTTACCTCCGGTGTACCTCAGGGTTCCATTCTTGGTCCCCTATTATTCAATATTTTTATTAATGATGTTACAACTTGTTTTAGCCATTCTAAACTTCTTCTTTACGCAGACGATTTAAAAGTTTACAAAACAATAACAAATTATAGCGATTGTGTTCTTCTTCAAGCAGACCTCGATAGATTCTCGCGATATTGTGAAATTAATAAACTATATCTGAGCTTAAATAAATGCCGTCAAATAACATTTACAAAGAAAAAAAACGTCATAAACTTTAACTACTCTCTTGAAAATTCTCTGGTTAAAAAAGTAGATTCCATTCGCGACCTTGGTGTACAACTTGACTCTCAACTCCACCTTGATTGTCACATCAATTCTATTGTCAATAAGGCTTTTAAAATGTATGGTTTTGTGATGCGCTCCTCGCGTGAGTTCTGTCGTTCTTCCACTTACTTACATCTCTATAAATCAATTATACGCCCTCAAGTAGAATATGCAGTTCCCGTATGGAATCCTTTTTATAATAAATACAATGATGAACTAGAGCGAGTTCAACGAAAGTTTCTGCGATCGATGCACTTTAAATGCTTCTATTCAAGAACAAATTATAACGTTCTACTTACTAAATATAACCTTCTGACACTTAAATCTAGACGGTTACTTTTGGAAGTAATGGTACTACACGGTATATGTCACAACAAATTTGACTGCAACGACTTAGTAAAAAGTTTAAGTTACGCTGTCCCTCGTACAGTTATAGGGAGAGTGGTACGTGATCGCCATCTTTTTGCCACTAGTTCGTGCCGGACCAATGCTGGGCTGCGCTCTCCCTTACGCAAAATGGTTGATTCTTACAACAAAGTGTTTTCATCTATTGACATTTTTCACACAACACGAATCAGCTTTAAAGAAAAAGCTATTAAACTACTCCTAAGGCAGCAAACTCCTAACGAACTTGTAATATCCACCAGGACATAACATTATAATGTACGGCTCTAAGTCCATGTAATTTTTTTTTTTTTCCCTTTAAGTCAGCATTGAAATATGTAACAGTTAGCATTGTTATGTTATATTCACGTCCGCATATATGACTGTATAATATTATTAAAATAGTAATCTGTGGATAGCGTCGTTGGTGGTACATTTAATTATTAATTTCTATGTGTGTATAATTAGTGTACTTAATTTATAATGTACTACTGTTTGTTATCCTAAATAAATAAAAAAAAAAAAAAAAAAAAAATAACCTAAGCGGGTGTAGCATTACAATTCATTCCTATTTTGTGCGCATCCGGAACATCTAATTGACCATCGGAAGGACGACGCTGTTGCACAGGAGGCCGCCATAAAATTTTCCTTTGTAATTAATTATTAAGTTTAATTTAATCTCCGTATCAACAAATGGTCCTTCGAGCCGGATTTGTACCTGACTGGATTGCAAACACCGTATGTATACACAGTGAAAACTCCCCCGTAGTTGCTTATTCCAGGCTCAGCCGGTGTATATGTATAGCGCTGGCATAAATCTGGCAGCTGTCGAGAGATGCAACATATCTTAGCTCAGCGATCGACATTATATTTGGACTACACTGTACTTCTCATCAGGTACAGTACATCATTCTCATCATTTAGCTGGTGGTAGGATATTCATATCCACCCGGATAGTGACCTACATACACATGGTGTTAAAACCTGCTATAGTTACACACCTTGTGTGGATCGCGTTCCAGGATCAGTCAGTATGTATCCGGTTCTCCCGAGGGGCTTGCGGCATGACTTGGTGGTTGGTTGAGGCGGGTATAGGGGTATCCTTGTATTACTGTGCCTGCAACGGTCATCCGCCTGTCCTGTCGCAGGCCCCTCGATTTGCTTATCCCTTTTCGGAGTGTGAAGAATTTATGCCGGCATGATTCTGTTAACCTTCAATAAACTCATTGTTTATCGATGGTCGCTAATTTTTTGGACTGCACTGCGCTTACCATCAGGTCTAGTGCAGTCATTTAGCCGTGATCGGATAAAAAAAAATTGTCATAATACTGGGCTAGGTTAAGAAAGCTGCCGTTAAGTTGTTTTATCTTGTCCGATTTTTATGAAAACAGTTTCAAATATACAGACAGCTCTACACAATTTTATTACGGTGTAAACATAAGGCTCAGGAATATTGGGAGAAAATATATTGTACCCCAATAATGGCGAGAGATAAAGCGGATCCCTTGTCACTGTGGAACAATAATCATGCCCGCGGTACGATGCTATATATTTAGAACTCTATTCTTATGTGGTAACATTATCATTCTACTAATACCACATATTAGTTTTAATTTGTTTGTTTACGTATGTTTTACTACTTGTGAGTACAAGCGTTTTTATTGTTTTTACATTTTTTTTATTGCTCAGGTGAACAGACAGGACAGAGCAGGCGACCCACCTGATGGTAAGCGGTTACCGTCGCCCATGAACTTCAGCAATGCCAAGCCACTGCCTACCATTGAAAGAAAAGAGAGCCGGTTAGTCCACCCCGTGACCACGAAGGCTGAAAATCTTTCAAAATGTCGGCATCAAAATTTATAAATAACCGCTAAAAAATCTGTATAAATTAGTTTTTTTTTTATAGCATAGGCCGGCAAACGAGCAAGTGGGTTACCTGATGGTAAGTGATCTCCACCACCCATGTACGCCCACCACCAAAAGAATCATGGGCGCGTTGCCGACCTTAAAGGAAAGGGATAACTAGGGATTGGGAAGGGGAGGGGATTTGGGCTTCCGGATATCTCACTCACCGTACGAAACGCAGCAGCAAGCCGCTACTTTACGTCGGTTTTCTGTGAGATAGTGGTAACGACCCGGTCGAGCCAGCCCATTCATGCTGTAGACAAAACTGTCTACAGCGTGGCTCTACCACTTTAAATTTAATTCCATGTATGTATTGTTAACTCCACTCCACCCGTCACGTGTAGCTACACAGAGCTCACAATATTTCACCCATCCAAAAAGCATCTTACGCATACAGTACACAATCAGGTATATACCATGTGTTATACGTGTATAGTCTGATATATCATTTGCATGTCGGTGACGCGAAACCAAAAGTTTATCCCCTACCAAACGCGGCTAAAGAAGTTTTCACATCAACATGAAAGAAGTAATCTACTTAATAATTGATTATTTAAATATTTTTAATAATAAAATATCTTTATTGGTACAAAAAACAATATAACATAAAGTACAATTTTATGTTGCTAACGCAGTAGTTGGTAATCTAACTGTGTCGCAGTTAACAGCAAAAATTACACGATTAATACATAAATCTAGATACAATATTATTTACATAAATACATACAAAAATGTATTGTATATATACATACAGTATGCATACACAGAAATCGTGATTCTGCTGCATTATCAGCGAAGAGCGTCCGAACTGAGACATTTATGAATTCGTCTGTAAGACGTGCAATATGGCGAAAACTGGTTTTAATCCGTTTTCAATAGTATCTTACCTTATATTTGGAATTTTAGGCATTTACGTAAAGTGTATAAACTTTTACAATACGTGCCGTCTGTTCCCGATATTTGTCAAGTTTCTAGGTAGATGAGCCAAAACATTTCAATAAAAGGTCTAGAAATGTATCGAAAAATGTTTTTGACAAATGGAACTGTTCACGCCTTGTAGTATAATAATATACATTGGTAGATACATTATATATTCGTTTTGTTTACAATTTAGTACGCATATGTTTTTCAAGGTCTAGAACCACGCTTTAAAGAGGTCTGTCTACAGTATAAATGGGCTGGCTCGACCGGCTCGATATCACTGTTTCACAGAAAACCGACTCAAAGTAGCGGTTTGCTGCTGCGTTTCGTACGGTGAGTGAGTTATGTGTAGGCCTCAATCCCCTTACCCTTCCCAATCGCCTAATTATCCCTTCCCTTTAAGTTCGACAAGGCGCTTATGATTCTTCTGGTATTGTGTGCGCATATGGGTGGTAGAGATCACTTACCATCATGCCATAAAAAGAAGTGTAATATGCGGTTTTCTGGGCCTCGTCAGACATATATGAGAACAATATTATAGGCATAATTTAAATCGTAGCACTCTATATTATTTATTTTATGGGCCGTTTTATCATACACGATAACATATTTTCTTTATACTAAGAAATTACTTTTACTATTATATTTTAGTCTGAACGCATGACGAGGCGATGCAAGTATCCAGGGTGGAATTTACAATCTTTGTAGTCATGTATGATGTAGTAGAGTCCTAATAATGTTACGTGTCAAAAGAATGGAGAACTGTAAGAAGAAGTGTTGAGTTCTATAAATATTGTTAAGTGTAATTATTTGTATTTAGTATTACTCAGTATCTAGTATTTACTTGAGGCCACTACATATTCCTGATAGTACACTCAAATACTTACGACGCTAATAATTTAAATTTGTTTTACATCAACAGAAATGTCGAAAAGTTCTTGAAAACATAGTATTCTAACAAAAATAACGACTCAAAAAATAAAATGCTAAAATAAAATCTCACATTACAGATGGCTCTTCAATTCCGTTTTATATTTATTTCTTTGTAAAATGCATCGATAGTTGCATGCCAACAATTTCCATAGTAGATACGAGATGGAACATTGCGAAGTGATAGAGTTTTAAACTAAAAGTAGCTTCACTCGTTTGTCTTTCAGACAATTTAATTAATTCTTACGGCTTTGTAGTAGAGTAAGTATTCTGGACATATAGCAGTCTACCACCATCGCACATGAAATGGTAATCACGTTTCAGACAACCAGTATTTATTTAGTTTCTCTGAAAGTCAGCTAGGCAATCACAACGAAGTGAATTTTTGTGTTTTTCCACTATTCAAATTTCAGCTGAATATAACGGGTTCAGTAGTCAGACCCCTATAAATTTAAAAGGTGAGATAGATTGACAGAAAAATGGCGCCGCATTGGTTTAAGGTTCCGTTGGAACTTTATTATAAGTAACCCTAAAAGTTCGGATAGATATTTGTTTTGACAGCCTCCGTAGCGCAGCGGGTCAGTGTGAAACGAGAGGCCGTTGGTTCGATCCCCGTACCGAGACAAGTGTTTGTGTGATTTACAGATATTTGTTTCAGGTCTGGGGGTTGTGAGACTGAAAGTATCTCGTAGTTCCTGATACTCATAGCACAAGATTTTTATCTTACTGTGAATAATCTCTATATATTGGTAATAGGAGGAATATTTAAACAATATTGATAAATATAATAACAATCGGTAAACTTTATTCTTTTTCACTACTTTCATAATAGCCCGCGACCTAAGTATCTACTGCATAAAATTTCCATGAATTGGTTCGCAGTCGGAATGAAAAATGGATTTCCTTATTACAGTTATTACGCAATACCGAAGAGGGTTGCCTTCGGAAAATATTATAATCCATTTCCTTATAGATGGGAGATCGAAGTACGAGTATTTTAATACGATAAGTGGGCGGCGATAGTTCAGGAGGGAGTGTTATGGACGTAAGTCTCTACTTCGAAACCAGCTTCAAAAGGATGCACTTCTGAATTTTCTAAATGACGTGTATTTTTCGAAATGAATTTTCTAAATGACGCGTATTTTTTTAAATGAATTCTCTAAATGACATGTATTTTTCTAAATGAATTCTCTAAATGGCGTGTATTTTTCTAAATGAATTTTCTAAATGACGTGTATTTTCATTGTTATTAATTGGTTTAACGATAAAGGAAACATCGTGAGGACACCTGCATATCTGAGAAGTTGTATACAAGAATTTCGAAGGTATGTGAAGTTTTCCAACCAGCGTTAAGCCGGTGTGGTAGACGAAGGCCTAAAGACTTATTTGTAGACGAAACCCATGTTAAGGAGTAAGAGATATATAATACAGAGCTGATATAACATACAACTTTTCTAAATGTGTGGTCAAATTAAAGCAACATAATATAGTATACGACATAAGCGTTTCATCCTAGTAATATCAAATTCGATTGCAATGTTAGGACATAAATATAGCATTTTATCTTTTATCGATTGTGTAACTATTCGACTTGCAACTTGCGACAATACAATTGGGCTAGTTAAGTGCGACGAAGAGGAGCGCAGAGGCAATCAAATAATTTATCCTCTTCCTCTTTGCGTGGTATTCCTCAGTATTGAGGGTCGTGACCTCCCTTCTGCATAATTTTCTCCCGCAGGATCTTTCTTCATCTGTTTCTGTCTCTGGTGGTGTGAAGGGCGTTGTGAACTGTAGAGTCAAGACCGGTGCGGATCTGGTCAGAACAACGTATTGAGCTGCGCCGACGATGCCTTTTCCCATCTGCTTTGCCAGACACGATGAGCTTGATCGTATCTTATTAAACATTTCTTTCCTCATTATGAGTGTATGTAACGATGCTTAGATATGACGACAACTTTCTGAGAACGTTAATAACGTTTTCTTTAAACTGTATGACGCGGCTTCTTAAGTGACAGTCATCAGTTAATAGCCTTTGCTATGCGATAAATACTTACCGTGTAACCGTGGCTTCTTTTTCCACATTTGGCTTGCAGTTTTTAGAACCGGCCGCCTGCCTGATGTCAACACCTCTGGGAAGAAACATTTATACCCAAAAAAATATCTGTGGCTCATGCAAACATTTTTGGCTCGGTGAGGAAATCGAACCCATGGCCTCGCGCTTCAAACCCGGCTAATCGCCCACTGCGCTAAGTTGGCCGAGAAATAACAGTTAACTCTTTAGTGATATTTTTCGAAAGTCGGTTTTGTTTTAATTTATTATATATTTTTTTAAATCAGGTACCGCTATGGCATGTAAATTCCGATGCAAAAAAAATCGCGACGTGTCTGCTTTTATCCGCTGATGAGTTTCACTTTTTTACTTCGGTCATTAGATATTATACCGGCTACACGGTGGACCGACGACTTGAAAAAGATGGCAGGTAGCGGATGGATGCGGGTTGCCCAAGACCGGGATGGTTGGCGCTTACTTGGGGAGGCTTACGTCCAACAGTGGACGGCAATAAGCTGAGATGATGATGATGATTATATATTAACCTAATTTGTTTGAAAAATCACAACGCAGCCGAACTCTATCGAATGATTTTTTTTCGACAATATTAGTCCACGTCAGAGGAATAGTTGTACATACCTAAAACAAAGTTTAAAATAAACGCGTCATATTTAAAACCTACTCCTTTTTTAAGTCGGTTAAAAACTTTCGTAATATCACACAACGCATCTGCATCGTCAACATTCAAACCAAGGTCATGCCGAACTCTCATCCCTGTTAATGTGACCTCAATTGTCAACACCAAAATCAATTCAGCTGAATGACATTAAATTGTTCTTTAACCATTCAAATTCGAGAAGCAACGAGTGTTCCAGCGACCCTATTTTTGATTGACTGTCGCTTATCAACATCTATTATATTTTGGATAATTCTAATTTCACTGTTGACTGCCTGACTGTCGGATCAGGTAAAGTGATATTGGGTTTTTCTATGACGTATAGCCCAGTATCGGCCCGGAGTCTGGAATTGTGCCCGGTATGGCAATAGGCTCGTCCCATATCACATCATGGGACGGAAATACGCTCGGCGATATGTGGGTGTACTGATTACATACCTACCTACCCCCGTGAGTGTGTATGTATGTATGTCTAATTTCATATATCACGTGAAACCACGGAACATGTTATATTACTACGATTAAAGGTTCGGCAATCTTTGTTTTTACGTATTAGTACGAATATCCTAGGGGTGTAAGTGGGCCACCAATATCTTAGCTCTAAAGCCAACCTCACCTGCACGTGGTACACCCTGCTGGTCAACAGACGAGGCAATGACGGAACTAGGTTCCCGCGATTGCGGGTTGTGGGGGTCAGACGGCGGGTCGCCCCACCTGATACCTAACTCCGTCAAATCAATGGAAAGAAGAAAGACAAGAAGCTCACAGGCGTTACCTGCGACCGAAAGATGCCGATGAGACTCAAGGGTCTCATTTACAAAACTATCATTCGGCCTGTACTCCTGTATGGGTGTGAGACGTGGCCGGTCCTTAAGCGCCATGTCGGAGAAATCCATGTCGCGGAGATGAAGATGCTGCGGTGGATGTGCAATGTTACACGATTAGATCGTATTCGTAACGAGTACATCCGCGGCAGCCTTGGTGTCCGCGACGTGGCTGATAAACTCCAAGAATGTCGCTTGAGGTGGTTTGCCCATGTTCTGATGAAACCACAGGAGTACGTCGGTCGCAGGTGCCTGAGCCAGATCGTACCAGGGGTACGATCCCGTGGACGGCCCAAAAAGCGTTGGCTAGACATATTGGAGGGAGACATGAGAGCCAATGGTCTCACTACAGAGGATGCTCAAGATCGGGCGAAGTGGAAGCGTTTAAGTCGGAAAGCGGACCCTGGCACTAAGCCGGGATAACGCTAGGTAGAAAGAAAGAAAGAAGTACGAATATCCTAATAATCGCCGGACATCCGCATCCGAATATATTGTTGTAGCATTTCTGTGTGGCCATCATCACCACGCATTCATGTCACCGCAAATAGATGAAGTTTGCTATTACGCATATTTTTATTCGTAGTACTGTAGATATTTAGAGTGGCCATCATTTTAGATTATACAAATATGAAGAAGTCATGTAATGGTAGAGCCACATTGTATGCAGTTTTGTCTATATATTACCACTATCTTAAAAAAAATCGACGTGAAATAGCAGCATGCTATTGCATTTCGTAATGTGAGTGACATATCTGGAGGCCCATTCACCCTCCCTTTCCCAATCCCATGACTCCTCTCCTTTAAGGTAGGCACGCATCCATGATTATTATTTTATTGTAGATGTTCATGCGCGGTGGAGATCACTTACAATCAGGTAACCCCTTGCCCGCTTGCTATAAAAAAACTCACGTGAAGTAGCAGTCAGCTGTTGCGCGTCGTATGGTGAATGATATATTCGAAAGGGCCTACTTGCAAAAAGTTATTATTTTCTTTTTAAAAAAGATAATTCATACAAAAACTACGATACAAAATGGGATCAACTTTGTGTTTCTAGGTTGACAGCAACTTTATTTTTTCATCGGATAGAAGACGTGCGTATATTGTAAAGTAGTTCAGTATCAGTGTACTAGATGGCGCTACTTGTATAGAAAAATGTGATATGACTTGCTGTAGGAGCAATTATTCTCGACTCAAAATCTTTATACGTATTGAACAGTAATGCCGGAGAATTTTTTTTTTATGACATAGATTATTTTTATAGCATAGGCCGGCAAACGAGCAAGTGGATCACCGGATGGTAAGTAATCTCCACCGTCCATGTAAGCCCACAATACCAGAAGAATCATAGGCGCGTTGCCGATTTTAAAGGAAAGGGATAATTAGGGATTGGGAATGGGACCTTTGGGGGCTTTGGACCTCCGAATATCTCACTCACCGTACGAAACGCAGCAGCAAGCCGCTACTTTGCGTAGGTTTTCTGTGAGACAGTGGTAACGACCCGGTCGAGCCGGCCCATTCATGCTGTAGACAAAACTGTCTACAGCTAGGCTCTAGCAGATCTAGATTCATCCATATAGCTTAATACCTAAAAATAATTACTTAATGTAAAAACTACACTAAAACCTTTCCTATACTACAGAGACTACTTTAGTGAATGAATCGTCAAACTCAAATGACAAATTTTTAAGGTAACCACTAAAGATTTGGCTATTTCTGCCGCCAAGCAACAGCAACAGTGTTGTGTTTCGGTTGAAGGACATTGAAGCCAGTGAAATTACTGGGAATTATGAGACTTAACATCTTATGTCTCGGGGTGTTCATGCAATTCAGGCGAGCGTCTTACTCGTCTTGTCATTCAATAAAAAAAAATTACATACATACATACACACGGTCCAAATACCGTCCTTCTTTTACGTCGTTTAAATGTGAAAAATTGTTTTGTAAATATTACTATTATCCGATAAGATACGACAAATATTATTCCCCCAAACAAGAATTCCTCAGAATCCTGCTAATACTGCGTTGAGCCTCGAGCGAAACACTTGAGGCACCTATAGATACGTTTTAAGAAACCGATACCCGGCCGTTGTGAGGGTACTCAAATCGTCCAACAGAGTGAGCCAAATTAGGACCGAAATCTTGAGCGACGGCAGTGTAAAGGCCCGAATCCACTGCATTTATAGTTGTAGTGTAAGATATTTTTGAAAAAATAAAAAATATATTATTGGTAGAGCCACGATGTAGACACTTTTTTCTGCGTGAATGGGTCTCATTAACTGGAGCGGCACCATTGTCTCACAGAAAGCCTAAGTGAAATTGCGTTTCATACAGTGAGTAACATTTTCGAATACCTAAATCCCTCTTCCCTTCCGAATTCAGGAAAAAACCTGAAGGTCCGCAACGCATCCAAGATTCTTCTATCGTGATTATTCATGAGCAGGGAAGATTAACTTACTTCAGGTAACCCACTTGTCCGATTGCCCGCTTCTGCTACCAAAAAAACATTTCACCCTCATTTAAAACTATTTTATCTTAAAAATTTAAATGAGACTAACATTGGAGTATAATAATAATACAATTGGTAAGGATTAAAAAAGAATCACCGTAATCGGATCATTTTGTCAAAATATATCACGTCGGTTATATAGTTTAAAACTTGTTACCGCCCTAAAAGCTTGTTTTGAAGTCCGCGACCAAGACAGGGAGACTACACCGCATGACGGAAATCTGTCGGTAGCTACACGTCTACTTTCTAATTTTATATCTAATTTCTCTTAAAATATACAATTTTTAAATAACGAAAAACCAAATAAATTGTTTCTTTCTTTCTTTTCATAAAAAAGGTATGGAAACGGTCGCGCGTAATGCTGTCCTGTCTCAATCAATTAACTCAATACAATTCACATAGAAAACAGACTTGTCACTGTCTTTGTGTGTCGCTATCTTTAAATTGTTCTCGACGCCGCTGCTGAGGTAACCTCTGCTTCTACGATCAGTTATCCGACTGAAGCAAACATCTGTCGAGATTTTTATCCTATAAAAAGAAAATAAAAAATATTGAAATAAAACTAATTTAAACGGATTTTATCGCGGTTTTTTATTGGAACGTAGTTCCTTATCGCGCGTTGCGAAAGGGGGCTAGACGGAAAAAATTGGTACGAAAAGTTGGCACGACATAATTCTCCGACCAAGAATAAATATAATATTAATTTGATATCTAGCACACAAAGTTAAAGTCGAAATTCCGTTAATAAAAGTAAAACTTATGACATATGGAAATGTAGACGTGGTTTGAAATTTGAATTTTTGATTATCGAACACGGCGCGGCGGTCCACCGTTTAGGCTGCGTTTAGACGACGCGAAAAATTTCGTGCGGCCGTTTACACGATCGCGCAGTCGCCGCGTGGTTGGAGCGTTGCGAAGTATTAAACATTATGGCTTAGTCAATAGAGTTTACATTAGTTTTTCGAGTGATTCGAGCGCGGCGGCCGCGCGGCCGCCGCGCGGCCACAACGCGGTGGGATTCCTTGTCATATAAATGCGCCCTTAGTAGCCAGTCACCAAATTACCTATCATAAAATATTTGAATGTTGGCTGCTTCCAGATTATACAGTGTCTAATATATAGTCTACGGGATGACTGTTTAATATTACGACTCACATCGAATGTTCTGGAACTCTCTAGAACGTTCGGTGTGACGTCACGTAGACTGTAAGACCGGCCGGTGCTCGCCGATTTACGGGCTGGGCGACGTAGCAGCCGGTGTGCTCCCTTCGGACCCTCCGTCCCCCCCGAGATCGAGATCATTTTAGTCAAGCCCGAGAGGTGGTCAAGCGCGAGCAGTCCATCGATCAACGGAAGGTTCGAGAGAAATCGAGAACCTTCCGGGTGACGTCACGCGCGCCGATTGACCAGCCAACGCTAGCCGACCTCCCTGGAGCTTCGAGAATTATGGAAGTACCAGGTGTTCAAACCCGTTCCCCCTACCCCCACCCAATTTGTCCTCACCCCCCCTCGGCCTAAATCGGTAATTTTTGAGGCTAGAGGGTCGTGCGACGGCTTGTCGCAATCGGCTTATTGAGCCCGACACTTTGGCCCCAATAAAAATAAATTTCGACCCCCCAGTAAGAAAGATCTGTAAAAATATCTCTAAAAATTCAAATATCTCAGAAACTACAATAGATAGACAAATAAAATTTTATTAAAATTCCTTCACTAATTAATCGAAAGGAACTTCGTTCCATCCGGGTGTCCCTTGACACCTCTCAAGTTTTTTTTAATTATGATCCCGACGTTTCGAAGACTTTTCAGCCTTCGTGGTCACGGGGAGGACTGAGGTGTAGGTTGTCCAAAAATGTTAATGTTAATGTTAATGGACAACCAACACCTCAGTCCTCCCCGTGACCACGAAGGCTGAAAAGTCTTCGAAACGTCGGGATCATAATTAAAATAAAAAAACCGCGATAAAATCCGTTTAAATTAGTTTTATTTCAATGAGTAACATTCGCGTAAACGTAAGAAATCAATAAATAAAAAATATTTATTGTCAGACAACCATGATCCATTTTGTTAGTTAAAATTTGAAATATAATTGAATTTAATTTATTATTCGTTTATATTAAGAATTTAATACTTGTTGATTAAATGATTGATTAATTTAATTTAATTACAATGTCACCTTGTGTACTTCGCCAAAGACTTTGTCATAAATATAAACTTCGTTTTTCTACGTTTCATTAATAGCAATTATATTAGTGGTAGAGCCACGCTGTAGACAGTTTTGTCTACAGCATGAATGGGCTGGCTCGACCGGGTCATTACCACTGTCTCACAGAAAACCGACGTAAAGTAGCGGCTTGCTGCTGCGTTTCGTACGGTGAGTGAGATATCCGGAAGCCCAAATCCCCTCCCCTTCCCAATCCTTAATTATCCCTTTCCTTTAAGGTCGGCAACGCGCCCATGATTCTTATGGTGGTGGGCGTACATGGGCGGTGGAGATCACTTACCATCAGGTGACCCACTAGCTCGTTTGCCGGCCTATGCTATAAAAAAAAAAAAATAAAAATAAGTTCCCCACATCATTTGTCTCAATATCGCAAATCTATTAGTGGATGTTCAGCCAAGGTGAAGTAATACAAAACGGGGAAGCACAAGAAAGTTGGATCCGTCTTACGTCAGGAATTCCTCGACACAATACCTATCCTGGTGACATCTCTACCAAAAATAAACTGGGCATGTTATGGGCATCCATTGAACCTAATAATTTACTAATTACATGAAATACCTAGAAGTAATATGTATCAGTTGGATCATAGAGATTAATATTATATGTATTAAGTAGAGTTGCTTATTTTCTTTTATTTCGTGCTTTTTTGACGATTTTTTTTTTACTATTTTTCCCAGTGACACTATGACTCGTTGAAGGAACGAACGGCCTTTTCTGCAATTGTCTATAAAGTGTGGAATAGTATCGGCTAATGAAAATGTGTCGAAATCTATAAAGAACGTAGCCACCTTCTTTGTCATAAAAAGATTTTTTTTATATCATAGCCCGGAAGCGATCAAGTATGTTTCAAGTTATGTTCCCTGATGTTAAGTGATTTCCATCGCCCATGGATGCTCACAATACCAAAACGATTCTATACAGATTGCCGACCTTTAAAGGCAAGGGATAATTAAGAGATTGCGATGTAGCCATTTGGGCCTCCGGATATCTCACTCACTGTAAAAAAGACAGCAGCATTCCGCAACATTACATCAACTTTCTCTGAGACGGTGGTAACAAATTGGTCGGGCCGGCTCATTCATGCTGTAGACAAAACTGTCTACAGCGTGACTCTATCACTGATAAGTTTCCATATCTAATCTACATCCTGTTCCAACAAAACATAATTTCAAACTCATAAAACATCTTAATCAATCTCAAATTATTTAATTTAATAAACAACTTGTAGTATTAACAAGTATAAATGAATCTTCGCAATAGTCCCCGAAGCATTGCGCCAATCACTTCTCACTAAATTCATTAAAGCCTTTTGCTCTGATAAATTTTTGCTCCACAGAAAAAATTATTGAAGATATAACTTAGTTGTATGGAAGTAGCTTATACAGCATGTTTTTTTTAATAGGAACGGGATTAATTTGTTTTTTTGTCATTATTACATTTTGCTGGTAGGTTTCATATCCGCCCGGATAGTGACCACTATACACATGGTGTTCAAACCTTCCATAATGATCGCCACCCCTTGTATGGATCGCGTTCCAGGATCAGCCAGTGTATATCCGCTTCTTCCGAGAAGTTTGCCACATGTTATATTTAAATAATTATAAAAAGTATAATGTTTCGAAGACTTTTCAGTCTTCAGTCCCCCCCGAGACCACGAAGGCTGAAAAGTCTTCGTAACGTCGGGATCAAAATTAATAAAAAGCCGCGATAAAATCCGTTTAAATTAGTTTTATTTCAATGAACTTAACATTCGCGTAAACGTAAGAAATATAGTATAATGTCATTGATTCTTCAATTGATAGTCGCCGTGACGCAACGAGCATGTATGGGGCGAGTAGCCAACTGGAAAACGAGAGATCGCTGATTGTATTCGCGCACCGAGACAAATCTTTGTATGATTCGCGAACATCACAAATATTGGGTCTGGGTGTTGTGGCACCATTATCTTCTCGGATTTAGACCGATTCCAGATATATGTTAGACTAGTTTAAGGTTACGACTTTGTGTGTGACTGTTGGGTGTATGAATAGTTGGGTGTATGGGTGGTGTAGTTTAAACCATTAATTACTCACAAGAAAATATAAATTATCGTCATCTACACACAGATTAGTGTGAAAATTTAAACAAGGAAAGAAGGCAACATTGCCATACATATTAATACTGTTCATAATAAAAAGTAAATCATCGTGAAAGGAAAAAATGTTTTACGTTCACTGAACTTGAAAATAACATTCTTTTATAACGTATATTATTATGGTTACCAATATTATGAAATTGGATAAGCATAAAATGTATTACCCTTTGAGCAAAGAAATCATCCGTAGACTTTTTATTTCTTTCTTTGCTTTATGCATTGGTACTTTCATTAAGATATAAGCATATTAAAGCCTAGGTGTGCAGTTAATAGAAATTAATGTTATATTTAGTTTTTGAATAATAATAATATAAGCCCTGTATTATATAATACGTCGTACTACTGAACATCGTCCTCCTCTACTAATTGCAGGGATTAGTCATCAAACCACGCTGGCATAATTCGAGTTGAAAGCTCTTGAATATATTAGTTAAACTGCATTTAAGCTAATTTTACATATAGCACAAATCCCGTCATTAATATCAGCTCAAAACCATAATAAAACAACTTTATCTTATAAAAGACGATCAGGTATTTCTGAAGCACCATTAGAGTTTTAACATGAGTGCTATTGATGACCTAATAATGAACGAATGAAAATTTGATTTGAATTTTAATAATAAGAGCAAATTTTCCAACACCAACAACCTACACTTCATGAATAACACTTAATTAATAGAAGACGTAATACTTAAACAGTATTTCATTTGTAGAGTTTTGTCCTACTAAAATAGAAAAGTGCATATTTGAGTGGTAGAGCCACGCTGTAGACTGTTTTGTCTACAGCATGAATGGGCTGGCTCGACCGGGTCGTTACCACTGTCTCACAGAAAACCGACGTAAAGTAGCGGCTTGCTGCTGCGTTTCGTACGGTGAGTGAGATATCCGGAAGCCCAAATCCCCTCCCCTTCCCAATCCCGAATTATCCCTTTCCTTTAAGGTCGGCAACGCGCCCATGATTCTGATATTGTGGGCGTTCATGGGTGGTGGAGATCACTTACCATCAGGTGACCCACTTGCTCGTTTGCCGGCCTATGCCATAAAAAAAAAAAAAAAATGTTGATATTTGGGAATGCGTTAACGACTGAACGGAATTCGATATTTGGCATACGTATAAATCTGGATAACTATATATTTCGCGGAAGATAATATTCACCCGGTCGGACTGGTGAACAAAAGCTAGTATTTATGTAAACCTGTATTGAACTTATCAATGTTGCAGTCAATTCCTAAGCATTTTAAATTGTCATCAAATAAAGTAACTCCTGAGTCATAGTTCATGTATGACCTACGCAAGCCCAACTAAATTATTAGTTTTTTTGTTGGTCGAATGATGAAACGAGCGGATCACTGGCCTGATAGTATAGCGCTACGCCTGCTCATAAACAAATGCAAAACTACACAGAACCTTGTATTATAAAGCACTGAATGGCACTGGGCAGCGCTCGACACCCCGAGATATAACATTTTAAGTCTCATGACCAGTAATTTCAGTGGCTTCACACCGCACTAACACTGCTGCTTGGCGGCAAAAATAAACAAAGAGATGGTACCAACGCAGACGGTCCCTCGCATACGAGGGACCTGCCACCTTTTACCATATGTATATTTTTTTTTAAAATATTATTTGCCACAAATGAATCACCCCGTGTACACCGACATCCACTTGTGCGTAGGATGCAATACCCTACAATCAACCTAGTTATCGTCTCAATTCAAGTTGCAAACTTGAGTTTATACTGAATAGAAAATAATGTGAGACTAGCTTTCCGCTAGCAATTCTTAGCCTTTAAAACCTCCACGGATAGATGGATCATATGTACCAATGATTAAGGAATAATAGTCTAAGATATGTACTCACACTAACAACGCCTAACCTCACGGGGAGGTAAATTCCCAAATATTTTAAATAACAAGAAATATTAATGCATAAAATAAAATAATTAAATTATTTACATTCTAGATTTTTATTGGTATTTTTTATTACGCTATCATCATCATTATCAGCCACAGAACGTATAGCCATTTCGGTATAGTTTGTATAAAATAGTTTGCCAGCAATAATCCACACTAAATGCGAAAGAAACTCTGCATACCTGTCTATCTATTGTATTTTTACACCTAAACAACAAAACGAATATTAATGAAATTTGGCAAAAAGATAGATTATATCCTGGAAAAGGTCATAAATACTACTTTTGTCCCGGAAACGTTTAGGCGGAATGTGGACCGCCACGCTGAACGCACCAGAAGTTAGGTAAAAATTTTGCAAGCCTCTTAAATTGGTTTGAATTTTGAGAAGTTCCCTCTTAAAGGATTCCTAACATTTACATATTCTTTAACTACAAATACCAAACTCTCAAAATTACAAATTTCTGTCCGCAACGGTTTAGGCACCACTCCCCGCTGAACTATTGCTACTTCAATAATATAATGCAACAGACATAGGTAGACTTGCACGATGGTCCTTAATCGAATTTGACCACTAAATATGTTTACTAGTAGTATTGAGCACGCGGACTGCTGTGCAGAATACCACTACGCCTTCGAAGTATAAACTCTAAAGCTGGTTTTTTTTTTGTGTTAAGTACCACTATGCTACGTAATCTTCAATGCAGAATTATAAATTAAAGTTATCAAAACGAAAATGAAGAGTTTCCCATTATGTTTTGTATTTCATCAGATTTTAACCAAATTTATATAGGACCACCTGCGGAGTAAACCATATTGATCACAAAAATTTGGCGAAGATTTCGCGTAACATTTTTAAAAACCATATAGACGAATTTAGTACCTCTTTCTTTGAAGTCAGTTATTAAACAAATAAAACAACAATCATATATAACGAAGTTTATTCAAATATAGAACAAAGTCTAATGAATCCTATGTCACTCCTAGTCATTCATTAAACCTAACAGACTAGCGATTTAAGTACAGTAAGCCAGTTGCTTTGTAATCATGGTTAAATTGGAACCATTCTCTGCATCGGATTTGCTCCCTGTAATCACTTGAAAGGTGCTTTGTGTCATGTAATTAGAGTTTCAAAATGGTTTCAAATTGAAAGATGTAATATATTAATAATACTGTCAGCTTTGTACTATACTGTCCCACTGCTGTGCACGGACTTCCTCTACCAATAGGGGAAACCGTACGAGTTCGTCGCATCGGTTGAAAATAGCTGTCTATGCTAAATTCTGCCAAGCGGATGCCCAAAAACGGCTTTGGCTTGATGTGATAAAAGGAGACATGATAATCAACGGTTTCATTCTGGAAGATTATTGAAATAAAAGCGTCTCATAGAAAGACGAACCCTGGCACTAAGCCAAGCCAAGTATAAAGAAATAATTATATTGCACACCACAATTATCCTTAACGCATTTCCACAAATAGTCAAGAATATAAAAGATTAAGCATCAACTTTACATGGAATCCGTTTGGGAAATGTAATCTTGTTGAATATAAGTATGAAGACATAAATGCAAATCCCATAAGCGTGCATAAATCTGACCCAAAAGAGGTCAACATTTTCCGCCTCGCGACAATTTTCGCAATCTTATGGGAAGCAGTAGCCCATACTCAAACACTTATTATTCTATGACTAAACTTATGTTAAGTCGGGTCTGAGTTATTTAAAAGGATTGATTTTGATTTCTTATGTTTACGCGATTATTACATTGATTCATTTTATTTATCATCATTTGATATCTGCCAGGCAGTGAATTATTATTCTTCAGCAACCGTTTTAGAGGTTTTAGTTCATCTATACTTATAAAATAACATGTCCTGACTGACTGACTGATTCATCATCGCCGGGCGCAAACTATCAAGGCTACAAGCCTGAAATTTGGACTATATATTCATTATATTATGTAGGCACCCACTAAGAAAGGGTTTTAGAAAATTCCACCCCAAAGGGGTCAAAATAGGGGATGATAAAAGTCCGTCATTTTGAAAGTTACATAAACAAAATTTTGTATTTCGGTTATTGACGTAAAACAAGTAAATACGTGTTTCAGGAATTTTGGAAATTTTATTTAATAAGGGATGAAAAGGGGGCGAAAGTAAATGCGAAAGTGAGTTTGTTTGTTACGATTTCACGCCTAAATCACTGAACCGATTTTGATGAATTTATCTACAGAGATAGATGGGACTCTGGAGACGGTTACAGGCTACTTTTATCCCGGAAAATGTTGATCACGCGGGCGGAGCCGCGAGCAAAAGCTAGTTTTTTGATAAGAAGACGATATTTATTACCTACATTTAGTATTCGCGGATTCGACGCCGTCCCCAGGGCATACCTCTGGCTTTTCGAAGTTTCTTGTGTAATTAATGTAAATTATTGCTCGGTATAACGGTATAGAAAAATATCGTGAGGAAATTTGTCTTATACAGATTATAGAAAAATATTACGAATTTTCTAATACTTGAGAATTCTAAATATTTTTTTAAATACACATAGTCCTGGCTTCAAACTAGTTTAACGTTTCTGATACGATAAGGGGCTTGAGGTCCCACAAACCCAGATCTAGAATATTCGCGGATCACACAAACATTTGTCTTGACCCAAATCAAACACACGGTCTCTCACTACACAGTCCGCTACTTGCCCACTGTGCCACGGAGGCTGCGAGACTATCTTTCCATAAGAATTTCGAAGGTAAATAATAATATGTGAAGTCTATCAACCTGCATTAGGCTAGCGTGATAGACTATGGCCTACCCCTGTCATAAATATAAGAAGCCTATACACAGCAATAATACAAGCCTGGTAATAATATCATTATTAGTACGTACTGCATAGCAGATATCTCGTATGCGACAGAGGTAGATATCGCCGCTTTATATATATCTGCCTAAAAGCAGAATAGTATTACCGTTTGAAGGACATTGAAGCCAGTAAAATCACTGGGCTTTATCATAATTAACATCTCATCTCTCATGGTGAGCATAGTCCAGTACAATGCAGTATTTCACAATTCGAAATTCTTGAAGGTGTTGCTTCTATTAATGGGCAGGCGTGACACTTATCATTAAGCAAACGGACAAGGGTCTAAACAGAAACACTTTTCTATTAGCGTTAACGCCAGAGGAATATCAGATTTGTCTGGAAATGACACTTGATTGAGAAAAGTCACGTGGCTGCTACAAAACTGCTAAGCAAGTCGTCAATGTAGCGTGAACTACTAACGTCGCACTTGTATTCTGTCTAGACCCTGCTCATCTCGTTATTAACGCTATTAGACAGGGAGCCCTCGGGTAGCTGATCCACTTGACTACTATCAAGCTCATTTTCCGTGAGTAGCTTCGTTTCGATGAGACGACCAACTATTCCCTATGCGAAAATTCTCTATTGTGGTAGCTAACAGAGGTAGCAAGGATAGAATATTTCGATTTGATGATACTCAAAAATTTATTATTTTATTTGTAGGACAATATGACTGTTAAATTATATAAATATTAACTAAGTATAAACAAAAAAATCAGCTGGTTAGTAATCATACCTATTGGAAGGAGGGGCTTCCAATAGGTATCGATAACGAGGTCATAAGAATGATTACTACCCAGCTGATTTATTTGTATTTACTTAGTTAATATTTATATAATTTAACTGTCATATTGTCCTACTAATAAAATAATAATTTTTTGAGTATCATCAAATCGAAATATTCTATCCTTGCTACCTCTGTTAGCTACCACAATAGAGAATTTTCGCATAGGGAATAGTTGGTCGTCTCATCGAAACGAAGCTACTCACGGAAAATGAGCTTGATAGTAGTCAAGTGGATCAGCTACCCGAGGGCTCCCTGTCCATATTAAAAAATGTAGGGAATATTTTAATAAAATATTTTTTGGACAGATAATTCAGAGACTCGTCTCTGCATCACCCGTAGGTTGACTGTTAAGAGAATGCCTCTGGCATTAAGTCCGCCTTTATACATGTTTTGTATATAAAGTTTAAATAAATAAATAAATAATTATAGTGAGAAGAAGCGTATTAATAAATTCAATAAACTGTATTATGCAGTCTAAAATAACCTTCTATTTTTAAACCAGTCTTCCTCCCTAATTTCCGAAACAAGACTCCATTGTGCGGAGAAAAGAATAAGCTTAAACAATTTATCTACTCGGAGTCATGATTAATGTTACTCATGACTTCGCAAAGTTGGAATCTCGTTACGTTTTTCAGCAAAAACAAGGATTTCGAGATAAAACGTCGTATTTGCATCTTTTTTCCACTCGATAAAACTCTCCCTGTAGTAGGCTTATCAGAAGTTTTATCAAAAGGTTGTTTTCCAAATATCTACTTTGCGTATAAACAACACATCGAATTTCATTTCACGTGATTAATATTCAGTGGAATGCTTAGGATAATAAAATAAACAACATAATATATACGAGTATATATATAATGTATGTTAAGAAAATTAAATTTTGCTCTGGTTTTAATAACATTCAGTATTGGCAAATAGCGGAGGGCATAAAGTTTATTTAGATAAATAAATAATACATGTAACATTAATATATCTTTAAAATTAAATAAAAATAATAAAACACCATACAAAAAGAAACACCGATAAATAAATATAAAAAACGTCCCCTTTAATGAGATTGTTTAGAGAAACTTCTTTTGTTTCACAATTGCAAAAACTTAGCAAGCAATAGTACTTTTGGAAAGTTTTTTAATATCCCGGAATCTATAGCATGAGTTTGTACTGAGGTTCCCGATTCATAACGTCGTTGTAGAAATCGAAGTAGGTACACTGTGAAATTATTTTTCCTTTGGTTTCACTGTTTATGACATCTTACACGTTCCCCTGCGGTAGGTAGTCAATGTTGGCTACTCAGTATTTTTAATTTTTTTGTTTATTTGAATGACGAGACGAGCAAGGCGCTCGCCTGATGGTAAGCGCCACACCTGCCCATAAACAGAAGCAGCACCACGCAGAACTTAAAGCACTGCATGGCACTGAACTGCGCTCGTCACCCCGAGACATAAGATGTTAAGTCTCATAATGCCCAATAATTTTACTGGCTTCAATGTCCTTCAAACCGAAAAATAACAGTGCTTATACACACTATTGCTTGGCGGCAGAAATAGACAAAGCGGTGGTACCAACCCAGACGGCCTCTCGCATACGAGGGACCTACCCCCACCTTGTAAAGTTGTCAGTGCCTATGATGCAAGATTTTACGTGTTATTCGATAGCCGTCACGTCATCCATATCAACAAAAATATGTATGCAGATCTGTACAGCGCCTCTAGTGGATTCTATTAGAAATATTAGAAACGTATTAGCTTCATACGTAAAATTCTTCCTGTGCGAAAAACATGACGAAAAATCTCGCAATACAGCTACTGTTGACGCCAGTTAAACTAAATTTAAATAAAAAATCTTACTCTTATCAAATGGTTATGTATCGAATGGTCTGAACTAATTTTAGTTCCACAACATAAAAATTAAAGTTATTAAACTAAATGGCAAAAATTCATAGGCTTAGAAATAATTATTGGAGAAGAATGTTTGTATTCAGTTTGCGATCATTTCATTCGATTTAGCCTTAGTTAAAGGCTTAAGTTCTTCGTGTAATAAAGGTAATGTTCAACAAAAACTTTTTAATAAAAAATAGAACTGACCCAAATAAAACTAAACAATTTTAAGTACTGGTACTTTAGTTTTATAGCCACTGATTGATACCAACGACTCAAATTTGTTTAGCTTTATTTTTAACGTTTTGAGTTGGATTTAGTTTTTGTTAAAATGTTTTTATTTTACTTTTCATTTTTTTTCTATTAGCACTGTTGAGTACCATTTTGGTATCATGTAAATTCCAACTCAATAACACAATCGTGACGACTGAGCTGCTATCCGTTGAAGAGTTTTAATTTTCACTCCATACTTCATCATCACATTTTAACCAAATTTATATGGGACCATATCGCAGCTAAACTCTATCAAATTATTTTTTTTCGACAAAATTGGCCCTCAATTGGCGAAGAAATCGATGTACATATCCAAAAAAAGAAGTCCTCTTTTTATGAAATCGGTTAATTACCTAATTTGCTTTTAAATTAATAATGTCGCAACGGAATAACTACTGGTATTAAACAAACTAAATTTCCCATTTCTAATTCCTATTATTATAAAGAATTAACAAAGATGAATAGAGAAATTATGCAAATAATTCTATTTTCTAATTTACTCCAATACAAAATTATATATTCAGCGAAAAAGTAATTTTCTGACCCTACCTTCGGGATTTATCAAAGAATTAAAACCTATTAGCAGTATTTTTTTAAGCCATGAACCATTCATTAGCGCCTTTGTAACCATTTTCGGAAATTAATGGACAGGATATTGATTACACTAACTAAGGGTATTAAAAGAAAATTTAATTACTATGTATTCATGACGTAATTATAGGAAATATTATTATTAACTTAATTATTATTTATTATTATTAACGAAATTATATAATACATAAGTTACTATAAGTACTTGGATAAATATATTATACTAGCTTTTGCTCGCGGCTCCACCCGCGTGATCTGCTTTTCTCGGGATAAAAAGTAGCCTATGTCTTATTCTGATCTATAAGCTATATTATTGTAAAGTTTCATTAAAATCCATTCAGTAGTTTTTACGTGAAAGAGTAACAAACATACATCCATCCATCCATCCATCCATACTTGCAAACTTTCGCGTTTATAATATTAGTAGGATTACATGTCCTGTATGATTCATCAACGCTCAGGCCAAATCGCTGGACTACGAAGCTGAAATTTTTACAGGGTATTTCTACACTGGCTGTAATATGATCAGTGGATCTTTAAAAGCAAGTTTATAGACAAATTTAATACCCGTCGATTTACCGTCCATGTATGTTGCCTGGATGTGTGATTCAAAAGTTATTTAGTGTTAAATTAAATTTTGATGAAAATTTACTATACTTCGCAATTGCAGCGAAATTATTAAGTCTATAGTCGTTATTTTTGTCAGAAATATATATACCAAAATTTGTTAACATATACCAAGTACTCTTAGTGATTGTAGTTTGTAGAATTCAAAATAAAAATAAACTCTACAAAAAAATAGTATACATACTACATATGTACATACTTTAATTTTTCAAATTGATTGGTCTCTAGAACGCCATTGTATCTATTTTTTCCTAAAACCTGGTCAATGTTTACGCGAATATTACACATTAAAAAAAAATAAAACTAGTTTAAACAGATTTTATCGCGGTTTTTTATTAATTTTGATCCCGATATTTCGAAAGCTCTCAGACTTCGTGGCCACGGAGTGGACTTGGAGTGGAGTCAGTCTCAGTTTTATTTTATTTCAATGTCAAACCTATTTTAGAACTTCGGACCTATAGACTACTTTTTTTTATAGCATAGGCCGGCAAACGAGCAAGTGGGTCATCTGGTCGTAAGTGATCTCCACCGCCCATTTACGTCCACCACCAGAAGAATCATGGGCGCATTGCCGACCTTAAAGGAAGAGGATAATTAGGGATTGGGAAGTGGAGGGGATTTGGGCCTCCGAATATCTCACTCACCGTACGAAACGCAACAGCAAGCCACTACTTTACGTTGGTTTTCTGTGAGACAGTGGTAACGACCCGGTCGAGCCAGCCCATTCATGCTGTAGACAAAACTGTCTACAGCGTGGCTCTACCACTCAAAAATACATACACTTAATTTTGTTATGAGACACTGATCGGAACCGTATGACCGAATGTTAATTTTAAATTCGTACCTATTCGTAAAAATCGAACATTAACGAAGCTCATAATGAATGTCGTACTAGATGTGATAAATTATATGAAGCCACAAAAAATGCCATAAGATAAATGTTCGTATAGAAATGTGTCCGAGTATTAGATGTATTAGACGTTGAATAAAGCGTTGACAATAAATCACGACACGTTGACGTCAGTTGCTCTGTCCACTTGAAAAACGTTATTTATCAACGAGAAAATGTCCTGCACCCCGCAAGTAAACACATTAGTGTAGAGAAATGTTATTTTTAAACCCCACAAAAGAAATGAGCGGTTATATATTTGTCCCCTTCTCTCTCTCTGTCTCTCTTTCTCTCTCTCTCTCTCTGTGTCTTTGCATGTTTGTCTATACGTCTGTCTGTAGCATCTTACCGCAACTGCATTAATGACCTGATTTAAAGACTGTATTTTTCTTTGAAAGCTGACGTAATCGAGATTGTGTAGAGTATTTTCTCAGCAAACGAAAAAATGTGGTAAGTGATCTTCACCACACTTGAACACCCACACTACCACAAGAATCATGGATATCGTATCCGACCTTATACGGAAAGATATTGGACCTCTTTGATTACAACAATAAGATTCTATATTTTTCAACAAGCAAAATTAGTTCAAGCCACGCTGGCACGCATTTTATCCATGATTAAGTTTATTTTATCAAATCCAAAACTGTTACAACAAAAGCCAATTCGTATATTATGTAGCACATAAAATAACAGTATAGTTTGTATCGCGCTAATAATGAGGGGTTTTCCCTAAGGATACACTTCATTCCACTCAAACAACAGCCAGTTGTTTATTATCCATTTTTTATTTATATAATGTAATAGATTTTGAACCAGCGCGGCGTTTCAAATTGATAAACGTTACTCATAATCTTTATACGTAAAATTGCATGTCTTGAATGACTAATTACCAAAGCTAGACCTAACCGCTGAACCTAACAACCTGAAATTGTGACGTCTTATTAAGGACATGACTAAGTTACAATGAATGATGCCCGGTAAGGCTATTGGCTGGACCTCAATGAAATCTTAGAACGGATAAAGATCGGCGAAACGTGGTTGCAGCATTAGTTGCAACCCTGCCTAGCCCTCTGGAGATAAAAGCGTGAGCTTATGTTTTTTTCGAGCCCGGCAAAGTCACTGACCTGATGGTAAGCGCAGTGCAGTCCGAAAAAATGAGTTTGTCGGTGGTTACCAGAATCATGCCAGCCTAAATGCTTCTTCACACTCCGAACATAGATCAAGCAAATCGAGAGGCCTGCGACATGGCTGACGGATGACCGATGCAGACACAGGGATACAAGAATGAACCCCTATACCCGCCCCAACCAAACAAAGTTCTTCGACATAATTAATGTAATACGAATTCACTAAAAGAAAAGCACCACTTTAAATCGAAGAAAATATTTCACACAGGCGCAGCCGCGAGCGAAAACTAATAGGCTATAAAGTGAAGATCATATCAAAGGTGAAGTTAACATAAAAATATCTCAAATAAAAATCAATGGACGACAATACATATAAAATTTTATTATTATAATCACAACTTTTACAATTTTATCCATAATTTATCTATTGTTTTTATCCAATGACAACAACTATGGTTTATGGTAGCAGCTAGTAAACGAGCAAGTGGATTATCTTATTGTCAGTGATCCGCCTATGAACACCCATAATAGCAGAAAAGCAAGTAAAAAATATCATCATCCTTAAAGGAATAGAATGGGGAAGGGAGGGGGGATTCATCATCATCATCATCATCATGAGTCACAAGACGTCCACTGCTGAACATAGGCCTCCCCCAAAGATTTCAGACCGACCTGTTGGAAACGGCCTACATCCAGCGACTTCCTGCGACCTTTATCAGATTTTATCAAAAGGGGGATTGGTCCTCAGAAAATCTCATTGAATTGAAGAAATGGGGTTTGGGAAGGCGGAAAAATATACACCATACGAAACGCATCAGTAGGCTGCCACTTCATGTTGGTTATTGAGTGCCATTACGAATAATCCAATAACGCAAAGTTTCGCCCTTCGTGTTTTATCTTATACCTACAGTTTTTTTATACTAGAGTGTAAGTGCAGTGCTATCCGACAATAGTGTTGACCAACGGTAGACTATTAGCGTCCATCATAAGTCGCAAGAATTATGCTATGCTGCCTAATTACTTTTTCACACTAGTGATAAAAAAATAATTTGCATACACAGTAACACATTATGCCTCGTGTCGTGTCTATATTATGAACATGGCACGACCGCAAAAACAAATATTACCAAACTGTTTTTGCTGTCACGGTAAGGCATGTTTTAAGGTGTGCGACCGAAATAGGAGAGTGATCGTACGACCATTTCCCTGTAATTTCATACAAAATGGAATTTTCGTTATCGCCTGACCCGCTTCACATATCGCTGCCTCCCTGTCATGGTCGCGTACTTCTATTCGCTATCTATAGGTATCGTGTTTTTGGACTGAAAATAAAGTTGGTAATAACTACTAAATTGAATCGAAACGGTGTTTACAATAATAGAGGTTTTCTCTTGCTCAGGGATATGTAATAAAAATCTTGTGGGTAGGTTTTATTAGTTTTACTACAATTTACTTTAAAGAATAATTTCTTTTAACACCGAAGCAATCAGTTGAGTAGTCGCTTCATGCAAAATTCATTCGAGATTAGTGATAATAAATTGTGAAAGGCGTTGCCTTCTCGTGTCGAATGATCGTAGATCAGATGGTGGCCTTAATCAATGAGGTTTATTCTTATGAGAATAAGAATACAAGACAAAGGACAATCGGATGTAAATAAAAAGAAAAATAATTGTTAACGTCATCATAATAAAAATGCATTCTCATCTCTGGCTGACTCGTAGGCTGGCATATACTAATTATGCTCTAAATAAAATGTTTTAGTAGATATTATAATATCAGCCCTGCTTTATACTTTCCCACTTATGGAGACGGGTCTCTACGAGTGAGAGACACCTTATCTTACCTAGCTGGCCTAATACGGGTTAGTAAACTTCTCATACTGTGACCCTCTTGCTTGTTTACCGACCATGGCATATAAAACCTTCGACATTCATGTAGAAGCCTCTTAGGTATGCAGGTTTTCTCACAATGTTTACTTTTGCCTTTAAAGCAACAAATTATTAACATAGAATACATAAATAACTTTGAATTCTTCACAGAGGTGTGTGCCCTGCGGGCTGGGCTCGGCCCACGAGAGAAATGCTTTGCCAAAATTATAATGTGCTGGCCGATCATATCGCTTTATCGGGCACGCATCCAATTTTAACAATGAATCGAGAATTAATATCTAGATTGGAACAAAAAACCCAGCACAATGAATTGCTCAAACTTTGAATTTGGCCGATATTATAATTGAGAAGCAACCTACGCTGCTCCTAATAAATTCTAAGCTCTTGTTCGCTATCCGCATGAATGTTTTTTTTTTGTAATAAATCCTATGAGATTCCTGATCACCGTTTTGATCTAGGGATATCGTACTTAAGTGAGAGCAGTGAAGTCCTGGATTGAATTGGCAAAATCATAGGTACATGAATTGTGCGGGATTGGAATTTTTGCCCGATATGGCGATAGACTATCCCCTATCACATTATGTAACCGAAATAAGCTCGAGGAAACGCGGGTACCGCACTTCCGCACCTCTGCCTATTACTTCGAGAATGAAGTCGTAAGTTTATGTTATCCTACGAAAATAAAGATAAAATTGTCTTATTCTAAGTCATAGTCTACTTGCAGAGCAAATATCAACCAAATCCGTTCAGGCCGACAAGCGGGCTAGTAGGACAGCTGATTACAATTTTTTTTTTATTCTAGTACGGCACATTGATTGCATTGCATATGATGGTAAGTGTAGTGAAGTCAGTCCAAGAAAACCAACAACTATTAACGAACAATGAGTCTATCGATGGTCACCAGAATCATGCCGGTCTTTTTAAATGCTTCTTTACACTCCAAAGAGGGAAGAAACAAATCGAGGGGCCTACGTCAGGACAGGCGGATGACCAATGCAGGCACTTGGATGCAAAGATGTACCTGCTCCAACCAACCATGGAGTTATCTCGCAAGCCCCTCGAAAGAACCGGATAATCATTGGCTGATCCTGGAACGCGATCCACATAAGGTGTCCCACACACCTTATGTGGCCACTACGGCAGGTTTTAACACCATGCGTCCGGTGGTCGCTATCTGGGTGGATATGAATATCCTACCAGCAGTATTTGGTCAGTGATCTCCTCCGCCAATAAACACCCATAATATCAGAAAACATAGTCATGTATGCATTGTCAACTTTCAGGAAGGATTTGTGTCTCCGGAAATCTTACTCACCGTACGTAAGGCAACAGTTGCCTTGGGTTCTGCTAATTCTACATTTACCAACGTATTTGAGACCCCGAATCTGTAATAAACCTTGTAGATATAACGATGCTTTAAAATTAAGGTCAAGATCGTACCAGTAGGCCCCAGGTAATAACGCAGAGTGGACCGATACCAATAACATTATCCGCACCGAAATTGTATCACATTAACGTAGTGGATATAACGGTGCATGATTCTATTCTATTATGAAGATTGAAATAAACTGATATAGGTTATAGGCTCGTACAGAAGTTAATGCCAACTATGTCATAAGATTGGATGGACCTGGATAAGCACTTTCAGGTTGAGTCATGTCAGAAAGATTTTACAAGACTTTTTTTTTTTTTATTTTTATCCTGGCTCGGCAAAGTGACTACGCTACACCTGATGGTAAGTGTAGCGCAATCCAAGAATAGTGTCGACCAACGATAAACAATGGGTCCATCGTAGGTCGGCAATATCATGCCGGCCTGCCAAAGGGCCAAGGGGGAGGGGAGGGAAAAAGGGATGGGAAAAGGGTTAGGATTAGGGGGCAAGCCCCCTGGGGAGAACCGGATATACACTGGCTGACCCTGGAACGCGACCCACCCAAGGTGGGCCACTATGGCAGGTTTTAGCACCAGTGTACGGTGGTCGCTATCCGGTCGGATACAAGTATCCTCCCACCAGCAAAAATAGGTCACTCGTATGCGAGAGGCCGTCTGGGTTGGTACCACCGCATTGTCTATTTCTGCCGCCAAGCAACATTGTGTAAGCACTGTTGTGTTTCGGTTTGAGGGATATTGAAGCCAGTGACATTACTGGGCTTTGTGAGACTTAACATATTATGTCTCGGGGTGATGAGCGCAGTTCAGTGCCATGCATTGCTATGTAATTCAAAGTTCTGTGTGGTGTTGCTTCTGTTTATGGACAGGCGCTAGTAAGTTATCATAACTTCGACTAGACTAGACTTGGTAGAGATATTTACGAATCAAATATGTTGTGATTTTTAATAGCTTATGTGAGGATAAGAGCTAGTCGCTCGCCTGATGGCAAGCCTGTCCAAAACAGAAGTTATATCACTTCGAAATTCAAATAACAAAGTGCTGAATGGTACTGCACTGCGTTCTTCATCTCGAGATTTGAGATGTTAAGTCTCATAATGCCTAGAAATTTGTCTGGCTTCAAGGCTTCAATGGGACCTACCATCTAGTTACACAGTTTCGAAGACGGATTGAAAATAGGTTGCCTGATGAAAAAATCGGAGCAACGTGGACAAATTAAGTATTTTATGATCTAGATCAAAGGCTCCCAGACTTTTTCTCATAGACCACTTTCAAAATTTAACTGGTTCCAGTGGACCCCTTGCGGCGTTATGCAAGTCTCGACACGTTGTACTGAATGTGGAATATACAAGTTTTTACAAGTAGCAGTCCCTGTGCTTCTTAAATTCTTATCTGCCTATAGTGTTAGGTGAAGTCAAGCCAACAGTTTAGTTCTTCACTATCGAAATATAAATATCGCTTACGAATTGTGAACCCCCATTTATTGTCACGCCGACGTAGACCCCCGTCGATTCTCTCGTGGACCCCTGGGGGTCCACCTGGACCGCTTCGGGAACTATGGATCTAGCACACAGGCAGAACATGGCCTGAACTAGGACAAAAAATAGACTTTAATAGTTTATTTCCGAAGCCGCAAATAAACTACTTTAATATCGATAAATTAAAAATCATATTACCTATATTATCATCAAATTTTAGCGAAATATTCTTTATTTTTATTAAAATGATGTAATAGTAGAATATCGGAATCTAATGACTGGTATTTAGTGCAGACTCATTCGTAGGTACTTAGTACAGACCATCGCAACGATGGTACGGCCAAAGTTGACCTAAATCATTTATATAGGAATACATTCATACTCCGAATACATTCTAAAAAGGTTAAAACTACAGAAGCGTTTCAAAGTATATAGCTATAGATAGCTAGTAGATAGTTACACACAAATAGTTCACAGCTTAAACTCGTACTTCTCTCTACATTTCTTTTACTTTTGAGGTATTTTAACATAATACATCGTAAATTAACATACTGTGGAACACGTATTAATAATGGTCCGGGTTCCCTGGGCCAGCTGATCCACTTTATTACTATCAAGCTAATTTTCCGTGAGTAGCTTCGTTTCGATGAGACGCCCAACAAGTCCCTATGCGAAAATTCTCTATTGTGGTAGCTAACAGAGGTAGCAAGGATAGAATATTTAGATTTGATGATACTCAAAAATTTATTATTTTATTTGTAGGATAATATGACTGTTAAATTATATAAATATTAACTAAGTAAAAACAAAAAAATCAGCTCATTCAAATCATTTTTTATGACCTCGTTATCGATACCTATTGGAAGCCCCCTCCTTCCAATAGGTATGATTACTAACCAGCTTATTTTTTTGTTTTTACTTAGTTAATATTTATATAATTTAACAGTCATATTGTCCTACAAATAAAATAATAAATTTTTGAGTATCATCAAATCGAAATATTCTATCCTTGCTACCTCTGTTAGCTACCACAATAGAGAATTTTCGCATAGGGAATTGTTGGGCGTCTCATCGAAACGAAGCTACTCACGGAAAATTAGCTTGATAGTAATCAAGTGGATCAGCTGGCCCAGGGAACCCGGACCATAAGGTTTTATAATTATCTCCAAAATTTTTAGTATAATTATTATTTTTAAAATTCCGTACTTCGAAAGGAACTATAACAAAACCCTAGTAGCATCACTTTACTGTTCGTCCTTCTGTCTATTATCGCAGAAAATGATAAACTTATGAAGTTGAAATTTATATCAAATACTGAAGTGTATAATCTCATGTAGATGTTAAAGCAAGATTTGTGACGACAGAATCGGCACCAAGATCGCTAAATCTTCATACTTTTCAAGATACAAAATATATTGACGCAAGCATAAAGTATTTATGAACTTTTTGATCACGTGGCCTCTGTTGTTGACAAGTGACACTTCAAGCCATATTTTCCAGTGAAACAGGCCCCACGAGATTTCATATAACAGCACTTAGCTTTTATTTTATTTCATTTCAAAATTACTTCGGACTAATATTAAATCATCAAAAATAATGCTACTAATATTAAAGAAAATGGATACTTATACCATCATTAAATTCTGCCGACCATCTACGGACACAATGTCTCTTGAACTGGAAACTAAGATCTAATGTATCTCTTTGCCATGCCAGGATAAAAAAAGATTAATGGCATTAGGAATTGGATTGTAAGCGATCATTAATTACTTAAACGTGGTTACTTAGATTTGTACGTGGATGGACCGAAACGCTTTAAGATTTGAATAATTATACATGCTAACTGTCAGGCTCCAAGGTTTTTCAAAGTCACTCCGTAATTCAAACATGTTATTGATACTATATCAACATTTATTAGCCCACCCCGTCACCAAGATTGAGGTAATAGCTAAAAACAGCTGGCTGGCCATATTTCTCAATTTTTCCTTTGACAATTTGCACGCAGGTGGAGCCATTCCGGCTATATGTCTTAATTATACTTCGAACCTTCTCCCCGATTTATCGCAAGATTCAAGAGTTCACGCCCGCTCGTGACACAGTGGACGAATAGGCGACTGTGTAGCGTAAGGCCGCTGGTTCATTCCCCACACCGATGATAAATGTTTGTATGATCCATAGATGTTTGTTTACCGGGACCGTAAGTCTCTCATAGTTTCTGATATTCACGATACAACATAACCTTTGTGGTATCTATGTTGCGGGTATTGATTTATTAAAAGACCGATCATCAACAATTTACACTGAACGAATTCATTTAGGTCAAGTGTGACAAATTAGGGTGACCACATATCTCGGCCATCCGGCGGCCGCATGGCTCCGACAGTGATTACATTGTAATTACATTTAGAGATGAGCACGGTCGGGAATGTGCATGTGGGAATTCACTAGATATTCCAATACATAAATAAAATTCAACTGAACATGGAATAAAATCCTGGTACGGTTAAACGAACTGTGCTTGTTTCGGTATGCTGCGATGGAAATTGGAATTTTGTGTGAAAAATACACGCGTTTTAGAACGATGTAGATTTTATTTCTATAAACAAATAAAATATTACATGCAGACATGTTGCTAGAATAAAAATAGTTTCAGAATGTGAATATTTACTAATCGCTCGACCAATTTTATTGCAACAGAATTATAATTATCAATTGAGAACTTTCAGGATTTCTATGTCACATAACCTCGCTCTGGTATACTCAAAGGGACAGGCAGAGATGCAACAAGACCATTCACAGTTCGTCGAGCTTACTTCCTTTTATGTGATATACTTCCCTGTATGGCCTATATATACCGAAATTTTAAAATTAAATCATGAAAAGTAACATCTCTTATCTTGCTCTACAAAACTCAGAGCGTTAGCTATCGAGTTCTGCGAGGTTGCTGGTATTTTAAAAGTAATCCTGTATAATGTGGTTGCTATCTAGTCGGATACAAAAAGAATTAGGTTGCCTTCCCAACAGTGGGCGGTAGCAAATATTAGATATAATTAAAAATCTACAGAATAATCAGTCAAAACTAAAAATCGATCAAGGAGAGTTTGACGACAGCGCCACCTTATAATAATTGAAACCAAATATATAGGTGCTCCCACACAGTAGTTATATAACGTTATAAAACATTGTGTAGCACAATAAAAATTTATAACAGTGTGTTACATTTTGCTATAACGTGTTAAGAATGTTATATGTTATAAACGTTCCCACTTCAACTCGTTGTATAACATCGTATAACATACTGTAACCATCAGTATGGGTCTTTCATTCGAGGAAGCTGGTAGTGGCTCTAAAATGGAGGAAGTGCTTAATGATTCGGCTTTTATTTTTTGTTTGAATAAAAAAAGAAAGGCGCTTCTTACTTACGTCGAAATCTGAACGCGAGAAAACAGTACATAAACCTCCTCTCCAAGCCCTTCCGCTAACGTCCCTCTGTGGATCGGATGATGTTATACAAGAAAAGTTATAATTTGTTATATCGTGTTGTAATTAGTTGTATAACATTTTGTTACATGAAGTTGTATATCTTTTGTTACAATTTGTTAAAAAAAGTTGGACAACAAATGTTACGCAACATTATATAGGTAACAATCTATAACTGCTGTGTGGGAGCACCTTAACTAACAGAGAGATGGCATAAGCTTAATAACAGATAAGTATCCTTTAAGAAAAGAACCCTAAAAATACATACTGTACGTAAACACACGTTAACTTTCTATAGTATCAAATAACTGGTTCGTAAACACATTAGCACCCTTCGGCCGCGTCTCGGAATTCCTCTCTAATTGGATACTTCGACACAAATCAAAACAGTAAACTTTCCCATTAAGAGTTTCACCCTTCAAGTGGCTAAGCACGCGTAGCTAGCTCGGTGATACTCAACTTTAATGTATGTGATGGTAAAATATTATACACCGTCTTAAAGACAGGTGTGGTCAAATTTAATAATAATAAAATATTAATTGCACACAACACCACTAATTTCATTTGATTGCATGACAAGACAAACAAGGCGCTCGCCTGATGGTAAGCGCCACGCCTGCCCATAAACAGAAGCAACGCCACACAGAACTTTGAATTACAAAGCACTGCATGGCACTGAACTGCGCTTTTCACTCCGAGACATAAGATGTTAAGTCTCATAATGCCCAGAAATGTCACTGGCTTGAATGTCCTTCAAACCGAAACAACAGTGCTTACACATTATTGCTTGGCGGCAGAAATAGACGTAGTGGTGGTACCAACCGACGGCCTCTCGCATACAAGGGACCTACCACCTTGTAAAACCTTGATTCTCTGTGAGATAGTCGCAACAACCGGGTCGAGCCGGCCCATTCATGCTGTAGACATAACTGTTTACAGTGTGGCTTTACCTTAATAATCAAAACAGCCGCAACTAAGTTTGCTTGTGGGAGGATACTTGTATCCGACCGGATAGTGACCACCGTACACTGGTGCTAAAACCTGCCATAGTGGCCCACCTTGTGTGGGTCGCGTTCCAGGGTCAGCCAGTGTATATCCGGTTCTCCCCAGGGGGCTTGCTCCCTGATCCTAACCCTTTTCCCATCCCTTTTTCCTTCCCCTCCCCTTTGACCCATTGCAGGCCGGCATGATCTTGCCAACCTACGATAAACACACTGTTTATCGTTGGTCGACACTATTCTTGGATTGCACTACACTTACCATCAGGTGTGGCGTAGTCATTTTGCCGGGCAAGGATAAAAAAAACTAAGTCTGTCAAAGAGATATACACGGGGATCAGTATTCCGATATCCCAACGCAGATTGTTTAGTGTACAGTATCTACGATGATAAGCAAAGCGCATTGCGGTTGGTTAGACACGGATGTTGGCGATTAAACGATGGCAAAGCAAGCGATGTTGACAGAACAGGTGTTGCGTGCACAATGTTTGTTTGTTTGCGATAAGCCGCAAATACTGTTCTGTAAATATTTCTGCCACCAAGCAACAGTGTGTAAGCACTGTTGTGTTTCGGTTTGAACGACATTGAAGCCAGTGAAATTACTGGGCATTATGAGACTTAACACCTTATGTCTCGTAGTGACGAGCACAGTTCAGTGATATGCAGTGCTTTGTAATTAAAAGTTTTGTGTGGTGTTGCTTCTGTTTAAGGCCAGGCGTGGTGCTTACCATCAGGCGAGCGCCTTGCTCGTCTCGTCATTCAATAAAATAAAATAAATAAAGAATAAGTTACTATTGATGTGGACGTAGCATTAGAGATATAGAATGTATTGTATCTAGTATATTAGATAGTATTTTTATGTTTTTTACGGTGGAAAAATAATGTAAAGAAAAATTACTTATGAATTCTGTTAAAGTTTATGAAATTTTGCTTAAAATACATACATTAACATATAAGCTCACACCTTAATCTCCGAAAGGGTAGACAGAGGTGCAATTAGTAACGGTCTCTCTAATTAGGCTAACTAGGCTACCATCTGCACTTATCCCACTCGTAGAGGGTTCTGGCATTGTTTTTTTTTAATTGATTTGATTGAATGACAAGACGAGCAAGGCGCTCGCCTGATGGTAAGCACTAAGCTGGTGCTTAAACAGAAGCAACACCATATAGAAGTTTGTATTACAAAGCACTGCTTGGCACTGAACTGCGCTCGTCACCCCAAGACATAAGATGTTAAGTCTCATAATGCCCAGTAATTTCACAAGCTTCAATGTCCTTCAAACTGAAACACAACAGTGCTTACACACTGTTGCTTGGCGGCAGATATAGACAAAGCGGTGGTACCAACCCAGACGACCTCTCGCGTACGTGAGACCTACTACCTTATAAACACATGTTACGGAAAGATTTTACTTATAGTTTTTACGACCAGCCGTCTGTCTAACGTCGATACCTATTGCGACCTAACACTTAGTTTGCTTAAATAAAATAGTACTATCTAGAAATTCTATTTTATAATAACTATAATATGTATAAAAACAATCTCAAACTTCGCACTTCATCGAAAGCAAAGTTCTTAAGCTCATCCTCTCGAGCGAAGCACATCTGAAGTTTATATGCCACAGATTTTAATTATTTTCCATCCTTTTAGTTTCTAGTGAGGAAACTTTGCAAGAAGTAGATTATTATCTAACGAAAAAAATATATAATGAAAAAGAGCAACATCCTTTTATTATATTATACTAGCTTTTGCTCGCGGCTCCGCCCACGTGATCAAATAAACAAACAAACAATCAAACTCTACAGCTTTATAATATTAGTATAGATTTGGGTAGCTTAGCAACGGAAGCCTTCAAATAATATTATTTGGGTAGCTTAGCAACGGAAGCCTTCAAATATGAATAATTTTCCCCGTTTTTGCAACATTTTTCACTGATGCTTCGCTTCTAATGGTCGCAGCGTAATGTTATATATCCTAAAGCCTTCCTCGATAAATGGACTATCCAACACAAAAAGAATTTTTCAATTCGAACCAGTAGTTCCTGAGATTAGCGCGTTCAAACAAACAAACAAACAAACAATCAAACTCTACAGCTTTATTATTAGTATAGATACAAAACTAGAAATATTAGTTATTTTCCGGCATTAATACTTGTGTAAGTAACTTGATGCTTACATAAGTAAATAATATTGGTATAAGGTATGACATTTTATTATTCCTACAATCACATGACACAGTAAAGCAATAATAAATTATAAAGAATATAAGGCCGCTTAAGGCTAAGGCCTAACCCCTCTTATTCAGTAGAGGAGGCCGGTGCCCAGCAGTGGGACATGTATAATACAGGGCTAGTAAAAAAAAAGGAGGCTTAAAAGCCTCCTTATATTATTCATGCATACACGTCGGTTGAGGATAATTCTGTCCTAGCCTTCTTCGAGAATATCTCCTAAGGAAAGACCTTGTAGTAGATGTATACACACACACACACACACAAATAAACAGCGAGTAAATGTGCCACAAGTGGAGCGATCTCTTCCAGGCAACCGTTAGTTAGATAAATAGTTAGTTAGGCAGTTTATTCTGTTATAACTATTATAAGATTATATGCTTTTACCATCAAGTGTAACGTAGTCACTTTGCCGAGCCAGAATAAAAACAATATAAAGCTAAGCTTAGATAAAGAATTACTTAAAAACACGTCGAAAGCTTTTATAACGGCTTAATACTTAATACTGTACATAAATATACAAAGCCGGCATCCAACCATCACAACCAGTCTCTTAACACATCCTTACGTCGGTCCTTCAGAAGTGGCAACTTCAAAAATAATTGGAGGAAAAAATACATCTGCGCCTACGTGACTTTAGAAAATGTTTTATCGGCCCTAATACAAAACGTTGAAAGATTTTTTACAAATCTGGATTTATTTGTTGAGCTCAAGATTAAGTGGTATTTAAATGAAGATTTTTTCGTGTTAATGACCCGTTTGGATTCGAAATATAGATAAAGTTTTATTTAGAAACCACCACCTTGTAAAAAAGGACAAAGTTTTAAAATGGCATGCGTCATTTTAAATAAATAAATAATAAATACACCCAACAGTCACGCACATACTCCTGACCCCATAGTAAGATACGAGTCTTGTGTTGTGGTTATCCGGATCTACGAGAGACTTTCCGTCTCACAACACCCAGACCCCGAAACAACTATATATGGATCACACAAACATTTGTCTCGGTGCGGGGATCGAACCCGCGGCCTCTTGCTTCACAGCCAGCTACTCGCCCGCTGCGCCACGGAGGCTGTTATCAACAGTGCTTACACACTGTTGTTTGGCGACAGAAATAGGCAACGCGGTGGTACCAACCCAGACGGCCTTTCGCATAAGAGGGACCTACCACCTTGTGACTACTATATACTGCGACTATTATATTGACTAGTTTTCGTAGAACTTAAGCACTTATATCCTAGTGGTATGGAATTTTTAAAAGTTCGATTTACTCTACTACAACTTACTATCAGTTTATCCTCCTAAGGCACGGCACAAATATGACCCCAATTTGTTGATGAGACGATTTTAATTAAACTTTATTGCAGTTGAACAAAGTCTTATGATATTGTTCGTTCTTCTTTCGTTAAGAGAATTTAATATAATTTTTATAATATTCTCCAAAAATATATTTATTAAGCCAATGTTTTTTTAACATAAGCTGAAAAAGAGCAAGTATCACCTAATGGTAAGTGATCTCATGGACATGGACATCAATACGGGACGAAGCTCTTATTTTAAGTCGGTTATTTAAATATATTTTGCTCACCGTTTACGAGAAGAATGTAAAACCTCCCTTTGAACCTTGTACATTGCACCTTTTTCAAGCTTGCGGTTTGTGGCATTATCTAAAAATGGCTACGAAGGTAAGTTAACCTAAATTTATTATCATGTTTTTAATATTTAGGCACACAAGGAATTCATGCAAGCGCCGACCCAGTACTCGGCGGAGAGTTACGAAAGGTGGTAGGTCCCTGGTATGCGAGAGGCCGGTTACACCTCTGTTACCCCTTCGGGTTTAAAGGCGTGAGTATGTATCTATGTGGTATTACCACTGGCTGTGAAGCTTACCGTCAGTTGATCGACCTGCTCATCAAGCAAAGCATTCAAGCGAAAATAATATCTTTAAGTTAACTCTATGAAAAGACTATACATATATACTATATCTATATAGCTCGCAGAACCGATAACCGATGGGACAGAAAGGTTCTGGAATTGAGGCCACGTACTGGCAAGCGCAGCCTTGGACGTCCGCCCACAAGGTGGACAGACGACCTGACAAAGGTCGCAGGAAGTCGCTTCCAACAGGTTGGTCTGGAAATCTTTGGGGGAGGCCTATGTTCAGCAGTGGACGTCCTGTGGCTGATGATGATGATGATGTAAACACTATGCACCACAAAACGTATCTTATATAGGCGCTATACGCGTCGCTTTTAGTAATTCCTCTTTCTTTATAATCGGTAAAAATACAGCTGAATTGAGAACCTCCTTTCAAAGATTGAAGCTACACCAAATTAAAAAACCAAAAAATCAACATCTACAAAACTCTGATATTACAATGACCACTATGTGAAATGAATACCAAGCGCCTACTTAGCCGTATGCCAATCATTAAGGCATCTTTACTCTGATTAAATAGCTCAGCTGGATTATATTTCCAAGGAACGCTCTACCATTCAACAAGTCGTTTGTATTAAAGATAAGTGAGAAACAGAAAATGGCGTGTAATATTATCCCTCTAAAGAAACGACTCACGGAAGCAGTAAATTAAAAATATTTAACAGTCCATATATATTTTACTAGCTTTTGCTCGCGGCTTCGCCCGCGTGAACAGCATTTTCCGGTATAAAAGTAGCCTGTAACCGTCTCCAGGGTCCCATCTATCTCTGTAGATAAATTCATCAAAATCGGTTCACTGATTTAGGCGTGATAGCGTAACAAACAAACTCACTTTCGCATTTACTTTCACCCCCTTTTTCAACCCTTATTAAATAGAATTTCCAAAATTCCTGAAACACGTATTTATTTGTTTTACGTTAATAACCGAAATACAAAATTTTGTTTATGTAACTTTCAAAATGACGGACTTTCATAAATATTATCATCCCATATTTTGACCCCTTATGGGTGGAATTTTCTAAAATCCTTACTTAGTGGGTGCCTACATAACAAAATGAATATACAGTCAGAATTTCATGCTTGTAGCCTTGATAGTTTGCGGTCGGCGATGATGAATCAGTCAGTCAGTCAGGACATGTTGTTTTATAAGTATAGATAGATTTAATTGAATAACGAGACGAGCAAATCTTTAATTCTTTACTTAAACGCAAAAAATATTTTTATCTTTAACCAACCCTTAAAAATTACAGTTTTAGGAATATATTGTATGTTTGGAACTTTCTAGGTATTTTTTATTATTATGAAATGACAGAAAGGTAATTTATCCAACCTCACTCAATGAGCAAATATGTCATATAGTGCTTTAATCACATACAAGATCATATTTATTGGACCTGATGAAACAATTTGTATATTCGTGAAGGTAATGATACTGAACACCATTGTATAAAACATCTTCGACAGAGCGCGAGCAATTTTCTTATTGAGCATTTCCTTTAAAGCTCATCGGTCAATAAACGTGTCACTTATTCGCTATTGACACTCGTAAAAATGCAAATGGCTACAAGACCGACATTTTCCTTGTAGCTGCAAGCTTGTTATTCAACCTATTTGTTTATATACTGGACATTATTGTAATGAAGTCAATAATTCAATGCAATAGAACAAAGTAAATTAATACAGTATTACGGTTATACATAAACTGCATAACACATCTTATCTCATCGGCATAACTTGAATTATACTGAATGAATTTATCCTACATTGCAAGTGATATGTAGATATACAAACGTGTTACAGAAAGGTGTGTCTTGTAGTGAACTAATAAGTATTTACCTTTTTATAGCATTTGCTGCATAATGATGCAGCAAATTAAGCGTAATTAAAACTTTTAAACGATAAGTAAAACAGATAAAATAAACTAAAAATTAATTGTCGATGGTATTAATATTTGACCATTAAACTACAATAGCACCGACTGAATTATATTAATAGTCAGGCCGTAAGTCAGCCGGTAACTTCAGGCATAGTTCTACCGATCGTAGAGGCGCACAATGTCTCTTAGTCGATTATATTCGGATTGCATGTATGCATCAGATCTGGTGTCACTTTGCGGCGCCAGGAGAAAATATGAAAATATTTACATCAGTCGTCTGTAAAATGAGAATCCTCTATGTTAATTAGAGCACAATATAAATGACATGGGCCATATGCTAAGTCGAAATCAGCCGTATGAAATTCAGCAGCTGATATCCTTTGATATAAAAAAACAATAAAAACAAAACTTACTTCAACCCACTTCATTTATGTGAATTAACTAACTCAAAGAGTATTAAGTGGCATACTGGAAACCGGCAATTACTCTACGAACTTCCTGCGACGTATTTAAAAATACAGAGAGAAATGGTGAAACAAAACAAAGGTTGCTTTGCATTTAACCTCATTTCCTTTGTAGTAATTACGTTCCGAGGTGTAGAATAAGAAAATTTTAAAGCATGATCCGTAGTGTTTTGCTATACCCATACTGTTCGCACCAAGATGTTAAAGTAATTTTATTCTAAATTAAGACAGTGTCTCCTAAGAACAAGTTTATTGAGTACCAACACATTACATGTTAGGTACGAAAATGTATTTTTGATTTTCAACTTGTCTGGAGTGAAACCAACAGAGTAAGCACATTTTGTAGATGAACTGTGGAATTCGACTTCGTTAACTCGATTAAAGCTAGCGAAGGGATGACGGTTTTAGCAAAATATATTTTTTTTTTTATCTTTATTTAAAGTGCTTATTCGCAAAGCGAATACGCTGCACTAAATAAATAATATATCATTCAATAGAGTTTAGCTGCGATGTGGTTTCATATATCACACGAATGGTAGAGCGACGCTGTAGACATTTTAGTCTACAGCATGAATCAATTAAGGTGTTACCACGGCCTCACAGAAAACAGATGCAAAGTAGCGGCTTGCTGGTGTGTTTAGTACGGTAAGTGGTATCTAGAGTCCCAAATCCCCCCTTCCTCATCATAATCTCTTAATATTCCCTTTCCTTTAAGGTCGGCAAAGCGTTCATGATTCTTCTGACAGCTGACAGCCTTTTTCTGATATTGAGCTCTTTTAGTATTTAGTCGTTAGTCCTCATGGCGGCGGTATAGGTACTAGTCTTACATTCCTTTTTATATTTTGCTCAACATTTATCGATATAAATATTTAATGCAATGGTAAATTTACTATTAAAGTCGACATCAATTTCATTAAACTATCAGCACCAACTTCTCAAATGTCGGTTACAAGTACAATTTACACAATCAAGCTATATTATTACGATCCGTCAGTAACATTTATTCAAACAATAAAATTAATTAAGGCTACACTTGCCACACATAAAACACTACATTAAAGTCTGTCATTTTACGTCATGTCCTCGAAAATGTTCACGTTGTAGATTTACGAGAACCTCTCAGACCGCTTTGATGTCTTCAATGACACTCTTTGTCTCAATCATAATACCTTTACAAATATTCAGATTTGAGGAATATTTCGAACGTTCCCGAATCTCGGGTAAGTAAAAGTGACCGATATTAAAGTGCCGAGGACAATGAATCCTGAACAAAACCTCGAAGCGTGTTCAATCTACACTTAAAGAATATTTTATGGGGAACTTTTGAAGGTCTGCGTTCGTGTTTGGTTTCTAATTAGGCTGGCTGTTCACCAGGCATCAGCTTTTTGTTCTAATCGGTCTTAAAGCCAATTTCTAGGTTTTTGACCACGGCCTACCAGTTCTCTAAATTCATTTTCTAATTCTTCATTCGTGGTGTCCTTAAACACTGACCAAGACAGTGAAGTCCAGTTTATCAAGTGTTACTGTTTCATTAATAAAATACGTATTATCAATGCAATATATTAAGAATAAAAATTAATGTCTTCTTCCTCTTACCTGCCCTTATCGCACTCGCAGTGAAGTCGCAAAATGCTTTTTAACCCATGATACAGAAAGAGTTAGCTTTAAATTTTCACGACAATTCACTACCCGACATCAACACCTTTGGGGAGAAATAATACTAGAGTAATATATTATACCAATGTATAAGTGAATATTTTGTGTATTTTATCCGTAAAATCATATCAAAAAGAATTATTCCCAGATCTACCTATAAATTGGTGTAAATTTTGTTTGAATCTATAGGATATAATCTCTGGAACTACTGAACCCATTTAAAAAAAAGAAATTACCTTGTTAATGTTATCTCAGCTCATGTGTTAATAAACTACACCAGTTTTCTTCCTATTATCCCTGTTTTACTGTAGACAAACATCATCGCAAAAATCCCATTCTTGTTTCAACCTAAAACGGTTATTAGACTACAGAATCTCTCGGATCTATTTTCTCGAGCGCCCTGTTTCCTAGCTAGTGCGCGTGCTTATTACATTACCTTGTCGATCGCTTCCTGGCTCGAAGGCGAACGTGGATACTGATACGCGTTCGTTGCTATGGCACCTGTTCTAACAAAGCTTCAGTGCTGCCAACATGGCTGCTATAAATTTGTTAAGTGAAATTAAATAAAAACTAAAAATAATCATCCAAGTCGAATCACTCTGTAACTAGTTATCCATGATTATAAATAAAAAATATACATGCGTCGAATTGAGAAAAGACTCGGGTTTTTATCATCAACTAGCTTTTGCTCGCGGCTCTGCCCACGTGATCAAACAAACAAACAAACAATCAAACTCTACAGCTTTATAATATTAGTATAGATTTGGGTAGCTTAGCAACGGAAGCCTTCAAATAATATTATTTGGGTAGCTTAGCAACGGAAGCCTTCAAATATGAATAATTTTCCCCGTTTTTGCAACATTTTTCACTAATGCTTCGCTTCTAATGGTCGCAGCGTAATGTTATATATCCTAAAGCCTTCCTCGATAAATGGACTATCCAACACAAAAAGAATTTTTCAATTCGAACCAGTAGTTCCTGAGATTAGCGCGTTCAAACAAACAAACAAACAAACAAACAATCAAACAATCAAACTCTACAGCTTTATTATTAGTATAGATTAATATACACAGCTGAATTGTGAACACCCTCCTTTTTGAAGTCGGTTTAAAATTCAATAAATATTATAAATCAATGTTCAACATCAATCACTAAGAACTGTTCAGCATCATTTAAAAAAATGCCTACAAAGCAACCAATGTTAATACTTCAGACTCTCAAAAGTATACATAGAATGGAAGGCAAGGGGTCCCAATCCCTTTTGTATCCCTTTCATTTAAAGTTAGCAACGCATCCACGATTCTTCTAGTACTGTGGAAGTTCATGAGCATTGGCGATCACTTACCATCAGATGACCCACTTGTTCGTTTTTCGGTCTATGGTATAGAAATAGATGGATAGCCAACAACACGCCAACCAATGATGCGAATTACAATTTCTTATTCAAGATTAAGTTCTTGTTTCAGTTATTTCTATGAAGTGTAAGCATACCTTTAGAAAAAAATACAAATGGAGTATAATTAAATTAGCCACAATATTTTATTTCTCAAATTTAAAAATGTGTTGAAAAAACTAATTTACAGGGGGTCACGGGGGGGACTCGGTCGGGGGGGACCACGAAGGCTGAAAAGTCTTCGAAACGTCGGGATCAAAATTAATAAAAAACCGCGATAAAATCCGTTTAAATTAGTTTTATTTCAATGAGTAACATTCGCATAAACGTAAGAAATCATTATAAAAATGTGTTATTTTTCAAAATATATTATCAAATATTCTTATCTAGTGCAAGACCTCAAAGGCATACTTGATTAAAAATAGAGTACAACAGAAAAATACTTTTGTAAAAAATTGTTTGTTGAAAGCCACATGTAAAGCAAGGAAATGTGCTTAAACCGAGAAAACAGAATTTCAAAGGTCGCACAAATTTGCTAACGTTCAGAAATGAGCATAAATTATCTTTATAAGCTTCGAAAGGTTCTTATCGCAAATTGAATCGTCAGGAGTTTGGTGAACACTCCGTTTATCTTTAGAGGCTCGTCAAATTGAGCAAAGAAGCACGCAGTATGTAAAACGAATGAACTGAAATATTATTTATGTATCCGAGAATAAATAACATAGAACAAGATCCCGGGGAACATTGACCTTCACCCATCTGTTTACCGGATCAAACTAACATTTTAGGGTATAAAATGTGTTGCTGAACACATACCAATAGGGTTGCCTAAAAAAATATGGTCAAGGATATGATTAACTAACATTAAGAAAAAAAAAAAAAAAAAATCCCTGACTTGCTTACCAAAAAAATTTAACCTTCAATGAAAAGTGTACAATGTATACTATCTGCAAAAAATAGGTTGCCTAGCTTTTTCTGGCCACTACTACCTGGTTGTCGTGTACAAACAGGTAACTAAAAAGTGGTAATTGCGCTCATCTAGCTCCTAGCTTTTGTAGGTAGTCGCAAAACCTATCCTTGACCATTTTTTTAGGCAACCCTATTGGTATGTGTTCAGCAACACCTTTTATACCCTAAAATGTTATTTTGATCCGGTAAACAGATCGGTGAAGGTCAATGTTCCACGGGATCTTAGACCATCAACTCTCGCTTGTATCTCCAAAGACGTAGTCAGAGAAACGATTCACCAAGTTTTTTCCGCTTTAAGATGTGATGTCCGTTTCGAGAAAAGAAATGGCCATATCAGGGAAAGAAAATAAAATGCGACAGCAGTGTGGCGCAGTTAATGCGTAGCCGGCTGCGAAGCGAGAGGCCATGGGTTCGATTCCCGCACCGTGACAAATAATTGGGTGTATTTATTTATTTTTAATTAAATGGTTAACTTTGAAGTATCAGCCTCATATTCCTACTACAATTACATACACATGCGCTGGAACGGAAATAAATATAATTAGGCGTTACATAGAAAACAAACACACTAACATACTTACATACGTCTTAAGCTAATAAAAGCGTGTTCAAAATACAGTGAGTCACTAGCACTTAGATAATTATTTAAAATAGAATAGGATTAATTGTAATCTGCATTAGTCTGTAGTCAGATTAATTGTTCTAATTACTGAATACCAAATTTTTAACGTTGTGTATTTCTACTTTAACAACTCTAAATTTTTTAAAATACAGCACTATAATTCATGTTTCTTTCGTACTGTAATTTCCGCTCTGGCAATCTTCGTTTATCTTCAAAATCACGATTGAATTGTACACGATAGTACACGGTTACACGATTATAGTGAAACGTAAAAAACTATGACTGCCGAAACGCATTATAATCGTAGTGTTTGTATGTATTATAGTCAGTGGAACTGCGAAAAACTAAAACGCCAAGACATGAACTTTACAGTAGCGTATTTTAAAGTTGTTTATTACGATTAAAATATCATAATTATATAATGAATAAAATATGACTCAAAAAAAAAATAAGTTTTACTTTATTTATTTAAACACAAAACATGTTACAATCAGAATATAAAAAAACAGTAATTAAAAAAAGTTGTTAGTACATAATTGCAACCTAAAACATTTGTTCCAAGAATTACAATGAGGTGTTTTAATATAGAAATAAATACATATAAAGCTAATAAAATATGCAAAAAAAAATATTAACTGAAAATTACCCAGTAGATAAATTTATATGGTTTAGTATTTTTTCCTTGCCAGTGACGATATGTACATATTTCTAAAAACGATTATGTATGTATAGATATAACACGCACACCCCATAACAGAGGGTGTAGGCATCTGAAATTTCTCTCGGAAGGCAGAGTAGTCAGTGTAATCGGATCGGTGGTGGGATGCGGTCGCGCGCTATCCGCTTCTACTTCTCACGATATATACGAAGTTATCGGTATGAGACGATCACTGCTACGTAAATAAATTAAATTACATGGTAAAATCTAAGTGTTTGCCGCGAGTTTCAGTGGAAAGTTTAACTTGGAAAGTGTTAGTGAAGTTGACCATTTCTTCTACCACATCATTGAAGGTAAATATACTTTACTACATTATGATGAGCTGGAGTGTGAGATTGGTCTGGTAGTGTTATCAAGTGACCCCGGCATTGAGACTTGTTTGTTCAATTTATTAATGCTACAATTTATAAACGGGCATCACCACGAATGGACGTGCTAAAACACTGAAGTGTTTATAATAAGAATAACATAATAACTAATAGATTATGCAATCAATTAAATTCTAAATACTGTGACCTTAATGTATGTGGCGTGAAAAATTAAACAATATGCCATTACAGCTATAATTGGAATATTTGTAGGGCGCTGACCAAATAAATATAATTTATTGACTCTCCTACCCAATTAAACTATTTTGGTATTGAAAAACAAAATATATTAGGAGTAATTATTTGTCAACTTCTTCGTGACTGCCTCAGTTTTACTGCGTACGGGGTACGACTACTATGTTGAGGTCTTGGGTTCGATCCCCGAGCCGGGTAAAGGTGATATTATGTTTTTCTAAACGAAATGCTCAGTATCAGCCTGGAGTATGGAATTGTGTGAGTCGGAAATACGCTCGGCGAAATCTGGGTCTACTGGTTACACCTCTACCTACCCCTTCGGGGATTACAGGCGTGGGTGCGTATGTATGTATTCTCCGTAATTGGCGACTAGATGACAAGTTGCCTAATAAAACGAGCGGCGGCTGTTTGTTTTGAAGTGGCTGTCGACCCCGAAAAATAATGGGGTAAAGGCGTGGTAGGGTGGGATAATGATTATGGGAATGTAAACATGGGCTGGTCTTTGCGTTTACAATCAATATACGGACGGCATAACTACCGGGTGGGACCAATTTGATGATACGGTATAATAATCCACATTTATGGAGTTTACTAACCTTTATAACTAAGGTTTACGTAATAACGCAAGAGCGCAAATATACTTTGATACGTCTTGACGTGTTCTAATTATCATTTTTAATCTTAGGGTTCCTTTCCTCGGCAACTCCTTCTTTTCTTCTGGTATTTTTGGTATGAATGAGCGGAGATCACTTGCCATCATTAATTGAACCACTTGTTCGATAATATAAAAAATATAGTGAAAATTTGTAATAAAAAAATATAAGCTACATATATAACACATCTGTATTCTCGCAAGGGTAGGCAGTAGTGCAATTGGAACACCGACGGTTCGAGTTTATTTCCGTAATATGATGTGATGATAGCCTATCGCCATATTGGGCACTAACTTCAATCACAGGGACTTCAATCATTCGAGTGTAATATTTCGAATGTAAAACTTAAACCCAAATTTTATTGTCATTGCTCGAACTGGAATTTGAACCCAAAACTTCTACGGCTTTTAGCTTAAGTACCATTAAACCATACAGACCACCCTAAAAACATTAAGCAAATAATATTAAAATATGCATTGAAATAAAACTAATTTAAACGGATTTTATCGCGGGGGGACTGGCCCTGTGACCACGAAGGCTCAAAAGTCTTCGAAACGTCGGGATCAAAATTAATAAAAAACCGCGATAAAATCCGTTTCAATTAGTTATATTTCAATGAGTAGCATTCGCGTAAACGTAAGAAATCATTAAAATATGGATATTACTTACTTTTCTAGCCTGGTAGCTCTCTATGCGAGAGGCCGTTAGGGTTGGTCACACCCCTTTATCTATTTCTGCCGCCAAACAGCAACGTATAAGTACAGTGGTATAAGCACTGACGTGTTTAGGTTTGAAGGACATTAAAGCCAATGAAATTACTGGACATTATCCTTTCCTGTGTAGTGCTTTGTAATAGAAAATTCTATGTTGTGTTGCTTCTGTTTATGAGCAGGCGAGCGACCTGATCGTCTTATTAAAACAAAAAAATATCAGTGTCGAAATTATTGAATTTAAGTCTACTTTACTTTTTACAATGAAAATGTTCGAGGAAAAGAAACATCAAAGCAAAGTATTCAAAAATAATGTAGCTAATATTTTTTGCTTATTACAACACTAATATTGTCTACACTGAACAGAACGGAGTATCGAGTCGCTACTTTACGTTGGGCTTCAGTGAGACTGTGGTAACAATCCGGTCGAGCCGACCCATTCAGTTGTAGACAAACCTTTCTACAACACGGCTGTTAAAAAAATGCAGACTTATATACATTAAACGCATAGTAGTTAGTGACTAACAGGTAGACGCCGTTTATGAGAAAATATTTATAACCCGATTAACGATGTAACGGTAGTAAAAATTCGGTCATATCTTGTATACGTCTCGTCGATTTATTAGCACGACGGTAAACATGAAGTCTTCTGGTTTTTTTATCGACTTTATATTCGGAACCCCGAGTTTCCCTCCCCATTTCAGTCCTTTATAGCTCCTGTATCATGGGTATCAGGAACTACGAGAGGACTTGCGGTCCCACAACAATTGTCTACAGCGTCTCGCCATTCAATCAATTAAAAAAAAACATCCAGTCCCGAAATCAACATCTGTGGATCATACAAACCTTTGTCTCGATGCGGGAATCGAATCCACGGCCTCTCGCTTCGTAGCTACTCGCTCGCTATGCCACGGAGGCTGCCAAACAAATATTTGGTGTGAATATGACCTTAATCGTTTTTTCAGTTAACTGTGAATACCCAGAATTTATTTTACCTGAAAACATTTCCAGCATCATAAAGAACAAATCAAATAAGAATAACGCACATCCATCGTCCGAATCGTGATTAATGATTTTAAGTTCAAACAAAAACTCTACAGAATAACTGTGTAAACAGTTAATTTCACGAATTTAAAAACTCTCAGGGCAACTTTTTCTTTCCATAAAAATGTTATTTGAATTATTACGAACAATAAAAAAAAACGATCATGCCGTTACCAACGAACAGCATTTCATTTTTATTTATATAAATTATTTATTAACTTATATTATAAAAAACCGCGATAAAATCCGTTTAAATTAGTTTTATTTCAATACATATTTACTGATTCGGGAACGCCCAGACCAAACCGCTGGACTTACAAAGCCAAATTTTTTTACATTTAATTTTGAAACACTTTTTATTATTATTTGATTGAATGACGAGACGAGCAAGGCGCTCGCCTGATGGTAACCGCCACGCCTGCCCATAAACAGAAGCAACACCGCACAGAACTTTAAATTACAAAGCACTGCATGGCACTGAACTGTGCTCGTTACCCCGAGAAATAAGATGTAAGTCTCAGACTGCCGAGTAATTTCACTGGCTTCAATGTCCTTCAAACCGAAACACAACAGCGCTTACACACTGTTGCTTGGCGACAGAAATAGACAAAGCGGTGGTACCAAGCCAGGCAGCCTCTCGCATACGAGGGACCTACCTTGTAAAACTTGGACGCAGGCACACTTTGATACAGGTGAAGCCATGACCAAAAGCCAGTATAGGATACATCCACCGGCAACTTCAACACCCAACCTAATTTACCAATAATGCTACCCACTTAATAGTTAAGGAAATTGACGGCCGGGAGATATCGATGTAATCATCACTTAAACTATTGACCCCGAGCTGGCAATGGCAATGATCAGTACGGGCTACTGCGTTTTACAATTGCGACCTGAATCTTTCTATAGCATTGTGATATCCAGGCTATTCTCTGCGTTCAGTATCAAGTATGTATACGTTTGTGATTTAACAATGCACTCAGGAACCATTATTAGAATGTAGGTCTAATCTAGATTTTTTTATGTCTGTAAGAATCCTACTAATATTATAAACGCGAAAGTTTGTAAGAATGGTTGTATGTTTGTTACTCTTTCACGTAAAAACTACTGGATGGATTTTATTGAAACTTTACAATAATATAGCTTATACATCAGAATAAGATACAGGCTACTTTTTATCCCGGAAAAAGCAGATCGCGCGGGCGGAGCTGCGAGCAAAAGCTAGTATTCTATAATTTGCAACCGCAAGCTACGCTATCAACGAAACCTGCATATCCAATAACTATATAATACTAGCCCTGTATTATATATGTCCCACTGCTGGGCACGAGCCTACTCTGTTGAATGAGAGGGGTTAGGCCTTACTCCACCACGCTGACCTAATGCGGGTTGGCAGACTTCACATACCTTCGAAAAATCGAGTTCTCAGGTATCCAGGTTTCCTCACGATGTTTCCTTCACAGTTAAAGCAAGTGATAATTGACAATTAATATACAGGTCGCTTAGAAAAGTCAGAGGTGTATGCTTTTGGGGCTGGTTTCGAACCTGCGACTTTCGTCTCGACAGTCCGTACCACTCCTCGCTAAGCTATCGCTGCTTACTCGTATGTCCAATAACTAAATTACTAATAAAAACCCGAAAACGTCAAACAGTCTGATCTTAAAACGGTATTCGCACGAAAGTATCCTAAAGATAACAGCATGAGTAACTCGGCTAGTGAACCTCACCACACCATAAAAATAGTCATAAAAACGGCTGAGACCTCGTTAAGGCAAGCACTTCCCGTCCTCGACGATACAATAAAGTTACTTATTGAAATAACTACACCTCCCTTTATATGAATCTTCGTGAAAACATTGTGATTCTTTATTATGTACTCGTAGGTACTCTATCTTTATCAATATTTACTCTCGTAAACGTTGGAATGAAGACTAAATTGGATCGGATATTAGTTTACTACTTACATGATATCTTAGTATACTACAATGTTCTTGTCCGCAACATTGTTTTATTACCGTAGACATAGTACAAGATGCTTTTACTACAAATACTTTCCTATAAAAACCATGCAATAATTTGAAACAATATCATACCTTATCCAGAATCGTCTCTAGCATGTCCACAATCACTAGGACTAACAGGGTTAACTAGAACTGTTATGAATGCCCTCATTGTATCTTCTTCTTAGCCGTTCTCGACCATTTTGGTGTAGGCCTCCTTCAACTGCCGCCACGCTTTCCGATGCTGCGCTCTTCGCATCCAGTTCGATCCAGCCACCTTCTTCATGTCATCCTTCCAACGCATCTGCGGTTTCCCCCTGGGGCGCTTTTCACCCCAGGGTCGCCACTTTCGAACGGGTTTGCACCAAGAATGATGTCTACTGGCAACGTGACCTCATTGTATATTCGTAACCTAATATAACATTTATATGAATCACATACATCTTTGAATAATATAGACATTCGCAGCTACTATTTATGTTGAAACTTTATAGTTTGACAGACGAGAAATAAGCAGCAAAGAACTGGTCCAATCTTCAAATAAACATCTAGATTTGAAAGCCTTGATGGCGCAGCAGGCGAATAGCCGTATACGAAGCGAGGGTTGTGGGTTCGATTCCCGCACCGAGCAAATGTTTGTGTGATCCATAAATGTTGGTTTCGGGTTTGGGTGTTGTGGGATCGCAAGTCCCTCATATATCGTCTTTACATATCCGGGAATACATTACCTCGGTGGCGCAGTTGTATTGCGCACGCAGTACGACTGCTGAGCTGAGGTCTCGGGTTCGATCGGGTCGGGTAAAGTGATATTGGGTCTTTCAATCACGAAATGCTCAGAATTCTACCCGGACCCGGTATGGCGATAGACTACTACTGTACTAAAGGTGTACTGGTTACACCTCTGCCTACCTTTGATTACAGGCGTGAGAGCGTAAAGCATGCACAAAGCATCTACTGTAGTTTGTACAATTAAAGACTCTACGATATTCGTGAAATTTCTTTAAAAATATTACGGTATATTTGCACATTCGAATAAACTCCTAAATCTAGCCGCAGTGAACGTTGCTCATAAATTTCAGCATCCAATCTTGCAGAAATTAACGAAGAATATATTGAAAACCAAATAGAAGTAGATTGCCTTGGTGGCGCAGCTGTAATGCGTACGCGGTACGACTAACTATATTGTTATAAGGTCTCTAGTTTGATCCCCGGGTCGGGTAAACGTAATATTGAGTTTTTTTTATCAATATTTAGTATCAGTCTGGAGTCTAGAATTATGTCCGGTATAGCGATAGGATCGCTCTCTACCACATCAGGGGACGGAAGCAAGCTCGGCGAAATGTTATACTTGTAACATCTCTGCCAACCCTCCAGGGATTATAGACGTGAGTGCGTATAGATGCAATTATAAGTGAACGAGATAAACTCATTCACGAACATCCTTTTAAAAAAAAATGAAAATTTAAATATAAAATAGGGCAGATTTCTCATACTTCATCACATAAAATCTAAAACAAAGAAAACAAGCGTAATATGTCGAATTGGTACTTTCTGAATTGACTGCTCGTTATCTAACAGATAAAAATATTCGGGCTTACAAATACAAAAAACACAGTGCAAAAAATATCATGGAATTTTTCACCATAAATCAAGATCGAGAAGCAAAGGAGAAACATCCATGCTCAATGATTTATATAGTAGGATTACTCAGGATTAAACTACCCGTATAGTCTCAGATATCTTATATATTAGATGTTACGTGAGTGGGTTTGAAACTAGAACGGCTCATACTATTGGAATTTACTGTGAAGTTTTCTTAAGTTAGCTTTCTTAAAGCGGTTTCTATTTGTTAGAGGTGATTTTTGATAAAACATGCCTCATTTCTTATAGTCTCTACTTATAGAACCACAGTTTCATTTCCCGTCTTACTGGACTTATTGTGATTATGGGGCATAGTTTATCTATTTATCATAGGGTCTTACATGTCAGGGGTTTGAACGGGTCAGCCTTTTTTCTATTCATATGATTTCTACCGTCCATTAACACCAATACCAGAATAAACATGCATGCCTAGTACAAGAATAAGGATTGGCAATAACCCGGTCAAACCGGCCCAATCATGCTGTAAATAAAAATGTCTACAGCGTGGTTCTAGCACTTGTAAAAACACAATTCACTATAAACATCGAAAAGCCGCTTATTACCAAATAAAAAGAAATATATTTCATGTTCATAGTATCTTCTAGATTCAAACTTTATTCCTACAACACATGCGACATATGTAGCGACACTTCGGCCTACAGAGACCGCATACCTTTTAATTGTGCCACCAAACGGCAGTGTGTAATACCCATTATGTTCCTGTTAGGGCATTGAAGCCAGAGAAGTTACCGGAAAATTATGAAACATATCTTACGTCACCAGATTATATGTGTTACCTCTGTAATCCAAAGTTCTGAGCGATGCTGCTACTGTTTATGGGCAGGCACTTACCATCTTTCGAGCGACATACTCGCCACAACGGCACTGCAATGACGAACATAAAGCCGACCAATTCAATGGCACACTAACGCTAATACTCTTAATTCGTATTATATAGTAGGCAATTCGAATAATTGCTCCTTTCACAAACTACGTTGGCAGCGCTGTATTCTGTTGTGCTTCCGCAATTTACAAACTAGCTAGCGATTGTAAACAGAGTACCTATCATACAAATTACCGACTCATACATTACTATAATTTATGCTTTGTTTGTCTTCGAAACCACGAAGCGATGCCGACAGTAATTAAAGTAAAAATATACATTATATTATGAACTTATTTTCCTCATAAATGCCTGACGCATAATTATATAATGTATAATTGTAAATAGATGGTCCGGTCCACTATGGTTTTTTGTTATTTTACACTAAATATTTTTCTGGGCATCTATTAATTATGTAATCTATGAACACAATATAATTAGACCATACACATCGCCGTACATATGGTGTCATAACCTACCATAGTGACCCACACATCTAGCTTGGGTCGCGTTCCAGGATTAGCCAATGAATATCCGGTTTTCCCGAGGGGCAGACATGACTTGATGGTTAGTTTGGGCGGGTATAGGGGTGCATCTTTGTAGCCCTAAACCTGCATCGGTCATCCGCCTCCCCTATCGCAGGCGCCTAGATTTGCTTCGTCCCTCTTCGAAGTGCCATAGGCCAGCATGATCCCGGTGACCCCCAATAAACTCATTGTTGTTTAGAGGTCGCTGTTTTTTTTAGACTGCACTGCCCTTCCATACTTTACCTTTGCCGTGCTCGGATATAAAAAAGACGTACCAAGTAAAACATTTTCCGCTTTGCTTGCATTATAGTGAATTAATATTTTCCTAAATAAATTCATGATTAAAAACTCGTTGTGTAGTGCAAATATTTTTAATTACAACCGTATTTATATAAACGTGGAAAGGAAAAATATATAGATTACGCCTGTGTTATGTCACAAAATGCTTTGAATGTCACGGGCAGAGTCACGGGTTTATCTGTGGGTTTATCGGATGCGTTGACCGTAGATATGATTAAGCTATTAATTGACCTCTCGAGTGACATAAAATTACGTTTCCATAAACAATTCTTGTTAAAAAAAATATAATGTAGTTATTATAATTGCTTTATCGCCTCATTTTCTTAATATTTTAGATCCACTGGCAATAGATTTACCAACCGTTCGTATTTGTCCGAATATGTAGGATTTTATACCGATTTTTCGACATAGGTAATGAACAACGATTAGAAAGTTATATTTTTTAAAATGTATTAATTTGTTTTATTTTAAAATAGCATAAACAATTTCGAGTGGTCGACCCCACGCTGTAGACAGTTTTATCTATAGCATAAATGGGCAGGCTCGACCGGGTCGTTACCACTGTCTCACAGAAAACTGACGTAAAAAAGTGGCTTGCTGTACGGTGTTGTACAGTCGCCGTAAAAAGTGTTGCTGTTTGTACGGTGAATGAGATATCCGGAAGCCCAAATTATTCCTGTTCAATCCCTTAATTATCCTTTTCCTTTAAGGTCGACAACGCGTCCTTGATTCTTCTGGTATTATGACCGTATATGGTCGGGGAGATCACTTACAATCAGGTGATCCACTTGCTCGTTTGCCGGCTTATACTATTAAAAAAAACAACATTAATCTTGAAATCTTATCAATATTGTGATCAAATCATATCAGGCAGGAACAAGGCACTGGCCCCCAACACCCTAAATTTACATTTATACAGACGTAACATATCCTATCCAAAGTAAGAGAAAACGAAGTAAGGAAAAGGAATCTGAAAAATTCACCTCCATATGATGTCGCTTATATTGTCATTTGGGAGAGGAAATTAGATTGCGCGTACAAAAGGTTACCGAATGCGTCCATATGTATATCATGGATTTGTATTTGAGATTTTGTGACGCGAACAATATAGAATCACCTTCACTGACAACTGTAAGTATGAAGCAGTGTATAGGCATTATAAGCAGATATTAAGATTTATCTACTCTACAGAATTCCTACCTATTATTTTCGAACCTACTTGTACACCTAGTAGTAGTAAATAAATCATAAGTGATAAGTAATTTTCTTTACCTGAAAGATAAAATAAATAGATCGCTCGCCTGTCCATAAACTAAACGAGCACTACTCAGGATTTTGAATCACAAAGCGCTGCATACGCACCCTGATCGTGACCCTGAGTCATAAGATGTTATGTCTGATAATATCAGCAGTTTTGAACTGCTGAACCGTATAAATGGACAAAGCGGTTGGGGTTGTTTCTCGTCGAGAAAAATACAGTTCACGGTTAACTTTCTAACTCCAGGGGAACAGGAATGAATATGCCGGTCTGACCTGCGTTGATCCTGTTGTCTAGAAAAACGGATCTCGCATACGATAGACCAACCATCCAAAAAGCTCTATAATTCTAATTAAATGACGGTGACAAGCAAAAACTTGGGCCGTATCATATAAGTGAATTGATTTAATTGATGGTACATGATACATATTTAAATATGAAATATATTAAGAACCGTAATTGATTTACGTCGTGTACATTTTAATCTCTGTTCATCTAATATTTGACTATGTGTCACGTGACGTCGTTCGCTACACAATCTCATGATTTCATCGCCGCCGCGTGATAGAAATTTTAGAGTATTAACGAAGGTTTAACTTAAGATAGATATATGTAGATTAATGGATTTCTTTTAAAATATGGGTGTACGTCATCGCCTTTGGTTATGATATGCCTACGTTCTTGTTTTAATTTTTGAGTAGATGACCTACATGCGCTGTAAACAGTTTTGTCTACAGCATGACTGGGCCGACTGGAGCGGGTCGTTTCCACCATCTCACAGAACACCAACGTTAAGTAGCGGCTTGCTGTATGGTGAGTGAAATATCCGGAGACCCTCATCCGCCTCCCCTTCCCAATCTCTTAATACCCATTTCCTTTAATATCGACAACGTGTCATGAAATTTCTGGTATTTTGGGTGTACATGGGTGGTAGAAATCACTTACTATCAGGTGACCCACTTGCGCGTTTCCCGTCCTGGGCTAAATAAGAAAAAAGAATAAAATACCAGGTGTTCTTCGCAGTTCATCCACGTACATGTCACAGCTCCCCTGCCGCGCCTTGTAATTGATATACCATTTGCTATAAACCGCCGTCTTAACAAATATATTATAATTATCACCTCACTAAATCGGTCGACCGTTGAAAATTTACACAATTCTACAAAAACTTACTAACGATCACATATACAGAGTGTAACACGAATGCTGGATCAAGGAAAACAAGTCAATACCCATCCATTTCCGTTTTTATTGAACCTATATTATGCACAATTTCAACTTTTTTTTTTATAGCATAGGCCGGCAATCAAGCATGTGGGTCACCTGATGGTAAGTGATCTCCATCGCCCATGTACGCCCACCACCAGAAGAATAATGGGCGCGTTGCCGACGTTAAAGGAAAGGGATAATTAGAGATTGGGAAGGGGAGGGGATTTGGGCTTCCGGATATCTCACTCACCGTACGAAACGCAGCAGCAAGCCGCTACTTTACGTCGGTTTTCTGTGAGACAGTGGTAACGACCCGGTCGAGCCAGCCCATTCATGCTGTAGACAAAACTGTCTACAGCGTGGCTCTACCACTCAAGTGACGTATTTGACGAGGAGCCGCCTGCCTTATCGAATTTGAAATCACTTGTAAAAATATACGCTACTTTATTTTAAATCTAAACCAGCACGTCGACTTCAGCATCTTTGACAGTAATATTTTACAGATATCATATCCTAAGTAGGTAAAGAGGTCAAAACAACGATTATGTAAAGTTGAAGATTATTAAAATATTAATGGGAATATAATTATATAGTTTATTGATGTACTTGTGAGTGTGTTTTATTATTTCTCACCTATGATAATAGATATGCGCGCTATAATGCGGTAATCAACAATTTACTTTATTGTAGTTGAAGTAGGTAAATGTGTTTATATATTGAAATTATCAGCTACTTAGTAACTGGTTTATAGAAAACAAAATTATCCATTTGTGTAAGTAGGTGTGTATTACAATAAATAAATAAATACACCCAACAGTAACACACATAGTCCTGACCCCGTACTAGGTTAACCTGTGTCATGGGTATCAGGAACTACGAGGGACTTGCGGGCCCACAACAACTAGACCCGAAATAAATATTCATGGTTTACGCGAATTTTCACATCTTACATCTCCTTCGTGAAAAGTGGAAAAAGTAGGTACTAACACCTTCGGCTTTAAGAGCATTGTTGCAAATGATAATTATGTCCTACACGGTGTATCCGGCCTCGTCGTTTATAAAAAACCAGGTATACAGCGACCCTTACTATCTTTTTCATGATATCAATTGTAAATGAAATAAAAACTTTGTAACAAAACATTAAAGAAGGTCAAAAAAATTAAAACCTTAAAATAAAGCATACAATAAAACTAACACATAAAAATACAATAACAAAATAAAATAAATTTATCAAAGAACTTTTTACCAAAAATATAACCAAAAAAAATTTATCCCGCCGACTCACTTTTATTTGTTTATAATGTTAAAAAGTTATTTAGATAATTATTTTTATGGTTGAGCTTATCTTATATATGTATAATGCTAATTCGATTATTAACGTTGAGTCGGTATATCCTATATATAAAAAAAACTAAACCATAGATATGACACACGTGAAACTCAAAGAACATAAACATAATTGAGGTGACGAAAGTAAACTGTTAATAAAGACGAAAACCGATACAAAGTCACGAACTAAACTAAACAACCCTACCAACGTTTACAATCTTACGACTTCTGCAAACATCTGCCTTATTAGAATAGAAACTTACTTAGGTAAACAGAAACAACGAGTTAAGCACACCATCAACTTCATATAAATTTCAAAAGGGTTTCAATAGAACTTTATTTATAACTGAAACGTGCAAATGTGCGGGAAAAGCTAGTATTTAAAAAAAAACAATATATCGGAGTTACATCCACTTCAAATTAGATACCTTTAATATTGAATACAATTTACTTGAAAACGGCTTTCTTTTAAATAAAATTACTTATTCGAGTATAAGGAGTCCTGAGCAACGTTCAATGAAAATGTATTCGTGTATATTTTCATATTGTGTAATAAAATTGTCATACTGGGTGCTACACGAAATAGAAACCATGAACACAGAGTTGAAGTTGTAAATTTGCCACTTTTTTAGGTTGGTTTGTAGACGTGAATAACTCATGAACTACTGATCTGTTTTTTTTTATAGCAGAGACCGTCAAACGAGCCAGTGGCTCACCGATCACCTGATCACATGATCTCCACAGCCTATGAACACGCACATTAATAAAAGAGTCATGGATGCATTGCCTACTGTAAAGCAAAGCAATGAGGATGGGAACGGTAGTAAGGCTAATTAAAACTGCTCTACTAAATTTCTTTTACTACAGCCTGTCTAGATTATTGATTGAATCCATAACACTTTTTCTATTGGTGACGTCACATATGACCTAAATTCCATATTTTGTATACACATGCCAATCGCACTCAGTAGCAATACACAAATCATTGAATCCATTAACATGATGTACAATCTTTTAGTCCAACAGAATCGTAAACATGTATTGCTAAAAATGTTTATGATGGATACAGACCGTAACTGGATAATAATAGAACGAGAATTTTCGCCAAATTCCTATGAGATACCTTGTGTTATGATAAGAACAGACGTCACAAAGGTACGGAATTCAGCTACGGCCGCTGAAACTGATATTAGATCATAATCTAACGTTGTTGGGAAGGATAATCCAACAGGCTTTTGCTCAATCTGGAGATTAAACTCTCTATACTTGTCTAATTGTTTGGTGTTTGCCGTGTTTGTTATTGTTGCTATTATATGTTTAATAGGGATGTTTGCATTATCGATACTTGGAATATATTTGTTACTAGCTTTTGCACGCGGTTCGGCCTGTCTTTTTATTGTTTTAATTTTATTTATATATTAATTGTAGCCTATGTCCAAAACCAGGTCATGGTCTGTGTACCGAATTTCATTCATATCCGTTTAGCCGTTACGACGGGATTTATTAACAAAGTTTAATATCGAAATTCATAAACATCCAAGATTTCAGATTTATAATATTAGTAGGATAGCAAGATAGCATACGTTGCATATATTAATATATATTAAGGAATTTAATGTGAGATGAATAATAAAAATAATAGAACACAAATAACATGATCACTTTAAACCAATTTATTCTATTCACAGAGAACAAACCCGTGTCAGGAGTAACCAATTGTAGGCTTTACTTTAACTGCACTTGTATACACGCTTAGTATGATTAACTACGACAGAATTACTACTACTGTAACGGTCAGCCAATCAGAAGGCTTGACTACGATAATAACGACCACGACGGTCCTCACTACGCGACGACTGAATGCGAACTGTCCCTGTCGAGTCGTGCGCCACTCTTTTATACATTTTTAGGCGTATCTACCCGACGACAATTTTATAAACACCGTTCGCAAAGATTAATAAAAATTAAAATAAAAATTAACACCTAACTCGGCCTCTCCTGACGCGTGCGCGTCCCGAGCACAGTAGGTATTTACAGAACAGACAATGAGTTTAGAAGAATACAATGCAAATGATTCGTTTCTAGACGGAGCCGGCTCTTACTACCACTCCGTACCACCGACGCTGTGGTGTATTCTTCGAAAACTCCTGGGTCGCTGCTCAGTCGTTGCACTTCACAACTTCCATCTGCCTGCATGACGTACCTGACGAGCATCTCGCACCTCCTAGGTAACAAAAATACACGGCAGAATCACATAGCTCATAGTCACATAACAAAACAGTTGTCTTGGGTGCGGGAATCGAACCCGCAGCCTGTCCGCTACGTTGCGGAGGTCGGCTGTCATCTGGTACCATGGGTATAATCACATTTTATCTTTGGTGCGGTAATCGAACCCGCAGTCTGATGCCTATCCGCTGCGTCGCAAAGGCCGACTGTTATCCGAAACGATGTCTATACCCATGTGACACTGTCTTATATTACAACATTTCAGGAACATATTAGCTGTGTTATGCACCGCTTCGACCAATCCTGACTAATTTGAACAATCACTGCTGGGATAGCCTTTGTGAAAGTTTCAAGTTGAAAAACTTAATATGAATCCTAGCTTGGGATTCGACATTAATTTTACTCTTACAAATAAAACAAACGAGATTTGGTTCACCATGGATACACATCAGTCCTTAGATGTCTTCAGCATTGTGTGCAGCGGGCTGCTGCCCGACGCTGGCAGACAGCGGCTGCCCGACACTGTATCCGGCGTCCAGCACCAGTTGTACAAAGCGAGCTCGTTACAACACAAGTACAAGCCGGCTCACCTCGTATTTCTGCACACCGAAAGGTGAACAACACCTGTGAACAAACCAGGCAGAAGGCGTCCCTACTGCCCGGGGTAGACGGAGGCATCGCTGAATCGCACGTCTACCTATAATCTCGGGACGGAGGCATCACTGAATCGCACGTCCCTGGACGGAGGCATCACTGAATCGCACGTCCACTAATAAACCCTGGACGGAGGCATCACTGAATCGCACGTCCATTAATAAACCCTGGACGGAGGCATCACTGAATCGCACGTCCATTAATAAACCCTGGACGGAGGCATCACTGAATCGCACGTCCATTAATAAACCCTGGACGGAGGCATCACTGAATCGCACGTCCATTAATAAACCCTGGACGGAGGCATCACTGAATCGCACGTCCATTAATAAACGTATGTAAACCCCTGCGTGTAAATAAATGTATATGCTGTTCGTGTTTCTTAATAAATAAACCCTGGACGGAGGCATCACTGAATCGCACGTCCACTAATAAACGTATGTAAACCCCTGTGTGTGAATAAATGTGTATGCTGTTGGTGTTTCTTAATAAATAAATAAACCCTGGACGGAGGCATCACTGAATCGCACGTCCACTAATAAACCCTGGACGGAGGCATCACTGAATCGCACGTCCATTAATAAACCCTGGACGGAGGCATCGCTGAATCGCACGTCCATTAATAAACCCTGGACGGAGGCATCACTGAATCGCACGTCCACTAATAAAAAGAGGCAGATAAAGACAGCGTCTACCATTAACTCCTTTTATGAAATCGCAACCCTGTTTAATGAAAAGGCCCGCCGCGTTACCTCACTAAAAGGGGAAACAAAACTACCAACGTTTATAGGAATAACATGTCAGTCAGTAAGTAAATGAGTCAGGGGTATTTAATTATAAGGATATGAATTTAGGTGGCAAGCGAGGCACGTAACGGAACAAATCACCAAACAGGTGCAAAACAAAAATTCATCCTCCAGTATGGGGCCCCATACTGAAGGGCTTCCTATCTACACCGGAGGCAAAGGGCCATTTACTCCTCCAGTGACTTTTCACCAGTTGAAAAGCATTCCATGTTGGGGAAGGGAAAAGAAGTGTGTACTCCCTTCCCAACGGCTCGCCGATAAAGGAAAGACTTCACAAGGTAGCTTTCTCTTTGAAAGCAACCACACACAGAGTAGCCGTCTCGCGCACTCAGCCCCCGAGCACGCCAACTGCATGCAACTACATGCAACTAAAAGACGCTTCCGTTCCAAGGAATCGTCCCACGGCTAAATGCAAGCTTATATCACACCTGCACAGAGAAAAAAACACAAGAAGAACATTGAAAATGGTTACTGGTCGCTGTGTCTGAAGCAAATGAAGTAGCAAATTATACTATGGGCGCAAGCGTGCACTCAAGCGCCCACAGACAAGGGTCTTGTGAGTAATTGATTGAACATCTAATAGCTTCAGACATAATACAAACAAGAATAAATCTACCCGGGACAGAGCCCGTCATCACGTGAGAACGTGAACCAGCACAGCGGCTGCCAGGACTGCGCCTGATACGGAACTGTGTCCGTTACCCGGGACATTGCCCGTCACCACATGAGAACGTGAACCAGCACAACGGCTGCCAGGACTGGGCCTGATACGGAACTGTGTCCGTTAACCGGGACAGTGCCCATCACCATGCGAGAATGTGAACCAGCACGGCGGCTGCCAGGACTGCGCCTGATGTACAAAGTGAGCTCCTTTAACCGGCCCACCTCGTACCTGCAACATAAGGAAAAACACACGGAGAAAAATGGTTATACAGGTTCGTGTGTGTCTGAAGCATAACTTCTTAATATCTTATGAAGTAACAAACCATTACTATGGGCGCAAGCGTGCACTCAAGCGCCCACAGACAAGGGTCTTGCGAGTAATAAAAATAATTGATTAAACATCTAATAGCTTCAGACATAACACGAATTTAAAAAAAAATCTCAGCGCATTGTGAATGACTCCCCATACACTGCCACATGACACACTATAGTAGCTGCAAAATTGCAAGCGCGCGTTTACCGGCCGATGCCATTAGTTAGCTGCCCGGAGGCAAGCGCACATCGCCTTAAAATACTACTCACGCCATTAGTTAGCTGCCCGGAGGCAAGCGCACATCACCTTAAAATACTACTCATGGACACTCCTAGCCTGCGCCGCCAGTACGGAAGGTATCTTTAAGGGGAAGACATACGTCTGTCGCCCACATACCTTAAGACCAGCTCACAACACCCAAGAACTAAGAGTGTACTCCTTAAACAAACCAATTCAAACCGTGTAACCGGGCTATAGCGCCCATTCAATGTCTCATTTCCAGCTGTCAGAGAGCTAGGTCCGATTGATCGCCACGAGTACTAAAAACATCGTTAAGGGGAAAACGTAAGTTTACCATCCACTTATCTTAAAACTCTGTAATGTGGTCGAGCAACCAAACTCAACATCCCCGGCTCGGGTACTTGATACTTCACCTTGCGCACATTTATTCATGCACGCACAAACATCCTGTTTCAGCAACCACGTGAGCCAGTGATGGTCGACCAACGCCCGTGAAGCGGAAAACCGCCACGCGCCTCTCAATAAGCGCCGGTCAGCGTTACTTGTCATCACTGCTTCTGAAATCAATCACCAAAACGAGAAGGCAGGCGATTATCACGAAAATAAGTTTTATAAGATTCTCCCCACATTAAAGTGTGCCAGACAGAAGCCTGATACGTATTGGGAAATAAGTCTGCCACGCCAGGGGCCCGAAAGGCATTTCGTTAAAAGGTTAAACTGTTTCGCGTTCAGCAGTTCCGCATAATATTATGATCATCTCTGACATATCCTATAACAGAATATGACCACAGGGTATACGCCCTCAGTGAGTTCACAAAACAATCATCAGCCACAAGACGTCCACTGCTTGAACATAGGCCTCGCCCAAAGATTTCCAGACCGATCTGTTGGAAGCGGCCTGCATCCAGCGACCTTTATCAGGTCGTCTGTCCACCTTGTAGAGAGACGTCCAATACTCCGCTTGCCAGTATGTGGCCTCCATTCCAAAACCTTTCTGCCCCACCGGTTGTCGGTTCTGCGAGCTATGTGGCCCACTGCCACTTCAACTTGCTAATCCGCTGGGCTAAGTAGGTGACTCGTTCTTCTACGGATCTCCTCATTTCTGATTTGATCACCGAGAAACACCGAGCATAGCCCTCTCCATAGCTCGCTGAGTGACTGTGAGCCGTCTTATACGGCCCATATTCAGAGGCCACGTCTCAGTGCCGTAGGTCATCACTAGTAATACACGCTGATCGAAGACTTTGGTCTTCAGGCACTGAGGCATTTTGGACGAGAAGGCCTTGCCAAGTTTCCCGAACGTTGCCCAGCCAAGCTGGATTCAACGATCGACCTCTCTCTCAAAATTGAACCTGCCTAGTTGGACTACTTGTCCTAGATAGACATATTCGTCGGCAACTTCGAGAGATGAGCCTCCAACAGTAATCGGGGTGGGCACAACATGGACCTTCGTCTTGTCCATGTTAATTCTGAGACCCACCCGTTGAAAAACTCTGTTGAAGTCTTCGAGCATTGTACTTAGATCTTCCAGCGATTGTGCTAGGACTACGATATTGTCGGCAAATTGAAGGTGAGACATGTACTCGCCATTTATGTTGATGCCGAATCCTTTCCAGTTCAAGAGCTTAAAGGCATCTTCCAGCGCGGCAGTGAACAGTTTCGGAGAAATAACATCTCCCTGTCTCACGCCTCTCTGTAATGGAATAGCCTTCGTACTCTGATCTTGTACTCGGGCCGACATGGTGGCGTTGTTGTACAAGCACCTCAACACTTCGATATACCGATAGTCAACAACACATAAAACAAACATGGTCAGAATCCAAGAGCATCATAAGCCCTTCTCCAGGACGTTAGGCAGCCTTGCAGCCAATGTCCGACCTCTTACGGTTACAGTAATTCGCAGCAACTCATTTGAACGATGTTCAAATGGCTCATATCTACAACAAATAGCAAATACCTTTCATTAGGCATTTAGTGCACGGTGGGTACACAGCATTGCTCTATAGAGAAATCCGTGTCGCCCTGTCATCAAAATAATTCTATAAAACCTGTAGGTACTGCAAATTACTTTTATATCAGATTTATATAAACAGGAACGGACTCACCAAATTCTTGTTATACTCAACACTCGTAAATGTATCCGATCACAGTCGTCCCACAAAGCCGCTCTGTGCGCCGTACGGGTGAACCATCACACCGTGGGTGCGGCGTTATGGTCCAACGATCGGGAACTCTTGTGCACCAATATCTTGCACTCCATGCCAGCGCGGGTGCCTCATCAGTAGAACTCGTCCATTATGGGCCTAGATAAGTTCTGAGAACATTTGGTACACAATTAATAACTTCGCAGGTATAGAGACACCACCATACCCTCTACGACGTCGTCGTACGTCTTTCGACTTGAACACAATATGTCAGATTTTCGTATCCATAGGCAGCAAACTAACATATTCACAATAAATTTATTACTGCAAACATATAACACCATTAAATTTAGCAGTACAATGATTTTACACCGAATGAATTATTTTACGACACCAGACTGCTGCACCATGGATCATCGTGATGATCTTTAACCAACTCACCACATGACAATCTTATTGGCGATTTTGTCTTAACAAAAAGCCAATAAAATTGGAACAGACTTACCAAACCACTCGTAGACAGTCGCATTTCATCGCGTAGTTAGACATATCGCGTAATTACCAACACAAGTGCATTTAAAGTGCTAGCATTAACTTTTAAGTAATGCCTTGAAAATTCAACTGTCAAGAAGATGATAGGCTGCGGAGCCTATCCCACTTCTGAATTAAGGAATTTAATGTGAGATGAATAATAAAAATAATAGAACACAAATAACATGATCACTTTAAACCAATTTATTCTATTCACAGAGAACAAACCCGTGTCAGGAGTAGGGATTGCAATCCGGAAAACCGGATCCGGTAATCCGGCGGATCCGGCATCATTTTACGTCCACCGGATCCGGTACCAATATACCGGATCCGGCGACCGGATCCGGTGCTACAATTTTTAGATATTTAAATAGAGTTGTCGCATTATTAGGTACTTTACTATGCCAAAGAAAAAAGTCATACGATCAGAAATGACAAAAATCTTGGAAAGAGTTGTTCAAGATGATAACTCTAAAGAAAAATTTGGAAGAAATAGTAGAAGAGAACTTAGATTCACCCTCACTAAATAAATATTTGACATTACAGGAAGAATTACAATTACAAACCCAGCAAGAAACCATGTGTATAACATACTAAACAAGAGAAAGATTTTCATAAAGTACTAAAAAAGTAAATGACTACATTTGAAAGGTCACGAAGTTTTGACGGAGTTCGAAGAGAATACTTGTCCGCTATTTATGACTATTTGCTGACAATAAAGCCGACAAGTGTAGAAACTGAAAGGGCCTTTTTGGCCGCAGGCTATATTTGCAGCTCTATTAAAAGTCGACTAGCAGATGACACAATTAACAATATTTGTTTTCTCCGATCCTTTTTTCAAAATCAACATTGATTTTCTATGTATAATGAATACTAAGACAATTATTACTTAAAATTCTACTGAAATAATTATTTTTCGTAAGTTGATTAAACTAAAAAGTTGAAATTATAAGACAAACTCATTATTGTGATAATTGTGCCATTCATTACAAAGATTCATCAAATCATGATGGTGCCTGTCATAAATATAAGACTTGTTTGTTGCAATAGTTAGCATTCTCAAATACTTTATTAATTATTGTGATCTTATCTCAATAAATTACGTAAGGTTAATTATATTCGATTTTATAATTTTACTTACTAAAATAATTGATCTATATGTGAAAGTGAAATCTATGAAAATTGAGCTACTTGTTTTATCGTAAAAATTTTACTAGTTACCTACACTACTAAATTTTATTTGTTTGCTCGTTGTCTAATCTTAACATTAGATTGGAAATAAATTTTTTATGTGTTTTATTTTTTATAAACTACCTATATTAAGCACAATAACACTTGATTAACTTACTAACAGTTCATTTTGAACCGAAAAGCGAAAATCACCCTAACTTGATCAATCCGGCCGGATCCGGTCGGATCCGGCCGGATTAGTGGAAATCCGGTCGGATCCGGCCGGATTGAAAATGACGCCGGATTGCAATCCCTAGTCAGGAGTAACCAATTGTAGGCTTTACTTTAACTGCACTTGTATACACGCTTAGTATGATTAACTACGACAGAATTACTACTACTGTAACGGTCAGCCAATCAGAAGGCTTGACTACGATAATAACGACCACGACGGTCCTCACTACGCGACGACTGAATGCGAACTGTCCCTGTCGAGTCGTGCGCCACTCTTTTATACATTTTTAGGCGTATCTACCCGACGACAATTTTATAAACACCGTTCGCAAAGATTAATAAAAATTAAAATAAAAATTAACACCTAACTATATTATAAAGAATGTAAAGTTAATTAGAATATTGATATATTTCAAATATGTAAATCTTGATCAAACGAATCTACATATATAATCTACACACAACTCAACCTCGAGGACGGTTATAAGGTTCTTTATATTTATGATATGACGATATTAAGATAGATATACAATCTTAGTGTGACGTTATAACAGCGGTGCGACAATTACAACTATTGGCACTTCTAACAATATATGCCCATATTATGTAACTGCAGATGTATTATGAACAGAATTGTTTACACACAAAAGTTTTCCATCCGCACTTTGTGTAGTCGAGTGATACGAACCGGCGAAGTTTTAGTAGCCGAGATGAGGGTTACCTCGAAACTCTTTCACCGCAGACCGACACGCGTGGTTCAGTTGTAAGCGTGGATTGTTATTAAAATTTGAACAACTTTGAGAAAAGATTATAATTCTACAAGATATGCTGAAGGAAGCGACATATAACAATGAATACTCATGTAAATAAAAAACATGAGGTACATTCTCATCAAGCTGGTTACCTGACCTTCTTTCCTGACCTGATCTTCTTTCCTACAGTCTGTTCCACACCACGCTAAGCTATCGCTGCACAATACAGCCTACACAATATAAGATATAGTCAGAATATTTGAACTAGATATTTATTTGAACTAAAGTTATTCTAAACCTACGACTATTAATGGTCCAGTCATTTTAGCTTAAATTAGGTAAGAATCTCGGAATTCGAGATACCCAGCTGTAAGTCTGTAAATACTTGTATATTGACACCCTAAAAGTTGTCTCAAAACCTACATATGGTAGGGTGTGCGCAACTACTAAATTTCAAGGTCAAAGGTCACAAAAATCGGTTTTTTGCGCTTTTTTTGTAAATATCTCATTTCCTATGGTTTTTTTGCTATATGTATCTATTATCAATATTGTAGAATACAAAATTCTCTACAAATTTTGTTTAAAACTTTTTTTCATACGGTGAACCGTTTTCGAGATAGAGGGCGGAGAGCGCGCGGTCACAAGTCCTTGTCAAGTGATTTTTGTGACCTTTGACCTTGAAATTTAATAGTTGCGCACACCCTACCATATGTAGGTTTTGAGACAACTTTTAGGGTGTCAATATACAAGTATTTACAGACTTAACAGCTGGGTATCTCGGATTCCGAGGTGAACTTACTAAAATGACTGGACCATAAATGACGAAAGTGGTATATCAGAACAATTAAAGTGACAATTGATAGTCTCTGCTTTCTTCTATAGGATACAAGCGTGATATGATGATACTATATTCGAACTAGCGCCATTTCAAGATACTTCACTTTTTAATCTACTAGATGACCTGAATTTTATATAGAAGCAATATTATAGGCTCAAAATTCCATTATATTTTTGTATACTTATTAAAGTCAGCAGTGCCCAACAACAGCAATTAATGGATACCTAAATAGAATAATACAGATTATGTAGGTTACTCAAAAATATCTCCAGTCTTACCATTATTGAAGAGGACCTTAATCCGTCCAATGATTGATGCCAAATAACAGCATTAAATAGATATCCTATTGATGCGTGATATCTAGCATAACATATCTTATGAATAAGCATGGACTTAAGTTAATGGCTATAACCTAAATTCTAACAGATTTTGCAGATACTAGTTGAGCCATATAAAAGGATACATACTGATTTATTTTGCTACAAATACTAATAAATTAGTACTGCTATTTTTCCTAGCTTAAATGATGAAAGAGCAGTTTGCTCGTCTGATGCAGATAAGCGTCACGGCTGTCCGTAAACAGAAGCAACACCACATAGAACTGAATTACAAAGCACTGCATGGCACTGGACTGCGCTCGTCACCCAGACATAAATGATTGATTGAGTGATTATGATTTATAACAATATTTTCCGACATCATTTTAGCTTTAATCCATACATGATCGTTTAAACTAATTAGTGCATTAAAGAAGAAAAGCCTCAAACTACCATAATTAAATTCCCGGTACTCAACTTGACCGTTGATTGCCTGAACGTGTGAACGTCTCCTGTCTACGAAATCCTTTACTGGGGTAAATAAGCCATTAGAACTAAATGGGTGAATAAGGACATACCGAATCCCACTATGACGGAAGCAAATAGGTCTGGTGTATATATAATTTCAATTAAATCTAGACATGGTGCATTAAACCATACCAAATAAACTGCCACGTGTACTTTTCTTTTTATGTTTAGTCTACTAAGCTGAATATCTTGTATAAAATAAAATTTAAATAAATAATTTGGTGCAAAAGTTTATATACACAATAGACTTCATGTGATTTTTGAGTGATAAAGCCACACTATATGAAAATTTGTCAACAGCATGGGCCGGCTCGACCGAGTTGTTAACACTGTTTCACAGAAAACTGTCGTGAATTAACAACTTTCTGTTTCGTTTTGCACCAAACCTCCTTCCCTTTCTTAGTCTCCTAATTATGCTCTTCCTTTAAGGACAATAAGTCCCGCGTAGTTTCTACCACCCATAATACAGGTTAACCTCGACTGTGTGCGACTATTAGGTGGATGAAAAAAAGTTAGCATGTGTTCCCCTATGAATGTCAAGGTGACTCGTTGGTATGGGGTAATGTCAGAATATTTATCTTGCCCGTATTCAAGGCTTGTTGAACGACGGCAAACATTCGCTAGTAGACACAGGTTAAACTGGTAACTATTTTTATAAGATATTTTTTTTTATATTTTATAAAACCTTACACCTGGTATTTTTCCTGGAAAGTCGATAATCTTCAGGGAATTTCGTAACTTTCGCGCTATTGTGTAACCTTATGTTGGCTTAATTGAATAAGGAATGAGATTATTTTTAATGATTTGCTAGGAGGTCGTTTAGGTACCTACTGAAAAAAAGTATACTGCGTGGTCAAACACAGTTTTAAACCTGGACAAGTGATATGATGTGTGTGTGATGATTAAACAGTATCATCATTATCAGCCTGTGTTAGTCCACTGCTGGACATAGGCCTCTCTTAAAGCACGCCATAGAGCCCGATCGTCAGCCCTAAACAGTATATATTAAAAAACAAAGCGTAACAATTTTAGGATATACATACGGAACACACTTGACCGGTTTTTGCTTCATTTCATTCGAACTTATTGGATAGTAGTAGTATATAGCAATAGGCACAATGCGCAATGAAGAGTTTTTGAATTCGGAGTGCGAGCCCCTTTATGAAATGCAAAATGACATCTCAAATTTGTTTCAACCATCCTATCATCGACTTTGGCAAGCTTAGTAAAATATAGAATATTTCAATAAAAAAGTGAAAGAATTTGTGTATAAATAAAATCCTTAACCAAAACTTTGATATATAGAATGTGTATAGTGGGGGCGGCAGCTGAGTTGGTAACGTCAATCGTATGCCTGACGACCACGGAGCTATGGGCCAGGATTATCACTTAAAGGAACACTTCTACGCATACAAGTTGACTATAGCTCGTCAAGCGAAGACGAATTCCAACGTATATACAGCCCGTTTACGGCGCCTCTCTATTACTCGCCACTCGCCTCGCTAGCCGAGTGCAGGCGAGCATCAACGTGAATACGCTGCGTTTGATATACCTTGCCTCAAATCGACATAGCTTGCCACGTCTTATCTAACCTCGGGACAGTGTTGGATGTTCTGCACAAATCAAAAGCCCTCGCTTGCACGACAAGTGGTGTCCACTGTCCACATGTTTGTTTTGTTGTTTGGTATTAATCTCGTTCTTGAGATATATGTACATGTCTTGTATCAATTTGCCTATTACATCGGCCGTAGCTTAACATAGATTGAAAGGATAGGGAATAACATAATTATATGATAATAATAGCAAGAAGTCCATTACATATTCAACTGAGTAGTTTTTTTTGTCTAAATCGTCTTTAGGACGACAACTAATAGTGGCATGTAGTATTTATTATATAACATATAATAATAAAGTTTCTAGCTATAATATACCTACAATGATGTTCAAATAAACCGATCAAACATTTACGATATGTCGGATATATAACTATTTCATTCAGTAGCCCTAGTACATAACCATAACCTAATAACATGAAACAAAATCCCCACTTATACGGATAGGGTTTCGTGCTGCATATGCGAGAATATAACAGAAAACTCTGGTTTACGAGACCGTGACATACGATTCATGTTGTCAAATTTCATGACGAATTTTCTGATAAATTTAAGCCTCTTACGATACACACTCTCCAGTACAGATGTATGCGACTCGACAATTTACGCGATTTGCGGGGAAAATCTAGTTACATATAAAACCTTTTAACATATAACAAGCAAGACAATATAATCCTATAAAATACATCCATCCAAACTAAACGATGTACGTCTCAGTCAAACAGAGCACATTTATCTTAGCATCATGGAATATTACATCTGGAAATCGGGACATTTTTTAAGCGCTGAATTTTAACGATCTCCACTTTATCTTGGGTGTATGACAGGCATAACTGGGGCAAATTTTGAGGATTTTGTTGGACAAAATTGAGACATTTGATAGCGAAATTTTGTGACGTTAATGGGTTAAGAAGAACATCGAAATTCTAGCTCGTATTTTATGACACATAGCTAAAATCCACAATTTTAAAGATAGGTTTTTGAATGTATGAGTTTTGTGATGATTTCTTATGTTTACACGAATATTACACCTTAAAATAAAACTGATTTAAATGGATTTTATCCCGGTTTTTATTTTAATATTAGTCCCGACGCCGACATTTGAAAAGCTTTTCAATCTTCGTCGTCACCGGGTGGACTGAGATATTTAAATTAGTCTTATTTCAAAGTATTTTTTTGATTTATAAACTTGCCTCATTTCTTTTTTTTTTCTTCTTTCTCTTTTATTCAATACTTAAGTACCTGCATTCTGTAATTTGTTTCGAGCTGAAATTACTTTATTAACAAAATATTAACTTTTTATTTTTATTTTCCTACGAATCCCTTGAGATGTTTTTACAAAGTTTTTTGTTTTATGAAGACTGTTTAAACACTGACGCATATTTTTGGGAAACATTTAAAGGTTCTGTTTTATTTAACTACAAATTATTCAAATTAGTTAACATATGATTATACTCTTGTGTGTAGGCGGGTATATTTGTGCCTCGACGTCAAATAATTTGAGAAACGTGTAAATTATGTATTATATTAAGAACTAGTACACACCATACATAACATAATATAACACTAAAGACACCAATTAGTAGGATGCGGTATAGCCAACCATTTGCTCCAAGAAAAGGTCGTAAAAACACACGTTTTCTTTACCATAACAACTATTAAGCTAACAATGCCTCTCTGATAAACCTGTATCGATCATGAACTATTCGTTCAGTGGGTCACGTAAAATTAGTAATGATAGCAATCATTCGTTTTAATGATCCGCTTCAACCAACCCAATGATTGGATGCACGAATAAGTGAGTACGAACGCGTCTCAGTAAGACAAATGACTGAGTACCAAATTATATAAATGATCGAATAATCGAAATAGCCCGGGTCTTGGCTCCAACAAATATTTGAACGAACGTATCACTGAGAATGACTTACCCAAAACTGTTGTCTAAGAAGCAAGACCAATTCATTCATCATGTATCCTGCACACGTAGCGAAAATCACAATAATGGCCTATTTCGTAATTAGCGATATAATGTATTGTGGATGAGAGTGGCTTAGAGATTGATTACCAAGTCGGAAATCTATTGGTGTGACTTTTTCTAATATGTATCATGTCTAGTATTTGATTCCCCGAAAAGGTTGATTGATGAGAGTTTTGGCGGGAATTCTGACAGTGCAGTTTATCACTTATTTTAATTTATTTCATAAACTAATTTAGAGTTGTGTTTGTTGTATAAAAGTGGTGTGGATTTGTTCAATAAACATTGACGGTGATGAACATTGTATGGAAACATTGAAATAAGTGAATTAAACATCGTACTGAAAGGAGTTAACACTAAAACTCCGGCAAGACTTTGAAATCGACCGCACCCGTGTTTCATCGTTCTTGTAAAAATAACTTGAGAATAAATTATACTTGACACTGGCAAAATGCATAATAATGCGAAAACCATAAATAAAAAAAAAGGAAAGGTTGATTGATTGAGGTTGTTGTTACTCCAAATACATACTATGATGGGATGAAGACACTAGACGTCCACTATGAATAACAAGTTCGTGGGGAACAAGACATTATACTAGTATTTATTATTATCAAAGATACGTAGCCACGAGGCATTGAGTGCTAGCGTAGATATTAAGTTAACGGTTTTAGCTGTGGGTAAAGGGCATGTTTTTCGATTCACAGTACCTGCGTATAATCTGCCTGATATTGAATTTATGCTCTTTATTTGATGAAAATATTACTGAAATGTATTTGTTCCATTTGCTTAATTCATTTGATTGTATAAACATAATAAATTGTTCTTAATTAATTAAATCAAAATAAAATGTTCTTCAATTTAAATGTTTATTGTTGATGACACCATACACGCGTCAGATACACCGTCCGCAAGCGTCATGTACGCTAGTGAAAACAAAATGTGTCTCGATAATTAAATATATCGATTTAAGTACATAAATGTTTGAAAACACAATAATTGTTTTAACTTCACTTTGATAAAATAATTTATTACATTATTTCCATGTATTCATATATTATTCGCTCCACATTTCTGTATTCCCTGCATTAAACAAAAGGGATAAATAATGTTTAAAACCATTACTGAGTCAGAACAGAACTAAAAGAGCCTCGTGAAGTTCTACGTCACGTGCGTGTGTGTATCTGGATCATCAATTTATGTCTAATCCAGAACAAACGGCTATAACTGAAAAGGACCGACGTGTGCCCGACTGGATAAATTAATTCGCATTCAATAACGCTTTGTCGCGAGTTGTTGTCAACATAAATATGTTCTATTTATCAAATACTGCGATACAATTATAGCAGATTCAAACGATTCAATTCTAGTTGAACAACTGCTAAATCGCATACAATTTAAAGCACATTTTTATTATCCGAGCACGGCAAAGTGACTCCACTACACCTGATGTCAAGAGAAGTACAGTCCAAAAAAACTAACAGCCACCGATAAACTTATTGTTTGTCATCGGAATCATGCCGGCCTGTATAAATGCTTCTTCACACTCCTAAGGGGAAGAAGCCAATCGAGGAGCCTGCGATGGGACAGACGGATGACCGATGAGGCACAGAGATACAAGGTATACCCCTTTCTCGCCTCAACCAACTATCAAGTCCTATCACAAGCCCCTCGGAGAACCGGATATACACTGGCTGATCCTGGAACGCGATCCACACAAGAGGTGTAGATCACTATGACAGGTTTTAACACCATGTGTACGTGTTCGCTGTCCGGGCGGATATGAATCCTACCACCAGAAAACCACCTGTAATTACTAAATGATACACATAGACTTATTGCTTCAAATATAACCTTCAGACCTGGATTTATTTTATTCCAAACCAAATTATTTAAGAAAAAAACTTACTGAATCTTGGTTCTTAAACACTTAGGCAATAGTATAAATTGCAATTGTATTTATAAGTGTATGTATATGTACTGTGTATGTGTTCCTATGTATATATATATGTATTATATATGTGTATCTATATGTATTTTATACTATATTTAAGCCGCTCTATTTATTTCTTTTTTACCTATCTGTGGAAACATGTAATTAGTGTATAGTCTTTACTTGTTCGGTTTTGCTTTCTGTAACACTGTATGTTCCATTAAAATAAATAAATAAATAAAAATCCAATTTAAAACCTCTATCAAGATTATAATAAAAGTGTCAAAATATCCACGTCAATCAATCAAAAGCAGCATTGCCCTAATAGACCGTTAAATATGGCTGAATTTAATGAGGTGGGACGCGACAACAGCGTGGCTGTTGACTCGACTCTGTAATTGCGTCACTTCGTAACCATAACGATTACAGCCTTTGAGGGCTTGATAAAAGTGATAATAATACTATTACACAAGATAGTAAATCTTATTTTTTACCATCAAAGCTTATACTAGATTATAGTTTCCCTGTATGCGACTAGCCGTCTGGGTTGTTACCACCGCTTTGTCTATTTCTGCCGCTATTGAGTGTGCAATGATTATTGTGTTTTCACCTGATGGTAAGTCATCTCCACTCCCTATGTACGCCCACAATACAAGAAGAATGATTGCGTTGCCGACCTTAAAGGGAAGGTATTAAGAAGCGGAGGGGAATTTGGGCCTCCGGATATCTCACTCACCGTACGAAACGCAGCAACAAGCTGCTACTTTAAGTCGGCTTTCTATGAGACAATAGTAACGATCCGGTCGCGCCGGCCCGTTCATGCTGTACACAAAAATGTCTACAGCACGCAGCGTGGCTCTAAGAAAACTCTACTATTCACTCTCACTACTCTACTCTTTTTTACTCGTTTTCTAAAATATTTGGAACAATTTAAAAATAGTAGTTCGCGAATTCCCAGAAGCAGTTCAATAAAAAAAAAATAGTTTGTGACTGAAACAGACGTGGTTCGACGAAGTTTAATCAAAGAAAAGGAGTTTCCATTATTTGATCTCTTTACTTAAGGCTGAATTGATTCGAACGTTTGAGACAAAAGTTTCTCATTCCGTAACTTTGAAATAACTGTACTAAATTTAAACTAAATTTAGATAAAGCCTTTGTTTCAATTTTCTTTTTTTGAATTGAGTTTGACAGATATGCGTTACTAAATTCATTCAGTCAATTGTTATCTTTGTACGTAGCCTATTATGGAATTGAGTAAGTTGCTAAAAACCGAACCAAAGACAACACTGGAAAGCAAGCACTATTTTTCTAAAGGTCTTTTTGGAGACGATGACGGTACTTAAATTAAATTGCACTTTTTTAGGTTTTGTTTGAATTTTATATATTGAATTACTACTACTATTATCACACTGTCATGATACTATATCATACAGGTGATTAATGAATAATATTTTAGATAATTTAGAAAATTTAAATTAGCACGAGCGTGTTGTAAAATAAAAAAACAGCACTCTTATTTCTAGTAATCGTAATATTATTGGTAACACTATATTTCTTGAATATTCATGAAGCATCTTTTTCTGAAAAAATATAAAATGTACTAAACACATTTCTTACACAGTTGCCCAATTCATGTTTCTTTTATACATAAAATCCCTTATACATATGGATCAAAGGTCAATTGGTCAGTTCGTCCAGTAGAGACCTACCATTCCGAAGAAATCTCATCTCCGCTTTGGGTACATTTATATGCCCATACGCTAAGCTTATGTTCTTAGTTTTCTTAAGGTTGTTTTCAATAACATTTTTCGTTTTATCAAATACATTATTTATTTTAATTCATATTTTAAGATTTTTTTTACTTACGCCTGTAATGCCTGAACTGGATAGGCAGAAGTGTAACCATGATGTGATAGGGGGCAAGCCTATCGCTATACCAGGCAAACGAGCACATGGGTCACCTGATGGTAAGTGATCTCCACCGTCCTTGTTTACCCAATACCAGAAGAATCATGGACGCGTTGCTGACCTTAAAGGAAAGGTATAATTAAGAGATTGGGAAGGGGTGGGGGATTTGGGCTTTGGGATTTTCATTCACGGTACGAAATGCAGCAGCAAGCCGCTACATTACGTTGATTTTCTGTGAGACCCCAACCCATTCATGCTGTAGACAAAACTGAATTAAACTCATATTCTGACAGAACGTGGCACCAATTTACTTTAGCGTATACATATATATATGTATTGTTGGAACGAAGTTCCTTACGGCAGGCTTGGAGGGGATAGGGATTTCGCTGCGTGACCGAACTGAAAAAAATGTGATAGTAAAACCGTAAGAAAAATGCGTGGAAAAAATGCGTGGAAAAAATGCGTGGAATAAAAGCGTTAAATGAGACGTGCGCAGGCGCGACAGTCAATGTGTCAATTTTAATGTCAGTCATTTCTATGTAATTTTATGTTGTCAAACAAAAATAAAGAGACATATTCAAAATGAAATTCATTCAGCCAGTTATAATTGAAGTATATAAAAATACTCCTTCGATTTTTAAAAGATTACGCTAGCTCTTTATTATTTATAATTACATAAGTTGATAAAAAATGCTATACAATAGCTTTACCGCGGCAGTCTCCGAGCGCCACACGTCTTTTTTTTATTTCTATTTTTCTATTCTATTTCTATGTAATTTTATGTTGTCAAACAAAAATAAAGAGACATATTTTGTTATTTTACTTGATAATTTGAATTTTTTGCAATTTGTGTCGATTGTACATTAGCCGAAGGAACTTCGTTCCTACCTGGTGTCCCACGACACACACCATTTTTGATTCGTACTATCACCTTATAATTTTTTAATAAACTAATTGATATTAACGCTTTTTCACCAATGGTTATTTATAATTATTTAGTACATATAATAAGTAATAAAATGCACGGAAAATAAATTCTCTCGAGAAGCATAATGTATCCTACATATTGATTTTATACTAAAAGTCTTGCAGTATTAAATCAATTTAAGAGGCTTCATATCTCAGGCTATATTCAATAAAGGCTTAAAAGATGCTTCATTCAATTTTCTCGTGTAATTTATGATATCAACAAAGTTACTCTCTGCAAGAGTGCATAAAATTTTTCCAACATGTACTTTAAATAAAATTATCGTAGTAACCCTAAGTAACTCTAAGTAAGTTGGCTTAGAGCCTAAGATGTCGCAATACTACATTCGTGAATATTGAAAATATAAAGAAAAAAATATTCCTATTATGAAAAATATTATCATTATTATCCAGGCCATTAAAATGCTCAACGGCTGATAGTCACAATGTAATCTAATAATCAGAGAAAACTTTAACATGCCGCTATGGGCAAGTTATGAGATGGAATGAAGATTATATGACTAGAATACTGATAACAATGAAAGGAACAGACGCTGAGGCAGACCTTTTGAAGGGCACCATTGAATATTTAAACCGTGAAAAATCTCCCGACTTCGATATATAAACACGATATATTTATCATATAAAATGATCTAAAATATCTAAATAGTTCAACAGATTTTCTTCAAACATAGATAGGAATAATTTCCAGTTTTCAAATCAAAGTCTGAATTGAAATCGAAAAATTCCATTAAACAATGATACAGACTGATATATAGACATACAGAATCCAATTTAAAACACCTGCCTTTTTACCGGGGGTTAGAAGACCTTAAACCCATGAACATGGACACGATGACAGCACAGAATAAATTGTTGTGGAGAAAACGTACCATGAGGGCCCCAAATGGAGTGAAACCAAAGTAAAAAGTTGAATAACTTCAGAGGAAACGAAAAAGTCGAATCCTATAAAATAAGTAACATAATCATAAACTTTTTTATTTATCACCTGTTTCACAAATATCAGAGGTAAGTAAACATAACACAGTAACGTCGTAAAGAAACTCAAACTGAAAAAGGTACGCGAAAACGAAAATGATCTCAAACACATTTATTATTCAAGCTCCTCTGACCGAATTCCGACATTAAAGCAATATTGACATAAACCCGAGTTTATACGGGTTTGTGCTACAAGTTTCCAGATCATTTTCTTGTTAGTCGTGATTCCATTGACAAGAATAACGCTGTTGTGAACTTATAAGCCAATGTTAGTATTGGTTTCGTCTGGATTGGTCTTTCGCTTAATATATCTTTGGCGACGGAAAACGTAGCAATAGACAAATGGAAATGCTAATAAATGTCGAACAAAACTGAAACTTACACAGTTTCTTCATTTACTTCATAACAAGAAAGTGGGTCACCTGATGCAATGTCCACCGTCCTTATACACCAATAAAAGAAGTAATACATGTATTGTAGAACTTCGTATGTTACAGCAAGCTGTCATTTCAAGCAGACTTATTTCTTATGTAAACAAAACGGTCTAAAGCATAGCTCTACCACCTATACTTGTTTATTATAATTATATAGAAACCGCTGCTGTTTTAGACATTAATAATGTCAATAATTTGTCAATACCCAGAAAGGTTCCAATTGATATAAATTGTTACCACTATCATGGCAGTATACATTGGATGATCACATAACCAAGGTCATGTAGCTGGAAAGAGAGTTAGAGGCAGATTCCCGACTCACTGTACTAAAATTATTAATGCGACAGCACAGTCTTCCCTACCAGTGTGCACGTGCAATACTGCTAACCGGCAACAATTATTAGTATTAGTAAATCTGTGATCGCCGACAAGAAGACGTTTGACGACCATCCGTGTGCCATCTTGACAACCACGACCACTCTATCAAGAGTGCTCGTCTAAGAAGAAGGATGATCATTTCTGTTGATAATTCCTATATTTAATGAAGAGCAAGGAAAAAATGGAATGTGAAACCTACATTTTATTTCCAAGCTAAGAAATATTAAAAAAAAAATATCGCCTAGCAGTTGAGATACTAATGTAGGTTAGGTAAGTTGTGGTCCAAATTGTCGATAAGTTCTTTAAGGTGAAGAGATTTAAAATCTACAGAAGTCTTTGGGTGTAATTTATAAAGTCATGATGATATATTCCATAAAATATGTGTTTTACACTCTGCAAATTCAGCTGAAAAGAGTAAATTAATATATCCATACTGTTATCACAAATTATTGCTCAGGACATAGAGGGCGTGTTCGGACGAACAAACTTCTGAGTAACTTAAGTTATAACCTCACAATGTCTAACTAATGTTCGTTTAGGACACCTTATTTTGCCAACACCAATTAATAACATATTGTACTTGTTCGTACGAGAAAATTTCTGAATAATTTAAGTTAGAACCTCAGGGATATACCCCTATACCTAGCCTCAGATATATCAAAATTGGTTTTCGTCCAAAATATCTTATTTTGTTTAATATACGTAATTATTTTCAACTAATAAACAATGGAATATCATTCTAGCACGCACTGTGAAGATGTATACTCTCTTGTAAAAATTAATCAATGTCGATCAATTGCACCGTTTAACTATCTGCTCGGTCAAATTTTAATTACCAAACTTTGAACAAGCGTCACAAACAATGCTCAAAATCTAATATTTCGGAGGTTTAATAATTTGTTGAAAGAAAGAGGGCTCTGGCAAAGCTAAGCTAAGCTAAAGCTTTAAGAAGAAATAAATTACAGTCAAAGGCTTTGAGTATACCTACAAAGGACAATGAAATGGCTTATTATTCTATAATCTTATCCTTATAATCCTGCGAATACTTAAAACTCAGTTCATTATATATGTCTATATACGCTATATACGCATCTTTCCACCGACTTTTAGCTACGAAGTTCTCAGTTAGACTGTATTTTTTTATTCTGTCTGGCTAAATGACTTCACTGGACAATCTTAAACGAAATTCCCACACAAATAATTGTTCAATCATCTGTAGGAATTGAATTCAAGACGTCTTCGTTCATAATTCATGTATGTGCGTGCACTACAACTACATGATATAGGTATGCGCAAGCGTATATATTCCGAAACATAGAAACGTATATATAGAATCACCTTAAAAAGATTTTACATGTAGCTAGCATATCAACTGTACCTAACTGACTTTATTATCCTGCTAACTTATGCTCGCATGAATGATTGTTTTCGGTGAGACAGTGATATCGAGCCGGTCGCCCCGACCGATTTATGACGTTAGACAAAATGTCTACAGCATGACTCTACACTAAAACAGTCTCATTAAATTTATTTCAAGGCCTGGTTTACACATATGCTTAACTCTCAAGGTCGCTTCGGTGAATACACACCACCCTATTTTCCATATAAATTAACCCTTATAACGTCTATCTTCGTACTGGAAAAGGTCAATGCTGTATTTTTATCCGACATAAAATTAACACATACATTTTTATTTGTATATTTATATAACACTCTGTGCCTTAACTGGATTTTAATAAATTAATGTTAGGTTAGTCTTGAGGTCAAAGAGATATTGGATAGATGACGTCACCTTATCATAACCAGCCCCGCTTCTCCTCCCAGGCACGCGCCTCTAATATTTCTAAGTAAAGTATATTGTTAATTATCGCTGATTGAAAACCTGAAGTGAAGAAACTTGTATACCCGAAAATTTTCCAAAAGAATTGCGATGGTTTGAGATGCTTACCAACTCGCATTACCATGGTGGACTAGACCTAACACCTCATTAGTAGAGTTTCATCTAATCCTCGTATAGGTATATTTTTCCCAAAACCTTGTGTAACTTTATTTATGTATCTTTTGGTGCAATAAAATAAAAAATTCCAAACAAACATACAGAGTGGCGTGAGAAATTTGACGGCCGCTCGTGACTCAGACATTATCTGACACGCATCCTCGCCATTAATATCGTGATAAATACGTTTGATTAACCATTAGCATCTACTGTATAATTCATCCATTACTACTTTTGTAGATAGATTAGGAGCTCTGAATTTTCTCGAACAATATACACAAATAATTTCGGGATATGCAAATATTGAATGGATAAACGATTTATAGCTGTGAATATTCGTATATATTAGAACAATCGAAATCTAGTCTCTTACTTTGTCTTTTTAGTTACATTTTGCACTCATTTAATTTTATATGACACCAGCTGCGCACAGCATGCGTTACAATGCCTTTTTTTCTTTATAATTAGCTGCATATTGCATTCAACAATTCAACATATCATTTGTAAGTTTTTGCAACAAATCTTCGCTGATGTGTTCACAACAACTCATCAAAGTATCATCACAATTATGTGAACGGCTAAAAACGGTATATTGGACAAACAAAAAAACAGTAATTTTTGTAGATATAGATGATCATAAAAACGAAACACACAATGAAATAGATGTGAATTATGTTGCATTTAAATTCAACAACAAATTATGAGACATTCCTTCAGATTGTTTAAATTGCAATAAGCATCGAGTTTGAGGGTGTGGAAATATTCTGAATGCATAAGATAATTCATATGCATGTTTACATCAAGTTACTAGCCTCATTTTATATTCATACAAGTGCCAAACTTAGGCTTTGTTGAACAAACAAACATTTCATACGCGTTTTGCATATTTAAGACGATATTTCTAGAAGATGATAAGGCGTTATCCAACACAGCTCTTGCGCGCGGTTTGGACTACGTTTACGAAGTCTAAATGGAATAAAAAATTAATTCTACTAAATTTTATACACCAAAAAGCTTTTTGGTCATGACTCCGCCCGTGTTGCATACAAACTTTTCTACCCCCTTCCTTCCCTTAGGTATCAAATTTTGCTAAATGCCGATAGACATATTTCATCGTATTGAATATGATTGTAGAACATCAATAACATTAGTTAGGATTTCGTTTTTTACTAATACATAGAAAGGACATAGGCCTCTTCCAAAGATTTCCAGACCAATCTGTTGTATCTTTTTAATCTTTGGGGGAGCCCTATGTTAAGCAGTAGATGTCCTATGGCTGATGATGATACTACAAAAAAGAGATTGAAAATAACTAATAGAGCTGACGACGGAAAATAAATTAGTGAATTTCCTATGGATATAGTGTACATTAATATGACGGCAATATACCAAAACCAGAGCACTTAATCCCGCAAAATGGTAACGAAAGTATTTAGCCCAGCGATTTGATCTTGGAGATCTCGAGTGTTATCTACTATCTTTGAAACATTAAATACGTAGTTCGGGAATATATTTGGTTTTAATAATTTTATTAGTTACCTATCTATTTTTATACAGTACTAAAAACCACTAAAGTTAAAATTACGTCTCCAATTCTGACATTTCGCAGCACCGAGAGGTGTGACTGTGACAAACATTCAAGCGTGTACCATTGCCAAACGTTACAATCGAATGTCATAAAGCGATCCGTTCTGAAATCCCGTAACATTTCGATGTTATATTTTATATGGGTTTGTAGTTTTTTTTTTAAGTCACTGCTAAATTAAATTGTATACTATGCCACCCGTCCATATTAGCGTAACAAGTACATGTGACTGACACCCACACATTTCGGTGTAAAAAAAAATCTAATATTTGTTTACATCCTTCTGTTACAAGGTAATTATAACTCCCAAATAACTTCTCGAGTCTGTTACTAGTTCTTTTCATCTCAGACGGGGACAATAATGCTCAAACAATAATGAAGCTGTGCATAATAAAATTGTTAATTTCTGTTCTGGAATCTCCGTTTCGTGACACAGATAACGTGATTACCCACGCATTATCATTCTTAATGTTGGAATCGTAACCGGTATACAATAATTTGATTACCTTCTGCTTTTGTTTGTTTATTATAAAACTTTATGAAGACGGATTGTGTTTTAAATGAATTATGTTTTGGATATTTTGCTGTTAACTCGGCTTCATCCGCATGAGTCTTTTTCAGTGGTAAAAAGTACGCTTTGTCAAGGCTTTTAATTCAAACTGTCCTCGTGGCAAATTTTATTGATATTGGACTAGTCGTTTAACCGTAAAAACGTTGTACCTAGATACAACCACTATAGCATTTAAAAGCATACTAAATTTTTCTCCCAGCTCTGCTCTCTGAAGGTCCTTTTCCGGGAAAAAATTAGCTTCTGTCATAATTTAGGTCATGGTCTACCGGTGTGCTAAATTCGTTCAGCCGTTAAGGCGTCATTGGTTAATAAATAGCCCAATTGACAAACCATCGAACTCAACATTTTTACTTTTAAATTATACGTAAGGTAAGAGTGAAATATGTCACTACTATTTCCAGTGAATAAAAAACAAAATAAAAATATAATTTCGCCTAAACCTCTACGAGCTTAATCCAAAATTTTGTCAGACTGCCACCAAATCTGAAGTACTTTACTACTTAAACATAACGAAACCAACCGAAGGAAAGGAACGTATTCCTAGAAATATAAATGAGTTTGAATGTCTACAACATCTTTATAGATTCATTACCATTGGCTCGTGGCTCCGCCTGCATAAAGCCTGCCTGCCTTGCTGGTGGGAGGATACTTGTATTCGACCGGATAGCGACCACCGTACACTGGTGCTAAAACCTACCATAGTGGCCCACCTTCTGTGGGTCGCGTTCCAGGGTCAGCCAGTGTATATCCGGTTCTCCCCAGGGGGCTTGCCCCCTGATCCTAAGCCTTTTCCCATTTTCCTTCCCCTCCCCCTTGGCCCTTTGGCAGGCCGGCATGATCTTGCCGACCTACGATGGACACATTGTTTATCGTTGGTCGACACTATTCTTGGATTGCGTTACACTTACCATCAGGTGTAGCGTAGTCACTTTGCCGAGCCAGGATAAAAAAAAAAAAATTGGTGTGTGTCGTGGGACACCAGGTAGGAACGAAGTTCCTTCGGCTAATGTACAATCGACACAAATTGCAAAAAATTCAAATTATCAACTAAAATAACAAAATATGTCTCTTTATTTTTGTTTGACAACATAAAATTACATAGAAATAGAATAGAAAAATAGAAATAAAAAAGAGACGTGTGGCACTCGGAGACTGCCGCGGTAAAGCTATTGTATAGCATTTTTTATCAACTTATGTAATTATAAATAATAACGAGCTAGCGTAATCTTTTAAAAATCGAAGGAGTATTTTTATATACTTCAATTATAACTGGCTGAATGAATTTCATTTTAAATATGTCTCTTTATTTTTGTTTGACAACATAAAATTACATAGAAATGACTGACTAGGGATTGCAATCCGGCGTCATTTTCAATCCGGCCGGATCCGTCCGGATTCCCACTGATCCGGCCGGGTTGATCAAGTCAGGATGATTTTCGCTTTTCGGTTCAATATGAACTGTTAGTAAGTTAATCAAGTGCTACTGTGCTTAATATAGGTAATTTATAAAAAATAAAACATATAAAATCTAATATAATTAACCTTACGTAATTTACTGAGATCAGATCACAATAATTACCTATTAAAGTATTTGAGAATGCAACTGTTGCTAATAAACAAGTCTTATATTTATGACAGACACCATCATGAATTGATGAATCTTTGTAATAAATGGCACAATTATCACAATAATGAGTTTGTCTTATAATTACAACTTTTTAGTTTAATCAACTTACGAAAAATAAATAATTGTCTTAGTATTCATTATATATTATAAGAAAATCAATGTTGATTTTGAAAAAAGGATCATAGAAAACAATAATGTTAATTGTGTCATCTGCTAGTCAACTTTTAATAGAGCTGCAAATATAGCCTGCGGCCAAAAAGGCCCTTGCAGTTTCTACACTTGTCGGCTTTATTGTCAGCAAATAATCATTTCTTTCTTTCTTTCTAATAGCAGACAAGTATTCTCTTCGAACTCTGTGAAAACTCAGTCCTTTTAAATGTAGTCATTTACTTTTTTAGTACTTTATCAAAATCTTTCTCTTTTTTAGTATCTAAGCTTATAACACATGGTTTCTTGCTGGATTTGTAATTGATTTCCAAGATTTTTGTAATTTCTGATCGTATGACTTTTTTCTTTGGCATAGTAAAGTACCTAATATTGCAACAGCTCTATTTAAATGGCTAAAAATTGTAGCACCGGATCCGGTTGCCGGATCCGGTATATTGCTACCGGATCCGGTGGACGTTTTAGGATGCCGGATCCGCCGGATTACCGGATCCGGTTTTCCGGATTGCAATCCCTATGACTGACATTAAAATTGACACATTGACTGTCGCGCCTGCGCACGTCTCATTTAACGCTTTTATTCCACGCATTTTTTCCACGCATTTTTCTTACGGTTTTACTATCACATTTTTTTCAGTTCGGTCACGCAGCGAAATCCCTATCCCCTCCAAGCCTGCCGTAAGGAACTTCGTTTCAAAAATATTCAACGGATTTTAATGCAGTTTTCAGCAATATATAGAGTGAATCATGAGGAAGGTTTATATGTATATCACGCTATGACCCATGGGAGCAGGGCAGTAACATGCAGGTGAAACCGCAAGGGACAGCTAGTTATATATAAAGCGGAAATGTCGCTTCTCGATTTCTTGTCTCGGTCGCACTCCTCAAAACGACCTCTGTTATTGCGTAGACAGATTCGACGCGACGTAGACTAATACAAAATAATTTCTGAATGCATTACTTGGAAAATCTTCTGTTGGCCTTATTCACATTATGTCTACCTCGACGCCCTTTACTGGGAATTTATTATTAAAATATATTTTAATTGGCACTTTGATTCATTTCACAGTAAAAATCAAAGTCAACATCAATGATTAACGTTCCTTCTACAACTGTTATTTTTAGAAACTCATTATAAAGAAATAAATCAAGTTTTTTCCAGTGATGTTATAAAAGAGACTATAAATCATATTCTGAAAAAGATGGTTGTTATTTTATATTTTTCACCTACAGACGAACATAGTCGTATTAGTTATTATGAACTTCAACTATAAATCTCTTAAGATGTGATATATGTCTATTTAGGTTATTTTCAGTATAATAAGGGACAATAATATAGGTACCTTATTCTTCTACCCGATTCCACTCGCAGTGAGATCGGCGCAACATGCTTTTTAACACATGTTTAAGATTATAGTTTTTACGATCGGCAGCCTGCCTAACACAACCCCTCTGGGAAGAACGATGTAATGTAGTGGTACCTACATTAATTGATATAGCAATTATATAGGCCCATATATTTTATATTTCTGACGAAAAAATTAGCTACAATATATTTATTATAACACTCACCGGTTTTCCAATAAACGTGGTAGGATATAATTCTGAAGTAGTTGTGTGTTTCATATCCATAACCAGACATAAAAGATTACTCAGCAGAAGACAACATTAAGTGTAATTCCAGAGTTATAACAAGTTTATCGCCGTTATAAACTGTTTGATAGTTACTTTACTTACTTTTTCCAGTTAATCTATACCAGTGGTGCAGAACGATCTGATCGTCTCGTCATTTAGGCAAATACAAAATAATATCTAAATATATAAAACTGGTGGTATAAAGGTGACTGACTGACATAGTGATCTATCAACGCACACCCCAAACCACTGGAGGGATCGGGCTGAAATTTGGCATGCAGGTAGATGTTATGACGCAGGTAGATGCTAAGAAAGGATTTTGATAAATTCTATCCCCAAGGGGATAAAATAGGGGATGAAAGTTTGTATGAAACTTTGTCAATTTTAAACGTTCACGCGGGCGAAGCCGCGAGCAAAAGCTAGTTCTAAGATATGTACAATATAAATTATGCGTACATTTTACCACGAAGCATGGTGTGGTCTTCAAATAACATTACATAAACCACAAAGAATCTACCATCAAAATCGGAAGTTCACCTAGTTATTGAATCATTTTACGTGCCTAGACGGGCAAACGACGCTAAAGGAAGCAATCGTAATTCACGAGCCGAAAAATGTCTCCCACTTCCCACATTTATTCTTCTTCCAAAGGCAATTTTTAATATAATATTGGGAATACTGCTTAAATAATGTTGAGTAAAAAAATTATGGTTACGCGTAGTTTTTACGTACTTCACTAAATAAATTTTAAGCAAAATAGTATTTATACCATACTCTATTAAATAACATTATCTTTTATTTTGCGGTTATAACATATATTTTTATTAACTGATAAATAAAGGGGTAAGTATATACCCTATGAATTTATTAAATATTGTTCTGTGACTGATTAATTACTTTTACTGGCTAATTATCAACAGTCGGCAGAGCGTGTCTGTGTCACATAAAGTCGACTTAAAAAAACAATGTTTAAAATACCTAAACAGAGCTCTCGCTACATCCGAATCTGTCAGTTACTGATATGTAAAACCCCAGTAATTTATTATCACAAAGTCTGTGCGTATCAGTTGCGGATATGTAAAACCCCAGTCATTTATTATCGCAAAGTCTCTGCGTATTCCGAAATGAGTTCAATTTTTCAAGGCCATTATAGTTACATATATACATTCGCTGTGACTGTGGGGTAGGCCGAAGTATAACCAGTAAACACAGATTTCGCCGAGCTTGTTTTACTAAGCATTATGCGCTATACCGAGCACAATTCCAGACTCCAGGGCAGTCAGTCAGACCTGAGCAGTCATACCACGTTCGCATTACAACTGTGCCACCGAGCCAGTTACAAGTAATTGGCCATTGGAATTACAAGTTATTTATTTATTATATTATTAGTGTGAGTAACGTTAAAATATCCCTATTTAGCGTTTTTAACACTTATTATTGTCATAAAATTTATGTAGGATACATAAATTTTCTAAAAATATAGCATACTGTCACTGGATATGTTTAGGGGCTAAATACAATAATTATGTATTGTTGGTCAAGCCGGACTTAACATCTTATGTCGCGGGGTAAAATACTTTGCACTTACATCTAAGTTCTAAGTGGTGTGTCTAAGATTCATGCGCAGGCATATATCTGTCCTATGTTATATCGTTCTTATTTCTGTCCCATGATATGAAGGAGGCGAGCACACATATTCCGATCCCGGGCGACTAACGTCAGTTTTTGAATAGAAATTTTAGTTATAAGCTTTTATTATCCGGCCTGGGATTTCATTCCAGGATCACACAGTTTCCCACTATAAAAACTCTACCATTATATGAATAAGGCAATAGATATGAGAATATTTTATTGTTATTTTTAAATATTATTTACGGTATGGACAAGATATTTATTTCCTTTAAAGAAATTTAATTCACTTCAATTTAATTTTATCAATTTCCAACAGGTTTACATCAAGTGGCTCGCCCCAGACGGATCTCCGTGAAGTCTAAGACTATGAAAAACATACTGTGGCCAGTATAGGTATGTACAGTATCCTTTATTCTTTACAATATCCTCTATTCCTTTATCCTTTATTCCTCAAATGAATTCACTAAACCCTTAATAACTGTCTATGTGTGGTTCCAAATTCAATTATAATAGTTGACGTTTTCAATAATAACTAGACTCAATGATATATTATGTTACTGAAGTAACTATAGAACTCTTTAACTAGACTAATGTTATATCGCTTGTTAACTGTTTATGAAATGTATTCAAAGTTATCTTTTTGCTAAGACAATTCAATTACAAGCGATGAGAGTAAATTTGTTGTTATACGCAATAAACATCGGGCGCCGCACAGAAGACACCGTAAACTTGTGTATTTAATAATATAATACAAGTCTTTTATTATTATACTGGCTCATTGCAGGGCACAAGCCTCATATACTTACAAGAAGGTTCAGGCCTTAGTCAACCACGCCGGCTTAATACGGATTACCAGATGTATACTCCCAAAATTCAAATGAAGAATTTCTCTTATATAGGTTTCCTCACTATGTTTCCTTCACCGTTAAATCCATCGATCATTAAAAATAAATATAGACGTAAATTAGAATTTCTTCGTAAAGTTCAATCGGCTACATATTACATTTCAAAACAAAGAAACTCCAAATGAATAATTAAGTAAAAACACGACACAAAGTTTGTACTTAACACTATAAAAAAATACCTATAAGATTTTACTCAAGAATTAAATAAAGTCACTTTGTCCGAGAATATCGTAATATTCTGTAATTAGCAATAAAAACGTTCATTAAAGAATTTAAAACCGGTCCAACATTTTTCTTTCTAATAATCATTTTTTATCCGTAATTGCAGAACGTAAGACGTAATAAGATTACCGTAAAACTCATAACAGGGTCGGCTATTTCGCTAATTTGCCGCATGAATAAAATTATTCTTATCTCCAAGTTAAAAGGGTAAATCTGTCTGCGACAGGAGGGCATTACTAGTGATGTAACCAAAAGCCACGAACGGAAAAATAATTCGGACCAGAAATAGCATTAGCCCATCCATTAGTCTTCTTCCAGTCCTAAAAGAGAGATCTGAATTTGTTTATTTGCGAAAAACTTTTATCTTACGGTTTTAGAAAAGACTCTTTTTTGTCGTTTCTCTCTTGGTAGACCCATACATAAGAAAACAATTTTTAATGAAATACAACGTCGTACTCAGATATGTCAATTATTTTTAATTGACATTAATTAATTACTTAGATTTCGATTATTTTCATGCTCAGAAGCAGAATATGGTTTAATATGCCCCATTACTATATAAAGGAAACGCTCAGTCACTGAATATTGAAATAATTGACATCTCTGAGAAATTATTTAGTAGGGCAGTTTTTCTGAGGACTTCTTAAATTTAAAAATTACTCCAGAAAACAAATGTGACCAGGCCAAGGCGGCTTTAAAATGCGATCGATTAGTCTATCAGAATTATACATGTGTCCTCAGCAGCTCAGTAGAATCATACTGTAGATACTTTTGTCTACAGAATAAATGGACATGCTTGAACAGGTTCTCAGCACTTTGAAGTGAAAAACAAAAAACCTACGTGAAGTGACAACAAGCTGTTGCACTTCATTAGACGCGTTAGCTTACCGGAGGCCCAAATTCATATTAAAAATTTCCATAAATTTTATCTACAAAGTTGAAAACTGGCGAATCTCTCTGTGTACTCCAGAGCTTTTCAGTAACGTATACATCCTGTATAACAAGTTAAATACACAAAGCTAGGTCATCCGACACTACTTTACTAACTAAGGGTACAAGTCTCGGAAATGAAGCAAATTCAGAAGCTCGACTTGATAACCAGTCGATATCCGGGATCAAATGAGATTTTCGGGCGTAAACATGCACTGATTTAGAAATGGCCTGTGCGAGAAACGGCCGAAATTCCTTATCGATAGACATTTACAAATTCATTACGAGGTTTTTTTTTTTCATAGGCCGGCAAACGAGCAAGTGTGTCACCTGATGGTAAGTGATCTTCACCGCCCATGTACGCCCACTACCAGAAGAATCATGGGCGCGTTGCCGACCTTAAAGGTAAGGGATAATTAGGGATAGGGAAGGGGAGGGGATTTGGGCTTATAATAGTAATTAATATTTTTATTGAATTTTTTGGATTGAATGACGAGACGAGCAAGGCGCTCGCCTGATGGTAAGCGCCACGACTGCCCATAAGCATAAACAACACCACACAGAACTTTGAATTACAAAGCACTGAACTGCCCTCGTTACCCCGAGACATAAGATGTTAAGTCTCATAATGCCCAGTAATTTTACTAGCTTCAATGTCCTTCAAACCCAAACACAACAGTGCTTACATTGTTGCTAGGGGGCAGATATAAACAAAGCGGTGGTACCAACGTAGACGGCCTCTCGCATACGAGAGACCTACCACCTTCGTAAAGGAAGTAAAGGTCATACGCAGTTTAGAAATAGGTAGTATCAATGCATGGTTTTATAATTTCATTTATGTATCATAGTTACGATAACTTAACAATATATAATATATAATAATACGTATCGAGGCATTGACTAAACATAAGAAACACCATAGATCAAAGATTTTTTATCTGTGAGAAAAACACTAGCATTCTATTTGTTTCAAAACTGTATACAAATAAAGTTACTAAGCCTAATAAATAACAACCATAAAAAAAACTAAAAATGTGACCTTTCACACAAAAAAACATGACCGTTATCATTCGACTCTCGAAACAAAACTCTGGACGCAAACGGTGTGAATTTCATAGACAGTGAGCCTAGGAAGGAAGCCCATTCTATTTTTACCGTGACATTTAAAAGGCCAAAAAAATCTCGAAACAAACACAATAACTTTTTTACCCATTTCATTGGTCATAAACAAAAGAATAACGTTATTTCGCTACTGGTCGGAAATGTTAATATACGACGTGTATTTTTGTAAGGAAATTAACTTTTTTCCTTAAAACACTGGTTACACATTACATCCCATCGGAATCCGATCCGAATTACAAAGCACTGTACGGCACTGAACTGCGCTCGTCACCCCGAGACATAGGATATTAAGTCTCATAATGCCCAGTAGTTTCACTGGCTTCAATGTCCTTCAAACAGAAACAGTGCTTACACACTATTGTTTAGCGGCAGAAATAGGCAGAGCGGTGGTACCAACCCAGACGGCCTCTCGCATACGAGGGACCTACAACCTTGTAAAGTGAGAGTCCAAGCCGCTTAGCATCCCATAAATATATATTACGTGAGAAATAGAAAACTTTGTCCATATCAACTAGATTTCGTATTTGTACCGTAACGACATACATATGATAAGATAGTATTTGATAAGATAGTCTTCTATTAATTTTTCGAGCTTTTTTTAAGCTTTTCAACCTTCGTGGTCACGGGGTGGACCACCACCACGAAGGCTGGAAAGCTTTCGAAACATCGTGATCAAAAATTAATTAAAAACCGCGATAAAATCTGTTTAAATTAGTTTTATTTCAATGTGTAATATTCGCGTAAATATAAGAAATCTTAAAATAGTCTTCGATAGTTATACATAAGATAACTATCGAAGACTATTTGCTGGTGGGAGGATACTTGTATCCGACCGGATAGCGACCACCGTACACTGGTGCTAAAACCTGCCATAGTGGCACACCTTGTGTGGATCGCGTTCCAGGGTCAGCCAGTGTATATCTGGTTGTCCCCAGGGGGCTTGCCCCCTGATCCTAACCCTTTTCCCATCCCTTTTCCTTCCCCTCCCCCTTGGCCCTTTGGCAGGCCGACCTACGATGGACACATTGTTTATCGTTGGTCGACACTATTCCTGGATTGCGCTACACTTACCATCAGGTGTAGCGTAGTCACTTTGCCGAGCCAGGACAAAAAAAAATGAAAAAAAAGATAGTCTTCTCCTTTCACCTGCCCTTATCCCAGTGGTAGTAGTGTCGACGCAACATGCTTTATAACACATGTTACAGAAACATTCGGCGTGTAGTTTTTACGACCGGCCGCCTGTAGTGTTTATCTTTAGAAATAAAAATATTTTATGTTTTGTTTACAGATATATGAGTGACTTACTTTTAAAAGTGTTTGCTGAAAAATCTTTACATATTATATGTACACTACTCTTTATTTTAAGAGTAGTTTTTCCAATTTTAAATGCTATTTCTTATGAAAAAGGATAAAATAATTTAAAAAATACCCCGACGTAAATTGTTAATGTGACGAGAGATAATTTACGTAAAGTTCGTCTGGGGCTACACCAAACCATACCAACAACCTCGCAGGACTAGATAGCTAGCCCCATAAGGAACAACTTTGGTTCTACGAGTTCGGACATAACTCAATACATGAAAAAAAAATGATTGAATGACAGACGACTGGCGGCTAGATAAATGGGTCAGGTGCAAAGGCTACCCCTTCCTCACGCTTCGCGCACAGTAAATACATATACAATAAATTAAGTTAAATATTAGGTCCTTACATATGAAATTGGCGTTTTGTATGGGAGGAACAAAAAGTCGAATATTTTTTAATATAATATATTTAATTAATCAAAGTATGAACCATTATTTTCTATGCACTTTTGCCATCTCATAGGTAGTTCATTGATCCCTTTACTAAAAAAACCAGTCGGACGGGAATCAATAAAATCTTTGAAGGCGATTTGGACTGCCCCATCGGAGTTGAATTTTTTCCCTTGCAAGAAGTTATCCAAATTTCGAAAAAAATTGTAATCTGTTGGAGCAAGGTCCGGGGAGTACGGAGGATGTCTTAGACTTTCCAATTGAAGCTCTTCTAATTTAGTAGCCGTCTGTTGCGCAGTGTGTGGTCTAGCGTTGTCGTGAAGCAGCAGTGGCGTGGAGCGATTGACCAGCCTAGGTTGTTTAGCCGCTAGCTTTTCCATCATGGTTTGCAATTGCTGACAATAGACATCAGCCGTAATAGTCTGGCCAGATTTGAGAAAACTGTAATGAACAATACCGGCACTAGTCCACCAAACGCTTACAAGTAACTTTTTTGGGGTTAATTTTCGCTTGGGGCAGGATTTGGCTGGCTGGCCAGGATCCAACCATTGCGCTGAGCGCTTCCGATTATTCATCACAGGTAATGATTCGGTTTAAAATACCTTCATTATTGTGCCGGTTTAGTAATGTAACGCAGCAGTCGACGCGCGTTTGCCGGTTTGCTTCAGTCAATTCGTGAGGTACCCACCTTTCAAGCTTTTTAATCTTCCCAATTTGCTTCAAGTGAATTAAAACAGTTTTATCACTAACATCGCAGCCTGCAGCTAACTCGGACGTGGTTTGCGATGGATCCGCTTCCACAATAGCCTTCAACTCTTCATTATCAACTTGAGTCTCAGGCCGTCCACGGGGCTTGTTCTGCAGGTCGAAATTTCCAGAACGAAAACGTTGGAACCAAAAACGAACTGTGTTTTCTTTTGCAACACGACCGCCATACACATCATTCACCCTTCGAGTTGTTTCCGCAGCACTAGTGCCACGGCGGAACTCGTACTCGTAAATAATGCGATATTTTAAGTTTTCCATTTTGTAAAATGAGTGACGCAAACAGAAAAAAACAGAAGAAAAAAAAAATGAATGACCATCATCGAAGCACAAATACATGAGTCTATAGCTGTACAAATTTGAATTTGGAATTCCTTACCAAAGAGGAGAAATTTGTGATTAAAGTGGCCAGTACGAAAAACGCCAATTTCATATGTAAGGACCTAATATTATACTTGCTGTTATTTATGTATGGACACCCTTCGGGTAAAAGCCTCCTCCAAGGAACACTACTTTTTTCTATGACGCTTATCCAATCCCTGCCTGTCGTCTCTACGATCTCGTCGGACCACCTGGCATACGGTCGGCCCTTCGCTTTCGTACCACGCGGTCCTAAGGGTTACTAGGTTTACTATAACTACATCCACCATCCACCAAATAGAAATTAAACTCATTACGCCACCGAAATAAAAGCACAGCTCCATCTGTACGAACAGTGATTTTTATTCTCTCGTAAACTGTTCGTGTGTCCCCTAAATTGGAAATTCGTGATCGAGTATCGTAGTAATAACCGACTTTATGTGGTAGTAACTCACGTTCCATATATTTAAGTAGATATAGTTATTCAAATAATTCGTCTGGATATTTGCTGATAATGTTTCGTTGAATAAAGTCGGCTTATGAATAATGATGTCTTCAGGCATTGAAATACATACATATGCATTTATACATACAAGGTGGTAGGTCCCTCGTATGCGAGAGGCCGTCTGGGTTGGTACCACCACTTTGTCTATTTCTGCCGCCAAGCAACAGCGTGTAAGCACGCCACTCATATTTTACGTTGCGTCTTCGCTTCTTATTTATAAATAAATACAATCAATGAGATCTCTGGTTGATACAGTTTACAATGCCCTGTTAGTTACAATTATTTGCAACTCTTCGTAAACGGTAAATAAAATGAAGAAAAAAATCCGTAAGCTGATTTAGCTAAAGGCAGAATATTATTATCTTCAATGGAGATTAGTAAAGTAAATTTTCACATCAATTTTTATACTCGAAATACGTAAGCTACAAACATACATTTTCATGTCAATAACACTAAATAAGAATTTAGATGCACTACTCTAAACACATATATCACATCTAAAAGATAAATGAAGACATGTTGAAAACGTAATTGAAATAAAGTACAATACTTCTACGCTTCGTGATATTATGCTGAGAAAGTTAGTAAAATAACCACTTCTTTGTATTACAGTCGAAACAAAAGAATTTTAAAGCCACGTTTTCTTTAAAAAACGACATATGGGTAACGTAACCAGAATGGAATATGGTCCCATTGCCCCCCGCATCTTGAAACAAATCGAAACGGTTTCGCAATACATAAACACCGTACAACTTTAAATGAGTACCATACATATCGGAGTGTTTAGTAATCACATCATACAGATATAATAGAAAAATAAAAACAAATTAATTAAAATGTTAGGATTATACATATGTATTAAACTGTTCAATCAAGTTGTTGCATGTTAAGAGTAAAATTAGTTTCATATTTACAAATGTGATAATTCTTCTTTGAAAGTAATTTTTGATACTTTAACTGTTAGTACTACTATTTTGAGAATAATTTGCATAGTTAAAAACAAACCTACAGCTACAGCTAACAAACCTTGACAGCACATTGGTCAGTAATGTGAACGAAGTCAGTAATTACCTATAATTGGTAATTAACAATTAATTATTAAACTTACATAAGAATAAATTGAAGGTAAAATAAAAAATAATAAAAATAAATAATAAAATAAATAAATAAATATAAAAAATAATAATAATAAATATTTTTTTTTTAGGAAAATACCTACTAATATTACGCTCGTAATAGTATTCCTTATAATCATATGTTTTATCCATTTTGGCCCCCAATAACTTCTAAGTTCGTTCCTACGTGTGGGTGGGCATGATACTGGATGATTTAGTGGCAATGAGATTAACTCGCGCGAGTCGCTGAGTGTCTGCGAGTAATGTCTTGTAATTTATTTCACCATTTCACTCATATTTTTTAATATATACTTTGTGATTCAGGAGTGAACCAGAAAAACACTCTCAATGTAAACAATGAATCATGTTGAATATGCATATTTTCTACTTTTTACAAACATGCTTTCATAGAAACAAGGCTGGTCAAATAATACGAATATAAAATTTTCTCCATGATCTCTCGATGTGTGTTTTTAAGACAATATTAATCTTTTTTTTTCTTTATGATAGTCTCAAATACACAAGCCGTTTTTTTAAATCAATAGATATATTAATGGGTAGATAACTAGATACTCCCTTTTACTACGCCTTAATAAGGAGAAAAATAAAAAATACACAAAAAAACACACGTGTTAAAATAGATAGCTTACCGTAAAAAAAATCTTATTGACAATCGCAAAAAGTATTGTCTTCCAGACATTGTCTTCCAGACAATCTTACGATGACAATAGTCACTTCCATAATAACAAGTAAAGCAATATTTTTTCTTATTTCTTGTAATTCGGAAACCAAAGCGAACAGCGAAATGAAATCGCTCATCCAGATAATAGAAACCTAGATTACTATTATGACAGATCTGCGTTGCGTATCTCAAAGTCCTTGCGTATTAACATTCTATTACCAGACACAAATAAACAGACTTCTAACGCAAACACGGGATTAAAATAGACATTATTGGACCAGCAAAATCTATCACAATAAAACTATTATATACTATGCCTATTCTGAGGTTAAACTATACTCACATTTGGCTTCTATCCAGCATTTATTTGTAAATAATCTATCATGATGATAGCTTCATATACATTCAGTATTAAACAATATAATTGATAACATTCTAATGATGGAGTAAGAATCATACAAAGTAACAATTTGCAGGGCACGTTTTGAGAAACGCGACCGAAAAAGGCAGACGGCGTCTGCTTCGTATAAAATTGTTTAAGTACTTTTCCTGCTGACCGAGACAAGGAAAACGCGATTCACGCGATCAGGCGAAAGTGACACGTGCGCTTTGTACGAAAATTTATGGAAACGATCGGGCATCGCGCTCTCCTGTTTATATAAAACGGAGGTATTGCTTTGGTCGCGTGTCGCGGCCTTCTGCCCCGATCGTCTATTTCAAAACGTGCCTTAATAATATTGATGTTTTGCAGGAGGGCAAAGGCATTACAATATTGTTACGAAACTACTTATTATTTATGTGGAAGTAGATAATGTTTATTTATTGCTATTTGGCATAAGCAAAATACTGTATTACTTTCAAATATATGTTTTATTGTTTCTTTCCAATGTTCATAGTAATTTGTTTTATGTTTATTTTATTATGTAATAAATTATTTAAAAAGGACTGTGCTTAAAAAGGAGTACCAAATTTTCTCTTATATATTTATGTTTTTAAACTATTAAACCTTGTTATAATAATTATCAAATATTTTATATTCACCTTATTGGTATTGTGGTTACTATCCGCAGATGCTTGGTTCTATTCCCAAATCAGGCAGTAATTTGTTGTAACTCTATTTCTTAAAGCATTTACATATTATTGTTTAACTCAGAAGTAATTAATAAGAAGCACATATAAACAAACATTTAAGGAGGTTCATTTATTATTTCAATACGGTAGGGTGCAATCTGTCTTAATTTACTGCTCGACCGGCATTAACAATACAGTTGTTAGTCATTGTATCCGAAGAATTCATTATTTCTCTATATTTTCATTAACTTATTTCAAGAAAGGAGGAAGGTCAATTCTTTGCGTACTTTTTTATGTATGTTCATCATATTTATGAATGGTAGAGCCATGCTGTAGACGAATTATGATATATAACACTATCTCGCAGAAAATCGACGTAAAGTAGCGGCTTGCTGCTGCATTTCGTACGATGACTGAGATATCCACGGGCCCAAATCCACCTTCCCTTCCCAATCCCTTAATTATCCCATTCCTTTAAGGTCAGTCACGCGCCCATGATCCTTCTGGTATTATGGGCGCACATGAGCGGTGAAGATCACTTACCATCAGGTGACCCACATGCTCGTTTCCCGGCTATAAAAATATGCTATAAAAAAAAATGATTTCACCGCCAAATTCGGACTGATTTTGACTCAAGAAAAATATACGGAATTTATTAACATTTTCTTGATCCTTAACATTGTGCCTTATTGTGACCTCTTAAAAGGCATAATCTGCGATGCGTTATTATTAGAAGTATTGCAGTTCTATTTCAATTTAGTAGGAATAAGCCCTAATTAAAATGCAATGATATGCAAGTTATTGAATCTCTAAGAAAACGTTATTTACAAGTTAAATATAAGTCGACAAAATACATGAAGTAGATTTAAAAAATATCATAAATTCGCGCGAATCTATAGAATAAAATACATCTATTTAATGCACGTTACATAACATCGTACGGTTAATTGAATACGTTAGTCCCTAAGGGTTTCACTACATCCTATCTGCATCATGGTAGATGGCACTCTAATTAAATATCCCGGAGTATGTACAGGTCAATCGATCAGTACCTACAATACCTGACATAGCCTAAATATAGCTACTTCTACAAATGCAAATCATGATAGGTAGAGATTTCGGGCGAGATTTCATTTTAATGTCACTATCAATGTAATTTTAATAATAAGTCTACGTCAGTTGAAGTACTTTTAGAATACCGATTAGTCTCATTTTTGGACCGCAGACTGATGTACATGGAATATGTAGCGGCCTAAATTCGATACCCAGGTAATATAATATTTGTATCAAGTTAGATTAATTAACTCCGTCTACATAGAAACTGTGTTCTTATTTCTTATAGACAATGTACCCAAAAAGCTTAATTATTATAGTATTCTATGTGTATGTGTATATTCTATGTGTATATACTGTGTGCGATGTTTTTGTGAATGGCTGCACTAAATGTAGAAGATTTCTAAACTGAAGAACTCTAAACTCTTTTATAAAGGGTCGATTCGACTGGACTGGTACCGCTGAATTGTCTTACAAAAAATCAACGTAAAGTGGCAGATTGCTGTTCCATGTCCTACGGTGTGAGATTTCCGGAAGCCTTTCTTCCCAATTCCCATTCCTATCCTCAAAAATAGGCAACGCAGGTAATATTAATTAATATTATTTATTATTAATATTTTGGTTAGGTGCGTGTTTTTTTTTGTCAGCTTTCGACTATATATTTTTCCTTAATTCTTAATTCCTTACATTTACCTATTACAAACAATTATTTTTTATCTCATTCCATTCCAAGAGTTATTTTTTATTACCGATATGGTCGACAAGCTTGCGGCTGCCCCTGCACTGTGTCACTTTGCTGTTGGATCCGGCAGCAATCCAAAGGGCCCCGGAACCGACCCTACGACGAGTCACTGTCGTCGTGCGCCGCCGTCTCTCGTCTCGATATCATCTCAAAACAGACGTTAGCAGAATCTGAAAAAACCAATGGTATATATAATTCTCAATAATAACAATTAATACACGTAAATAACTCAGAAAAGTCAGAGGTGGATGCCCTTGGGGATGGTTTTAACCAGCGACTTTCATCTCCATAGTCCGTCCCACTCCTCATTGCGCTGCTTATAATCCTCTATAATTTTATAAGTAATTAACCACGTAATAATAAACACTTGTATATTCTCTATCTCTAACCGTATTACTGAAATCTCAAACGCTTTGTCTTATTTTGTAATTAAGTTTCACAAAACCGCGACTACCGCCTGGATGCCGCCGATCCTACTATCATAATTAAAAATTAATTTGTAGCATGAATCGCAATAGGCGAATACTAATTATTTTAATAAAGAGATTCGCTTAATTGATGTGCTTGTTCTAATTTGAATAATTAGCTTACTAACCTCACTAGATAAAAATTGTGCTGCTATATACTTTTTATTTCTGCTTAACTTCTGCGTGAATGTTACAAAGAAGAGGGTCAACCCCCTTTGTGTGTCTGATTCTGACAGCCTCCGTGGCGCAGCGGGCGAGTAGCCGGCTGTGAAGCGAGAGGATGCGGGTTCGATCCCCGCACCGAGACAAATGTTTGTGTGATCCACAAATATTTGTTTCGGGGTCTGGGTATTGTGAGACCGAAAGTCTCTCGTAGTTCCTGATACCCACGACACAAGACTCGTATCTTGCTGTGGGGTCAGGACTATGTATGTGACTGTTGGGTGTATTTATTTATTTATTCTGTCGGTGGTGTCGCAGCACATAAACAAATAGATCCAATCCAATGCAGTTTTTTTTAATGAAAGCTGATTCAATCGCAATTATTCTTCGCTATGGTTGAAGAAAGTCTGTTCAACTATTTAGAAATAACAGATTTTTTCTAGTTTATTTCGCGGGATTTTATTAACGATAAGGATCTATTGAGTTAATTATACCACTAGCAAAATGGCGTAAAACTTAAAAAAATCGATATGATATAATTTATCTTGGTATTAGCGCTGATAAATTATGAACTTGGTAATACATCAGTGCGCTGTATATACTTGATAATAAATATATGTTTTATTGAAATTCTCTTTGCCAATAAATATATTGGTATTTGTATCGTGTAGGTTTCCGTTCTGGGTCGACAATTCTCGCGGTTTTATGGGAATCCAAAGACTGATTTTGAAGTGTACGGAGACAAGAACGCAACATGTTCGCTTTATTATAATAATATTATAGACAGCCTGCGTGGTGCAGTGGGTGAGTAGCCGACTAGTATTTCCTTCATAAAACGATTTTTTATTTGATTGAATGACGAGACGAGTAAGGCGCTTTTCTAATGGTAAGCGCAACGCCTACCCATAAACAGAAGCAACGCCACACAGATCTTTGAATTACAAAGCACTGCATTGCACTGAACTGCGCTCGTCAGCCCGAGATATAAGATGTTAAGTCTCATAATGCCCAGTAATTTCACTGGCTTCAATGCTTACACACTGTTACTTGGAGGCAGAAATAGACAAAGCGGTGGTACCAACCCAGACGGCTTCTCGCAGACGAGTGACCTACAATCTTGTTGTACCAATTTCTTTATTTATAACCCATTTTTACAAGCCAATGCACGATCAAAAAGAAATAGTTTTTAACGTTTCACCATCAATTTTAGTACAATGAACTAATGTTATTGACAGTCAAGTGTTGTAGTTACATAATCCAGTTTACGTCGTGATCATAAACATAAAAATGTTCTTTGGTCTTTAAAAAAAAAGTAGATCAAGTCAGAAAATAGGTCATAGTTGATACCTGGCAATTTGTGCTATCACAAGGAATGAAAGAGTTACAATATTCACAAAATAACTTGTCATTTTTTTTATAGCATAGGCCGGCAAACGAGAAAGTGGGTCACCTGATGGTAAGTGATATCCACCGCCCATGTACGCCCACCAACAGAAAAATCATGGGCGCGTTGGCGACCCTAAAGGAAAGGGATAATTAGGGATTGGGAGGGGGAGGGGATTTGGGCTTCCAGATATCTCAATCACCGTACGAAACGCAGCAGCAAGCCGCTACTTTACATCGGTTTTCAGTGAGACAGTGGTAACGACCCGGTCGAGTCAGTCCATTCATACTGTAGACAAAACTGTCTACAGCGTGGCTCTACCACGCTCTGCAATAAGACACTCATTGTTGATAGTTTATTGTTGATGCAAGATAAACGGTCATTACCACTGTCTCACAGAAGGCCGATGTAAAGTAGTGGCTTATTGCTGCGTTGCGTACGATGAGGTAAGATAAAGGTAGATATTATTATTATTAGGTATTGATTAAGGTATGCGGAAGCCCAAATCGCAGTTTCTTTTAATTCAAAGTTCTGTGTGGTGTTGCTTCTGTTAATGGGCAGACACGGCACTTAATATCAGGCGAGAGACCTGCACGTTTCGTCATTCTTTCTACCAGGAGTTATCCATTTCTTCATTCATGAAAACAAAAAAACGTTTAATTTCAAAATATACAAATAGTCCAATCAAACTGTCAGACTCAGTTTTCCATTTCAATTCACTTCGACAAGCCTTCAGCAGAGAATTTGATAGCAATCGAGGCATAATCTAACAGTGATGGACACAAACTATTCTATTTTTGACGATGGAAATTTAATTTTTCTATACATTTCGTTGGACGTCCGCCTACAAGGACTGTCCAAGACGACCTGATAAATGTCGTCGCAGGAAGTCGCTGGATGCAGGCCGCTTCCAACAGGTCATTCTGGAAATCTTTGGGGGAGGCCTATGTTCAGCAGTGGACGTCCTTTGGCTGATGATGATGATGATGATACATTTCGATTGTTTCTTTAAATCCTTTGCATTGATACATGGAAACCTCCAGTCTTTTATTTTCATTTTATGTCGACGTTCTCACGTAAACAATATCGTGCATACGACTTGAAACAAAAATTTAGTATATAACCAAAGCATTAAGTAGACATATAAGGAGTGAATCCGATCCAACGACTTATCAGACAGTCGGCAGCAAAATCAGACGAATATTCCTGACTTTAATATAAAAGAAATTATTTTAACTATTTACATAATAGCAATACATTAACACCATTCTAAAGACGTGACAAATAGCATAATATTACAATGTGATCTGGCCTTCAAAATTGTATGATAATTTCGAAATTGTATGTTACGAATCATAATAGAAACATTACGGATTGACGAAAACATTGAAAGAAATGTTGCTTTGTTTGTTCAGCCTTATGGAAAACGTGAAGATTAATATCGTATCAATGTTTTGTATTCGTGTTATCTGAATCCATAGATTTATCAAGCATTAAATGTATTTTTTCCAAACAAGCCTTCTTTGTAGTCTGTAACGGTGGGATTAATGTGTTGTTTTCGAAACAAGCTTTCTTTGCTGTGTTGTTATTTTATTTTACTGTGTACAACAAGATGGTAGTACAAGGTCAACAATAAGGTGGTTACAAGGTGGTAGTACAAGATCAACAAGGTGGTTATAAGGTGGTAGGTCCCTCGTATGCGAGAGACCGTCTGGGTTGGAACCACCGCTTTGTCTATTTCTGCCGCCAAGCAACAGTGTGTAAGCATTGTTGTGTTACGGTTTGAAGGACATTGAAGCCAGTGAAATTACTGGGTATTATGAGACTTAACTTCTTATGACTCGAGGTTACGAGCGCAGATCAGTGCAATGCAGTGGTTTGTAATGCAAAGTTCTGTGCGGTGTTGCTTCTGCTTATGGGCAGGCGTGGCGTTTACCATCAGGCGAGCGCCTTGCTCGTCTCATCATTCAATCAAATAAAAATAAAAAAAGTAATATAACAGCCAAGTAATAGATTATAAGCAAAACCTTTTCAGTTATGTGGAAATAATCAAAATTAATTGTCAGCGGTTACTATGAGAGTAAACGGATATGAGAGATTTATTAGATGTCACCGCCTGGTATGGGCAGATAGGGACTGATTGGCCACGAGCGAGCCGAGTGGTCTTGTCGACACGTAATTTGTCACAGCCTTCTTACTGATTTATCGACACCATGATTGACACGAAAAAAACTAAAACAAGGGACAGCCGTGCGTTTATAGCACATAAACAACATGGCCCGCATGTCTCCTGACCTAGATATGTGCAAAAAGTTCGGATATGATTAGGGAAGTAGTATGTATATAATATTGTGTGGGGTTTAATGAATAATTCACAGCCTCCGTGGCGCAGTGGGCGAGTAGCCGGCTGTGAAGCGAGAGGCCGCGGGTTCGATCCCCGCACCGAGACAAATGTTTGTGTGAACCACAAATATTTATTTCGGGGTCTGGGTGCTGTGAGACCGAAAAGTCTCTCGTAGTTCTTGATACCCACGACACAAGACTCGTATCTTATTGTGGGGTCAGGACTATGTGTGTGACTGTTGGGTGTATTTATTAATTCAATTATGAGAGTACCCTATTTTATTAATGAATCAGCTTTGCGATTAGATTACCTATATATTTTGATATAACTTACTTTGTTCTCATGAGAAGTTTGTATATACTTTTATTAGAATTGAATATTAAATGATTGTCTAAACAATACAGTAGATAATAGGAAATAATATTGTTATGATAATTAATAATGTTACAGAAGGATTTGGCTTGTATTTTTTACAACCGACCACCTGCCTGACGTCAAGCCCTCTGGCATTTATAAAATCTCTGGCAAATATTTGTGGATCACACAAAAACCGATGTCTCGGTGCGGGAATCGAACAACTCGCCCACTGCGCCACGGAGATTGTTATTTATAATCATTATTAATAAAATAATCTTATTAATGTATTAACTGTACCTCATATATGTGCTGCGATATAAGTACTACTTTGATGGTTATATAATATCCATCTATAATAAAAACATATATTTATTAGTTTCATGCATGTTCATGTATGTCATTGGTTTTAATTGCCTTCCATGCAGCACTTTTATCAGTCATATACATTGTACACACTTATTCAGTTTCATTTTCAAATTGCGTATTCCTTCGACATAACAGTCTCCCGGATCACCTTGCATTGCTGCATGCAGTAGTCTATCGTTCAATTGCATACTTTAACAAAATGCGGTTTTATATGCGTCATTGCGATACATTTATGAAAGTAAAACGCTACTTAAAAGCGCAGAAGCCTGAACACAGCTATCGAAACTAATATTATAAAGAGGAAAGATTTGTATTTGTGTATGTAACGAATAAACTTAAAAACTACTGGACCGATTTCAATTCTTTCACTATTAGAATCCTACATTATCCCTGATAAACATAGGCTACTTTTTATCCCGGAAAAGCAGAAAACGCGGGCGGAGCCGCGAGGAATAGCTACTATATTATAAAGAGGAAATATTTGATTGTTTGCATTGAATAGGCTCTGAAACTACTAGACCAATTTTAAAAACTCTTTTACCATTAGAATCCTACATTATCCCTGATGAACATAAGCTACTTTTTATCCCGGAAAAAGCAGGTCACGCGGGCGGAAAGCTAGTATAATATATAATCACTATTATATTCATCAGAAATCAAACCGAATAAAGGAATCACGTATATGATTGACAAAGATAAAGTAAAGACACTGTTTAAATAATAGCGTGATACGTAACACGGGAAATGAAATCATTATTTGCAGACCAGTCACCGGCAGCTAATGTTCCATTAATGGGGTCGAAGGTCTACGCTCTGGAATCAAACAAATCAATAATGTTAATGTAGAAGACACACTCCTCCTCTCTCCTAAGGTTCCATTAATTTAATTCCGACATACTGTATTAAAGAAAATTGATCTTATTTAAGGACAGGCTTTCTGTATAAGCTAATTAATTGATGTATTAAAGAGATAGATTATAGAATATATTCTATAAGCAATAACTGTAGACCTAGTCTGAGTTTTTTTTATTTGATTGAATGACGAGACTAGCATAGCGCTCGCCTGATGGTAAGCGCAACGCCTGCTCATAAACAGAAGCAACACCACAGAACTTTGAATTACAAAGCACTGCATGACACTGAACTGCGCTCGTCACCCTGAGACATAAGATAGTCTCATAATGCCCAGTCATTTCACTGGCTTCAATGTCCTCCAAACCGAAACAGAACAGTGCTAACACACTGTTGCTTGGCGGCAGAAATAGACAAAGGGGTAGTATCAACCCAGACGGCCTCTCGCATACGAGGTACCTACCATCTTGTAAAAGTTGTAAATACCTACCTAGTACAAGTCTTGTCTATAGCTCACGGCATTCGTATACAACAAATATGAATGAAGCTAATGCATTTCCAATAAGATCTACTAGGGGTGTTACATATTGGGGTCTGTGCATACATATTTTTTACGTGAAGGCAATCAATGAGTCAAAATCTTTCACTACGGAAAAAGATAATCTTGTTTGATTCAAATAGAACAGTTTAATCTAACGTCATTTTGTGAGTGGACGTGCCACGCTGTAGACAATCTTATCAACAGCAGGAATGCGTCGACTCGACCGGGTTATTACCACTGTCTCACAGAAAATCAACCCCAAATCGCCGTTAGCTGCTGCATTAGAGTGAGATATCCGGAAGCCCTTTTCCCCTTCCTCTTCCCAATCTTGCAGTTTATTATTTGCAACTCATGATGTGAGGTGGCTTATCGACATAGTACAAGATCCCGGGGAACATTGACCTTCACCCATCTGTTTACTGGATCAAAATAACATTTTAGGGTATAAAATGTGTTGCTGAACACATACCAATAGGGTTGCCTAAAAAAAATATGGTCAAGGATATGATTAACTAACATTAAAAAAAAAAAAAAAAAAATTTGGTAAGCAAGTCAGGGATAATGTTCTACGGGATCTTAGACCAACATATCAAGCACGAATTCCAAATAATTTAGGCTTTGTTTTTATCTTATCGTTTATCGATTTAATAGTATTTATGTTATCACATTCGCACTGGTGTTTGCGCAACATACTTTTACACATGTTACAGAAAAACTTGCCTTGTAGTTTTTACAATCAGCCGCCTGTCTGTCAATCCCTCTGGGAGAAACACATCAAGACCCGAAACTAATATTTGCCAATCCCACAAACATTTATCTCGTTCCTCGGCCGCTCGCTTCACAGCCAGCAACTCGTCCACTGCGCCACGGAAGCTGTCATGTTATACTTATAATATAAAAAAACTAGCCCTGTATTCACATCCTGCTGCTGGACACGGGCCTCCTCTACTGAATGAGAAGGCTTCGGCCTAAGTGAGTGGTAGAGCCACGCTGTAGACAGTTTTACCGGGTCATTACCACTGTCTCACAGAAAACCGACGTAAAGTAGCGGCTTGCTGCTGCGTTTCGTACGGTGAGTGAGATATCTGGAGGCCCAAATACCCCTCCCCTTCCCAATCCCTAATTATCCCTTTCCTTTAAGATCGGCAACGCGCCCATAATTCTTCTAATATTGTGGGCATACATGGGCGGTGGAGTTCACTTACCATCAGGTGGCCCAGATGCTCGGTTGCCGATCGATGCTATAAAAAAAAAAATTGGTGTGTGTCGTGGGACACCAGGTAGGAACGAAGTTCCTTCGGCTAATGTAGAATCGACACAAATTGTAAAAAATACAAATTATCAACTAAAATAACAAAATATTATGTCTCTTTATTTTTGTTTGACAACATAAAATTACATAGAAATAGAGAAAAATAGAAATAAAAAAAAGACGTGTAGCACTCGGAGACTGCCGCGGTAAAGCTATTGTATAGGATTTTTTATCAACTTAATATGTAATTATAAATAAAAACTTATTAATTTAGACTTAGACTGGCTACTAAACGGTGGACGGCCGTGTTCTATAATCAAAAATTCAAATTCAAACTTCAAACCGCGTCTACATTTCCAAATGTCATAAGTTTCACACCTATCTGTTTTATTAACGGAATTTCGACTTTAACTTTGTGTGCTAGATATCAAATGAAGTTAAAAAAAAGTCTCATTTAACGGTTTCATTCCACGCATTTTTTCCACGCATTTTTCTTACGGTTTTACTATCACATTTTTTTCAGTTCGGTCACGCAGCGAAATCCCTATCCCCTCCAAGCCTGGCGTAAGGAACTTCGTTCCAAAAAAAAAAAAAAAAAATATAAGTCCACCACCTATTGCGGGTTTGCAGGCTTTATATACCTTCGTAATTCTTTATGTAGGTTTCCTCACGCTGTTTACTTCAACGGTAAAATGACCGACAATTAACAAATGAATACACACGTAACTAAGAAAGGTTGTAGCATGCAGCTCATGGGCCTGGCTCAAATACCACCACCACCACCTTGTACCACTTGACTTGTACCACTCCCCACTGAAATATCGCTGCTAAATACATTGCATAATAATATATGGGGTAATTGAAATACTAACTTTAATAAGTAAAATCGTAACGTGGATATATCAAATTAAAATTTTATACCATTTGTCGAAACAGCACTCGTGCCAAAGCGGGCCAATTTTGGCACAAACCCAATCTTTGCCTATGGTATACGGACGCACTGGCGTATCAATTCATTTTTTAAAGAAAAATCTCAGGACACAATACTTAACAGTTTCATGCATACTGTTGAAAGACAAGTTCGTAAAGTAGCGGCTCGCTGCAGCGTTTCGTACGGTGAGTGAGATAACCGGAAGCCCAAATCCCTTCCCCTTCCCAATCCTTAACTATCCCTTTCAATTGCTCGTTTGCCGGCCTATAATATATAAAAAAAAAGTTCATTGCCAAGGAAGATCGCGTCACACAAATGGATTTATAAAAATTCTAGTAGATACGTACCTATAACCAACATATTTTTATTTCTATCAATACTTGTTATCCAAATTTACATAGTAAGCACCATTCCAAACTTAATGATGTTGCGTCCCTCACAGGTCCCAAGAATTATACCAGCCTAAAGTAACTGAATTTACTCCGGCTGACCCCAAAATGCGTTTTACTGGAACAAGTTATGAACGAACTATGGTGAGTTTCATCTAGTGTGCGGTGGTAGCAATCCGCGTCCAATTCCAGTCCAAAATCTAGTAAGTCGGTTACAATTTTAAAATAGAAAAAAAAATCCCACTTATTTGTAGTTTTGTCAGACATTTTATACTTCTCCCGAAAAAGACATCCTTATGGATGTACGAACATCCCTATTTATCATCCATTCCATTACATATAGTTAACGCAATAAATATACATACTAAAAGAATAAAACAATTGGTGTCCATTTAAACCCAAGACAAATTCTTTTCTTTCAGTCTGTTTGGAAACAGGTTGGCTGTATGACTTATGCCCTTAGACCAGAATAATTTAAAACAAACAAGTCTTTGAAATAATAAACTGAACTTCGTAATGCTCCAGACATAATTAATTAAAATCCAACTTGTAAAAGAAGCCAAAATCTGTAAGGGGTTATTTTTGTATTTTGTTACATTTTCATATTATGTTAATAGAGATTAATAAAAATATTTAGTGCGTCCCAATTTAATTTATAAATGGCTTAACCAAGGTGCACAGATTTGAATAAAATTTGGCATGCAATAAGACCGTGACATAAATTAGAATTATTATGAATGTATTTAAGTTACATTTAGTAGTTAATGTAGTTTGTTTTATTCATTTTATTATGTAGTATGTACATTTGATATTATACATCTATGTATTCTCATGTACATCGTTTGCTAGTTTTTATTTCCTTTCGGTGACCACCCATTACTATTATACCCATTATTTTAATTTTAATCAGTCCATCTAAAGGTTATCTAAAAAAGATCGCGGATAGCGATAAGTCCGCCGATCGTATCTTTTAGTTTTAAGTTTCTTTCGCTGTACTGTTCTTGTGTACAAAATAATTTTGATGTATAATAAAGTATTTTTACAAAGTATAAAATGAAGGCGCTTCCGCTGTCTGCTCACTTAGATCTTTTAAATTATTCAACGGATTTTAATGTCGTTTTCAGCGATAGATAGAGTGATTCATGAGGAAGGTTTATATGTATATCACGCTATGACCCACGGGATCAGGGCAATAATCTATGGATGAAACCGCGAGGAACAGCTTTTTTTTATTTGATTGAATGACGAGACGAGCAAAGCGGTCGCCTGGTGGTTAGCACCACGCCTGCCTATGAACAAAAGCAACACCACGCAGAACGTTGTATTACAAAGCACTGCATAGCATTGCACTGCGCTCATCACCCTGAGACATAAGGTGTTAAATCTCATAATGTCCAGTAATTTCACTGGCTTTAATGTCCATCAAACCAATACACAACAGTGCTTACACACTGTTGCTTGGCGGCAGAAATAGACTAAGCAGTGGTACCAACCCAGACGCTAAGCTAGTTAATAAACTGTCAAACATACCGCATCGCTAATGCATACAAAATAGGCAAGTTTTACTCTGTATTACTGTAAAATTCATCCAGAGTCACAGTATGGCGACAAAAAGCGATTCTTGTAATTGGCCGCCGGTGTCTATGTCAGGCGGCGGCGTTAATTACTTTTGACTCGATTAATTTGTGGACCTGCCTGTCACACCTTGAGTTAGGTAGTTAATTGCATGGTAAAAGTAACTATGATTAAATCTTTGTTACAGCTTTGGTGTATTTTTATTACGTGGTTATTAGTTGGTGATATCCCAGTTCTAATTTGTTTGATAAATTGGTATTATATCTGCCGGATTACGTTACAAAGCTCAGGAATTGAAATAGATTAAGATTTCAGGATAGTTAGTAGGCGCGTCATGACGTTTATTTATATTGTGCCAGAACATCCTATTATCCTACTCCTATTACTATTAAAGATTAGATAAGTAATAAGTCTGAGACAGGAATATCGTCATGGTTTAGGCATGTAGAAAGGATGGATGAAAGAAGATTGACCAAACAAATATACATGGCAAGTGTGAATTGTACAGTTGGAAGGGTAAGACCTCGGCGAAATTTCTCCGATCAAGTAGGAGATATTATCGGGAAAGGCCAGGTCAGAAGTACCCCAAACCGACGTGCATGCATGAAGAATTTAATGAGAGTGTAGAAGGCAGAAGACAAAAGTGTCTTCTATAATGCAATCTCGCATCCTCGCGTTTTTCGGACCGTATCGCGGCGTGGAGAAATGTCCATCGAACGCCTTGTGGTGCAAGGGAAAGTGGAGGGCACACGGCCGCGAGGGAGATCACTAATGCGGTGGACGGACCAGGTCAAAGCAGTACTGGATGGTTCATTATACAGGGTTAATTTTAAAACACCAGCAACCTCGCAGGACCAGATAGATGACCCCATACGGAACAACTTTTGTTCTACGAGTTTGTATATAACTCAATATATTTAAAAAAAAATGATTTTACAAGTTTTTGTTGTGTCGTATTTTTCTTCGTAGCGTTCGGCGTGCGCGCGCGACTCAAAGGCGCCGCTCAGCTGGCTCGGGCGATGACCTTCAACGCTAGCCCGGTTCCCCACGCTTCGCGTGTTTGCTTACGTAATCTGCGATGCGTGTAGGTAACATTCAAGACGGAAATTAAATGAATACTTATTTTTGTATGAAAATAAAATCTAACAAATTATCAAAAGTCGTAGAACAAAAGTAGTAGCTTATAACCTTAGGTATCTACCCCTGCGAGGTTGCTGGTGTTTTAAAAATAACCCTGTATACGTGCACCAGGAAAGCAGTAATCAGAGAGGAATGGCGCAGGATTTTCAAGCGAGCCACAAACCCTGACGTGACGACCACGACCACTCTGCCAACGACTAAGAAGAAGGCAGAAGAGGTGTGTAAGGATCGTAGCAGGTGGAAGTTCGTTGTCTCTGCCTTCCCCTGTAGAAAACAAGCATGAGTCTATGTATTTATGTATTACTTTACAAATGAACATATGTTTGGATATTTGTGAGTTTAGATGTTTGTTAGTCATTTACACCTTAATGGAATGGTTTTGTGTGAAATTTAGCACCCAGGTAGACCATGATCTAGATTAGGACATAAGTTACTTTATATCCTGGAAAAGGTCGTTCACGCCGGCGGAGCCGTGAACAAAAGCTAATGTATAATAGTTGTTCTTTTACTCTCAGTGGTGCAGTAAACGAGTTATCTGTAAAACTAGAAGTCACGAGTTCAATGACACCAAGACAAATCCCCCTCCGCATCCCATTTAATTATCCCTTCTCTTTAAAGCCGGCAACGCGTCCATGATTCTTCTAATATTTTAAGTGTACATGGGCGGTGGAGATCTCTTACTATTAGGTGACTTATTTATAAATTAAAATTGGATAAAATAATGTGTCAACAACAATCTTATAAAACAGAATCACAATAATTTGTTTATCTAATCAAAACTAACTAAATAAGAAAAATCGACAATCTTTCGATAATTTACGTCACGAAATGACATTGTAACTTTACAATTAATATATAAACTTTGCAACGCGTTCCCGGCATCTTGTTTGTGCCAACTTCATAAAAGGGAAACATTGCTGCCCAACCTTTACTCTCATGAATATGCTAAGATCAAGCCCTGTTTCGCTTCATCGTTGCCTCGTTATTAATAAATCAAAACAGAACTACATCTGGAAATTGGCTCTACGAGACAAATTTTATCGGCATGAATTCCGTTTGTGAATATAGAGTTTCTATATTTTTATAGCATAGGCTGGCAAATGTGCAAGTGGGTCACCTGATGGTAAGTGATCTCCACCGCCTATGCACGTCAACAATTCCAAAAGAATCATAGGCGTGTTGCCGACCTTAAAGGAAAGGAATAATTAAGGGATTGCGATGAAATCTCCCCTGATTTGAGTCGTTGCGGTTTATGGGGGTAGACGGCAGGTCGCACCATTTACTAAATCTACTTCAAATTGAGGAGGCGGACCCTGACATCAAACCGGGAAACGCACACGACTATTTTAGTACAGTTTTATCCATTTAAGCCTTTAATCTAAATATATAAAACGCAAAGGTGACTGACTGACATAGTGATCTATCAACGCACAGCCCAAACCACTAGAATGATCGGGCTGAAATTTGGCATGCAGGTAGATGTTATGACGTAGGCATCCACTAAGAAAGGATTTTGATAAATTCTACCCCCATGGGGATAAAATAGGGGATGAAAGTTTGTATGAAAATCACGCGGACGGAGCCGTGAGCAAAAGCTAGTCTCGTATAAAACATAAGTAAAATTCAAATTTGTTACATCTTTGAATGGTAGAGCCATGCTGTAGACAGCTTACTGTAGACAGCATGGACTGGGGCCATTGCCTCACAGAAAACCGGCATAAAGTAGCGGCTTGCTGCTGCGTTTCGTATGGTGAGTGAGAATTCGGAGGCACAAAAGCTCCTCCCTTCCCCAATCGCCCCCTTTTGCGCTTATGCTTTTGATATTGTGGCCGTACATGGGCGGTGGAGATTACTTACCTTCAGGTGACCCACTTGATCGTTTGCCGGCCTATGTTTTAAATCGTGCTGTCAATGACAAGAATAAGGAATGAAATTTCTCCTTAATTTCACAAACGATGCCACGGGTGTTTTCATTTTGAAAAGCTTGGGTAAAGTTAAATACCGGATACGTATGTTGATTATGGGCGGTTTTCAAATAACGCTTCCAAGGCAAGGTCCATTATTGCTTATTCATGCGTAATTATTTTGCGTTACATTTCCCTTATCCTTGGTTGATAAATAAGCCATTCGTTGTGAGCCTTTAGTCGTAAATTTGAATATGGGCACACGCCATTAAGTTTTGGCAACGTAATAAGGGAAATAAATATATTTGCGATATTGTGCTTCTTTCCGCTACGAAAAGGGAAGAAGCATTTATACAGGCCGGCATGGCTGATAAACTCATTGTTTGTCGGTGGTCGCTGGTTTTTTGGACTGCGCTATGCTTACCATCAGATGTAGTGAAGTCACTAGCCGTGCTCGGATAAAAAAAATGGAATAAAATTTTGTACAAAGATAGACAATGGCGGGCCACGAGCTAAAGTTAATTATGTACAAGTGAGTAATAAATAAAACACATTTTGTAATGTGTTTTATTAATAAATATATAATGAATATAAAGAGGATTTAATTTTAACTGACTTCATTATTACACTTTATTCCCTTACCAGCTGTAAACGAAGGTAGGACTTAAATAAATCCATTATTAACTAGAGTACTCCGCGTCTTTAATTTTTTAGTTCAGCAGCCACGAAATCCATTAGTCGTCTTACTGTGTAGTTAATTCTTTGATGAACAATTTACTAACATTTCCAAGTTAGTCTTACCTTAGCTATTAAATACTTAAGGTAAATAAAAATTACCATTTTCAGCTACCTTTTAAATTATAACTTACACGTTGCCTCAGGTCACGTATATTTAAAATTTATTTCAATGTATAAAGTATGTTACCGAAATGTTTTTAAATTGAAGGAGAAATGTAAGGCAAACTAATTTACCGCCGCAATGAAGACCTTTAATTAACATTAATTATCACTAAAACATTTCTTAAAAGTCTGCTACACCACACTCAGAACCATTAAATGGTTTATACCCCAGTTGCTGAGTACAGAAATAATTATAATTGCCGTCTTTTATACGGCTAACAGTGTTTTAACCCACGAAAACAAAGAGTAGAAGGTTCTCTATTCGACATGTTACTTTTGACCCCCTTTATGTAAATCCACACATATCTTGTGATTTTGTCATAAAGTTGTCTGTTTTTTTAATATTCAATATCGTATACCCTTAAAGTTGGCACCATATTTAAAGCAAAAACAAGGGGATCAAATCGGGGTTAAGGACTAAAACTAGGGCATTTATACGCCGATTTTGTTGATCCCTTTACTAAAAGTAGTCAAGTAATAACTTTTTAAATTAACCAAATTACTCAAAAGTCCTGGCTTATAAAAATACCGAATAGCTAATGCCTAAAAATAAAAGCAGCTCTTAATCCAACCAATTATGGGGCAGGCTTTCATTACTAAATGATCGCCATTTTGCAATAGTGAAGGCTTGTTTAATTTGTTTTGCGGACAGCGGATGGATCCAGGATTTCGACCTTAAAGTTATTATTAAGGTAATTTAGAATTTCTCGGGACATTTAGACATCAGAGTGTCCTCTGGTGTACTCATGAATAAACTAAGAAAGTTCAATTTTCGTTCTCGAACTTCATGGGAACTTAACTAAATATGTATGGTACCACCCTCGAAGTAAACCCTATCAAATACAAAATGATAAATTAAAATTAGTCCACATTTGGTGAAGATATCGCACGTAACACATTAAAAAAAACAAATACAGTTGAATAGGAGCTTAAAAAAAACAAATAAAGTTTAATAGGTCTTCTTTAAAAAACTACTTAATCGTCGTTAAAATCGATTTCCATATCAGAGGTCATAATTACTAACCCAAATTTTATAACTAAAAATAAAACTGACTTAAAAACAACTCAAAAGCTTGAGTCGACTTTTTGTGAAAAGTTTTTAATTTATTATTTTTAGTGAAAGAATCATCAAAATCGATTCATAAATAACGAAGTTTGAGTTTTAAAATCCCCGATTTTACCCGTTTAGAGGTGGAATTTCTTCTTTAAATGAAAATGAGACAACTATGAGCCATAATACTTGTTCAAATTACAAGGCTTACAAAGTGGTAGGTCCCTCGTATGCAAGAGACCGTCTGGGTTGGTACCACCGCTTTGTCCATTTCTGGCGCCAAACAGCAGTATGTAAGCACTGTTGTCTTTCGGTTTGAAGGACATTGCAGCCAGTTAAATTATTGGGCATTATGAGACTTAACATCTTATGTCTCAGTGTAACGAACGCAGTTCAGTGCCATGTAGTGCTTTGTAATTCAAAGTTCTATGTGGTGTTGCTTCTTTTTATGGGCAGGCGTGGCGCTTACCATCAGACGAGCGCCTAGCTCGTCTCGTCATTCAATCAAATAAAAAAATCATTCAAATTGGTCCATATTTAGCGGAATTATGCGTGGTTATACAGCTAAAAAAACGCGTCGTAATGAGTACCTGCCCAGTTTTTGTTCGCCGCTTGAAATATAATGTACCGAAGTTTAATTAGAATGGTGTGAACCGCGCACTTGTCCGCACTCTCCCTTTTTTAATCAAATAAAGTAAGCCCTTTCTGAATTAATACCCTTTATTACTATCTATGTGTTTCTTGATCTGACCTTTCAAGATCTACCGTACTTTTAACTTTGAAAGTGGTGACAACGTTAAATTGTGTTACTCAGTAAGATCTTTTCACTACGAACGAAAATCTTATTACCGGCCATCTCCTAGCCGGAAAAGAAGTTTTTTTTTATATTGGAGACCAGAAAACGAGCATGTGGGTCTCCCAATGTCAGGCCTTTGTTTATTGGCACTGTATTTCTAACTTTATGAAAACACCACAAGATATTATAAACAAACTGACCTTTACTCGCGACTCTACAAGATTATGTCTTTTTATCATATCCCATCAGAACGTACCATCGAGATAAAGCGTACCCTATGATCTATAAATCCATTTCATTGTCTACCTCTATGCCTAATTTCATCCAAAACAAACATTCAAATTCATAAACGGAGAAATATATGCAAAGTTTATAGCATTGGTCCGATTAGTTTATAAATAATACAAGTAATAATAAAACAAAGTATAGTTTTGTTTCAAATTAGTGAAAATATACAGTTAACTGTATTAAGGAGAGACATTATATTAAGCTACTGACAATATGTTAATTTCCGCCGCGTCACAAAAGAGCTTAATGGTTTCGCCAGACAGCGGACGGGACGGGACGGCAACGCGACGCTGACGGGACATACAGCAGTTGTAATGCATTAGTCAATATAGAAAATGTCACACAGACCCGTCGCGCTCGACGCGACGCGACGCTCGATTATCTATACAAAGTCCCGTCAGCGTCGCGTTGCCGTCCCGCCCCGTCCGCTGTTTGACGAGACCATAAGTGTGTCTGAATACGTGAACAGCGACAGTACATTATAATCTTTTCATCTCCTTACATCCCTTCATTGCGGATTTTTGAGTGAATCGTCAGCTTTAGTCAAACTTTATTGAATATATTATGTAGATAGCTCATTTGTGAACGACTTGCTTTATGTGCGTGAGCTTGTAAATATGTTTTTTTTTTTTATATGTAGTTTATGATTTCAAAAAAAACCGCATTCAAATCGGTTCATTCGTTTAGGCGTTGCGATATCACAGGCGTATACATATTCATATTTTTGCCAGGGATTAAAAAATATTTGTAAGTAGATGAATTGCAAACCTCGTTCGTCTTTTCGTCACCTAGAAAATTTAAAATGATATTTGAGTGGTAGAGCCACGCTGTAGACAGATTTGTCTACAGCACGAATGGGCTGGCTCGACCGGGTCGTTACCACTGTCTCACAGCAAACCGACGTAAAGTAGCGGCTTGCTGCTGTGTTTCGTACGGTGAGTGAGATATACGGAAGCCCAAATCCCCTCCCCTTCCCAATCCCTTTTCCTTAAGGTCGGCAACGCGCCCATGATTCTTATGGTGGTGGGCGTACATGGGCGGTGGAGATCACTTACCACCAGGTGACCCATTTGCTCGTTTGCCGGTCTATGCCATAAAAAAAAGAAAAAAAAACAATTACCTAATACAGGTTGTATTAGGTCATAGTCTACTTTTTGACATGATTTGAGGCGGTTGGTTGGGGCGGGTATAGGGGTACATCCTTGTATTAATGTGCCTGCATCGGTCATCCACCTGTCCTGTCGCAGGCCCTTCGATTTGCTTCTTCCCTCTCCGATGAGGAAAGAAGCATTTATATAGGCCGGCATGACTCTAGTGACCACCATTAAACTCATTGTTTGTCGGTGGTCACTGGTTTTTTTGGACTGCGCTACGCTTACCATCAGGTGCAGTGCAGTCACTTTGCTGTGCTCGGATAAAAAAAAAATCTCGTCCTGCTACGTGTACCTGATGTGTTTGTATAGATAACCTCTGTGTCTGTGACGTCACTCATTAGGTTAACCGTTTGTTTCACATTAAAAATAGCAACTACAATCAACATGGATATAAAACAACAAATATAAACAGAGTTCCCCGGGTTTTTGCTAGATGTTTAAAGGAATAAATCAAACGGCTATTTTCCACACGATAAGCTCTAAAGTAAGCTGCTTTTAACAGCTCCGACGTTTAAACTGGACGGGCCACTTTAGTCCACTTTAAAATAAATTTCACACTTGCTTTTAAAGGTATGGCAACACTTTGTAGAGAATTTGTTCATAATATAATGGTGCGGACACGTAAATTTATTTTTAAAAGAATAAACCTTTATTCTTTTTATAAGGATACTTGAAGCTAGTTTATTATAAAAAAATAACTTTGTACAAAGTAAATATAATAATGTCACTAAGTTTGCATTTACCAATACCATATTGCTCCTACTTTAACGGTAACACAGTATGTTATTCTTTTTATTTTATACGTGTATTTAGGAAGCAAGAAATAAACTCGCTCGCAGCTCTTTTCGTAATTAGAATTACTTCATTAATAAACAAAAAGTTTGCCTTAACTTCGCATTTCTAAGGATCTAATGCTTCCCTACAAAAAGAATTCTTCTCAACTGAACTGTTTAGGAACATATTTCTTTAATAAGATTATATTTTAATCTTCCTAGTACGTAGTAATTGAAATTATTATATGGCTTATGTGTTTTGGGGCATATTTCACAATGTTCGAGTCACGTTTAACCGTCCATTAAAGTATAAAAGGAAGCCATTTTTGAAAAACCTAGTAGATATCTTTGTGTCGATATTCCGATTTGATTGTGACGGTTCTGTACTTGAACGTATCAGTTGGTAAGTAGTATTTATTCACCGGTGGTGAAATATTAAAATATGTAATATACAAGTGCATATTACAAATTTTGTGTAAAAAGATTTTATTCTATAAAATAAGATCGCCCATTGTAAAACCAAGTAGTTTACTTCTATGTTTAATTAATTTAAGTTGTTAACAAAAACTCTTTATTATTATCACACAATTGGTTATACAATAAACAATTTAGTATTGTATAAGGATTTGGAAAAAAAAACATTAAATTAATTTAGAATAAATCAGATCTCGGAAAACTGATTTAAAAAGATTGAAAGGGTGAAAATATGATCGTGAAATCATTATCGCAACAATGAAAGAGTAGAGCAAATGTTTGCTAGATGAACTTAATTTTTTATCTGCACTTGAAAGCGAAGCTTTCAGTGAAATGCAATTAAACTGTGTAGTTGCATAGATTGTACCAAAGAGTATTCTAGTCGTGGAAATTGAATTACAGTCGATCAGAAGGCCATCATGTCAATTTCCTTTGACGTTGCATATTCTCTAACAATGAACACTCAGCCTAGGGCTAGATAGAGATGTGACCAATACACCCACATCTCGCTGAGCTTATTTCCGCCCTATGTTGTGATAAGGGGCCAGGCAGATACTGAGCATTTCGTGATAGAAAATCCCAACTTCTCTTTTACCCGACACGGGGATCGATCCCGAGACACACACACAGTATATGAATTTAGTATTTTTTATTAGCCTTAATGACGAGACGAGCAAGTCGCTCGCTTGATGGTAAGCGTCATACTTGATCGTAAATAGAGACAACATCATTTAAAACAACAAATTCTAAGGTACTGCATGGCACTTGAAATGCAATCGTCATCCCGAGACATAAAACGTGAGATCTAAGATCTTATATTAATTATTATAATTATTACCATTATGGACCTTTATAATATCCAATAATTTCACTGGCTTTGATGACATTTAAACCAGAATACAACAATGCTTACACACTGGTACTTGGCGCCAATAATAGACATACTATTGCTACCCAGATGGTATCACGCATACCAGTGACCTATCACCTACTGATGATAATTCAATCATAAATGTAATCTTTAATGAACGCTGATAAATAATCAGAACTTCACTTCTTTAAGTTTTCTTTTTCATCAACTAGGTTGTAGTTTTTTCATATTGCTTCGTTTAATCATTACAACAAATGATGGCAATGGTGCTATTATTTTCATTTCCTATTCATTAACATAAAAATATCGTACCCTTTAGAAAGTGGTAAGCCACGCTGTAAACAAGTTTGTCTACAGTATGACTGGGCCGGTTCAAGAGTGTTATCATTGTCTCACAGGAATCCGATGTGCAGCACGGTGCGGTGAGTGAAATTTGATTTGGAACTCCAAATACCATAGAAAAGGATACGAGCCATATTATTATCAGATATTTGAGACACAATGCGTAATTTTAAATAAGACGCTACAACGGTAGAAGAGAAGTTGAAGAGTACTTTAAAATAAGTACCACTGAATCTTTTTTAAAGGTTTTTTTTATTCTGGCTCGGTAAAGTGACTACGCTACACCTGATGGTAAGTGTAGCGCAATTCAGGAATAGGGTCGACCAACGATAAACAATGTGTCCATCATAGGTCGGCAAGATCATGCCAACCTACTAAAGCGGATATACACTGGCTGACCCTGGAACGCGACCCACACAAGGTGGGCCACTATGGCCGGTTTTAGCACCAGTGTACGGTGATCGCTATCTGGTCGGATACAAGTATCCTCCCACCAGCAGGTTATACAAAAATATACAAATATTATCACTTAAAATATACCGCATGCAAAAGACACTACTATCATCGGTTTAGATTTTAAGTATTCATTCAAAATGGCAGTCAACGCTTCGGAATACTGATTCACGATGACACATTGTGCTTGAGTGCTGCTTCGTGTCTGATAGGCTTCACAAATCCACCAGATTCCGTAGAACCCGACTTCCATACTAATATCTAAGAAATGCATACCAAATGTAATCGGTTGGATTAACCTCTACCGTTCACCGTCTCAGTTTTGCACAGTCGAGGGAATCTTTTGATCTCTGTGGATCGGTAACATTTTTTATGTTCTTCGGTACATGAGGTACTCTCATTAACAAGTTTATATCGACAATGGGAAAGTTTTCAATACACATAGGGTTTATTCATATCTCGTTTATGGTTCAACCGGGCTGTTTTGCATTCTTAACTTTTAGATTTAAAGTTTTGATAAACAGATTAATACTTTGTTCTGAATTTTAAAATTGCTATTTTTATTACGTTCTTAATAAAATTGCTTCATTATCTTTATATGCATTAGTGCTATTCAAACTTCTTTATATAAATTGACCTACTATATCATTAGTTTTTGCCATCTATTTTTTCTTTACCTACGCAGAAGCGCTCGCCAACTTATCTGATAAAGTTACAAGTTAGAGGCGCACAGTTCCAAATAAATTTATTAATTTATAAGAAAAGTTCAATGTAACCCAAATTAAACAACGGCGTTATACCATTTTTAGCCGCCACTTGTTATTTTTTCTTACGAATGATGGAAATAAAGGCTGAAGTAAAACAGTTTAAGTTTTTTTTAAACTTTTACTAAATCTACTTATTTTTCGATTCATGGTGACCCTCAATCGAGTCTCCATTTCAATTTATAGGGCATCATTTCAAAGCCAGAACTATTTTATATAATGTGACTTAATACCAGAGGAACCGCAATGTGATTCCGGTAATTAGATACACAAAGCCAACTTACCTATGATGTAATCAAATATACAAATTGATATCTACACCAAAGCATTGGAATATTGTAATATTGCCTATTATAGACTCAATTAATACAATACAGATCCAATAAATTACTGAATTAATCAACACGTGTTCTATAATTAAATTTATTTATCTCTACCAATAAGATGTTTTCTAATATATCTCAAAAATACTTCATAATATGGTATGTTAAGTCCATGATAAAAATGGCATCCTCCACGAACGCTGATGGAATCTGATCAGTGACAAATACTTTTATTTAATTATTTACAAATGGCAAAGGCCTCTCTCCCAGTCATCCTTAGGATGACGCAGAGCATGAACAAAGTAGGCTTACGAACTTTAGCGGCTTACTAAAATATTTTACTGACTTATCACGAAAAGTCTTCGTTTGAATAACAATGATTAAAAAAAAAAATTGGTGTGTGTCGTGGGACACCAGGTAGGAACGAAGTTCCTTCGGCTAATGTACAATCGACACAAATTGCAAAAAATTCAAATTATCAACTAAAATAACAAAAAAAATTGGTGTGTGTCGTGGGACACCAGGTAGGAACGAAGTTCCTTCGGCTAATGTAGAATCGACACAAATTGTAAAAAATACAAATTATCAACTAAAATAACAAAATATGTCTCTTTATTTTTGTTTGACAACATAAAATTACATAGAAATAGAATAGAAAAATAGAAATAAAAAAAGACGTGTAGCACTCGGAGACTGCCGCGGTAAAGCTATTGTATAGCATTTTTTATCAACTTATGTAATTATAAATAAAAACTTATTAATTTAGACTTAGACTGGCTACTAAACGGTGGACGGCCGTGTTCTATAATCAAAAATTCAAATTCAAATTTCAAACCGCGTCTACATTTCCAAATGTCATAAGTTATCTATCTGTTTTATTAACGGAATTTCGACTTTAACTTTGTGTTCTAGATATCAAATTAAGTTTAAAAAAAGTCTCATTTAACGGTTTTATTCCACGCATTTTTTCCACGCATTTTTTCCACGCATTTTTTCCACGCATTTTTTCCACGCATATTTCTTACGGTTTTACTATCACATTTTTTTCAGTTCGGTCACGCAGCGAAATCCCTATCCCCTCCAAGCCTGCCGTAAGGAACTTCGTTCCAATATGTCTCTTTATTTTTGTTTGACAACATAAAATTACATAGCAATAGAATAGAAAAATAGAAATAAAAAAAAGACGTGTGGCGCTCGGAGACTGCCGCGGTAAAGCTATTGTATAGCATTTTTTATCAACTTATGTAATTATAAATAATAACGAGCTAGCGTAATCTTTTAAAAATCGAAGGAGTATTTTTATATACTTCAATTATAACTGGCTGAATGAATTTCATTTTAAATATGTCTCTTTATTTTTGTTTGACAACATAAAATTACATAGAAATGACTGACATTAAAATTGACACATTGACTGTCGCGCCTGCGCACGTCTCATTTAACGCTTTTATTCCACGCATTTTTTCCACGCATTTTTCTTACGGTTTTACTATCACATTTTTTTCAGTTCGGTCACGCAGCGAAATCCCTATCCCCTCCAAGCCTGCCGTAAGGAACTTCGTTCCAATAAATAATTAAAAGCCTACTTTGTTCATCTCTGTATCACCCTCAGGTTGACTGGGAGAGAACGCCTTTGGCATTGTAAATAAATAATCACATAAATAAATATAAAGACGGACGGTGAACCCAGAATGCTACGTAATACGCTAATTCACTACAATTTGAATTTAAACAAACATGAATCATCTTTCTATCCTTCATAAAATATTATGGGATATACGCAACACATTTTATGAATGTGCAGAACATTTTTGCTCCGTGGATTTGCATTACGGTTTTACGATTGGCCGCCTCCTGACGTCGGCACTCTTACGGACTCCTATCCCAAAATATGTGTCAGTATTCGAAGAGAAAAATGTAAACCAAAACGTAAAGTGAAGTGAATTCACTTCGAGTTCAGTTCTAGGCCAAGATCTCATAGAACCGGAATGGCTACAAAAAAACAGAGTGGAGTTCGGAATTCTTCTTCTTAAAATGCACAAATTATTTTCATGATTTTAACAAAGTTTATTTCCTCCAACTACGAAATCTTGTTTTGAATCACATTAATATATATATATTTTTTACTAGCCCTGTATTATACATGTCCCACTGCTGGGCACGGGCGTCCTCTACTGAATGAGAGGGGTTAGGCCTTAGTCCATCACGCTGGCCTAATGCGGGTTGGTAGACTTCACATACCTTCGAAAAATCTTATCGAGTTCTCAGGTATGCAGGTTTCCTCACGATGTTTCCTTCACCGTTAAAACAAGCGATAATTAACAATTAATATACACGTGAGTTAGAAAAGTCAAAGGTGTATGCTCTTGGGGCTAGTTTCGAACCTGCGACTTTCGTCTCGACAGTCCGTACCACTCCCCGCTGAGCTATCGCTGCTTATTAATTAACATGGTCATTTTACTTATCTATCGATCTAGAATTCCTTTGTAGTGTTCACATCTCAATTGTGAGGCCTTAATTCTGACTAATATCATTCCTATAAATTTATTTTATAAAATGTCACAAAATGATCATTTTGAGAATAATTATGCTCACACAAAGTTTTACAATACAAGACATCGTTTAGAGACATTAAATCAGACTAAATTTCTTTTAAAACGTGCAAAATTATTTCGACATTTAAGAGACGAATTTAATTGAGGAAGTTAAGCGCAAGATAAGAGGAATCGCCGGCATTTTATGGATTCAAAGCTTCAATTTTAATAATAGATTGCTGGGGACAGTTAGACAACAAAGTAGCAGACATGACATTCAGTTCAAGAGTTTTGACATCTATAAATAATAGTAAAACAAAGTAGTTGAGGTTAAATAACAAAATATGAATAAAATTAATCCATTTTAAATCTATGGTTATAATATACAATTCGCCGATCAGGCTTGACAATAGTGGAACTAGTGTACCTTGTCGTCACTGGCAACTTACTTACTTTTACTTTAAAGTAAAGCCCTTAAAGTTGTTTTTTTTTACGATAAAAATCCATATTTGTTTCTACTGAATAATTTTTATTATAACTTATATTTTAATGAAACATAATTTTTTCCTAATTGGTGTATTATGTAAACATAATAATATTCGCTGGGTGCGTGACTCCAGCGCCATCTAACGATACAACTTACGGTGGCTCTTTTGAGAAAATAAACATGTATTGGATGTCAAATAGTTATTGAAAAAATAAAATCAAATTGAAAAAAAATTATTTTCAATGTGAATTGTGATATATTACACAGAGTGATTCATATTAAATTAAAAAAAAATCCGTGGTTCAGCTAAAAACAGTAAGTAAAATAAATACAACAACTAAAACAAGTCTCAATAAGTGAATTAGGTTAAGACATCTGTCAAGATGTTTATTGTAAATTAATATAGAATAAAAAATCATTATTAATATTAAAAAAAAATCTAAAATAATATATAAAACTAGATGACCCGGTGAACTTCGTATCACCTACATAATATATTTGTGTAAAATGTGGTCAAAACTTAATACAAATGTTTTATTTACATTAAATGCAATTAAGTGAGGTACTGCGCCATTGCACGTGAGGTAGCCCGTCGCACATTTAATTGACTTCGACGACCTAAGTCAGGTCGTCTCCCACCTCCCTCCGGTTGGACAGTCCTGTCCCCGTCCCGTCCCCGTCCTGTCTCCGTCCTGTCCGCGTCCTGTCCGCGTCCCGTCCCCGTCCTTTCCCCGTCCCGTCCCGTCCCCGTCCCGTCCCCGTCCTGTCCCCGTCTTGTCCTGTCCCTGTCCTGTCCTGTCTCACTGTCCTGTCTCACTGTCCTGTCTCTCTGTCATGTCTCTCTGTCCTGTCTCTCTGTCCTGTCTCACTGTCCTGTCTCACTGTCCTGTCTCACTGTTCTGTCTCACTGTCCTGTCTCACTATCCTGTCTCACTGGCCTGTCTCACTGTCCTGTCTCACTGTCCTGTCTCAATGTCCTGTCTCACTGTCCTGTCTCACTGTCCTGTCTCACTGTCCGGTCTCACTGTCCTGTCTCACTGTCCTGTCTCACTGTCCTGTCTCACTGTCCTGTCTCACTGTCCTGTCTCACTGTCCTGTCTCACTGTCCTGTCTCACTGTGCTGTCTCAGTGTCCTGTCTCACTGTCCTGTCTCACTGTCCTGTCTCACTGTCCTGTCTCACTTTCCTGTCTCACTGTCCTGTCTCACTGTCCTGTCTCACTGTCTTGTCTCACTGTCCTGTCTCACTGTCCTGTCTCTCTGTCATGTCTCTCTGTCCTGTTTCACTGTCCTGTCTCACTGTCCTGTCTCACTGTCCTGTCTCACTGTCCTGTCTCACTGTCCTGTCTCACTGTCCTGTCTCACTGTCCTGTCTCACTGTCCTGTCTCACTGTCCTGTCTCACTGTCCTGTCTCACTGTCCTGTCTCACTGTCCTGTCTCACTTTCCTGTCTCACTGTCCTGTCTCACTGTCCTGTCTCTCTGTCATGTCTCTCTGTCCTGTTTCACTGTCCTGTCTCACTGTCCTGTCTCACTCTCCTGTCTCTCTGTCATGTCTCTCTGTCCTGTCTCTCTGTCCTGTCTCACTGTCCTGTCTCACTGTCCTGTCTCACTGTTGTGTCTCACTGTCCTGTCTCACTATCCTGTCTCACTGGCCTGTCTCACTTTCCTGTCTCACTGTCCTGTCTCACTGTCCTGTCTCTCTGTCATGTCTCTCTGTCCTGTTTCACTGTCCTGTCTCACTGTCCTGTCTCACTTTCCTGTCTCACTGTCCTGTCTCACTGTCCTGTCCCTGTCCTGTCCCTGTCCAGTCTAGACGCTATACGACCCGTCATCACGGCAAGCTTCGCAACGACAACTCAACAACTACTAATAAATTAAAAATTAATAAAAAAAACATTGTCCAGCGGACAAAATTGTGAATCTAAACCATTCTCAGATCCCCTTGAACACACACAAAAAATTTCATCAAAATCGGTCCAGTCGTTTAAGAGAAGTTCAGGAACATACACACTCACAGAAGAATTATATATATAAAGATAACAAATAGCTCTATTTAACCTTTGTTACTGCTTACATAACGATTACAAATAAATGTTTTTGATGATACATTGGAGGTAAAATATATATTCGCTTCACAGGCTTGATCCATCGTTTGATTCATGGATGTATTAGGTTGATCAGTTATTTCAGACGGTTCTGTAATATTCATCACCGGATCTATCTCAGCCGTTGACTTTTTTATTATTCTCCTGTCCATGAAGCGTTTGTGTCTAAATAAATAAATTACGATAATATAAATAAAAATTAAATTAAATAAAACAGGTATTGCTAAATCATTAACTATATCAAATAATATGTCTACATTTTTTAGTCGATTATTTCTATTAATCTAAATATTTTAATCAAAACTTAATTTTTTTACGTACCTACTCAAAACTGTGGATTCGTTGACTTTACGTTTTCTATAAACTGATGGAAAAATAGTTGGAGCGTAATTAGGACTTGATTCAACATCTGATTTTTCACCACCAATGAAGTGTTCACTGCATATAACATCCATAGGTTTTGGAGACCATAACGATCCATCAATACTTTACAAAAAAATATTAATTAAATTATTACTCCGTTTTCTTACACGACATACACATGTATATCGTCGATGAAGTACCAATACCTCCTAAGTGTTGAGAATCTCATTTTACACCAGACTGTTTAAAATATGGTTTTATTTTACAAAAACTGTTTAAAATAATGTTTTATTTGTTTTGATCAACTATTGATAGTATATAGTTTCCAATACATTACCTTTTTATTAGTTACTAAGGGATGTGGTTTATGTTTTCGTCTATTGTAATAAAAAAGTAATTTTGGACTAAATTGTCAGTTAGGAGGTATTGGTACTTCATCGACGATATGACATTATTCTATAGAATACGGTTGTAGGTTATAGTAATACTTACTTTTGCCTTTTAACAGCAGTTATCCATTTTTTTCGCTGATTTAATTTCCACTTGGCAACCGGAAACTTATAAAATTTACAATTACTATTCCTACTAGTATTTTTGCAATCGACTACACAACAACTTTGATGACCCATTTTATTTTATTTATTTAATTAAACTGACACACGTGTTATTGTTATGGTCATAGATAATAAAGAGCCACCCGTAGTTCTGTATTGTCCGCAGCGAGCGCTGACATCACTTTTGTGTCCCCCACTATGCCTTACGCACCCAGCGAATAAATCCCTTTATAACAAGTGTGTCCGTGGCATGGAGGTGCCAGGGGAGGTGAGGTTAAGTCTTGATTTCTTTGTTAAATAGTTTTGAAGTGAAATCCTCTTTAGCGGCGCTAAGCACTTTTCTTGGGATGGCTTTAAAATGTTAAACTCAAATGTTAATTGTAATAGTTCTGAAGTAAAAATAAATCCCAGGTCCGACAATCAGAATGTGTTTGTGTTTTCAATATAAAAATAATTTGCCTATCCTAATTTGGACTATATACAACAAACTCATTTCTAAAAAAAAACGGACAGTATTTTTTAAATTAGTAGATATTAAATACATACATTTTGCCTTCTTCATCACAAAATATTCCTGATATCTAGTTTTTCTAATGAGAGGACTTATTATTGGCTATTACTTTTTAAGGTTCCGTACCCAAAGGGAGCCAACCCAATAATATTACTACGCCTTCGCCATCTGTCTGTCCCTCTGACATTTAATAGGGAGTCGGCTGAAAAATTCATAGAATATTACATGTATTGACAGAAGCGATATAATAAAACAAAATGTGTGTGTGCAATTCACACAGAGCAGAAGTGAAACTTCAGAATCAATAAAATAAATTAATTAACCAACGAATTTTAATACGTAAATGCAAAAAATAAAACACGTGAATAATAAACCATGTTGTTTATATGACACATTTTCCGAAGGCCTTGTTGTACGCAGGCGCAAAGACACGTATACTTATAATCTATCTCATTCTCTCGCTGGCTAAATCCTATTTATGAATATGTTTGTCTTTGTCGTGACGCATTTTCGTTACATCGAGTTTCAAATCACTCACACATATATCACAATCAAAGAAGTTTCACTTCAAAATATAAGTAAAATCTATTAGGCCGGGAGGAACCATCGGTGTGCAAGTCCGATTCCTACTTGCTCAGTTTTAACAGGGTACAAGGCTATTTGAAAACCCAGCAGATTTATAAAGGTCCGACTAAAACATATAGTTCGTAGAGTTGAAGTACCATCTCTCAGAGACATTTAACAGTGCCTTGTAAAGATTGGAGACAAACAGTCTTCATTCTTAGGTTCGAAGCAATGGATAGGATCATACTATATGTATGTGATGTACATACTATACGCATAGTTATAAGTTTGTGTAAAAAATACCTCATCCCTTTTAGAAAAACACTTCAAAGGCTGGTGCAAATGAGTGCTTCGCGTCTAATACGTCGGCGGGACGACTGCTCACCGGCCACCGCACTGCCCCTGATCCCTTCCAAGCCGACACTAGCCCCGCATTGTGGACTCAGCGTTAGGTTCCTACAATGAGAGCTTTATCTTTACGGTTTAATTATCACAGGCTTTGACACTGCGGGTGAATATTTATGCGAGTGGGAATAAATGTTATTAGTTCGCTTAAGGGTCGCATTTATGTGTTAGTATAAATGAAACAAGTATCAGTCGACGGGTATAATGATTTTAATTTTGTAATATTTTTGAGAGAGTCATTATTGAAAACGCTTTATTGGAACGAAGTTCCTTACGGCAGGCTTGGAGGGGATAGGGATTTCGCTGCGTGACCGAACTGAAAAAAATGTGATAGTAAAACCGTAAGAAAAATGCGTGGAAAAAATGCGTGGAATAAAAGCGTTAAATGAGACGTGTGCAGGCGCGACAGTCGCATAACCAGCCAGCATTAGTTCCTTTTTGGAACGAAGTTCCTTACGGCAGGCTTGGAGGGGATAGGGATTTCGCTGCGTGACCGAACTGAAAAAAATGTGATAGTAAAACCGTAAGAAAAATGCGTGGAAAAAATGCGTGGAATAAAACCGTTAAATGAGACGTGCGCAGGCGCGACAGTCGCATAACCAGTTTGATATCTAGCACACAAAGTTAAAGTCGAAATTCCGTTAATAAAACAGATGGGTGTGAAACTTATGCCATTTGGAAATGTAGACGCGGTTTGAAATTTGAATTTGAATTTTTGGAACGAAGTTCCTTACGGCAGGCTTGGAGGGGATAGGGATTTCGCTGCGTGACCGAACTGAAAAAAATGTGATAGTAAAACCGTAAGAAAAATGCGTGGAAAAAATGCGTGGAAAAAATGCGTGGAAAAATTGCGTGGAAAAAATGCGTGGAATAAAAGCGTTAAATGAGACGTGCGCAGGCGCGACAGTCAATGTGTCAATTTTAATGTCAGTCATTTCTATGTAATTTTATGTTGTCAAACAAAAATAAAGAGACATATTTAAAATGAAATTCATTCAGCCAGTTATAATTGAAGTATATAAAAATACTCCTTCGATTTTTAAAAGATTACGCTAGCTCGTTATTATTTATAATTGGAACGAAGTTCCTTACGGCAGGCTTGGAGGGGATAGGGATTTCGCTGCGTGACCGAACTGAAAAAAATGTGATAGTAAAACCGTTAGTAAAACCGTAAGAAAAATGCGTGGAAAAAATGCGTGGAAAAAATGCGTGGAAAAATGCGTGGAATAAAAGCGTTAAATGAGACGTGCGCAGGCGCGACAGTCAATGTGTCAATTTTAATGTCAGTCATTTCTATGTAATTTTATATTGTCAAACAAAAATAGACATATTTAAAATGAAATTCATTCAGCCAGTTATAATTGAAGTATATAAAAATACTCCTTCGATTTTTAAAAGATTACGCTAGCTCGTTATTATTTATAATTACATAAGTTGATAAAAAATGCTATACAATAGCTTTACCGCGGCAGTCTCCGAGTGCTACACGTCTTTTTTTTATTTCTATTTTTCTATTCTATTTCTATGTAATTTTATGTTGTCAAACAAAAATAAAGAGACATATTTTGTTATTTTAGTTGATAATTTGAATTTTTTGCAATTTGTGTCGATTGTACATTAGCCGAAGGAACTTCGTTCCTACCTGGTGTCCCACGACACACACCAATTTTTATTCGTTGATAATCTCCTATCAATATATATATTTTCCTCAGAGTAAAAAAGAGCTATTTGAGGTACAGAATGTTGGGGACATCTGTCAAGCGCAATGATCACACATCCTTCCTTTTCAGGTACAAGTCTTTCTACTTCGCTACTTATTGCCAGGTCAAATATTTCATACAAGAACATTTGCAGTAATGGACTCTAAAAGCCTCATTACAAGGCTGAATAAAGACATAATTGTCTGGATCTTCGTAGTTACATTTCTGATGCTTACGTAGCTCTTTTGTTTATATTCGGGGGGACCAAATCGCACAGTATATAGAATTAGAGCATTCAATTTGTACAAAAAGTATTTTTTTATTGCATAGGCCGGCAAACGAGCAAGTGGGTCACCCGATAGTAAGTGATCTCCACCGCTCATGTACGCCCACAATACCAGAAGAATCATGGACGCGTTAACGACCTTAAAGGAAAGGGATAATTAAGGATTGGGAAGAGGAGGGGAATTTGGGCCTCCGGATATCTCACTCACCGTACGAAACGCAGCAGCAAGCCGCTACTTTACATTAATTTTCTGCGAGATAGTGGTAAAGATCCGGTCAAGCCGGCCCATTCATGCTGTAGACTATCTACAGCGTGGCTCTACCACTCGACAAATTTACCAGTAACCGTATCTAACGAATGTCTTCCATACAAATGATACATAAGGACCATTTGTTCTTTGTAGAGTATAAAAGGTGTCTGGGTAACGTCTATGCACATACATTTCATTTAATGAATATGTAAAATGGCATCAAGTGAAAATAACAAAGCGTGTCGCAACAAAAACAAAGTTATATTAAATTTAAAGCTTAATTTATCCTCAGTGAAATGGCAGCTGCTGCTAAAGAGTTTTTATAATAATTAAATGCAAAACCCTTGCACAAGAAGAAGGATCTCCAGACGAAGTTCAAAGAGTGGAGTGTCTACAAGCAATGCAGTTACTGTCTAGATCAGTGTTTCCCAACCTTTTTTAGGCCATGCCTCACCATAACATTTTTTTGTTAAATTTGTCACCGATATCTAGCATTGAATTTAAATAACCCAAAGCGAAAGGGTTAAAGTCGTGTCGCGTCTATTTTTAAATTGCCCCCCTAACTCTCAAATTGCCCCTCTGTGGGGCGTGGGCCCCACGTTGGGAAACACTGGTCTAGATTGTTTGTATACCATGTTTTATCTGTCCCAAATGTAGTGGAATAAGTGACAGATTTTAACAAGTATTTAAAGAACGAAAACTTCACGGTATTTGGTGCTTGAAAAATAAGACCATATAACTCTATATAAGAAACCAATTTGTAAAACACGATAGATTAATATATTAGATCTGGATAAGTAGGCTTTTTAGCTTTAATGTTTTTAGATTGCTGTGATATAAAATTTATATTTTTTTCCTTTATCTACCCACTGAAGCAAAGTTAATACACATAGCTTTCCTCAATATGACAGTATGAAACAGCTGGAGTTTTTGTCTTCAAAACTCTAACCTAACCGCTATGCTGCCAACATAATTACGTGTCAGAGTGTTTACAAAACTTAAAACAACGGATGATAAAAGCCTTTGAATTAAATACAAAGAATTCTCTTTTAAGATCCGACAGCTAAAATTACCTTTTTAAATATTCACCTCTAAAAGATCAGGTAATGTTATTAAGTATTTAGGGACTCGGGCCGCCACCCACGGACTACATTGCTTTTGTGGGCAATCCATAACTAAGGGAAGTTAGATTTACAAATAGTAATAGTACACGAGAGTGGTAGAGCCACGCTGTAGACAGTTTTGTCTACAGCATGAATGGGCTGGCTCGCCCGGGTCATTACCACTGTCTCACAGAAAACCGACGTAAAGTAGCGGCTTGCTGCTGCGTTTCGTACGGTGAGTGAGATATCCGGAAGCCCAAATCCCCTCCCCTTCCCTATCCCTAATTATCCCTTTCCTTTATGTTCGGCAACGCGTCCATGATTCTTCTGGTGATGGACGTACATGGGCAGTGGAGATCACTTACCATCAGGTGACCCACTTGCTCGTTTGCCGGCCTTAGCCATAAAAAAAAAACACAAATATTTTTGTGTTATTGAGATATAAACAAAAAGCCATTGTTGCTGGATGAAATCCGACTTCTTACAAATATTAGAAATGTGAAAGTTTCGATTTGTAGTTATATAAATTTGGATATTTGTTGATGAATCACGCCTTATAGACTGAATGAATTTGAATGAAAAGACCATGGTCGAAAACAAATGGGACCTACTTCAAATGTCCACCAGTAACGAGACCTACGTAAATATAAAGTTCACTAAATATGGAGTATTTTTACGTAATCACTATAAAAGAAATATGCAGTCAGTAAAAAATATATTTTTCGAATTTTGTCTTTCAATTATATTTATATTCATTTAGCAGTTTATTTATTTATACATTCACGGCTTGTGTATAAAATGAACTATTAACCAACAGGTTATAGGTACGATTTCCAAATGAGGAATAGAAAAGGAATTTGTGTGAATTTTATTATATGATCCATCTAGAATACAATATTTCTACCGCCTTACGCCGCTCCAGTTAATCGAATATCTCCAGTTCAGATCACAATTTCAGATGCAGATCGGCTGCAGTGCATAAACATTGTTATTGTGATATAAAAACTTATATATAAAAACGTATACAATTAAAATGGCTTCCCATACGTAAGCGCCGTTCTATGCGAGCACTTACCACTCTATTCTCTTTACTTACCTCCCCTACCCCTCCTTCTTACTTATCTTCAAATCTCCAATATCTTTGTGATAGCCATGATAGGAACCTTCGCTCCTCTAACAATCTTCTTCTTCTATGTCCACCTCACAGCTCTAACTTCACTCATTCGTCTTTTGCTATTCAGGCTATACTTCTTTGGAATTCACTCCCCCTTCAAATCAGATCGTGCACCACTCGGTATGCCTTCAAAATGAGGGTACGTCAGATGTTGATGAATGAAGCAGAAGAGTCACCACCTTAATGCGTTATAATATTATATATGTGCAAGTATGTTTATGTATACATATTATGCTTATATATTTATGTATATATATTTATGTATTATGTTTATTTATGTATGTATATGTTTATACATTCCCTTATTGTTGTATCTTGAAATATTTCTTTCCTTGATGCACCTACCTTGTCTATCTCTGCACCATCCTAAGGTTGACTGGTAGAGAATGCCTCTGGCATTAAGTCCGCCTATATACATATTTTGTGTATGAAGTATAAATAAATAAATAAATAAATAAATAAATAAATAAAAACTTAAAAAACGACTATAAAAACTAAAAAGCTAAACAAAAAAATTGAGTTGGTGCAGTTTAATGGACAATGATTGATATCATCGACTCCAAAATGTTATTTCGTTTTAAATTACTAGTTTTTTTAAGTCAGTTTTATTGTTTCTAAAAGTTTATTTTATTAATTGTACTCTTACACCCCGACTTTTTACCCCCTTAGGGGTCGAGTTTCTCCTACATAACTAAATGGTACCACTCGAAATAAACGTCGTTGAATACAAAAAGAATCACCCAAATCGGGTCACATACATAAAAAATATATGGACAGACGCATTAAGAACCATTACTTTTTTGCGTCGGTTAAAGTATATATAAAATAATAATCCTAACATGATTGCTATAATTTGAATGTATATTTTTAAAACTATTAAATACAGTTTTCATAACATCAATTCAAAATATCTGTACATATTTTTGCTCTCTTTTTCGTAACCTTGCCTCGGGGACAAGCACTTCTCCGCCTGATTCAGCATTATACATCGGAAACAATGCTTCAAGCAAAACCTTTGGCTCAAGAGTGCTTATGAAAGTTTGATGTGGCAATTTCTTTTGTCTGTTACATTACGATATCGGCTCCATGGAGAAAGGACGTATGAATGGTTCGTGAATACACAATCTGTAATGTTAGAATTGTTTCATGTTAGAATTGATTAATGTGCCAGTTGATTTGACAGCAATCTCAGAAAGCAGTCTCATGATGATTGGTATTATATTTCAACTGAACTGTACTTACCATCAGATTCAATGTAGTTACTTTGCCGAGGACAAAAATAAAACACAAGAATGGAAACAACATTAATTTCTTACATAAAAGGTGCTATGGTATGTAATTGTTTTGGAGTCAATGCTGGTGCCGGTCTAATGAAAAAGTATTGCGATTTACATTACCATTCGGTAATGGAGAACTCATTTACTAATGTTACTTAAATTAAATATAGAGTATGAATAACAATCAAATAAGTACAAAAAGAACCCCCACTCCGTACAGATAAATTGGGTCAAAAGCCATAGTACCGTTGTAAATACTTAAGATTTATTGACTTGTTTTCTACAATGATAGTCAACAACAGTTAATAATTTACTAGAGTTATCAGGCTAAAAGAAATATGCACTGCACATTCTAGAAAAAAATGCCAATTAGAGTGCCAATGGACATGTTTAAATCCGGCAGTAAGTCATCTTCAGGTACACATCATGAGACCGTGGTTGGCACCGCCGTCCGCCGTCCAACGATCCTACCAATGACAAACTTCTATATAGCGATTAACGATTACCAAACCAGGGTTTGAATTATTTTGTAGGCGGCTTGCTTGTAACGAATGGACCATCATAGGGATTCTAATGTACTAAAATAAAACTAGTCTAGTAAAAGTCAGTTTCAGTCCACCCCGTGACCACGAAGGCTGAAATCTTTCGAAATGTCGGGACCAAAATTAAATAAAAAACCGCGATAAAATCCGTATAAATTAGTTTTATTTCAATGTCTAACATGCCCGTAAACGTAAATGATTCTAATGTGGTTAAGTGCTAAGGCAAACTAGTGTATATTCGTGTCCATTGTAACTAAACAATTAATACTGTTTTTAAGTAGAACCACTTTGTATGCTGCTTTGTGTACAGCATGAATGGGCGACTCAACCAGATAGACTGTCTCAGAGAAAACTGACGTAAAATGGGAGATTGCTGTTGCGCTTGAGTGACATTTCTGGACGCTCAGCCCTCCTATCCCCCCCCCCCCTTGCAATCTTCATTTCTTATTATTCTCGTATCGTGGATGTTCATGAACGACGGAGATTAGTAAGGGTAGACAGTGTTACATAGCTTTAATTTTTATTTGTTTTTTGGAACATCAGACAATTACACATAATGTTATAGCTTAAGACTGTAGCGCAGTTATCAATGCCTCTCTTCGTCTCACAAAAAACCGACGTGAAGTAGCTGGCTGTTGCGTTTCGTACGATGAATAATATTTCCAAATTCCTTTCCCAATCGGCATTGCATTCCTTTAAGATAGGCAGCGCATCCACGATTCTTCTGGTATTATGGGGATTCATTAGAAATAATTTAGTATGAGGTTACGCAATACTTAAAACTCGTTTACCAATTTCATAAGCAAGCAATAAAAAAAGTAAAAAGTTAAGGGCAAATCAGGCTATTGCGAGCATTTTTTATTAAAGGTTACATACAATAAATTGATTGCAAGCTTATCATTATAATCATTGATTCACTATGGTATTACGTCAAATATCAAATTAATTATATACCCATTGATATTGTACTTGAACTTTATGAATAGTTTACTCATATCTTATCTAATAAAATAACCCATACGTGGTGTGATGTGACGAGGTTGTGGTTTTAATATGGGCGTGTGACGTAAACAGAGGCGTGAAAGTAAATAATATAGAGAAAAGATAATTAAACCACCTTATTAATAAAATATAGTGATGTAATTGAAATAAATCTAATTTAAACGGATTTTACCGCGATAAAATCCGTTTTAATTAGTTTTATTTCAATGAAATCATTATATTATGACGTAAACCCACCCCTGTTTCCCTGGAGGGGAAGGCAAAGGTGTAACTAGTATACCCATGGTTCGCCGAGCTACTTTTTGTCCCGTTACGTGATTCCCTATCAAGCAAGCCTATTTATTAGCCAATATAACACAACTCATAATGTTAAGACTCATAATGCCCTGTAATTTCACAGGGTTCAATGTCCTTCAAACCGAAACACAACACTGCTTAAACACTGTTGCTTGGCGGCAAAAATAATTTGATCCGACCATAACAAAAGATTGGTAACCGACACATACGAAGATGTTAAACACATAACAAACCTCTTTTACCAGGGGGTTTAAAATAGGTCGCCTATTAGGCCAAGGTAAATGAGGGTCATATGTTTGCCAGCCGTAAAAACTTGCAGAGTGTTATCTTGATCCTCCTTACCACGATAACGCCTTCCACAGAATAGGCGCGGTTACGTAATGGTTTGTGTGGCTGAGCAATTAAGTCCTTCTATACGATTGGTCTATTTAAATCCTACAACTGACTCTTCCTAATTGGTGGGCTTATTTAATTCTTACCCTACTACAGCAAAGCAAGGGAGGGTTATGGTTTTGACACCTTATGAATATATATGTCAATGCTCACAATGGCTCACTATGGCAGGTTTTAACACCATGTGTACGGTGGTCGCTATCCGGGCGGATATGAATATCCTACCAGAGATAGACTTGAGTGGCAGACTGTTTTGTCTACAGCATGAGTGGGCTGGCTCGACCGGGTCATTACCACTGTCTCACAGAAAACCCCAAGCCCAAATCCCCTCCCCTTCCCTATCTCTAATTATACCTTTCCTCTAAGGTCGGCAACGCGCCCATGATTCTTCTGGTGATGGGCGTACATGGACGATGGAGATCACTTACCATCAGGTGACCCACTTGCTCGTTTTCCGGCATATGCCATAAAAAAAACAGTTATAAAATATAAAGAAGAATAAACGTGATAAAGACGAATAAGTAAAGTAACACCACTAGCATGTATTGAATCTTTCTTATTGTAAGCCATAACCATGCCTGTAAGACAGTCACTGTGTATGTCAATACATAAAATTTTACAACTACAACGAAATTGTCACAGTCCAAGCGTAACAAAGGAATATCAAGTAATATTTCGTATATATGAAAAATACTGAAATTGTCTCACAGCAGTAAGATTTTACGACTCGTGTAACAAAAACTGTACGAAATAAAATTTACCGGGAAAAAGGCAAAAAAATATGATTTTCTGTTCTATGCTTATCTGAATTAATAAACAAAGTCTGTTTGTTGAATAAAATATATTGTTTGCTATTACTTTACAAGCCTTGAGTTTGTAACTTTATTTCGGCTGAGATTTTGCAACAAAGTTTTTCATTTGAAATAAAATATTTTATAGATGTTTCGGTTCATTCGTGGACGTATTGCTTGATATGCGTAAGCATGTAAATATGAGTTTTAATTTGTATGTTTGATGTGTCAGTCGTTGTTATATAGCTATTAATAAGGAGACATTGTGACTAGACAAACACATCAAGTTCCATTCCGAGAAAGATGTTCATAAATGAACTGAAACATCTAAAATACTTTTATGTAACAAAGTTACTTGATTTATCCTAGCTAACGCCCAAACGCAAAGACAAGAAATATGTACCTGATATCGATCAAGTTATTGTTAAGTCAACTTAAATTTTTCACCACCTTTCACTATCCAACGTAAATAAAAAGTGGGCTTGTTGGTGGCCCAAAGTTGTCAGTCACCAACACGCCCATGATTCCTCTGGCATTGTGTATTTTATGTACCATGAAGAGCACTTGCCATCGGTTGAGGCTTAAGTACCTAATTTATACATGTTGATGAATCTTCTGTAAAAAATACTTCGTGTTTTCGAAAAAGTTCCAACTTTTTTCAAACTATTTTTTTGGAAACATCTGTTTAGATGTCTACAACTTTGGCCATTAAAAAGAAAAATACACAAATGCGCGTCAAGGGAAAATGTACAGAAATGTTCTCTTGTCAAGGCCCCTTAATGATATCTACACCAGCGGCCAGTAAAGAAAATATTTGCTTACTTAAAAATAGACAGGTCACCAAATTTTAGAACATTTAAGAATTCTGCAGTAATAGAATTACCACTTCTTTTATTTTATCTATACATGATATTATATGTTCTGACTGACTGATTTATCAACGGCTAGACCGAAGCTTTTATGTACACATAAAATGAAATAAATTGTTTTTTATTCTAAAATGGTAAAAAGTATACAAATATTTTTTCTGGTCAAACCTTCAATTTGTATAGTAATGCTATTCTGTAATCATTTCAATTATTGTTTTGGGACATTTCAATTATTTAGTGTTAAACTCAACCTCTACGGGGAATCGGGGTCTGGGAAAGTTCGTATTGGATACAATGTTTCTGATGAGATTTGAAACTTGATGTTAATGCTGCAAAAGCTGCGAGCAAAAGGTATTACTTATATGTATGATAGAACGGATGCCTCATCCCTCTCATTCAATAGAGGAGGCCCGTGTCCAGCAGTGGGACGTATATAATACAGGGCTAGTATTATTATATTATCACTAATATTATAGAACGAGTACGATTACATTTCTAATTACTTTAATTGTTACAGATGCAGCTTCCTGCGATCTTACTTAGTAAGTAAATATCAATAACAATATTTGCGCCTAATTAGTGTCTAAGTACTGTCGCCTTACAGAAATATATTATATAGATTTGCACAATATTATAAAGAAGTAAAGTTTATAAGTCTGTGACTTTGTGAGTGTATTTGGCAATTTCTGGAATTACTACTCATTCGGTTCCGAAAATTATTTCACTAATAATTAATTAGCTACATCACTCTTGTGTACTAAAGGCAATTCGTTTACGTAAAATGATTTTCAGTAAGAAATTAGACTGTATGTAAGACACTAAGGAATTTATATTAAATAAAAATAGTTTCATCAGTAAAAGCTAGTACGTCATAATATTATGCTCTTATTCCAAAATTTCTTTACGTGAAATATCCGTTTCCATTAATTTCATCGAATCAGCATACCATACGTTATTCAAATTTTATTAAATTCCTTCTTATTCTATGGTATTTTCGTTCGTTCAAGAATTCATATGAAACATCTTTCAATGCTTAGAACAATGACGCTGATTTAAATTCAGTGCAGTATAATTGAAACCAGAATCAATTCGGACGTCTACACGATCGTTTAGGAAGTGCAGCAGGCTTTGAGCTCTCAATTGAAGTTTGACTTTGATGCAGTTAAAGTTAATAAGCTAAGTTCTACAGGCCTAACATTGGAAACTCGGAGAATATATTATGCAGAGGTTGGATTGAATATACATTCAGTATTGAAACTAATGACAATGGGCTTTTGATAAAGTCTAATATTACCAGAAGAATATACTTCTTCGTAAGAATACAATTATTCTCGAGCTCGCAGACGACAAATGTTCTTATTTCAATTGTAACTATTTAATCACTTTTTCATTGCTTTCAACTTTTAAAATTACCAATTTTATTTACGTAATACGTAATTTTTCTTTATTCTCCTTCAAATATTCTTTATTAATTATTAGTCTTATTAATCTAGGTTTCGTTAGACATTATCATTACCGCGGTATGTGAATACTTAGATATGAGCACACGATATTAATCCACTTGAATGAATATTTTTTGAGACATCAGGTGACAGTGTAAAATAATATCAGTATAATTTAATAATAAACACAACAAAAATTATCGACTTAAATCTCAAAACTACAAATACACCAAAAGCATTTAGGTTTTTTATTATATTTTTACAACCTTTATATGTGTTTATTTTTACACTGTTTTTTCTATAAACAGCTCAAAAATATAATAAAAGTAAATTGTTTCAAAATATTTTTTCGCCAAGTTTGTTGACCAACAAATCCTGCCAAGGTTGTTGTAAACAAAAACTACTTAACTTTACATAGACTCGTTAACGCTCGAACACACAAATGGTTGCTCGGATAGCTAGATAATGTAAAATAGAAAAACAACCCCCATTATATTCAATAGGCAATTTCATCGCAACCTTTAAAACGTTCTATCACCTGACTTTCAATCTCCCAAAATGACTCCATTGAAGTTTAGAGACGATGAGCCGAGCAGTTCGCTCAGCTGATGGTAAGCGCCACGTTTATGTGTAATAAAAATATTACATGCAACAGTCACACATAATCCCGAGCCCATATTAACTTAACATGTATCGTGGGTCAAGGGACTTGCGTAAATAATACATCAAACATTCCTGATTTTTCTGAATATGAGCAACGTAAACAATTTAACAAATGACATTCTCCCTTTTAACAAAACTAGTAACAAGATGTAATATTTATTTGTTTACCGGTATAGTATAAAGAATAGAGTTGTAACAAAAGTGCGATATCGCATGAATCACTTTGATGTTATTGCAGTTTTATTGTATGTCAAAAGTTTCTATTGACACAGTTTGTATGGCGCCACAAATAGCACTCAGAGTCACACAAACATCAACTCTGTGACTAATGCTAGTTTTTCGATACCCGTAGGTCTACCTAGAAGTTTTTGTAGTTTTCGAAAACAATGACTGTTTCCGAAAGCTAATAATAAAACCAAACAATTTGAGTCGATGCTACTGTTGTTTAATAGTCAATGATTGTTAGCACCGACTCAGAACTGTTTAGTTTTTGTTTAGCTTTTTGGCTTTAGTTTTTTGATGAGAAGTTTTTATTTTACTGCATATGTTTAGCCTTTCATGCCCGATTTAGGGGTGGAATTATTGATTTAAAAATTTAATGTGACCACCGCTGCACTAAACCAAAAAGAAAAATACTAATCTTGTACTATACTATTGTATGCAAAATAATTTTACTTTAAACTTTAAAACCGTATCTTTCAAGTGACAGTTACAGGTCGAGGTCATTAACTTTCCTACTTTCATTCGGATGGCATTGTACTTAGCTACATTCATTACATTCCTTTTCTGGGAAATTCAACATTTGAATGACATTACAGAATGCCTGTCTAGACTTGAGTAAGGACAGCGAGTTACGAAGACTAATGTATTTATGGTACCTACTTGTAACCTTACATGAAAGACATATTCACTCGTCTAAATCTCTATAAATATGAATAATATACATTGTGATATATTGTTTGCTCGCCACCCGATAGCTATGAGAATATTTATATAAATATTGTTAGCAACTGAGGGTTCACTATTATTGTAGGTTCAGTATTCGATAGTATTTTACGCTACGCAGCTGGCATATGAGAGCTAAGACACCCATGTAGATACAACTCCATTCATATTCATATTCAACTGCAATAATGCTAAAGCAAACTAGATAGATGCTCAGTGGAGAGTGGTACGGACTGTGAAGACAAAAGTCGAAACTAACTTCAAGAGAACGTGTCAAGAGTTTTTAAGTTATGTGTTGAAGTTATGTTGTTGTTTTAAGTTGTGTATTGTTAATTATCACTTACATTAACGATGAAGAAAACATCGTGTGGAAACGTGAAGCTCTCCAAAAGAATTTCGAGGGTACGTGCAGTCTGCCAACCCCCGTAGGCCAGCATGGTGGACTAAGGCTTAATCAGTCTTATTCAGCAGAGGCGGTGTATAATACAGGGCTAGTTTTATTATTTAAACTGGATACGCTGAAATTTTCCATAACCATTTAACCAATTCATTATCATTTGATTTGATGGCAGTCCGTTTTACGCTATTGTGAGAAAATTCCTACAAAAAGTGTCAAATAACAAAGATGTATTACGAACGCAATGGTGTGTTTTTTTACTTATTAATACAGACTCATCGATCAAGTACCGTATGACAAGAGATGGAAAAAATCGAGATGCTTTCGCGAATAGTGAGTGATGATAATTAAAACGCTCGGCGAAAACTTTTTCTTTTACAAACAACAATAATTTAACGAAACGATTACTCATCATCTCCCTATAATATATACTATTCAATATTAATAACTAAAAAAATAATAAATCCGACTGAAAAAAATCTAGCAATAACCAATTTTGAGTTGCTGATATACAATTTGATGGTCAAAATTGCCAAAAAGCACGGACTCATAATTGTTTTTTATCAACCTTTAATCTTGTTAAAATGTTTTTTTTCTATATTGAAAGAAAGAAAATCAGATCGGAAAAAGTTATGCGTAGTGACTTGCAAAATAAACCAATATACAAGTCAAATTGAGAAACCCTCAAAATATACCAAACCTTTAAAATATAACTGAGATATTCGATAAAATGCTATTTTCTTCGGCCAAAAGATGTTTACTACTGGTCGTAAAGAGAAAATCATAGAAAATTATTTTTATAAATATATCTTTAATGATCTAACAAATACAATAATGAGCATCTATATTTTTATATATCAAAACAATCAACACAGATGAAATCTAAATACAATCTCTATTCGTCTCGTAAATAAGCAACATTAATTAACAAACAACATTAACCAATTATCTTGTAATTAAACAAAGCATACGCACTCGTACAGGATGTATGCGTGATTACTCTTTAATCTCCAATTAAATGGCGCCATTCAGAAGTCCAGGTTCAATTATTCAAGTCGATTAATTTCGATACTTCGACCTATTCGAATTTCGAATCGAAACCGCGGCCTCTCGTTTCATAGCCGGCTACGCGCTCACTGCACCCACAGCTGCACTCTGTTATCAACAGGGACTGCCTCAGATTTTAAGTGGTATATACTTTTTTATATATTTTAGGCTCGCGTCCTATCACATTACGGAACGGAAATAACCTTGGCGAAATGTGGGTATACTAGTTACAATTTTTACATATCATTATCTTAAGAGGGCGCATACAGCAAAAGTATCAATCTACATTTGATTTTTAAGTTAGTAACTCATGGCTAAATTAAACAAACTTATGTATATGGATACTTCATTATAATTGCAAGCGAATAAGTTTTACAGAAACATATCACACTAACATTTTCTCGATAGAAATAAATCACAAAGTCACCTCCATTTTTTATCTATTTTCGATTTATTTCTAATATGGTGCATATTTTTAAGCCGAAAATTAGATGAATAATACCATTTACGTATGATTCAGAGAGTGGCTTTTTTGATTTTCAAAAATATTTTGTATATTATGAGATTTTAAAATAAAAAGCATTTGGCATTATACGACGTTGACATGCGGGTGATGCAGGACGCGCGGCTGAAATTTTGCTAGCTTTATGCGCCCTCTTAAGTATTCAACTCAACAACTTCCCAATAAAGACGTTCATCTCGCACAATAGCAAACGTTTAATTACAAAATAATAATTAATGCGCAATAGACGTTAGAAACCACATTGTTGGCCAAACCACATTATTGGTGCCTTTATGTAATTATTCCATCCAAGGTTGCTTTAAATACCACAAGATATCGCTTGAATAAATGGGACGTGCATGCCTGTGTATTGTTATAGGCCTTTGCTGGAAAGTTTCAATTGTACGTGGAAACAAAAAGGTATATCCACTAACAGTAGCATGTTATACCAATAGTTGTAGTATTATTTCAATTACAATGGAATCCAACTCAAGTAGGTGTAGTGAATGCGCGTGCTTTCAAATTTGTATTGAAAATTCAGTAACTTCCAATATAACATAGTCACCTGTCTTTTAATTTAGACAAAAATATTTTTTTTAAATATGATCCCTTTGTCTGTCTGCCTATATATCTGTCGCATAGTAGCTTTGAAACAAATTCCGGTACATGTGCATTTAATGAAGTTATTTAAAAAGTTGATTTTATTTCATTGAGATGGATCTTAGCTATGTTTGAAGAAAATCTATTAAGCCATTTAAAGCAGCGATAGCCTATTTGGGAATGGTACGGGCTGTCGAGTCATTGGTTCGAAACCAACCCGAAGTGAATGTACCTCTGACTTCTCTAAGTACGTGTATATTAATTATCTCTTACTTTAATGGTGAAAGAAACATCGCGAGGAAATCTGCATAATTAACAAATCATAAGAATTTCAAAGGTATGTGAAGTCTGCCAACCCCAATGAGGCCAGCGTGGTGGATTAAGACCTAACCTCTCATTCAGTAGAGAAGGCCCATGCCCAGCAGTGGGAAGCGTATAATACAGAGCTAATTATTGTAATCATTTAAAAGTTGACATTTTTGTAATTGACGTCGGAATTTTAATTATTAATTTTTCGTTTTTTACTCACCAAATCAAAACAACAGAAACAAATAAGGGAAAACTAAGCATAAATATTACAACAGAGATTTATGCACAACGTTCCGACTAAAAATGTAGGGTTATGAATTTCTGAAACTGCGTCTGAAAAAAATCCCAGATGAATATTCAACAGAAATTTCATTTTATCTGGCTGCATGGTGGTATTGTTTGAGCCTCGCCACACGTCATAAACAATCGGATGTATTTTTATTGAGTAATCTAATTGTTAACTTCTCTGACTATTTTCAGCGTTTTGTGTTGCTTTTTGAATAGTCGATAACGAGTTTGCCAGTTAGTCTATTCAACGGAACGATGGTTTAGTGTTTTAACTCTAACTCTCTGTTCTAACTTCCATATGCAAAGGATACTAACGGAACCTGTTAGGGAGCCTAAGAAGTCTGTCTGTGTGTATGTCTATCCTGACTTCGGAACCTTATGAGAAAATAGCTGATTTTTTTTGTAGTTAAACTAATAAATAATAATAAATACAAAAAGTAACAGTTTAAGGAAAGTGATACGGAATCCTCATAGCGCATTTGTGTCGGAAATTTCTGGAATCATGCATCCGTTCACACAACAAGTAAATTAGCATATATGTTCTCATTATGTCGTATATTTTTCTATTTATTGGGGGATAAACGAAAACCGATCATCTTACGAAGAAAAACCTAAATAGACTATTTAAGTTTGCCATCGGCTTGTCGAGCTAAAATGAAATTTGCATAAAGTATCCCAGTGATAACACATTAAAACCATCTTATGACTGTTCAATCCATTAGTGAAATCCGTAATAAAATCCACAAAATTTACTGAGAAAATCGTACTCAAACATAGATGGCGAAAGACTTACTTCGGGGTGATTACTGTAAAAAATTGAAAAAAAGATTTAAATTTACGACTTGCTTCAACTCTCAGTATAAAATCAACGCAGCGCCGGGCGTCGACCACACGATAGCCTCGGGGTCAATATTAGAAATGTTTTTTAAACCCTGTTTCCTTTGTATTTCATTAAAATCATCATGTTTTACAACAATAAAAACAAGCGAACAATTTTTTCCAATTTTTCTACTTTATACCATAGGCCTGTAAACAAACGAGTTACAGTGATCTCTACCGCCCACGTACGCCCACAATACCAGAAAAATCAAGGGCGCATTGCCGACCTTAAAAGAAAGGAATAATTAAGGGATCGGGAAGGGAGGTGGATTTGGGCCTTTCTGGATTTCTATGCAACAGTGGTAAAGACCCGGTCGAGCCGGGCTCATTCATGCTGTAGACTTAATTGGTTCTATCACTCATGAAAATTGTGAATGATTGTATATTTAGGTACTGTTTTTGTGGTGTAATCGGAACTATTAGAATTTCACTAAATATTAGATCTCTTGTATGCCAAAGGCCGTCTTGGCATAAAGGGCCGCGTTTTCTATTTCTACCGCCAATAAACAATATTTTATTCTGGTTTAATAAAATTTAAGCCTTTGAATTTTGTTGAAGCTAATAGCTAAAGTTATCTTTTTAGCCTTATGCCATTCACTTTCTTTTAGATAACATTTAATATATTTGTATATTTATAAACAAACAAAATCGTAAAAAACGCTAGTTTATTACCATTGTTGACGTAAATGTGCACAATGTTGGGAAATAAAGTTTCTAAGCGCTGTGATCCACAGGTGCTCCCAGCGAATCCGCCTGTTCACAATGAAACCTAACAATACGGGGTATGTACCGTATGTACTAACCTCCACAAAAAGACTAGTGATGTAAGTATGACACTTCTGTCTGTCGCATCGTAGCGCCTGAACAAATAGACCGATTTATACACTTTTTTTTATTGCTTGCAAGCTGCTTTTATCGAGACGGTTCTATATCTATGTTTGAATAATGTTTTTTTAACCATTTAAAAGTTACAGATACTCTGGGGCTGGGGTTTTCAGGTTTGTTCACCAGTATTTGGTCATTCTTTCTACCCAATTATTTCCATTTCGCGGTGAGACAATTGGCACATTTTATGATATCAAATATGCTCGCTCGTCCATGATAACACATTTTACTCGATTTTGTCGTTTCTTTCAATGATATAATATTATATTACAGAGGATTCAATTAACAAATAACAAAACATAGATATTATAACAGCTTTCATATCCTGTAAATTGTCTTGTTTATTGGAACTAGAGTGTTCCTCTTTTACTTTTATTATTGTTGTTCCTCTTTTTATATTGATCTACCATATTTTTTAAATACTATCATCTTACATTTGTTATAAAGGACCTACCCATATGTCATATGCGATTGATCTCTGCATTGTTACCACCTCTTTGTATATTTTTGACGCTTGGCGTAGTGTGTAAGCACGGTTGTATTTCTGTTTGAAGGACATAGAAGCCACAGATGACTACTACAATGACGCGGTATTATGAGACTGACAACTGACTGAGGTAAGAAACAGAATCCAGTATCATGCAGTGCTTTGTATATCAAAGTTAGAAGTGATGTTGCTTCTGTTTATGAGCAGGCGTGGCGCTTATCATCAGGGAAACGACCTGCTCCTTTTGACATTCAAGCTAATAAAAAAAAAATGAGCTGAATTCTAACATAGACAAGGAATAGATTTTTAATATCCTACATACTATGGATTTCATTCCGCATATTCGTATTTTATTGTGTACCGTCTGCGTTATTGAAAACCCATACCTGAAGAAAATCGTACGACATTGTAGGAAATTTTAATGGAATTTTTAAGACTTAACTAAAATCCTATAAGAATATCATTTCCATACTTCGTATGCGCATACATTATGCAAGAGTTGCGATATTTTGGCTTAGTCATATTTTTTTTTATATTATCCGAGCACGGCAAAGTGACTGCACTAAACCTGATAGTAAGCGCAGCGCAGTCCAAAAATCCAGCGACCACCGACAATGAGTTTATCCGTGGTCACCAGAGTTATGCATTTTTTAGCCGGGAATAAAAAATTTTTTGTTTTTCAATTTTCAGTGTCAGATGCACCTATGGTAGGTATGTAAATTCCAATACTATAACCACAATTAACCAAATTCAATGGAACCACATCGCAGCTAAACTCTACCAATTTATTTATTTTTCACAATATCGGGCCACATACATTAAAAAAGTAATTAGTAATATTCAGAACCACATCCTTTTTTGAAGTCGGGTAATGAATAAACCCAACAGCCCATATACACAGACTTGAGTTCTCACTAGATTAAATATGTATGGTGGATATTAGGAACTACGAAGTACTTAGGGTCGCATAACATACAAACCAGAAGAAAATATTTATGTATCTCACAAACCTTTAACCTATCGTTTCACAAGCGACTATTCGCCTCTTATGCTACAAAAATTTTCGGAATTTCTGAGCCCGGAAAACCTGCCATAAAATTATTACATAATTTTATTATTAAACGTTTTCCTTTCCACTCCCATTCTCTAGTCCCAACAATAGGAAGCCGGTGTGTTTTCAACATCGGTATAACCACAGTCATTGTCATTGTTCACATGTATACTTTACACAATGTGTGTATGGATATGAAATACCGCTTTAATGTTTACAGACTTCACTGATTCTTTAGGTGATTTGTAACACGATGGACAAGAGATAGAGGTGTGTTTCTATAATATTTAACAACTTTCTCCGAGAAATATGAGTCGGATATGAAAAGACTGTGTTCCAAACAAAACACGATCAGCTAATTACTGTTTTCGATTTAAGATCCTATTTTTTCGTATGGTTAGTATCAGCCCGAAATTTGGAATTGAGGCCTGTATGGTGATAGGCTCGCCCGCTATCACAACATGGGACAGAAACAAGCCTCAAATACGGGTGTTGGTTAGTTCCTATTGGTTACACCACTGCATACGAGCACGTATGCAAGTATGTAAGTATACGTCTTCACTACATCCACATTTATTTGATTAATCAATTATATTTCAATTAAGTTTAACAGAATATGATACAGACGCGAAAACGACGAGAATGTAGCAAAAAACTCTTGCTTACGAGGTCGCATCGTACAGTGGCATCGTAAATTATAATTTCCTATTATATTCCTGCCTATTTCGTAGGAAATACTCTCTCCATGTAAATGGGGCTTAAAGGTGGACAAATAATCTCGTAGTAAATCCAAGACAGAAGGTTGTAAGGTTGAAGGTCAGATTTAATATTCTGAAAATACACAACCTCGCATCGTAAAGGACAATGTTTTGAAATGGTTGAGCTGTAGTAGTACGGCTGCGTAGTACACTGGTACTATGCACCAAATATTGAAGGTCTAGTAAAAGTTTTAATGATTTTCTAAAATCATGGTAGTGTTTGTTTTCTCTACGTACACAGAGTAGCAGTAGCCATTAGTAGGAACTGTGATGAACGTATGATTAATTTTATATCATACTATTCGAATACAAATTCAGTGTCAAGTGAGTTATAAGTTCATTCACAGTTTTCAAATTCGTATAAAATTACTATTTTCGAAATGTAAAACTAGTCATTCATATTGTAAAATACGAAAGAATCGCTTGAAAACAAAATTTGTATTGAATTATACAAAATAATTCAATAAAATTTAATTAATAATAGTCCCTACAAGCGAATGAAATACTACTTGTTGTATGGAGAGGAAACAAAAACTGTTATCCCTGTAGAAAACTACCAAAATTTGGACGAGGCCTACAGCTCTTGTAATGAGGTCTAGATCTAGTTTAATAGCAGAATATTTTAATCCACTTCAGTAAAAACCCCTAACCGTTAAAAGCCTCTGACATTTTATAAAAGACCTGTAACTTTTAAATGGTTGAACAAATTTTCTTCAGATATAACTAAGAAGCATCTCGATTAAACCAGCTTTCAACAAAAAAGGAACATATTCAAATTTGTCAATTCGTTTAAGGAATTTAATACAATATTAAGACAAGCAGACAAAGGAATGAAAGTTATATCACCCTTTATTTTGTCGACGGTGAAAAAGATACCGTTTCCAAAATAATTAACAATAAAACGTTTGCAGTTACGATCCCATCTATAATTGAAAACAAAGTCATGAACTCCCACGTTACTTACTCGCAACAGACTCGCGTCTAATATTTAACAAAACACTTCGTCAGTTGACTTTGAAGCACGCTGCGTGGGCCGATGAATGTTTAATTCCATTCCATCCCTAAATATGCATACACTAAGCCACTAACGAGCCACAGAGGAATACAAGGTGCAATTTAATTCATACTAGTTTAGGTTTTACTTTTTTTATTGTATTGAATGACTTTAAATGATATGCAATATTCAAAAAGTAAATAACCGGCTTTGTTCCATAAATATTATATATTATTTGCTGTTGGCAGGATACTTGTATCCGACCACCGTACACTGGTGCTAAAACCTGCCATAGTGGCCCACCTTATGTGGGTCGCGTGCGTTCCAGGGCCAGCTAGTGTATATCCGGTTCTCCCCAGGGGGCTTGCTCCCTGATCCTAACCCTTTTCCCATCCCTTTTCCTTCCCCTCCCCCTTGGCCCTTTGGCAGGCCGGCAAGATCTTGCCGACATACGATGGACACATGTTTATCGTTGGTCGACACTATTCTTGGATTGCGCTACACTTACCATCAGGTGTAGCGTAGTCACTTTGCCGAGCCAGAATATAAAAAAAAAAAAATTGGCTTCAAACTAAGTGCACTACAAACGTTTAAACAAACATTGATATATTGTTAATATCTCATGCAATAAACATGAGAGTCAATAACTTGAACAACGCCATGATAGTTTAATATATTATTATGTATGTCGTAGTACCAAACAATTTCTTCTTTGTTTGCATAGGCATTTTATTTATTATGAACTAGCTTTTGCCTCGCGGCTCCACCCGCGTAATCTGCTTTTTCTCGCGGCTCCGCCCGCGTGATATGCTTTTCCTGTCTCTATACAAATTTTCAACAAAATCCGTTCAGAATTTTCGGTGTGATTGATGAATATCAAAATTCCTGTTTTATCCCAAGGGAGCATTTAATCGGGATAAAAAGTATCCTACCACCCAAGTCAGCTCATACCCTGTCTGTATACCAAATTTCATCAAAATCCGTTCAGTAGTTTCAGCGTGATTGACGGACAAACATCCAAACAAACTTTCACATTTATAATAATAGGGTGATTACTTAGTTTTTCATGAATGAGTAAAAATACAAGGTTCTTCATTTTCCCTCATACATTAATTAATTCTTACCTTTATATGGGATACCCTCAGAGTAAACCCTTCCTTCCTTCCTTCTACTTGCCCTTATCCCACTCACAATGGGGTTGCAGGTCGCAGGTCGGGGTGCTTTTTAACGTATGTTACAGAAAGATTTGGCTTGTAGTTTTTACGACCGGTCGCCTGCCTGACGTCAACCCCTCTGGGGACACACTCAGACAAACATATGTGGATCACACAGACATTTTCGTCTCGATGCGGGAATCGACCCCACGACTTCTCACTTCACTGCCAGCTACTCGTCCATTGCGTCCAGGTTGTCCTTCGAAGTAAACTCTATCGAATATAAGAAGAATCAAAAACCGCGTGACATAAAAAAAATACAGACGAATCAAGAACTCCTTTTAAAGTCGGTTGAAAATTCCACCTCTCCTTTTTGAAAACCTGTATTTATAGAGTTAGAACAGACATGTAATGTATTGGTATAAGGGAGAATCGCCTTCGGCTCAGCGATAAAATAAATTTAGGGCCAATAAAACGTACAATATCTTTGATTTCCTTTTATTGCGTCTACTACGCGCGTCATTCAACACTCTAAACTCGCAACACTCTAATATTTTACATTATACTAGCTTTTGCTCGCGGATCCGCCTGTGTGAGCGGCCTTTTCCGGGATAAAAACCTATGTCCTAATCTAGGTCATGATATACCTGTGTGCCAAATGCCATACAAAACCGTTCAACCGTTAAGGCGTGATTAACTAACAAACATGCAAGATTTCACATTTATAATAGAAGTAAGGAATAACATTATCAGTCTACTTGTATCTGTAAAGAGCCTTAATCTTCTTCGATATCGAAGAATAATTCTATAACATTTAATTATGCATTTTTTTAGCTTAAATGATGAGCTCGCCTGATGGCGAAACAACATAAACAAACGCAACACTTCACAGAACCTTGAATTACAAAGCACTGTGTGATACGTCACCACGAAACACAAGACCTTAAGTCTCATAATACCCAGTAATTTCACTGGTTTCAATGTACTTCCAACCGAAACATAATAGTGCTTATACACTGTTACTTGACGCCAGATATAGACAAAGCGGTGGTACCAACCTCTTGCATACAAAGGACCTAAAACCTAGGACTACCAAGTATATGTTTATAGATAATTAAAAATGTATCCTAAAAGCGATGCATTTCCAGACTAAGCAAGAAAAATCTGAAAAATAAATAAAGATCTTTACGGTAACAGGAATCTTCACCATCTTTACAGGATATATTAAATATTTTAAGGCTTATTTATTCAAAGACTACGTCTCAACAAAAGGTAAGCTGGTACAAACGAAATTAAATATAAGAAAGTTGCGCGGAACAAAACAGGGTTAACACCGACTCCTTGCAAACTTCTGAAGTATTTAAGCAGTAGCCAAATTAGCTGGAACTGATAAAACATTCCTAAAGACCTAATCAGGTTCAATTCAATAGAAAGTTTTGTGAGCAGTTATCGTTTGTTCTTAGTGCATACTAGCACTTTAGTTATTGCATAATAGTCTTGAGTTTGTTGAAACTTACTACAATTTAGGGTGGCAAGGGTCTGAAATAATAGCACAGTAGCAGTAGTGAAGTAATAGTTTGCTATTTCGTTTCGTATAATGAGAGATATCCGGAGGCTTAACTCCTTTCCATTCCCAATCCCTTATTCGTCGCATGATTAGCATGTTGACATGTAATTGCATAAAACTTTCATCCTGCTCGGTGGCCAAGGTGCCTTGTGTTTAGATGATTTTTATTGTCCTGATATCGAAAATTGACTACACTGGTCCTGATGTTAATTATAGCGCAGTCTAATAAATAGCTTCCAATTCGTTCTGTTATTACCTAAACAACTAAATTATAAAATGCACTGAACCTACTACAAACAATTCGAGACATTACAAGATAAATTAAGTAATTTATATAACCACAACTTATAAATATTAATACTTCGTACCTGATTTACTAAATCTTAAATAAATTTATCCAATACAATCCTTCATCGCTAAGCGTACCATGCAGTGCCTTTGAAAGTTCTGCGTGATGTTGCTTCTGTTTGTAGACAGGCGTGGCGTCTACCATCAGGCCAGACTTGCCCATTTCGTCCCTTAGGCTAGTAAAAAAACGTAATACTCGACATAACCTAATATTTTGGCCATAGTATCGTTATAAATAATTGTCATTACCACTACAATAAAACGTTGTTAACTTATAACAAATCTTACAACTCCTTCACATAAAACGACAAAACAATTTAATTGGTCTCTGAACTTTGCCTTAAATTTACCTACACCGGAAAAATAACGTAACATTTTCCCGAAGGCCTCAAGAATACAGACGAGCGGAAAACTTGCGAGTATTTTCAAACATCGCTAAAGTTTGATTATTGTACGCTAATAAGGACCGCAGTTTCCGTCGCACGTAGTTCATCGACTCACGTACTGGTATCGAAACGGAATTTTAATGTGTAACAAGCAATGTAATATTCTGAACTATCTTACTCATGAACAAATTCATCACAGATTGTAGTTACTTGACTCTTTAGAACAATATTCAACAGTAAAATATAATCAGTATTTTCAGTTATGTTCTTCGGTAATATTAGTGTTTTACTATTTGGGTCCAATCAGTCACTCAAAAGAGAAGTAAGAGTGATGTCTAACATGCAGCTTTTTACACTTAAAAAATTATATACATATAATGCCGAAGGCAACCTAGATGTATAAAATAAATTTCAAAAGAGAGCAGAGAAAAAAAATATATAGGTAAATTAATAAATTGTGTATAATGCGACCTTTTGGGATATGAAAAACTATTGGAATTTAAAAAAGATTCATGTTATACCCCAAATTTAGCCCATTTAGAGCATCACACAAACATTTCTCCCTAAAAAGTTAGTTCCCACGATTTAAAAATACGAACAGACTTGAATCATGTTCTAACCCAAAGTGACCTGCGGCCTGTTGCTTGGAGCATCAGCTCTTCAGTTTATACACAAAACGGTCAAATTACATACTATGTACGTTAACTCCGCATAATCAAAACAAACAATAAAAATAAAAGAAAGTCTTTTTAAGTTGCAAGCAAAACAATATTTTTTTGCCGAGATCTGTTTTATTTATTGCGTCATAGTAAAATCGTAAAGTATGTAAATACGAAAAAGTAAAACCATGTAGGTATCTTGAAGCTAAAAGGGCACTTAGGATTACACTTACGTCTGGTTTATCTGTTTACAGGCGGCGAATTTATTTTCTTTATGTTAAACCGCCGACATTACGAGTCAACACTCATCCACTCCTTTCACGAAACACTTGTCTGAAAGAAATTCTTACTCGAAATTGCTTTGACGTAAAAAAAGTAATATGTACCTCGAGTGTTTTTCATTAAGCTTGTGACAGTGTAAATAAAATGATCTGATATTTATATGAATTACAACACTATGACTAAAGTAAATCCTTCAGCAATCTTTATGTATTTTCAAAATATGAATAATAAAGCGACACAGCTTCATTTTTTAAATTTTATCTTTAGACGAGTCGAGCAAAACGCTTGCCTGATGTTAAACGCCACGGTTGCCCATATACAGAAGCAATACCACACAGAAATTTTATTTACAAAGCACTGCATGGCACTGAACTACGCTCGTCATCCCGAGACATAGGATGTTCAGTCTCATAATGCCCAGTAATTTCACTGGCTTCAATGTCCTTCAAACCAAAACGCAACAGTGCTTACACATTGTTGCTTAGCGGCAGAAATAGACAAAGCGGTGGTACCAACCCAGACGGCATACGAGGGACCTACCACCTTGTAAACACCTATTTGACTTCCTCATACGTTAGCGACCTGCCTAATAGTGGGTTCACTTAGTTCGATTTTAATTATTGATCAATCGACTTGACTCAACAACGGCATAAAATTTGTTGATAAATTCGATTGTAAGGTTGTTGCGACAGTTGAAATCGCATACGATTTGATTAACCAAAATCTAACCCTTTATAAAAGACCACTAGCATCTAACTGCCTTTGCGGTTTATTCTAAAATCAAAATAACAATGTGTGTGTGATAAAAATGGGACCTACAATTTCATATAACAATCATAAATTAATATCTAACATGAGAGGGAATTCATTGTTTGCTACAGCACTGTTAAACTTTCATGGATAGTGGTTACCAACTTTCATGCAGGAAGTGTCCATCGCACAGATGGAAATACAATATGTATTCTCAACTAGATTTACACACGATTAAAACATTTCATTTTCGAGAAACGTGTTTAGGATTAGAAATTGTTATTTTATTTTTTAATTATCGTATTTTATTGCTGAAATCTGGCTCAATATATTTTAGTATGAACATGTCAAACTCAGTCAAAATACAATAACAAACTTTACTACAGGGTGAGACGAAAGTTTAGATACAAAAATATCAATCTATGGTTTAAATTAATATAGTTTATACTAATATCGTTTAAACTTTATTCTGAGTGGTAGAGTCACGCTGTAGACAGTTCTGTCATCAGCGTGAATTGGCTGGCTCGACCGGGTCGTTACCACTGTCTCACAGAAATCCGACGTAAAGTAGCGGCTTGCTGCTGCATTTCGGACGGTGAGTGTGATATCCCGAGGCTCAATCTCCCTTCCCGTCCCAATCCCTTAATTATCGTTTTTCTTAAAAGCCGGCAACATGCATCCGGCAACGGCCCATGATTCTTCTGGTATTGTGAGCGTACATGTGCGATGGAGATCGCTTACCATCAGGTGACCTACTTGCTTGTTGCCGGCCAATGCTATAAAAAATCTTATCCAGCATATTATTATCAACGACATAAAAGTCCACGTGGTAAATTAAAATATTCCGAACTTGGCTGATATACTGCCGTATTATGTCTACTACTCTATATTCAAATAAGGTTGACTCCAAATGAAGTCTCTGTAACATAAAGTAATTATTATACTGTGTAGGAATGGGTTTAACACTAGTGAGTGAACCCTAAAATTTAGTGTTCACTCACTAGTGTTAAACTCAATTCAATACCCTAATACAGCCTCAGATGTCTATACATCTAAAGATCGATTTAAGGTATTTTCAGGTTCCATTAAACTATTCCACATCGAGACGTGCAGAAGTCCTGCTAGCACAGTGCTGGTTAAAATTTATTACAGAACTTTCGGACCGCGTCGAAAGTTTAGTACCGTAAATCCAGTTACAATAAAATTTTATTAATGAGGGAAATATCTACTTCTAATTACGTGCGACCAGTAAGAACTAAACAGCCTTCCTTGATCTTCTTTGGTTTTATCCATGAAAACTTGATATTTCGGAAATAAAAATTTTAAAATGTCAAAACTCTACAAATAATGAGAGGTATGTATATTTACTGGACTGAGGCCTAACCCCTCTGATTCAGTAGAGGAGGCTCGTGCCCAGCAGTGGGACATGTATAATACAGGGCTAGTAAAAAAAAATGCCTATTTGTTATTCAATCACGTAACAACCTTCGTGGTGTGGTGGGCGAGCAGTCGGCTGTAAAGCAAGAGGCCGCGGGTTCGATTCACGCACCGAGACAAATGTTTGTGATCCACAAATATTTGTTTCGGGTCTGGCGTATGTTTTCTCCCCAGACGTCAGGTAACAGACCGCTCGTAAAATTACAAGCCAAATCTTTGTGTAACATGTGTTAAAAAGCATTTTGTGCCGACCGCAATGTGAGTGATATAAGGACAGGTGGAAAGAAGATATTAGACAGAATAAAGATAAATTAAAGAATTAATAAAATTTAGCGTAAAGAATATCGAAATTTGTACACAAAACGTTCCTCACTTACAGAAACCATTAAATCACGTGTGGGAGAGCATTTCGTATAAAAACTAAATTATTGCTCATTACGGAGATTGCCGCGTAATATATTTTCACAGCTGATTTATCACCGCATTACATTTCGCTTGGAAACCAACGAACCAAGATCGTCGAGTGTTTGTGCAAATACCGAATTATCAAAGGAATGGTGGTAACCTTAAATATTAACGTCTATTACAAAAATTATTTACTTTGAAAGGGTTTTAATTTTTAATGAATATTTTTCGTAAAGACCAAATTTACCAATCCATTTTTTTTTATTGAGTCCTTGCTATTTATACGAAAAGATCTTACAAAATATAAACATTGTTAATTGATGTGTATTTAGGGGTAGAGCCACGTTGTAGACAGTTAGTCTACAGCTCGATTGACCGGCTTGACCGGGTTGTTACCACTGACTAGCAGAAAACAGACGTGAAGTAACAGCTTACTGTTGTATTTTATACGTAAAGCGAGATATCTGGCAGCCCAAATCCCCTTCCCCTTCCCAATCCCTTATTCATAAGGCTGGCAACGCGTCTATTCTTCAGATATTCTGGATGTCTATGGGAGGTGGAGATAATTTACCATAAGGTGACCGACCAACTTGCTCGTTTGTCGGTTTCTACTATATATAAAATATATAATAAAAAGAGCAAAACGACCATGTGAATGTCACTAGGACACTCTCACCTCTGTCTACGATCCATACATTTATAATATGTCAAGAAAACCTTCAGACGAGCGACAGGATTCACGAGTTTTCATATAAATTTTTACTCTTTACGGGAGTAGTTATATTTACTAGAAAAAAAAGAAGTGTGTGTGTGCAATTCACACACGGCAGAAGTGAAACAGTAGCCTACAAGAGAATGAGGTAAAAATAGAGTATCAGTGGTATTAGGATAATTAAAAGGTTTATTATTTTTATAATACTTTTACCAAGCTTAAAAATTATTTAAAATTTTAATGCGAATTAATTTCATATATTAACATACTTAAGATCTTGTTTCTTTCCAACCTCTTTAGTGACGCCTTTTTCGTTTCATCAAATTTTCAAATCACAACGATTTTAAAGAAGTTTCAATTTAAAAAGTACGTGTACTTAAAAGATAGGCATAGATTCATCGCCCACGAACTGAGTGTATTTTTTTTTCTTTTTTTTATCCGAGCACGGCAAAGTGACTGCACTACACCTGATAGTAAGCGTAGTGCAATCCAAAAAACCAGCGACCACCAACAAACAATGTATGTATGTACTTATAATTAATATAACTTCGAAGCAAGAATTTAATATAAGCAAAGTTTAATGCAAGTCTCTCTGCGCCTTCTACAGACAAAGATATATAATTTAATTAAACTACACAATTCGACGCATCTGTTGTACCAAAAACTTCAAATTAAAAATATAGAATATGAAAATAGTAATAATTTTAAATCGAGGTACGTTTTCTTCTGAAGTTTTGACAATGAACAATGAGTTTTAAATTAATTTTTAATAATACATACCTGTGATAAAGAAAACATTCACAAACAACACATTCATTGATTTGAGCATTTATTTTATTGAATGACGAGACGAGCAAGACGCTCGCCTTATGGTAAGCACCACGCCTGCCCATAAACAGAAGCAACACCACACAGAACTTTGAATTACAAAGCACTGCATGGCACTGAACTGCGCTCGTCACCCCGAGATATAACATGTTACGTAGCATAAATGCCCAGTAATTTCACTGTCTTCAATGTCCTTCAAACCGAAACACAACAGTGCTTACACACTGTTGATTGGCGGCAGAAATAGACAAAGCGGGTTGGTAAGCCCAGACGGGCTCGCATACGAGGGACTTACCACTTTGTAAAATTTTACCTTGTGTAAGAATTAATTACATTTAACGATGTCGCTATTTCTATAACTATATGAGATAAATTAATTTAGCTCAGTGTATGTACAAGTGGTACGGACTGTCGAGACGAAAGTCGCCCCAAGAGCATACACCTCTAACTTTTTTGAAGTTTGCCAACCCGCATTAGGCCAGCGTGGTGGACTAAGGCCTAACCCCTCTCATTCAGTAGAGGAGGCCCGTGCACAGCAGTGGGACATGTATAATACAGGGCTAGAAAAAAAAATGTTCATATTCCTCATAAAGATATTATATCATTTCGTTCGTCGTATGATATCATTTAATATGCAACGTCCACAGATTTGTTTCATAATTTTCTTTATTTTATGACAACGCTCATAAAACGTTTTTCTCTTAACATAATTATGTCGTACGGCTACTTTCAATTTATTCGTATACTAAGTTGTACTACTTAATTATATTAATTCCAAAACGAGTGCCAAAATTAGTAGCAAAATCTTCAATATGAAATTTAGAATACAGGTGTGTCGTAATAACGAAATTGCGGTAGCGAAATCTGTGTGTATTATCTTCAATATAAAAGTACCACACGAGTGGCATTGAATTTTTAACTAACAAATTTGAATTAAGTTTTTAGTTATCATTAAAATTTTATGAAAATAAATATTAACATATCTAAGATGAACTTTAAATAATAAAATATTAATACTTATAAATTGAACTTTTCCTAGGCGGTAGGCCCCTGGGATGCCAAGTGCTATTTTGATTGGTACCAATACTTCGTTATATTTTTGCCAGTTAAAACAGCAGTGTGTAAGCACTGTTTTGTTTCGGTTTGATAGACATTGAAATAAATTAAATTACTGGGCCTTATAAGACTTCTTTAAACATCTTATGTCTCAGGGTGATGAACGCAATCCAGTAGCATATAGTGCTTTGTAATTCAATGTTCTATGTGGTGTATATATTTATGGGCATTCGTAACGCATATCATCAGGCGACCGACCATCTCGTTTTGTCACTCAGAACAAATATCACCTCATTAATTTATTCAATGTAAAAGTCTTATCTATTGGTATAACGTTATGAAATTCAGCCCTAAGATTTTACTAGGTTTTGATTAATGCGTTTTATGAGAAAGACGAGAATTTCTTGAAACGAAATGAAAAATGCGAACTGAACTGTTTCATCAAGTTGACAAATGACGTTGATCAAGAACGATTTGATTAAATGTTTTAAATGTACCAGATTCTAGACATAGCGTAAATAAATTTGCGCTTTTTATATTATATTAAAAGACATGGATGGCACACGATGTTCGACTCCTACATGATAAAAAATTCTGGTTATAAACCACCGAGAATTTATAGCGACAATCATCAGCTTCCTTAGGTAAAAGGCACCTTCACCAACTGATACAATTACCATAAAAGAAGGGGAAAACTCAAGGAAAAAATCTATGAGAGAAACCAGTAAGGAATTCATCACTGATTTTGTTGTATTCCAATTTTAAAAGGGTCCAGTCCCGACAATTCCTTAGTCCACGTAGGGTTTTTTTGAACAAAAAACATCTCTAAATTGTAAATATAAAATATACGTTACAATCTATTATTATTTATGTATAAAATTAAATCAGACTGCGATATTTTTGAATTTAAAATTTAAAAATTGTATCAGTCAAAAAATCCTAACTGAAATTAGAACCTTCTGGAACGTGGCTTTGTAATTACCAACAACTTAATTCACAATATTTATTGCCGAGCCAGGATAAAATACAGCTGATAATTAAAGCTAGTAGTCGTTGTTATCTGGCAACCGATATAACGAGGTACCTCGAGAATCAATTTCTGGCACTGACGACACAAATTCACGGGAGAGCTATTCGTATTTAAATTACTTATACAATTCACGGTATACTGCAATTTGGGTTTTCCATTATCAAAGCACTATGAAAAGGCAACCGGTCGTACCTCCTGGGGAAACCACGAATTAATTACCGCTCGTAATTATTAACTTATAGACGAGACAACGTCAGATGACGCAATTTCACTTATTCATCCAGTGAATAGGGTTGCAAGAACTTTTTAGACATTATATGGCATTTCGCATTTATGAGTCCATAGACTATAAAACTATAATATAAGGGGAAAACGATTAACACAGTAGTATTCCGAGGTATGTAGGTTTTATTCATTAAAAACTACTGAAAATCTTTATATTTTTTTTTTAATTGGCTTACATATATGAAACCATAATCTTAATTGAGAATAATAAAAAACATATCTTGTATACTATGTCCTCATACCTAGCCGCCTACTTATAATATTTACGTGTAACATTTGCTTTTTATCTCTCTGATTTATGTTCTTTTTTATCCTGGCTCGGCAAAGTCAAAGTGTAGCGCAATCCAAGAATAGTATCAAGTTCCTTCTGTCTCAAGTATAAGTCAAATAAATCTTTTTCTATCTAAATTAGGAGGGTTTGGTTTGATGCTTTAAATTACACAACAACATATAAGAAGTTAGATAATATAAATAATGCAGATGTGTCTGCCTAAACCATTAAAGAATATTGAATAAAGTTTTACACAAATAAAATATGATTTTTCATAATTCATTTTCAATAGCAAAAGTTGGCAAACGAGCACGTGGGTGGTAATGGTAGGTTTTCTCCACCGCCCATGGACACCCACAATATTAAAAGAATGATGGTGGCGTTGCCGAAACGGACCTCATAATAAAGGGATTGGAAAGTGGAGGTGGGATTCGGGCCTTCAGATATCTCATTCACTGTACGGTATGCAAAAACCAGCTTCTACTTATAGGTGGTTTCCTGTGAGACAGTTGTAACAACCCGGTCGAGCCAGCCCATTCATTCTATAGACAAAACTATCTCCACCGTGGCTCTACCATTCACCAAACTATTGAGTATTTAGATTCCTTACAAATTTCAGGTTTGGCAACCTTAATTATGAACAGTGCTCTTACTATTTACTTGAAGTAACATACAGTGTCATACAATTTCATTTTATTAAATAATGCTTCTAGCTTAAATAAACTAATTTGGCTTTGCACATTTCAATGTATAAGTTCTCATGTATGTTCTTGTTATTTTTGTTTATAATGCATTTGTTAGTTAAGGTTTCTGTGTGAACTCTTCGAACTTCATAAATAGAATATAATAGAGAGAAAAATAAACTAACTATATTTATTAAGTTATAGTTATTACCTAAGTTACAAGCTTATAAGCTTGTACATTCACAGTCATTTAGTATGTAGCATACTAAATGACTAAGTAACTTGCTGAGATAAGTCAGAAGAGGTGTCTTCGAGGCTGGAATTGACACTGCGACATTTGTCTTTGCATATCATTGCTAGGCTGTCGCCATCGCCATCAGGCTATAGCTAAATAAATATTGATCAATAATATTTAAAACAATGTCGCCTACCCTCACATATAAATAAACAAATTAAACTTGCGTATTTATTCGGTAAATACAAAACTAAAGGATGTTAATTGGTAGATAGTCAACTCGCGCGTTCATTACAAATATCGGATGATACAGTTATTATTTATTCAATTCTTTATTAAAACAACGCATGCAAAACATTGATTTCAGAAACGAGCATAGCCAGAAATCGGTGTGGCTATTAAACACCCTTCATATTTCTCCTACTGAGTGTTCGTGGGCCTTGGAGATCACCTACCATCAGGTTTTCTAGATGGTAGGTCCCTAGTATGCGTGCGACCGACTAAGTAGGTACCATCGCTTTGAGAATTTTTGCCGCCAAGCACTAGTATGTAAACACTGTTGCGTTCCGGTTTCGGTTTGAAAGATATTGAATTACTGGGCATTATGAGACTTAACATCCTATATATCGGGGTTACGGGTTTAGTCCAGTGCCATGCAGTGATTCACAATTCTAACTTCCTATTTATGTTAATCACCCGTTCCATTCGCCAAACGATTCAAGTCGATTTTTTTATTTTTATTTTTGCTTTAATTTTAAGGATGCATCTTTTTTTAACCCTATCGGCCCTCCGACCCTGCTTGTGCTTACCCAAAACAATTATAAATATTTTTAACCACGTCCACTCAGAGATGTTAAATTCGAGTGGAATGCGACTATTAATTAGGCGTACCACGGAAATCCGTTGACAAAGACCACTATACCTAGAGTGTAAGACTAGGAAGATGTATATGTATGTATATTATGCATTTTTTTCAGACTAGTCTGCACACGCTAGTCTGCACTGTAGTACGCTAGCGTATAAAGTGAAATAGATTTCCCTTTACATTAGATGGGTATATCCATTTTTAGAGTGTCGAAACTTTTAACAAAAAATAAAACCGACTCAAAAAAATATAAGTCTAAAAATAAAAATAAAAAATTTAGATTCAAGTCAATATCAATGATCAATAAATTGCGATAAATATATTTTATTTTATAATTTTTAGTAAAAGATTCATCAAAATCTATGCTTATAAAGTCTTAATCTTTGATTCGCGGATTCACCTAGCAATGGAATTTTTCTTGAATGTTAAATGGGAACAACTCAGATTCATTCGAATGAAAAAAGAATCATCCAAATCGGATCAATCTGCGAAAACTTTTGCGTAGAAACAAAAAATATATATAAGGGTCAAATTGATAACTTGGTCCGCTTTTTCGTCAGTTTAAAATAAGTCTTAACATTTTTTCAAGCTCAAATAAAATAGGAACAGAATTCGAGATCGGTGCTCGAGAGGTGGCGAAACTCTCAAGAGCCTCGCAGGAGAGTGCTTGACAGCCTGTTCTTTTTAAAGAAGGCTGCTTCTGGAACAAATTAGAAAGGCATTTTTTAGGCATTGTTAATATTATATAATCTTATTTTTTTCTTGCCTCCTAACGTTATCTTGGCTTAATGCCAGGGTCCATCTTCACATTATAATTTAACAGCGTGGTATTATTCGTGGCGAATAGCCGTCTGACCTCCACAATCCATAACGGGAACCAAGTTTCGCCATTGCCTTGTCCTTTAATCAGAGGACTACTTACTGGTGAGCTTGGTTTTGGACCTAAGATGCTGGTGGCTCACTTGAACTTATATGTTAACTTATATGTTTCTAGAAAACTCAAAATATGATTATTTAAACCTCACTTTTAAGTGGTAGTGTGTAGTAGTGTTGGTGGTAGAGCTATGCTATAGATACTTTTGTATCTACTTATGGTTCTTATGGTATTCATAGAGTCCATGGACCATGGAAATCACTTACAATCAGGTGACCCCAATAGTTCGGATGACGGTTATTTTATAAAAAGAATATCCAATGGGATTACACAACGCGGACAAAGCTGTGGAAATAGCGTATTTGAAATAATTTACGTTTATTCTGGCCCTGTAAGTGTGTGTACAATTTTTGGAAGCAAACATTCTAAGCCTATTCGTAAGAGCGCATTAAAAAAAATAATAATTGTGGAAGCGTACATAGGCCTAATACACCGTGAAGTACTGGATTTAAACACCCGAGATTGAGCAATCATAATTTGTACTAGTTTTTAACACCGCACGAAACACAACAGCTAATTGCAACTTCACTTAAATTTACTGTGCGACAGTGCTACTTTCCCAGTCGAACCGGCCCAGTCATGCCGTAGGAAAAACTGTCTATAGCGTGACTACCACTAACATTTGAGTTTTCGATTCGCAAAATCCCACATATGTCGCCCGGGATTGGTGTTTGTTCCCGGTATGGTAATAGGCTTGCTACATCATGGGACGGAAATATACTCGGCGAATCGAGGGTGCACTAGTTACACCCCTCGTTGATAGGTGTATGTATGTTAATATAATCAGCCGCTTACGTCCAACAAAGCCAAAATGAAATAACTGCGTCATTAATACTATGTAGTATCCACTTTCGCGGGAATCTCATATGACTGCGTATTCGTCTTCGTCGGAATGCTCATATTCTCTCCTTTGTGTATATTTTATTTAACCCCACTACCATGCCCTATTTTAAAAGTATGTTTTCCTAAATTCATAGCTCGCGCAATTGTTATCTTCGTTTGTCAAAGGATCTAACTCTCAGGATTCTGAAACACAGTAAAACGTTTCTTAAATAGAGAAATAAATAACATACCCAATAGTCACATATGGTCACAGGCGGCCGGTCGTAAAAACAACAAACCAAATGATTCGGTAACATGCGTTAAAATATGTTGTGCCGACTCCCTGCGCGTGGGATAAGGGCAGGTGGAAGAAGGACCCAACAGATACATACATAGCCCTGGCCCCACATTAGGATACGAGTCTTATGTCGTGGGTATCAGGAACTATGAGACTTTACACAGACCTGAGAGTTGTCTTAGTGGATCACATAAACAGTTATTTTTTTCTCGGTCTCGATCTTTGGAGATCGAACCCGCAGCCTCCCGATCCACAGCCGGCTACTGGCCTGCTACGCCACGGAGGCTGTCTTTGGTGGTTCGTTTGCTGTACAAGCTATCCAGCTGTGAAACGCTCTCCCAATGGACATAAAGGAGGCGCCGTTACTTGGTGTTTTAACCTACTGTGTTGACACACAGTCCTTAGGGACTATATATGTGTGATTGTTGGGTGTATTTATTTTTAATTAAATTTATGTACCGGTATGATTCGGAGGCCCAAATCCCCGCCCACCACTTCCCAAACCCTTAACTATCTCTTTACTTTAGGGTCCGCAACGCATCCATGACTCCACGGGTTATGTTTGTTCATGGGCGGTGGAGATTACTTTCCATGAGGTGACCCACTTGCTCGTTTTCGGCCTCTGCTATAAAAACGTAGCTATGTTACAAATTAACCAATTATGTTACAGTGAATAGTAATTAAGTACAAAAAACCAATAAAACTATTCTGGAATTATTTAAATATACAATACTAGCTTTTGCTCGCGGCTCCGCCCGCGTGAACTACTTTTTTTGGGATAAAAGTAGCCTGTAACCGTCTCCAGGGTCCCATCTGTCCCTGTAGAAAAATTCATCAAAATCGGTTCAGTGATTTAGGCGTGAAAGTGTAACAAACAAACTCACTTTCACATTTACATTTACCCCCTTTTTCATCCCTTATTAAATAAAATTTCCAAAATTCCTGAAACACGTATTTATTTGTTTTACAATAATAACCAAAATACAAAATTTTGTTTATGTAACTTTCAAAATTACGGACTTTCATACATTTTATCATCCCCTATTTTGACCCCTTTGGGTGGAATTTTCTAAAATCCTTTCTTAGTGGGTGCCTACATAACAAAATGAATATACAGTCCAAATTTCATGCTTGTAGCCTTGATAGTTTGCGCTCGGCGATGATGAATCAGTCAGTCAGTCAGGACATGTTATTTTATAAGTATAGATTTGCTTACGACGTAATCATTTTCAAGTTTTTTCAAGTTTATGAAAAATTAACCGTTACTCCAACCAACCAAGTCCATTTAGAACCAAATCAAACTGTGATCGAAGTAGGATGAAGTTGGATAAATTAGAAAACTTGTACAAAAAGATGTCGACTCCTGTTTGATTGGTGGAATGGACTTTCCGGATACGTTCCCGTCTTATTGAACTTTTCAATTAATTACGGTCCCTTTAACACATCATCCATGTTACAAATCACGTATAAATCCCAATAAAATAATTACTGTGGTGTTCCTAAAATGTATAAACACTGCCTGCTAATAATAATAATAACAGCCATGTATTCACACAAAATAACCAAAGGTGGCGTAAAATTATCAGGAGGGCTGACCCCAAATAGGGAACAAGCCAGAGGGTTTGTTATTGATTGTTTGTTCAAATTCATTTAAATTGTTCAAAAATATTTTAGAATTTTAAAAGAAACCATTGTCAGTTGTTTGCTTCAATATACATAGAATGTTTTGCTTCATCGTCAGTTCTTTGATTGAAAAATCGGCTCCTAGATAAAGCACTCTTCAAATGTGTTCTTTTTTCATAACATAGACGCTTCAACATTTGTACATTCTATTTTGGTAATCTCAGTTATCACCTTTACATCATCATCATCTACTGTATCATCTAATGTATTTTTTCCCAACTTATCTTCCCAATACCCGATACCTTCCCAACCTCAGGGATAGAGGGATGGTTATGCTGGAGTCAACAGCTCTTTGACCTAATTTTTAGATCCTTATCAGTTTTCTTACGTCGGTGTACATACCGAATAAAAACCCTGCAGTGGCCTGCTTCGGCGTAAGTAGGACGGTTCTGGGGGATCCTAGAACATGAATCGCTGCTGGTACCACCCCTAAGCTTTGCCTCCGCAAACCGTCTGCTTTGGACCTCAGAAGCCCTCTAACAATCAGGATGCCCTCAGTATCTGCAAAATTTTCTCGATTAGCCAAGTGTCCTGGTGAACCTATAACTAATATCTCCAGATGTATTATAAAATATACTTTCTATCCCTTGATTCCCCTTAAATCCCTTGAGTTTCGTATTAATTAGAATTGTACTCTTTATAATCAATCTTGCACAGCGATCTATTACGCAGCGAGGTTACAAAGCACGCTCGTATTTTTTTCACAATACAAATTCTACTTTGCAATCCCGTGCACTACTGCCTACAAAACATATTGTTGTATAAAAAAGAGCTCCGGTTTTATATTTACTGCTTTTAAATTAAAAAGGCTTAAAGATTACTCGTAAAAGTGTCGTTACTTAAGCCAGAACACTAAATAATAGTCACCATAATAGTAAATACACTTTTATTGCGTTTAAATTGAATCGTCGCCGATGTTTACATTGTGTTGTACCCTGTAGGTAATGGAAGGGAAAAAGGTAAATATATTACGGTACCGCGCCTTGATGGTTCATATTCATGAATAGCTTTCAACTATAAGTTGTGTACCTGCTTTTCATAGCGGCTTCGCTCACGTAAAGTAATTTCACAAAAAAATGTATTTCTCGTTCAGTCTTTTGAAAACCTCTTTCTCTTTGAATTTGAATCGTATCTCGAGAAATGTCTTCTTAAATAATGCTAATAATGTAAAATCAACACCCTCCCATAATTTATAATTTGTGTCCATAACGGTTCGGGCTGAGCAATGATGAGTCAGGCAAGACTGCCTTTTGTATATTTTTACAAATAGAAATATACAAATACTCGTTTTTATTCTATGAATAATTTCACCTGTCGACTTCACGTCTTGTAATACTTATCTTTCGTCGTGTAAATTCATCGCAAGTATTTTAAAGATATCATGAAAATCATTAAAAAGTTTATCAATAAAAACAATCAACAATTGTCACTAATTAATAAATTAAACTTTATCAGTTTCAGTGAATTTATTCGCGGTAAAACGTTTCAACGCAAGCCTGATTCGATTAAATCTCGCAAACAGATCAAAATCCGTCTTTGCACAAGTTATATGAAAATTAGGTCCGGAATAATTGAGTTACAAGCGACTTGAAAACAAACTTTCCAGTTTGTAAAACAAAAACATTATTCTTGTGAATATTACTATACTTACGATGTGCATATTTATTTTTAAAATCAAAATGCAAATGTGTTTGTCCCTCTAATGTATTTTACCAGGATAGAAGATGATGTATAATTATACTATATAACGAAAATGATAAATCCGTTAATTTCATATTTTATAACTTTTGGACATGTCACAAACATTTCGTATAGTCTAGAATCACACGCCTTATAGTTTGTCTTTTTTTTTACTGGCCCTGTATTATACATGTCCCACTGCTGGGCACGGGCCTCCTCTACTGAATGAGAGGGGTCAGGCCTTAGTCTACCACGCTGGCCTAATGCGGGTTGGTAGACTTCACATACCTTCGAAAAATCTTTCGAGATCTCAGGTATGCAGGTTTCCTCACGATGTTTCCTTCACCGTTAAAGCAAGCGATAATTAACAATTAATATACACGTGACTTAGAAAAGTCAGAGGTGTATGCTCTTGGAGCTGGTTTCAAACCTGCGATTTTCGTGTCGACAGTCCGTACCAATCCCCGCTGAGCTATCGCTGCTTGTTCATATAGTTTGTCTGCTATTCATATAATGATACCACTTGGTAAAACTAAATAAATGTTTATTAATAATAACTTAAAGAACTATTAATGATAATGATAATGTATTGTTTGATTGATGTGGGCACGCACAGCTTGAATATATTAACTACTATATTAACTCCCTATTCAGATTCGCTAATGACAAAATCATGTTTTTTGTGATTAATTTACTGATAAATAAGAGCCTTTAGCGTTTTAATTTAAGCTTAAATCGAAGGATGTAGTAATTGTAAAAATAGTTAGCCTCTAGTCCAGATTTCGGGAACAGCATGTCAAAATTAATTATTTAAAATAGGTAATTCTGTAAAGAAGCTTACACGATACTCCATCTATTACTAATTTAATTATGATTTGATATTGGCTCCGTGGGTATGCGAAAATTAATATTTTCTCAACACAAAATCAATTATCTTTTGATATCGCAGCAAACTTTATCAATTTATTGTACCTTTCTAATTAAATTCGCAATACCTTATCACGGTACGGTGCAAGTCACGTATTATTTAATCCATAATATTAAATTGATTACTAGCATTTACTCGCGGCTCCGCCTGTGTGAAGGGCCTTTACCGGGATAAAAGTCCTAATACAGGACTGCCTGTGTCCCAAATTTCCCTGTGTCTCGTTATAATCGTTTTAGTGTCAATACCTGTTTCAGTAACATATAAGTCAAAACAAGATTTAAAAAAACCATCATACTTATTTGTTATTTAACTGTGTCTTTTAAAGGACATAACAACAGAAAATATCATCAAACCAATAGTCACCCATAACATCTACCTTGAAGAATAGTTTCATCCACCATAAAACAAAAGGAACGTCCAATTTCATTTGAGCCATCGGCCATTTCATCGTGTTAGATGTTTGTGACGTCATTCGTTGTTTATCGAAGACCACGCATTGTTGTTCTGTTGTTTCGAAATGAAACCAGTAGGTCTAGTGCGAGTTTCAAATACTTTCAGAGTTTTTGATTTCGTACAGCAATACTATTATCGAAGTGTCAAACTAGTCAATCATATTGTAATAAATAATAGAAAAAAAAAACTAAAAAAATACTTTTATAGAAAATCCAACTAAAAAATAGAAAATACATTTGAAGAAATAAATTTATTTTATAGTAAAAAAGCGTGGGGTGCTTTTTAAGATATTATCAAAACGATAATCCTTCTACTAATCTTTCTACTTTCTGTCAATACAATATTTATAACTATTGACACCATGTACCCCTTTTCTTACAATAAAATACATTTTTGTCTGCAAATTTAATAAAATTTATTTTCTATTTTTGTTTGAATTTCTATAAAAGCCCGTTTTTTAGTTTTTTTTAACTATTATTTATTTTTCAGTAGTTTTTAGAAGAGACAAAAACTAATGTTCTGCTCCTAGATAATGATCCTAGATGATCGCCGCTAACAATGATGTTATAATCACAATAAAATAAGTTTAAACAAAACTTAAAATACAACATAAAAATATAACATGGAAACGTAAAAAAATAATTTCTAAAGGTCTGTTTGAAGTTAGTGCTAGTGCCACTGCCGCGGTCAGTCAAAATAAATTACGCCGACTGAAAAAAAACGTGCCGAACTGAGAACCTTCGCCATTTTTTAAATCGATTTGTTTTTTTTTAAACTGTTGATGTTCTGAAAATCATGCTGTTATTTTGTTTCATAATGTACAAATTGTGCTTCCGTTGAACGTTCCCGAACATTACCGTTAATGTGCCAGAACATTTGCATCGTAATGTGACTATTACGGAGGCAGCATCAACATTTTAAAACATTAGGTTCAAAATGACGAGAGTAGTGAGTTTGTAATTATTTTTTTCGAGTTTTTTCGAAATGGTTTCAGTATCGTTAATTTTCAATTCTAGGTCCATTATTTCACTGTTTTGGTTATTTGTCTCTTTCTAATTCAATATTAGTGTGTTTACAACTGTAATAACCTACAAAACTTTAAAAATTAATTTCACAAAAACTATGCATTTCCGCATAATAAACTGCTAGCATTTGTTAATACGGACTAGTGTCTAACATTTACTATAAAAATTATCAGCAAAATCCTGCATCCGGATACTAAAGCCAACCCCTTCGGTAGATAATAATTCTTTTCAGTTTACCAAACCTCTAAATAATATAATTGATCTTGCACCGAACAACACAAAACCTTGAGATTTAATTTAAATTAATTGTACTAGCTACTCGCGGCGGCCAGCGTCCGTCAGCGTGAAGGACTTTTCCCGGGATTAACAGTAGCCTGTGTCCTAATTGAGGTCATGGTCTACCGATGTAGCAAATTTTATCCAAAATCATTCAGCCGTTCAGGCAGGATTGAGTAACAAAAACCAAACTTACACATTTATAGTAGTTTAATATCTACACATAGTATTACTTTTAATCCTGGAAAAGTGCACACAGAGACGCGAGCAAATGCTACAGAAGTATATGAAAATTGACTTAAAAAAGGACGTTCTGTATGAATGACCGATCGACCGTTTGTATGTAAATATGCCTGAGATTTTCCCAAAAACGAATGAATCAATTGTGATCATCGTTTGACTAACGTCAATTGCACGTTGAAAATTTTTAAACTGTAGGTATAACGTAAAAACGTTACGTATAGGTAAAAACTACAAACCAAATAATTCTGTAACACGTGTCAAAAGCATGTTTCACCAACCCCTACTGCAAGTGGAATAACGGCAGATAGAACAAGAAGGTATAAATAAACCTTTCTAATTGTTAACTTTCAACTGTTTTATTCAGAATATTGCAAGCCTCTGTCTGTATTTGTTTTGGATTTTACAAATCAATGTTCCGTTTACGTTCCAGATTTCATTAATTTTGACTGAAAATGAAAAGAACACATGTGTTATTCCATGAAGGAATAGAAATACAATGAATGTTACCAATTTAGAGAGGGCTTCATGTTTAAATGCAAATCGTTAGAAATACATTTACCATCATATTTGGTAAACGCCTCTGCATTAATGAGTTCCTAACACACAGCCATGTTATTCAAGATAAATGTATACAATCCATGTAATAGAGGTAAACTGAAAACTGAACTGCGCTCGTCAACCCGAGACATAAGATGTTAAGTCTCATAATGCCCAGTTATTTCTATAGCTTCAATGTCCTTCAAACCGAAACACAAAAGTGCTTACACTCTATTGCTTGGCGGCAGAACTAGATATAGCGGTGGTACCAACTCAGACGGCCTCTCGCATACGAGGGACTTACCACCTGGCCACCAATGCTGGCCCATGCTATGAAATAAAAATAATATAAAAATCCGGAGCATTACTTCTTCCTGATTGTTCAGTAAGTATCATCATGCCAATAAAAATACGATGTCATTATTGATTCTATTCCATAAGCATTAAGTTTTAACATCCCCTGGTCATTCGGTCGCACTGATATATAATAATATTCAATAAATGCGGTTATGAAAAGATAATGAAGCGTAACAGGCTACGTTCCATATAGTTTAATGGATTTTAACTAGCTTTGAGTGCCGGCGACACTTGTTTTATTATATCATAAGCTCACGCCCTTTCCACCCGAAGGGGCAGGCAGAGGTTGTGATACATCGCAAAACTATTTTTATCGATTTTATGTCGAGAGACCGAGATGAAATTTTCCAAAAAAAAAACTATAATACTCCGCGCGGTAGTGCGGATGTACCAAATTATTAAACTATTAATAATGTTTATCCCATAAACAGGTTTATTGTTTTCTTCATTTATGCTGATTTTATACACTAAGGATTACTAAATAAACTTTTGTTGCTGAATTATTTCTTTTTATAACGTATTAATCTCATTAATGACTTATAAAAATGCAAGGCAAGTGTTTAATTACATTTATAACATAAATAATAAAAACGTGTCTGTTAATATATTAAACGAACAATTAATTTAATTTCAACAAGCCCTCTGTTGATTTAGCGGCGACCATGTTTTCTTTTCATAAAAACATACTTCATAGAACTAACGTTTCCTTTATACATTTTTAATGGATTAAAGCATAATATTTTACGTCGCCACAGCATTGTGGGTGGCAGCATGAACCATATTTTATTGTTAAATAACGTTCGGGACCCCTTTTATAATGAGGTTAAGCCTTAGTCCACGCTGGCCTTATGGGGCTTGGCACACCTCATTTATCTTCATAAATTTTGATGAACAATTCTCAGTTCACTTACCATTAGGTGACACGACGAATTTGCTGACCTCTGTTTAAAAAAATATATGCAACCTCTATACTACAGATAAAATAAAGTTTATATAAAATAAACAAAACACCATTTCAAATAAGTTGAGGAAAGTTAAAAAGTTCACGCCTGTATCCCGGAAGGTGTAAGTAGATGGCAAAGAGTGCACCCACGGTTCGTTTAACTTATTTCCGTCCCATGATGTGATACATGCGAGCCTATAGCCATACCTAGCACGAATTCCAATTACTATGTGATAATTTTTCGAACTAAAAACTAATACACACGTTGTGATTTCCCAACGTCGGATCTGATTTCAGGACATCTCATCATCTTTCTTAATGTTAGTACACTGCAACTAGACTGATGAGGCAATATCATTTTAATTCTCATTGTCTTGAGAGTCAAATTTGTTGCTAAGAAAAAACATTCTACGGTTCTCTGCAAATTTGAATATTTAAAATGCACAAATATTTTACAAGTTTAAAGGATTGTACGATGGATCCGGGTCAAAAATAGGTCAGCTCAAGATTATCTCCCGATGACGTAGTCGGTCGTCGTAAAGGGCAACTCGCTCTTCCCCTGATCCTTTTCCCATCCCTTTTTCCTACCCTCCCCCTTGGCCCTTTGGCAGGCCGGCATGATCTTGCCGACCTACGATGGACACATTGTTTATCGTTGGTCGACACTATTCTTGGATTGCGTTACACTTACCATCAGGTGTAGCGTAGCCACTTTGCCGAGCCAGGATAAAAAAAAAAAAACTTGCAACAGTAAATACTTGGTCCATAAATAAAGCGATTGACTTACCAGCATAGGTCTATAACAAAATTAATCAATTACGTGTCTTGTAGCAAGTTCACATGGGTCGATTAATCAACTGACTTGAATCAACAAAAGCTATCACTTGGTTCAAAGTCTGTTCAGAGGATTTAAATATCATACGATTTAGCAGTTGATCGACTAAAGTCGAACCGTGTAATAACGCTATTATCGACAATTTTTTTAACGCCCGAAAAAAGGTTTGCTTTATGTTCGACTATTGTCTTTTAGTATTATAACCCAAAAATACAAGTACATAAAAAGAAAACTTTGTACTCATTTTAAATTGTAAATAAAATGTAAATATAAATAAATATGTAAATAAAATATTGCGCATCGAGGTGTGTGACATTTGGCACAAATAAAGTTTATAAGAAGAAGCAGTGCAAAAAGTAAGATATTTATAAGGAATATTTGTAAAAAATGCATTAAATAAATTAAACATTCATTATTTGGATGCAACTATGCAATAACATCAAGTAAAAATTGAGATGTCAATTCTATTTTGCTAAATTCAAAACAGAAATCAATAATTTAAAGTTCTATTTTGCTTAATTGTACGTGGCAAATGTTTAGTTTATGTTTTATTTTTTTTTAAATATGGATTTAACCTACTTAAATCCAATCAATTTAGCAAAATAAAATCAACGTCTCAATTTTTATTTGATGTGGATTGAAATGTTTTTGTATATTATTTTTTTTAGTAGCCCTGTATTATATACGTCCCACTGCTGGGCACGGGCCTCCTCTACTGAATGAGAAGGATTAGGCCTTAGTCCACCACGCTGGTCTAATGCGGGTTGGCAGACTTCACATACCTTCGAAAAATCTTATCGAGTTCTCAGGTATGCAAGTTTCCTCACGATGTTTCCTTCACCGTTAAAGCAAGCGATAAGTAATAATTAATATAAAAAGTCAGTGGTATATGCTCTTGGGGCTAGTTTTGAACCAGCGACTTTCGTCTCGACAGTCCATACTAGTCCCCGCTGAGCTATCGCTGCTTTGCATATATATGCATTTACATGAATAATTTCAATATCTGAATACTACCACTAGTTATATGTAAATACAAGCTATAAGTTAATTAATGTTAGAGGAGAACTTTCCGTGTAACTATTCTGGTGTATTGTAACAGTTTGTTATCCTCCGGGCATTGGTTACACAAAGCCAGAAAGCGTGTTACGCAAGTAAGGCTAATCTCATATTATAATAGTTATATTATAAAAAATATTACTAGTAACTGTCTCGGTGGCGCAGTTGTATTACGTACGCGGTATGACTGCTATGCTAAGGTCTCGGTTTCGATCCCCGGGTCGGGTAAAATGATATAGGGCTTATACCTTTTAAAAGCTATAAGCCCTATTTTATATAGCAGAGTCCTACAAAGGAGCAAGTGGACAATATGATGATAAATGATCCAGCGTCCAGAAATACCCATGATATCAATAGAAATATGAGCGTCTAAATCAAACCAGCTTATAAACAAAAACATATTCCAATCGGTCCATTTGTTTAATCACTTTAATCCCAAATACATATACATACAAACATACCCACAGACAAATAGAACCAAACATATCACCCGTCTTTTAGTCTGTGGTTAAAATTGCTTTTTTTTATTTATTTATTATACTAGCCCTGTATTATACATGTCCCACTGCTGGACACGGACCTCATCTACTGTATGATAGGGTTTAGGCAGACAATCTTCGAAACTTCACATATCTTCGGAAAATCTTATCGAGGTTCTCAGGTATGCAGGTTTCCTCACGATGTTTCCTTCACCGCTAAAGCAAGCGATAATTAACAATGAACATACACGTAACTTAGAAAAGTCAGTGGTGTATGCACTTGGAGCTGATTTCGAACCTGCGACGTTCGTCTGGACAGTCCATACCACTCCCCGCTGAGCTATCGCTGCTTTATGCTAAAATTGCTTAGCCACCTCCTTTATGTTAGATACTACGCCTAATATCTGTTTATAATAAGATTTTCAATGCTCATTAATTTACTAGGTTTGAGAAAGGGGCGTATACACCCTTATAACTTTGATTTGGGAATTTGTTAAGGAAGCGAAGTGTAACAAGAAAGTGCGAAGTAATTGTGATGAAAGGCGGAAGAAAGATTTCTTCCGCCGAATTTACGGTTGATTTTGATAAATTATGTGAAGCTAACCAGCTAGTAGGGAACTCAACATTGTTGATGTTTTTATTTTGGTTCCGTAATTGTTTTTGTACTGTACGAACTTTCCCTCGCGGTTTCACTGTAGGCAAGTTACTGCCTTGCTCCCATGGGTTATAGCGTGATATACATTTAAACGTTCGGGAATAAATTCTCTAAATGATAATGAGAATGGCATCTAAATCCGTTGCATAGTTTAGAGAGTTTTAGTGAGCATTAGGTACTGTGCTGTACATTAGCATTTACTGTTATACTTTGAAAAGTCTTCTAATTTCTACGCTATTAGATCTTTAATAAAATATGCGAGCTTTATTTCTATCGATTACAACTAGAATCATGAAAATCATCACATTCATCATCATATATAATCTATATAATCATTATTATCACAGCTTCCGTGGCGCAGCGGGCGAGTAGCCGGCTGTGAAGCGAGAGGCCGGGGGTTCGATCCCCGCACCGAGACAAATGTTTGTGTGATCCACAAATATATGTTTCGGAGTCTGGGTGTTGTGAGACCGAAAGTCTCTCGTAGTTCCTGAAACCCACGACACAAAACTCGTATCTTACTGTGGGGTCAGGACTATGTGTGTGACTGTTGGGTGTATTTATTTATTTATTAAGCATACATATTGCGTAATATACTTAAAAATATACAAACGAACTGAAAACATTCCCCTTCATATGTCTTCAGCGGACACAGCGATAGGCCAGCAACAAACAATACGTAACAGGCCCTTAAAGTCTTCAAAACACTATAAAGCGTGAGCTTCAAGTACTTTACTGGTTTAGTGGTAGTTTGATAGTTCTGCACTGAAGTTAACGTTCAAGCAAGGAGCCACTTTATGTCCAAGAGACGCAGTTATTATAACTTCGCCTTAATGACGTTAGCAATGGGACAGGTAGTTATAAGTTTTGAATATATTTTATGTATGAGCTGTAATTAACTTTTTAATAACTATCAGAGACCAGCGATCAAGCAAGTGGAGCACCTGGTGGTAAATTATCTGCTCTCCCATGGATACCTATGATACCTAAACTATTTGTACTTTGCCAGGGTTTAAAGGAAAGGAAATTGGAAGTAAGGGGTGATGATTTGGGCCTCCGAAAATCTCACTTATTGTATAAAATGTATGCATAAGCTGCCATTTCATGTCGGTTTTTGTGAATCCATTCATGCTGTAGACAAACCGGACTACAGCGATTTCATATTTTTCTTTTTTCAATTTAAACTGGTGGACACAGTTAGAGTTGCCACTGCTAAAAAAAAATGAAGTTCTATCTTCACGATTGCAAACTATAACAATTAGGAATATTAGCGTACATAGGGTAATTAAAAACAATAATTATTTCTTACAAGCAACTTTATTTTTATACAAAAAATAACAAATGGAATGAGTTATTGTTCGCTATTTTTATACAAATAACTATAAATAATAATGATATTAACAAGTCTGCAAATTATTATGTATCTATAGATTATTATAATATCATGGTATTGTACAAATAAAACGCTAAAAAAGGTATTTTTTCTCTAAAAAAAGAGCATCGCATGAATGAAACTTGAACATAAAACAAAACAAATTCAAGCACAACAGCTGTCATGTTTCAATCCTCACAATCGGTTTTCCATTATAAAGTCAGTTTGTATTGAATTCTCAAGTTGTTGCGTTTTATGAAAGCAACAAAAAGACTCGACATGCTTTATCGTTGGAGACCGATATAAAACAGCGAATTTTTTTTGCAAATAAAATATCGTCACTTTGCGGTAGATCGTTTTAAAATTCTTTTTTAAGGTAAAAATGCATATAAATGTACCTAATAGATATTTTTCAGCTATACTTATTGAATCATATTTTTTTAATATTATCAATTATTATCCTAATAAACCACTAAAATACTCTACCGTATTTTACCTAGTATTTTAGCGTTTCCAGTGCCGATATGAACGATGACAAACACATCCCTAGCACCTATAAAGATGATAACAATATATTTCAACATTAATGGAGAAAAAAGTTGTTGTAGGTATTTTTATTGGCGATATGATACTAAGTAAAGCGCAGTATAAATAAAATTTCAACTGTCAAGAGACATTGCGTCCCTCGACGGTCGGCAGAAGTATGCCGGCCTCAAGTGACTAGATATACACACACTGATCCCGGAACACGATTCGTCGGAACGAGCCACTATGGCGTGTTTTTCACCTCGTATGCTTATATTTCACGAGACCAAAATATGTGTAATTGAGGCTATATTATATTACGGTTAAAGAACTTTATTACTCATAAGAATTTACATTCACTTACATGAGTTATCTATAATAATAATTTATCTTAATTATCGTGGGCAATTCGTACAAAATATGTTTTAAAATACATTATCTATAATAAAGTAAGAAAAATATGAATGTGGGTAGTTAGCTCGTTTATCAAACCAGTAAACTAAACTCACCGAATTTAGCGTTACTAGATGTGGCTCACACATTGATGCTGGTTATTTTAAATGAATTACAGAATTTTTACAGATTATTTGTTTAAGTATGTATTTGTTTATATTATTTATTATTTCATAAGATGATGTTTGAGTAGTCGTTTAAAAGTATACATTGATTTTGATTCTCTTATGTCTTTAGGTAATTTGTTGTATAGTTGGGCGCCTTCATACATAATAGTTTTTTTACCATAATTTGTACGTGGTTTTAATAATCTAATATCATTATTTTGTCTGAGTTTCATTTTGTGTTGTTGTATTTTCTTTGAAAATGTTATTTTTGTGTTTATATCTCTATTTAGTATTTTTCGTACTAATATACAAGTTTGATATATGTATGTTTGTGAAATATTCATGACTTTAATTTGTTTGTAGAGTTTATTAGTCGGTGTGAGGAAATCGAGATGAAATAATACTTTCAGTAATTTGTTCTGTGCAGTTTGTAGTATTGCTAGATTGGTTTTGGCTGCAGATCCCCATATTTCTACCAAGTAGTCAATGTGTGGCTTTATAAGAGAATTATAGATCATATACCGTACAGGTTGAGGAAGACAGCGAACAATACCTTTTACCATACCCATCAAAGATGTCAGCTTGGATTTTATTTTTTTAATGTGTGGAAGCCAAGTTAACTTATCGTCTAAAACAAGCCCTAAGTACTTTTCCTGCTCCACTTTATTAATTTTTGTGCCATTGATCACTAAAGGACTAAAATCACCAATATTTTTTTTTTATATTGCTTATATATATCTATATCGGTATATATATCTGTATCTAGATCGGTATCCATATTTGCTAATTGGAATAATGCCCCACACCCTAGTGTACAGGAAGCGGAAGTCTTATCAAGCGGAAGTCCAGAGCACCTTTAGGGGTATCGGAATCACATATGTACGTTAGAGATTTTACCTAGTTGAAAAGTTATGGGCTTTTATTACTATTTGTACTAAACTCCAATAACAGAGACATTTTTATCCATACTGACTACAATAATTGAGTAATTAAAACACAAACAAACTGATAAAAAATAAATAATTATTAATAAAAATTATATTAATAAATAATCATTTATTCATTTTAACGGATTGTTTTTTTTTCAAATATAGCTGGATGACAGAACCACATGCAACATTTAAAAAAGCCACAGCATATTCACATGTCTGTAACAAAGAAATCTAATTCCTACAAAGCCTTTTTTAATTGCTTGAATGACGAAACGAGCCGGTCACTCACCTGATGGTAAGCGCCACGTCTGTCCATAAACAGAAACAACACCCCACAGAACTTTGAATTACAAAGCATTACATGACACTGGACTGCGCTCGTCACCCCGAGACATAAGATGTTGTCTGATAATGCCCAGTAATTTCACTGGCTTCAATGTCCTTCAAACCAGAACACAGTAGTGCCTACACACTGCTGCTTGGCGACAGAAATAGACAAAGCAGTGGTGTGGTACCAACCCAGGCGGCCTCTCGCATACGAGGACCTACCACCAACTCCTCCCTGTGTTTCTATATGATTGCAGGATAAATACAGATTTGCATTCCCAGAAACTCGTCGAGCCTAATGAGGACACAGGAACAATGGCTCGGTGTCAAAATATGTGTGCCACTGTTGATTCTAGCTTATAGGAGTTACAGTGGCGGGGATGTGGGCGTGATAGTCTGTAAGAATGGTCAGGGATCCCTGAGCCATTTTTCCACTTGATTACTATCAGCTAATTTTCCGTGAGTATGTATATATGATGTATATATATATATATATAGTATATATGAGTATATTTGTATAATTTAACAGTCATATTGTCCTACAAATAAAAAAATAAATTTTTGGGACTCATCAAATCGACATAGTATTCTATCCTTGCTACCTCTGTTAGCTACCACAATAGAGAATTTTCGCATAGGGAATTGTTGGGCGTCTCATCGAAACGAAGCTACTTACGAAAAATTAACTTGATAATAATCAAGTGGAAAAATGGCTCAGGGATCCCTGTCTAGAATTTGTAATTTTTTGACAAATAAATTCTTTAACCACAATTTGACATAAATAACAATCTTTAGAAAAGGCGTGTAACTATTGCAGCCCTTAAGGCTTTGACCTCATCAAATACGCTACACAAGTATATGTTTTAAAAATAAATAAGCGGTTGAGTCCCATTGTTCATATTGAAACAGTAACTTCCTTGTAGAACAGGGGAAATATACGGAATTTCATGTTTCATAGCGCTCGTTTCCCGTTGTCTGAATTATATATTTGCTGCTTTTATCCCTTTGTCGAGAAGATCAAAAGGATATGTTTTTATTATTCGTATACTACTATTAACAGGGTTTATCTGTATAATTACAACATATATTTATTTATTTATTTATTTGGACAACCAGTAGTTATTACATTATTACTTCTAAAAAAAGATAAATTTAAATGCAAATTTTATTTAAGGTGTCATAGCATGCGTTGAACAGTAACCCCGATGTTATCAGCTAAAGCAAATTTAAAAAATAAATTAGAATATTAATCTAAATGACAAAGACCGAAACAAATAGGCATCTATGGAGGAGCCCTTCACCCAACTTGGGGGTCCTTGCACAGTAAAACTAACAAAACTAAAATTTAAACTAATTTAAAACAACTAACCCACTAACATACCTATTAGAAATAAGTTTTAGAGTTAATTGAGTGGTAGAGTCACGCTGTAGACAGTTTTGTCTACAGCATGAATGGGCTGGCTTGACCGGGTCGGTACCACTGTCTCACAGAAAACCGACGTAAAGTAGCGGCTTGCTACTGCGTTTCGTACGGTGAGTGGGATATCCGGAAGCCCAAATCCCCTCCCCTTCCCAATCCCTAATTATCCCTTTCCTTTAAGGTCGGCAACGCGCCCATGATTCTTCTGGTGGTGGGCGTACATAGGCGGTGGAGATCACTTACCATCAGGTGTCCCACTTGCTCGTTTGTCGGCCTAAGCTAAAAAAAAAAAAAGTTAACCCTGTATCAAATGCAAGGAATAAAGGGCTTTTTTTTTTATTTATTTATAATCTAAATGACAAACAAAAAACACTTACATACGTATCTAAACTATAAAAAACTATTTCTTAGGAAAAATATTTGCGCGATCGATTCCAACCTAACTCCCACAGATTGAAATAAAGTACGGCGAAAAACTATGATATGTTAATAGATTTCATCATAGTTAGGGGTATGGCAGAGTCTATACAAACGTGCTGCAGGAGAATATTTAATGTAGCAAAATACCACCTTCGCATGTAACTCTTAAGACTGAAATAAAATACATATTATAAGTAGGTACATAACTTTAGAATGAAATAAAGTACATACATGCCATACTTTTGTAGATGCTTAATCTCACTTTTCATATACACGCAAAACGCTTTCGTGTGACCTTAGTATCATCACTGTTGAAGAATTAGTAAAGTCTATACAAATCATATAATATTTTTTTATAGCATAGGCCGGCAAACGAGCAAGTGGGTCACCTAATGGTAAGTGATCTCCACCACCAGAAGAATCATGGGCGCGTTGCCGACCTTAAACGAAAGGGATAATTAGGGATTGGAAAGGGGAGTGGATTGGGCTTCCGGATATCTCACTCACCGTATGAAACGCAGCAGCAAGCCGCTGCTTTACGTCGGTTTTCTGTGTATTACAAGGTAGGTTGTTCGTATGCGAGAAGCCGTCTGGGTTGGTACCACCGCTTTGTCTATTTCTGCCGCCAAGCAGCAGTGTGTAAGCACTGTTGTGTTTCGGTTTGAAGGACAATGAAGCCAGTAAAATTACTGGGCATTATGAGATTTAACATGTTATGTCTCAGGGTGACAAGCGCAGTTCAATGCCATGCAGTGCTTTGTAATTCCAAGTTCTGTGTAGTGTTGCTTCTGTTCATAGGCAGGCGTGGCGCTTACCATCAGGCTCTTCATTCAATCAAATAAAAAAAACATAACAATTATGTACCAGAATCTTTCTTTAATGTAGTAAAAATCCTTTTCGTCCGCGATTGGAAGCTATACCTCAGAGTATTCGATAAAGTATACGTAACACCCAAGTTTCAACAAGTTACAAATATGGTAAAAATGGCCGTGTTCCTTAGGAAATATTGTATTAAATACCCTCAGGAGTAATAAAATCCTTCCGTAATCCTGATAAAGATCATCATGTGGTTTTTGAACAGTACAACTCCGGCATACTCCATCTATCTATAAAATGAGCGGGGATCCAAAATTATTTTCCTTTTGAAAGAAAAGGAATGGAGGCCACGTACTGGCAAGCGCAGCGTTGGACGTCCACCTACAAGGTGGACAGACGACCTGATAAAGATCACAGGAAGTCGCTGGAAGCAGGCCGCTTTCAACAGGTCGGTCTGGAAATCTTTGGGGGAGACTCAGCAGTGGACGTCTTGTGGCTGATGATGATGAAAGAAATAATGAAAAATTTTCAGTGTATAATACTGTTATATTTAGTCACAGGCAATTAGTGCCCTAGAAATGTATCACACATTGAATTCACCAATTAGATATCAGTTATTGCTCACCAATCTGTTCCGTGGTATTGCAATTAACGAAATGACAGATTGCCGATTTTAATTGGACACTACATTTCGACAATATTAATGAATGGAGAAAATTTATGTTCAGTCATCAATTGATATTCTGTTTCCTGGATATTTATTCTGTCAGTAAAATTATATACTCACATTTCTGAACCCAGATAAAAAGAGCAGGTCTCTTGCTTAATGGTAAGCGCCACGCATGCCCACAAAATGAAGCAACATCGAACCTTGATATCAATATTTGAATTACAAAGCACTGCATGGCATTGGATTGCTCTCGTCACCCCGAAATGTAACATGTTAAATATCATAATGCCCTGTAATTTCACTGGCTTCAATGTCCTTCAAATCGAAACACAACAGTACTTACACACTGTTTCTTGGCGGCAGAAATAGACAAAGCGGTGGTACCAACCCAGACGGCCTCTCGCATATGTGGGACCTACTGCCTTGAAAATCTCGCCGAATTGAGAACCTCCTCCTTTCTTGAAGTCCGTTTGAAATGTAATTTCAGAGAAACTTACTGTTCAGTTATATTTTAAAACTGTAAATTTTTGTGCATTTTTTAACAACGTATATTAAACAATGAGAATAATGTATATGAGTAACATTGATTAACTACTAAGGGTTATTTATTTAAAACTAGCTGTGCCCGAGAACTTCATTTCGCCATCAAAAAGCTTTCATTCAAACTTTCATCTCCTATTTAGGCCCTTTAGGGGTAGAAATTTAAAGAAAAGGCTAGGCTACTTTTTATCCCGAAAAGCAGATCACACGGGCGGAGCCGCCAGCAAAAGCTAGTTTAATATAAATTTGCCAACAATGTGCGACTTTGAACGATGTCAGACACTTAAGACAAATTAAAATAATCTTATTACTTGCTGCTCTATACTGGATAATTCTCATAGCCTTCGTGTTCCCCAATATACACGGAGATTATCGAAGCATATAACATAGTGCTTACTGTATTGTCCTTAGGAAATGTAAAAAAATAGAATATAGATGTACATTCATACCTAGCTCTAATGCCATTTTAAAACACAAATAAAGATGAACCTACTTTCATGATCATAAAAAAACCAGACACAGACAAAATCAAAGCCACGGATAGCGATAAAAATTGCTAACTTTAATTACGACCTACTTTGGCAATAAATCAAATTATACGACTTCGCGTTTCCTTTCTATTCGCCATCATTTTCTTTTAGAAGTCTACAGATGTACTTTTAAATGAAATTAAAGAATAACATCCTTCTTCGATATAAACAGTGAACTAGGAAAGACGTCATTTGTAATGGGTCACCCTTTTTTAATTTATATGAATGAAAAAGTGGATAAAAACGGTTTACATTATCAAACGATGGATTTGAGCCTCAGGATATCTTGGTCACTATATGAAACGCAAAAGCAACCTGATACTCTTTGTCAGTGTTTGTGAGATAGTAGTAACAACCCATTTATGTTGTAGACAAAACACATCTACATGACGTCTACAGCATGACTCTAACCACGTGAAAGATGATATTATTTAAGCTTCATCAGCAATATTAAAGTCCAATAGAATTTTAATCCTTGAATGTCATACATAATCGTCTATAATCTAATATATTTTATGTTTATTATAAGCAATTCCTAAATCAGTTCTATATTAAAATTAACAGTATCCATCTGCCATGCAGTGATTTGTACTGTTCTCAAAATGCCAATAATTAAAAATATAAACAAGTACGTAACGTAGGCTCAATTTTTCTACTTAGAACGTTACGCATTCAATTTCAGCTAGCCCCTCTACTGCATACTCAATTTTTAAAAAGCCATACCAATTTGTTATTAAATTTTACTCAAATTAAAGCGGTACCTCATAAAAGAATGACCGCCAATTTCAATATGAAAGTATTATTTTTATGACGCCGTGTTCTATGTTTAAGCAACAACAAAATTTTCCACCCTTTTAGACTTATAGATCATTAATCTATTTATAGCATATTTACCTAACGAAAGACTAATGAAACTTGAACAGAATGTATAAAAGATGTTGATAGAATAAATACGTCTTTAATAATGTACTATCTACTTCATAAAGGTCATTTTCAAAAGTATATCGCTGTCTGTGCAAATAGTAATACAAACTGTAATATCAGCGTTTGTACAACCTTATCAAAACGATAACATGACCAAAGTCATTTCTTTACAGGTTGTATGGAGATGAAGGCTTAAATGGAGCGGAGGCAATTAAAGAAAAAACTACAGTTCCTTGCACGATACGCAAATACTTCTACAGACTGCCGATGTTTACTCTCGCAGCGTTATCACTTGATAAGTTAGAACACAAGCCGCGCGCAAACAACCTTATCATGGTAACATTCTCATCCACGACTCAGAAGTACACCACAGACTCCGAACTGCACAGGCGTGGTGCACAAAACACCTGAAAAACGTGGTCGCAACACAGCTTGGAATGGAAGAACTAACATTCATAGAGATTAGATAGACTGTGATAGTGTTGTGTATAGTGTAATTGATAAAATATAGCCAAAGAACAAAACCAAAGCTGATTGAAGCTCAAAATTCTAGTGAATACAAGGTAGACTTTGACGCCAAACTGGAGGAACTACAGACGTTGGAGACCGCAGAGAGTCTGATCGAAAATGTCAGCGCGATGGCCGAGGATTGTCTGGAAAGGAAATTCAACTTTTCAGACAACTACTGTCCGGCATACTTCGATGGATTATTGTGCTGGGACCCGACGCCTTGGAATACTTTGGCGGTGCAGAAATGCTTCAAAGAATTCCACGGGATACAGTACGACGACACACGTAAGTAACTATATTAGCAAACAGATTAACAGGCATTAAGATTGCTCAATGACATGGTAAAGAATGCGTTGTAAATACCTTTACTATTGAAAGACTTACCGGAGTCGAAATACACACTCTGCGTTGAGTCGATGTATACGTATAAATACCACGACGACACGACGTAACGTTAACCTAAAGTAACCTAATAGCTGGTTCAGACTATTCGATTTTTGTTTATGATGAACTGGTTAATCGCTTGCGATTTGAACTGCCTGAACTAACTACCAATCATATGTACCAACATTTTTGTATAGTTTCAAGATTGTCGACATCTATCAATGTCAATGAATACGTCTGAGCTTATAATAAGAAGTGGTCCATGTTTTCGGTATAAGGAATGAATCTGATTGTGATTTTTTAAATGTAATAGTATCCATGAATCACGGATACTCCCATGTATTATGACACTTTTAGTCAAAGGAATCATTGCATGTATCAATTTGACGTCGGTTATAGATTGGAATTTTTCATGATTAATTGTAATCTGTATCTTACAAAACAACCTTGAATATTTGTATAGTATTAATTGCTCTGTGTCGTCTTTTATTATTACAATATAAAAATAAAGTAGCACAGAAGTCCTCATAATTTTTACTTTCACGTAAACAAGGGTATTAAAATTAAATATTAGACATTGTTAAAGAAACATCTCATTTCTTTGCTTTACTTTTCAATTACCTATCTTAAATAATTTCATCTTTTACAAAGTTACTTCAAGATTTAATGTTTATAGCAGACCAAGCGCAAAGAAAATAAAAATATTTTGACAAAATTGAGTGTTTTCTCCGAGTTTGAAGTGGTTGAAACATGCTAAAATTTTCGTAATTTTTTGGTTTTACTATAGATAAAAAGTACTAACTTTATTAAAGAAAACAAATGTTATTTCAAAACAATGAATAATTCACATTTGTTACAACTTTTTATTTGAACTGCCTAAGTTTACAATCTCGCGGTTGATTATGGCTTTACCAAGGACATTTTGTTAACGAGGCAGTAAAAGTTTTGTAAACAACGGACCTATCTTGTTTTGTGAGCGGCAGTGGTCGATCTTTGCAGACCATGACCTATTTTTATATCAATGTCAACAAAATGAGTAAATTGTAGTTTCTAATGTTATATTATTTTAAATACCATGCAATTGTTTTCGAAATTATTAATTTAGTAACATTCACCCAAAATACCGATTATTTGTCATTGTTTTAAAGCACTACGATTAAAGTCTTACCGAATAATAAATAAATAATTCTGGATAGAACTGAATAGACTTTTACCGAACTGTGTTCTCATTTAGATTTTAGTGGTTCAATATCTGGAATCCCTTTGTGGAGCGTATTCTCATTATGATTGCTGTCAAGCGCTCGGTCAGAAACAACGGGAAAAGCTTCAAAATTCTAGCCATAATTTGCCTACTAATCAAGAAATAATCTACTATTTAAATTGGCCTAGTATGAACAAATAGAAACCTAACTCTTTATATACCGAAAGTAATGTATTGTAAATTCAATTCCTCGATGTCAGATTGTTCGATGTCAGTTGATCAACTACTTGAATAAACAATAGCTGTATTGTTTTTGTTGATCAATTCGATTAAAAGTTTATTATGATCCATTTCAGATGGTTCAAATCGCAAGCGTTTTAGCAGTTGAGCAACTAAAATTTAACGATATGAACACGTTATAACCTATTTTATTTCAAACCCCATATTTTAGGTTTATATAAAATAATTGCTGCTGGTATTATTAGTAGGTACATGCTGTACTAGTCACAACAAAAAAACTAAGGCACATAAATATACGAGAATCGAAAAAGATGGTACTAAAAACAGAGAATAATTATAGATGCGTTATGATTTAGCAACAAATCGAAATAGTCAAATATGCTCTCTTTGCAACTCATATTAACAACACAATTTTAACCACTTTTCCTACTTCCATTAAGTGATTCAAATTAATGAACCCCGTGGCGCCGCAACCGGTCGATTTGCCAACAGAATGTATGCTTTGGTCGCGCGAACTATCGGTTACCAGACGAGATATCTACCATAGAACTGCAAATACACATTTAGTTGACAGTGCGATTCTACTAGTGCCACCAACATCCCTTTTAAAAATGGTTTTTTTTATTTGATTAAATGACGAGACGAGCAAGGCGCTAGCCTGATGGTAAACGCCACGCCTGCCCATAAACAGAAGCAACACCATACAGAACTTTAAATTACAAAGTACTGCATAGCACTGAACTGCGCTCGTCACCCTGAGACACAATATGTTAAGTTTCATATTGTCCAGTAATTTCACTGTCTTCAATGTCCTTCAAACCGAAACACAACAGTGCTTACACACTGTTGCTTGGCGAAAAAGGGTTCTACAAGTAAATGAAAACGGAAAAAAGTAGACCTAAAACCGTCTGTTACATCAAGTCTGATGTAGGCATCTCATAACTCATTCTACAAAGCACTAGACATGTTGTAAACCGATTGCCCTTTATTCCACTCGGTACGACCGCATGAAGCCTCGTTTGTTTCCATAGACGTAATGCGCTTATTTATTCCGTTAGCTCCACATTTTTCATTGAAGTATTTTATCTACGTTGTTTGTTTTTGTAGTTCTAGTGGTTGTTTTTCTAAATGAATTGCCGTCACAAATATGAATGGGACAATTCTATTCGATGGTAATAGGGTTTTTGTCTTCACGATTACGATGTTATGCTTTTTATCACATAATCTGCCCAAATGTATAATAGGTTACATTCAAATATAATTTAATTCACAAAAATGAATTTGTGCATTTCAAAGCGTGGATCTTTACAGTTTTGTCATTCGAATAGGCACAATGTTTCTCGGGTTAAATAGGTACCATAATTTACGATAATAAACAGGCTTGGAGCAGCTTTAAAACAAGGGATGCGTTAACGACCTTGAAGAAGAGAGATGGTAATTAAGAAGGGAGATTGGACGTTCTAAAGTCACACTCGTAGTACTAAGAACAACAACAAGGTGCCACTTCATTAATTTTTTTTCGACCACCATACACGGTGTTAAGACCCGGCATAGAGACCCACCTTGTGTGGGTCGCGTTTTGGAGTCAGCCCGTATATATCCGGTTTTCCGAAGTGGGCTTGCCCCCACTTCCTATACTTTTTCCATCTCTTATTCCTTCCCCTCCCCTTTGGCCTTGGGTTGAGATACTGGGGTCGCCAGTATTCCATTAGCAAGGATCCCTGTAGATTATCCAAAATCTCAAGAAAAAAAAACCTCGCCCACTGCGCCACGGAGGCTATCACTTATCACAGCTCTACCGCTTGGGACATTTTCATATACAATCCTTTCGTCTCCCCTTCTTTTTACTACTTTCACATTATCTTTTTAAGGTAAAACTAGCTTATCAGTAGCATTAAAAGAAAATAACCTTAATATATGTTTACAGAAAATGCCTCACGGCTGTGCCTGGACGGAGTTTGGCACAATTACACCAACTATACAAATTGCACGGAGAGGATTGCCAACGTGTCGTCGACAGATGTAGCCACCCTCATATACCTAGCAGGCTACTCACTCAGCCTCGCTGTTCTATCGTTAGCCGTCTTTGTGTTCCTCTATTTTAAGTGAGTACCTTTAATTAATTCGTTTAATGGCTCGTCTTGTCATGACAAGATGATTATAATTAAATTAATCAAGTAAATGTTTACCCTCTCACGTAAACAAAGTGACATTGTTCAGCTAAATTAGATTCATTAAATCTTTCGTGAAACGGATAAATTAAATTACTATTTACTGATGCAGTATTTAAAATCATTGGCCTAGTAGCGACCGCTTTTGCTGTAAATGTTTCTAGATTCGTTCCCTTAGTTTACACATTAAAATTATTGTAACCTGATTAAATAAGAAGAATAATCTGTTATTAACACCCGAAAAAAGAGAAAGACCATCTGGCGGCTTCAGAGGCCTTCAGGCGACTCATAAATTTTAACACTATATGGGCCACTAACCATTCGATATCGATAGACCCAAAAAAGGGTGTTAAGTTTGACTATTGTATCTTAGATACTGTGTGTGTTTATATAAGGTATTACGGAAAAGTGTGGTCAAATTTAAGCAGCGAATGGTGAACGATATAAGTATTGATTTATGATGAAACGAGCAGGTTGTTTGCCTGATGGTAAGCGCCACAGCTGCCCAAAAACAGAAACAACACCACACAGAACTCTTAATTACAAACCACTGCATGGCATTAGACTAAGCGCGTCATTCCGAGACATAAGATATTAAGACTCGTAATGACCAGTGATTTCACACTGCTGCATGGCGGACCAACCCAGACGGCCACGATATAAAGGCCTACGTAGTATTTCAGCAATTTCAAACGATATCTTTGCTGGTCTTTTCAGTCTTTATATTATTACACTCATATGTAAACAGAATCACGAAATAAATTCATAAATCTTACGACTTTTCACTTCCATCAGCAGCAACAACTCTATTTTACAAAATGACCGGACATTTATGTAAATGGCTATGAATAATTTTCATATTACACCAGATAGCGGTAATATTTTGTTAGGTCCAGTTAAAATTAAAATGATGACGGTTATTTTCGCTACTCGCTTTAGGTCAGCGGACCCAAACTTAATGAGAAGTAAATTCCTTTCACCACGGTGTAAAACCTGAATGTGCAAAATTAGATGCTATTTTGAGGAGAGAGAGGTGTCTGAGAGAAGATGAAGTGAACATTGAGAAAGGAATACTGTGATGGTTTGGGCGTGTAGAGAGGTTAGATGAAAGAAGATTGACGAAATAAATATACATAGTAAATGTGAATGGTACAGATAGTAAGGGAAGGCGTCGGCGAACCTTCTCAGATAAAGTTGGAAATATTCTCGAGAAAGACCAGGTCAGAAGTATTCTAAACTGACGTGCATGCATTAAGAAATTTATAAAAGTGAAGGAGGCTAAGGAGATGTGTAAGACTCATAGCCAGTGGAAATCCGTTATCTCTACCCACCCCTATGGGAAACAGGCATGAATCTATGCATGCATGTATATGCTATTTTCTAACATAAATTCACGACGATTCTATAGGAGTAAGCAGACATAAAACTGTTACATTGCCGCCGAGCTTGTTTCGATCTCAAATGTGGTATGTGGTTGTCATATATTCTCTCTCTACATAATTGGCGGTTGTAATATTAAAATGATCAAAGCTGGTGAACGATTCAGTTCCTTAATAATAATTATATTTCCGGTTATAATTTACAATTAACCGGAAGCCCATATATTATGAGCCCATAGTTTATATTCTACTAACTAAAATAGGTTTCTGATTTCAATTTATTATTTAAGAAAATAGAACTTTATACTCCCCTATGGTTGTAGTAGAATGCCAAATAATGTTTAACGACCAATTGCAATGTTTCTTCATTTCAATTTCAATTCATATAAGTAAAATATAGGTGGAGAAAATCTCGTAAGGCGCGTTGAGCAATGGCTAGATCCTGCACATTCATTATCTATAATGTGGGCCCGGTCTGGTCGCCAATCCACAACTTCCTTAACTAAACTGTATCATAATAATATATTATATATTAACTTATATTAGTACAGTACATACAAGTACTAACACATAATTTGCAATGGCAATGAACAGTTTTGAGATATAATAAATATCTGTTAGTCTTAATTTAGTCATAGTGATCATTCAATCTGTAGATATCACTTCTATGATTGATTAAGCAACAATAATATTTCAATAACATAAATAAATCTTCCTTAATTCCAATTGAATAATATAAAACGTTTATTCCTTCAACAATTATATATTATAGAAAAGTTTTGAAATGAGCAACGTTAGAGTTTCTTGTCCGTTCTTCTCCAGCGAAACAGCCTTTCTAACTGGTGATAGAGTTATTAACATTTGACTGAATTTAGATGATTTTATGAATTCAATAAATATGCTAATGATTTGATATACAATGAATACCCGGAAATCTAGTTTCGATCAGTCAAAAACTAATATATATACTTTAATTAATAGTCTAAAAAGATTGTATTAGATCTGATGACATCACATATCAGTATTTACAAATATCCGGAGATTGTTGAAGCGCATAATTTTTATCATACTAGCCTTTATGCAGGCTTCAAAATTTTAATATGACTGCTCTTAAGGCTGGATTTGCACCTGCAACTTTCTTCTCGTCAGTCCATACCACTCCGCGCTGCGCTATCGCTACTTACAGGTAGTACATTATATTCAGTAATTTAACGTCGGCATAATTTTTAGGAAGTCGCTGAATGGAGACCGCTTCCAACAGGTTGGTCTGGAAATCTTTGGGGGAGGCCTATGTTCAGCAGTGGACGTCCTATAGCTCATGATGATGACAATTTTAATGAAATAATATTTTGGACCACACTGTTTGTATCATCAGATCCAGTGCAGTCACTTTGCCGTGATAATATAAAAAACACAGCACGCCACGGGTCAATGTCACGAACGGTTATGTTTTCATTATAAATTATTTTTGTGGGCAGGTACATAATTACACCGTGTTTTATATTGTTTGCCGCCGGTGTCATATTGATGATGGATGCGACAGTTACACTCAACGCACTACAGAAAACCGCTTCATTTCGCAGCTACTGTTTCCACCATTATCAATGACGCTGTGAATGGCAATAAATATTCTGTCATAGCTATGTGGGTGGTAGAGTTGGGTATTGTAAATTACTGTTGTTTTGAGAACAGCGTTATACTATTATTCATAGCTTAGTATGAATCATGCACAATGTGAGTAGATGAGATGATGAGTAGATTTATGCAAACCGACATGATTCTGGTGACCAACGATAAAATCATTGTTTGTCGGTGATCGCTGTTTTTCGGACTGCACTGCGCTTAAAATCAGGTGTAGTGCAGTCACTAATCTGTGCTCGAATAAAAAAACAAAAGAAAATTTTAATGTAAATAAAATGTCCAACCTTTTGATAAATAATATTCCGTAATACATACGCCAGCTACTACAAAAATAAAGGACTACAAAACCCCTCGTTAATACAACTGAAAACACTCGAATACCTCTCTACCCAACCCAGAGTGTGTGCTTTACTGGCCTCAAATTTACATAAAGAAAATATGTCATACCAATTTTCATTCCAACCGTAAACCCCGGTATGTTCTCAACGCTGATTCTCAAACGTATATGATCTCCACCGCTCATGTACGCCCGTAATAGTAGAAGAATCATAGGCGCGTTTCCGACCTTAAAGGAAAGGCATAATTAAGGGATTGGGGAGGGGATTTGGTCCGCCGGATATCTCACTCACCGTATGAAACGCAGCATCAAGCCGCTACTTTATGTCCGTTTTGTGTGAGAAAGCGGTAATAATCTGGTCGAACCGGCCCAGCCATGCACAAAACTCTATGACTCAAAACGGAATGTTAAGCCCAAAACTGTATCCCGGTAGATAAAGGCATAGATACAATTATTGCACCCACAATTCACCACTTATTTCCGTCCCACGTTGTGATAGGGGGTGAGCCTATATCGGGTCCGATCTTTTGAATGGAAAACTTAAGCACAAATTGTAATTGTCAACTAAGGATTTAAACACCGCGGTTTTTCAGTGCGTACACATAATGTACATACAAAAGGATCAAAATAAACACTCCTCTTTTTTCAGGGGATAAACATAAATAATGATAAACCTGACAATATGAACATTAGATAATCCCAACCCATTCACTCGCCAAGCAACACTGATCTTTGTAGTGTATGAGATAAACACTGCCCATTACCGGGGCCGTATAAGCGCCAGTGGTCAAATGGGACCATTATTTTTACGACGTCATTTTGTAAACGCGAGTTGGTTGGAGCAAAAGGAAATGATTGTATAAATAACTTAGGCTGCATAATATCCAACAAATTACGAAAATACCGTAAATTTCGTATTAATATTAATGTCAACTTTGTAAAATGTTACTTAATTCAAGGATACTTTCAAATGTAGTCAATATAAAATACAACCCAAATTCAAATCCTACATCGGTACAGTGCTAACGAATACATTACAAGGTGGTAGGGCCCTTATATACGAGAGGCGGTCTGGGTTGGTACCATGGCTTTGTCTATTTCTGCCGCCAAGCGACAGTGTGTAAGCTCCGTTGTGATTCGGTTTGAAGGATATAAAAGCCAGTGAAATTACTAGACATTATGAGACTTAACATCTTATGTATCGCGGTGACGAGCGCAGTTCAATGCTATGCTGTGCTTTGTAATTCAACGTACAGTGAGGTGTTTCTTCTGTTTATGGACAGGCGTGGCGCTTACCATCGAGCGAGCATCTTGCTCATCTCGTCATTCAATCCAATAAAAAAAAATATACAGATAAACTTGTAATACAATGATACCATTCCGATAAAGCCAACCCATTCATTCGTTTTCTTTTTATAAACAAAATTACTCGTAGCTGTAATTTCGCTGCTCGCTCGTCTTAAATCTTAAATTATAAAATACAAATAAATAATTAAATAAAGGTACTTGCGGCCAAAACCATAAATATCATCAATAAGGAAAACGAAATTAGATCCATAATCACAAAAGTTCCCAGTCATTGTATATTCCATGCAAAAATATCTACGAATTTGCACGGATTTCCATTAAAATCGTCTTTCACCACTAACCATTTCCACTTTGATAACAATAGACAAATTCTATGAATGTTTTCCCCTCCCATATTATTCGTAAAATTCACATATTTGTTTAACAATAGGAATCAAGTGCCTCATTCTTATTGAGCTTTTCATTTCGATTTCATTATCTTGTTTTTTAAATAGAAATGGAATATCATTTTTTATAAATCTTACGGACTCTTGCGGAAATTGTACAAGTTTTTTATTAAAATAATATCATCATTAAATGTCACGGTGGCGCAGTTGTAATGCATGAGCAATACGACTGCTGTGCTGAGGTCTCAAGTTCCATTCCCGTGACGGGTAACAGTGACATTGGGTTTTCTGTCATGAAATGCTTAGTATCAGTCCAGAACCTAGAATTGTGTCCGATATGGTAATGGGTTCTCCCCTTATTACAACATAGGCTGGAGACGATCTCGGCGTAATGTGGGTGTACTGGTTAGGCAGAGGCCTACCCCCTCTTTTACCCCCTTACATTTTCTGAGCACATTTAACATAGTAATATATTGACACCATCAGAAAATAGAGATTTCAACGAACAAGAAACCCACCGACTTTTTTAAAAAAGCTGATATTTTGACGTGAGAATTTTCGTTTGAAAAATTTTAAATAAAAAAAATTAAAGTGTGTTTGGGACACAAAAAGGTAAGTTTTCACCAAACCTTTTTTCCATAGGACTTGTAGTTTTTCCGGAAATCGAGATAAACCGTTTTTTACCTTATAAGACCCCCCCCCCTTCCCACTTCCCGACCTCAGGTCGCCCGTAATTTACTTTTCCTGTCATTTTTGTTGTATTCTCTTCCTTTTCCAATAGGTTTCATCCTACTATAATTTTGTTTCTATTTTTACCATTTTCAAAGGCATCGGCACTGGTTTACATGTTTAATTGTGAAAATAAATAAATTATCAATTATCAATATATGCTAGTAACAAATAATGTATACTTAGGTATTTTTAATAATGTGGGGAATACAAAAGCCTCTAACCCACTTAAGCACACACATTACACATCACGGAAATAATCAAATAAAAATAACGTCGAGTACTTCACATGAATTTATGCGCTTCATCTGTTTGAGAAATACCAACGCGCGATTTTTTTTTTATTTGTTTAAATGACGAGACATAAGATGTTAAGTCTCATAATGCCCAGTAATTTCGCTGGCTTCAATGTCCTTCAAATCGAAACACAACAGTGCTTACATACTGTTGGTTGGCGGCAGAAATAGACAAAGCGGTGGTACCAACCCAGACGGCCTCTCGCATACGGTATTATATACTTAATTTTCTCGTGAACAACCAACGAGTCTCGGGTGGCCTAACATTGATAGCATACTACTTAGTAAAGAATACTGTAGCACATAACTTTTATAGTAGTACCGTAATGTTCAAAGTCTTCATTTACATTTACAATGCTAATAATGTATTCTGCATACAAACTACAAACGACAAGAGTAGTAATTAAACCTAAATTACAGAAGAAGTTTAATTCCAAAAGCCTGGGAGGCAAGCGAAACAAAAAGGAAGTTATAAAACGTCAACCGAGGTACAAGTTCGCTCGTCACAATTATTATTTGTCCAAAACATTCGTCTTGAATTTAAGTTTAGATAGCAATGTGTTTAGTCAACCGACTTCAAAACAACAGACTATATTTTATTTTGTTTTGTACAGCTATTGCATTTAAGGGGGAAACCACATTAGGAGGTTCAAAAAATTTAGATTTTTTTTATTGCATGTATCGTTAGCTTAACTATCCAAGAATACGCTGTCAACATTTCAAAGCAAAATTCGCATTCGTTTGGATTTTATGAGCATAGAACCGAGTGCAGATCGAGTACAGAATACAGGCTCTAGCGCAGATAGGGCGAAACACTACCTCTGTTTGTCTTGACCGGTTTAACCTCACAGTCGCTTTCAATACTAACGTCCAGAAGAGAATAGGGACGACTCCGAAACATTCGAAAAACTAAAAAGCTTGGTGGAAAAGGCAAACTTACAGAGTCATTAGTGAAAAAGCTCAGCACTTATTACGGACTAGCGATTCATATAACATATAGATAGTATAACAGACATGAAATAAGCAATTATGGCGACATACTATCATAATATGATTTCCACGAATGAAAATCCTCGACACGAGTATTGCCCAGAGAGAGAAGACAACTGGTGCGAGTGGCAGAAACAAACAGCTCTTGGAATGAAACATAAACCGCACCGTACTCCATTTCTCCGCGACGTACAGAAGGAAATTCTTTCAATATATGAAGATTATCAATGATGGCATGGCATAGATGTTTAGGTGGCCAAACACAAAATGTGACTGAAAGTTTTAATTCCACTATTTGGCGATTAGCTCCTAAACATTTGCACTCCGGACAATTGAAATGAATTTAATTGAATTGCGCTCGTTGGATTGGCATCGTATTTAGGGCGGACTTATTCAATGAAGGAAATTCATCCCTTCTGATAGTCATGAACGAGGTAGGAATTGTAGTAGGCACGCAAAGCTTCAATTATGCCGAACAAATGGATAACCAGCGCGTCAGCCGGCAGAATCGCCATGGTTCATTGGAGTCGACGGACGGTCGGAATGCTCGGAAAGCACTGCTGTAAGCGCAAAAAGAAGCCTATGAGGAGGAAGAAGGATTACTATATGTTGCTGGAATTACAGATTAATCGGTAAGCATTTGACATTTTTGGTAACTGCCTTGAGTTTTTAGTTATCGAGAATTTATTTTTCAAACGCGTTTATCTCGAAATGACTTTTCAAAAAGTATAGAACCGATCGTTATGAAAATTGAAAGTATGATTGTTTATAAAATGACGAATTATATGAACCTACTTGTGAGATGATGTCATGATTTTAAGGCCAATTTTTTTTGCATAATTAGTGAAAAAAAGTCGTGAAAATCTAAATAAAGTGTTCCAACGCCTGCAAATTTTTTAATTTTCATTATTTTCACCTGGATTGAGGTTCATATTCTTAGAAAATAAGTTATTAATGTAAAATCAAAACCTTTTTGATTTCAGATGAAAATCGGAATGGCTACACTGCACGCAATTGGAGTACTATACTCAAAACCTTCCGCGGTCATCACAGCGTAACTTTGTTATTCTTGACTGAAATTATTTAAAAAAAATCACAAATACGGTTCGAAATATGAATGAAATAATGTATAAATTTGATTAAATTCTAATTATTTTTTCCCACCCAAAAAAATCTCAAAAACTCCGTGTAAAACAGCCTCCTAATGTGGTTTCCCCCCTTAAATACCAACACAATAACAAAATCGCGACGAATGTGCTGTTATCCGTTGAGAAGAGTCATTTTTTAACTCCGTACTTCGTCATCAGATCGTAACTAAATTTATGAGACCATATTGCAGTAGAATCACTTTTCAGTGTTCCTTTCTCAATCTTCGACACTACATTTTCTCTCACACCAAACCTCTTTCTTACGTTACTATTTCTTACTTTATCTCTCATAATTACACCACATATACTTCGCAAAGCACTCATTTCTACAGCATTTATACTACTTTCATTCTTCTTCTACCATACCCAACTTTCACTGCCGTACATTATAGTTGGTACTGATACGGAAGAACGATTGGATCTGTCTCTATACGGATTAGTAATCCTGTGATCTCCGTTAGTTGATTAAAGTCAGTTGATCAACTAAAATGGAGCTGTGTGGACTCGTTAGAAGTTATAAGTAACCAATGTCTGTTTGTTTGTTTCAGGGATCTACGATGTCTAAGGAACACGATACATACTAATCTAATGTCTACTTATATATTGTCTGCTTGTAGTTGGAATTTAAATTTAGCTTTACAAGTAAGTAAAAATTATATTGGCATTTTAATCATACTCATTTCATTTTCTTTTTCATCAAGCTTGAGCTTTGAGAGTCAATTCACGGTTTGTAAAATTTGACATTACGAAAAACACGTGTAGACCTAATGGCCTAATGACCTAAAGGCTAATGGTAACAGACTACTCGAAAATTCGTGGACCAAGCGATGTCCACTCGTTGACCACGCGACGGTCACTCGTTGGCCACGCAAGGTTCACTGGACCACCTGTCGACAACGAGTTGACGCCTAACGACGAGGCAGTGCTGGTCGGGTGCCGGGTGGCTCTAATGAGCTATGACCTTAAATCTTCCCTATCCTTGACTATGGTGACGTATGCTATTATGATCTGAATGCAGATCTCCTCAACAAACTTGACCGTCATCTCAATAACTGCATTCGAATCATTTTCAATCTCCGGAAGTGCGACCATGTATCTTCTTACCGCTCCCAACTCAACTAGTTACCCATCCGCCAGCGCCGTAATTTGTGCACCTTTGCTGCGTTATTTTCTATTCTCACCTCTTCTAATTCACCCTCTTACTTAACTTCCAACTATCAATCCCTTGAATCTAAACATGACAAAACCTTTCACTCTACGGGCAGTTCTTCAATATTCTCCTCGCAATTCTGACTTCATCCACTCCTTCATTATTATTTTATAGCATACATACTCTGCCATAAAGCCATCCGTTATTCTCTTTGATCATTTATAACTACAACTCTGCATTAATTATTGTTATTTATACATATCAGTAGCAGTTGGAATATAAAACTGGAATATAAATATTTAAGAGGGACATTCTACATTTTGTCAAGTCTCTAGAGATTCAAATCTCGATTCTGTTATACTACGTAGATTCTACTACATCAAATCCGCTGCCATCAAAATCTATCCCTGTCCCTTCAAGTACTACTTAATGACAAATATTATAAATATCAAATTTCCGAAGAGAAATAAATATATATTCACCCATCTTTCATTCTGAAAAAACTGTGCCGCCCACGTATGTATGATTTGCAATCTTAACAAGAATTACCTTATCTTGGCATACCATGATTAAAAACGATATTTATACAACGATGTTCATATACTTATAATTATCTGAGTAAACTTTCGCGTGAGCCTAAATTAATGAACATTTTTTTTTAATTTACCCAAAGATCATTGCAGAATGATAATACGTTATGCGGTCATTTTTATCTATGATACTCCTTTCTTTGACGTCGACAAATATGATTTTATATAAATACCCAATTTCATTATATCAGACCAAACAGTAAGCTAGAATTTTGTTCTATACCATTATTATACATTGTATTATACATATTAATACAAAATTAGTTGGTTGTTAACTTAAGCGAAGTATAACCATGTATTTGTTCATGATTCTTAAAATATACAACTGAGTTAATGGTGATTGAATAAATAATTTCCTTCATTTGAACCTTAATTCTATAGGATAACGTGTTCTACCTATATATCATGAATCTGTTTATCTGGTTTTAAATAAAATAACAGAAAACAGCGTACTTAACGTTTAAAAATACTTATTTTATTTAGATAATAAGTTCATATTATATTCAATAGAACATTATAGCTGTATAGCTACAATAATACACCGTATGGTGTATGATTATTTGAAAATTAAAATTTATATTCAAAGAATAAATTCCATTAATTAATTATTTTATTTAGGGGTGAAAATATTATCTTTGCGATATATCAGCTTTTTTCTTCTATAAAGCAGATAAGTGCATAACTTAAATGAAACCTACAGAGTTAAAACTTAATATTCGAATTATTTTAAAATATTAATAGTAACATAAATTATATTTGTTGGTTGTCACAATAATTGTCTTTCTACTTAATAACTATTCAAATGAAATGTCAACGCATCTTCTTGTAACAAATAAAGGTGTATGGATTTTATCATATTATTATCAAATATCAAAATTAATGCGGCATTAAATTGGATTTTCGCTTGATACCTAACATTTATAAGACCTATAAAGTCTACACAATCTCATAAATCATGTTTAAAGTAATTTCAACGATGAACACCTAATCTTTAAGTATTAGTAGACTAATGTCTAGGAATGTTATGACTTAAATTGCTGTACTTGTACATTATCATCACTTATTAACGCCAAAAAAAAGGGTATTATAAGTTTGACCTCTTTGTGTGAGCGTATGAGTGTGCGCGTGTGTGTATGTATGAATCCCGCCCTCTCGCACCGCTTCACTACCGCAGGAACCTACTCAGGAGTTACCCCTGTAATTACATGCTTTAATTTTTGTTCTTAAAAATAAAAAAGAACAATAACGATCATCGACAAAAATATATATTTAACAATGGAACAATATTAGCGATAATATAAAAAAATAACTAAATAAATACACCCAACAGTCACATACATAGTCCTAACCCCACAGTAAGATACAAGTCTTGTGTCGTGGGTATCAGGAACGACTAGTGACTTTCGGTCTCACAACACCTACATAATTTAACTTTATTATTATGTTTCCAGAATTGGTCGGACGAAACTCAACAAGACCAAACATCGTGTATGATACTCGTCATATGTATGCACTATTTCTATTTAACAAACTTCTTCTGGATGTTGGTGGAAGGTAAGCAAATACATTTTCGATAATAATACTAAAAAATAGATCTTTTCTAAGAACGAAATTCTATTTCAGCTTAATAGAGTCCAGACGACTTTCTAACATGTTAAAAACATAACAACCTACTGAGATAAATAAACTTATAAATCCAAATAAGCGGTATAAAATATGATATCCGTGCCTTTTACTTTAACAACGAAGTTTATAGACATGAAATTTTTCTTTTTAATGTTTTTGCGTCTCTTCTTTTTCTAAGACAATGTTAAAAAAATGGAATAATGAGATTTGGATAAGTCAGTTTACATTACTAAATTTAGATTTAATGTTGCTGCTATTCCTTTATTCCATGTTATTATCTCTATAACAACAGTTGAAATTGTGTTCCTAATGAGCTTTTCTGTATCTTTGTATAAATATTAACATGAGTCGGATAGTATTGTAATTGTTATTTAGTACAATTGGTATTTGCTCTGTTCGCAATTATTTAACGAGCCCTACATTATTTAAGTTACTTTGCAATGATTTTTGCTAATGCATATTAACTGATTTAAATAATTAAATATTAGTCATTTAGTAAGCTAAAACTTTAAAAGTAAATTCCATTATTCTGTGTGGAATAGCATACATTTCAAATATAAGAAATACTTTACAATAATATCGTTGATAGTATTATCAACATGGTTGAAATGTGTATAAGACAGACGTTCTACATAATCCCTAGATCCCAGTGCATGTATTTTATATCAAAATGTTCATTTTAGTTTGGTACTGGCTGAATTATATTCACAGTTTCTTGAATAAATTTTTATACCGATTTATATTTTGCAAAATAGCGAGGAGTATTCGACAATAGTTTGTACAATTCACTCGATGATATTCTAGAGCAATATTGACATCGAAAGTAATTTTTATATAAACGCTGATCATGCAGAACCTCATAGAACACACAAGACGGAAATTGGATCAATTTGGCGGGGCTCTCCTAGTGGTATAGCCCCGAACCACTTAAGCAAGCTGAGTTCCTTAGGTTTTATGTGATTCTAGTCATGTGGGTTCTACGAGATTTAGCAAGAAAGAAGAAAAACGGAAGACTCAAGGTAGAAAAAGTAATGGATGACAAGGAAAATTCTCCGGTTTTTCTCGGGGGAGATATTGCATAAACCAGGGGTAGTGAGAGTACGGTCGATATACACGACTTGAAGTCACTTAATTGTTTCTATAGTCGATCATCTCCTCTGTATACATTATTTATACTTGCACATACTTTTTTTATTCGATTGAATGACGAGACGAGCAGGCGCTCTCCTGATGGTAAGCGCCACGCCTGCCCATAACCAAACCAAGCAAGCAAGCCGCTACTTTGCGTCGGTTTTCTGTGGGATAGTGGTAGCGACCCGGTCGAGCCGGCCCATTCACGCTGTAGACAAAACTGTGTACAGAATGGCTCTATTACTCGAAACTCTACTACTCTAATATTTTTAGATATCACTGAATGAATACGTCCGGAACACCTTATGAATACATAATGTGGAAGGTCTGTGTAGGCAGTTCGCTTAATGAAAGACAAACATAATTAACTAAAATAATTTGTATCAAAATTAAACTTAAATATGTGTAATGGTATTTCTTCTTAATATTAATTTGTATTCTAGCGAAAAAATGTCGCAGTGGCGAAGTAAAATCATTATTCTGCTATATGATAAGCTACCTACCTGAATACCCTTGTAAATAATGTTGTATATTTCTGCCGCCAAGCAACAGTGTGTAAGCACTGTTGTGTTTCGGCTTGAAGGACATTGAAGCCAGTAAAATTACTGGACATTATGAGACTTCACATCTTATTTCTCGGTGTGACGAGCGCAGTTCAGTGCCATGCAGTGCTTTTAATTCAAAGTTCTGTGTGGTGTTGTATCTGTTTATGGTCAGCTGTGGCGCTTACCATCAGGCGAGCGCCTTTCTCGTTTCGTCATTCAATCAAATAAATAAAAAAATAAGAAGCAGACATTAGCACGAATGATGGCAATTTTTTATGATTAAATTCGGAAATAATGTGTAAATTAACCCAAAATAATGTATAGAACGGTACAGTGGATATTATATTATTAAATATACCTAACACGTAACGAGTTTGATTAAATGTAATTATTATTCAGTATTAGATGTTAGAATGTATGTAAATAATAATCTATAAGTTATATACATAATAGAATCTATTTTATTACATTTCAACTGACAGTTAAAATTTATTTAAATTCACGTGCCGTAATAGTAGAGGATCCTGGGTAACATCGACCTTCACCCATCTGTTTACCGAATTTAAAATATATTTTAGGGTATAAAATGTGGTACTGGCCACATACCAATAGCGTTGCCTAAAAAACTATGGTCAAGGAAAATAAATTTAAAAATATTTTTTTTTTATAATTTCCCTGACTTGCTTACCAAAAAAATGAACCTTCAATGAAAAGTATACAATGTATACTACCTGCAAATACTTATCTATTTCTGCCGCCAACCAGCATTGCCTAAGTACAACTCAGTTTCGATTTGGAGGGTATGGAAGCTAGGGAAAATACTAGGCACTATTCACTTTACAAATTATGTCTCAGTGCAACGTGCTTAGTGCAGTGACATGCAATGCATTCAAAGTGTTGGGTGGTGATGGTATTTTTATGGGCAAGCGTGACGCTTACCATCAGCGACCTACACGTCTCTTGATTCAGTACGTTTTCGTTCAATATAAAGATCAGGAAAACGCTGATCAATTAAAGATCATTACTCCCTCTATTGGTTTAGTAAAATTTCACTTTTTGTACCTACGCACACGCTCTAACTTCCGCTACACGATCTTAATATTTTAGTAGTGACCAATAGAAACATTTTGAAACGTATCTAGGACATCCAAATTGCTATTACGTATATAAATCGTAATTTAAATCTACTTTTATCACACATTAAAATTCCTAAGCGAACCCGACCGCTTCTCGGCTAAGCCCCTACGTCGCCGTCGACCCAAAATAATAAATTCTATGTTCAAGTCACATCCTACCAAGTACTTAATACCTAATGATAAGAACTATTTTCTATTTAATTCCTGACATGTTTTGCAAAACTTTCACCTTTATGTCTTAAATTTAGGTATGTTTAGGATTAACTTACACAGCATATTGGTCTCCTGATAGTTTCTTAATTATTAGTTGTTTTGGATATTAAACTGTAGATTACTATGGCATAACTATTTATGCCTGCAGCCGTCCTCGTCTACCCCCGTTTTATTGTTATCCATAATACTGTAACTTCAGCTGCATTATCAACTGCTTCAGCAGTTGAAATTAATATTTGAGCAGCCGTCAGTTATTGCTTGAGCAGTCGACAGTGACTATACTAGCGGCACGTGTAATTTGTTCAACAACCAACTGCCCAACTTGCCCGTATTTACATATATCCGCTCTTATTGCAGTAAAAAATGGTATGGAAAATGCGAGTTCATAAGTAATCAGTATTGTTGTTTTAGGTTTATATCTCTACATGCTAGTCGTCGAAACATTTACAGCAGAGAATATCAAATTAAAAGTATATACCACGATTGGCTGGGGTAAGTATTTTCTTTTATTAAAATATCATACATTCAAATATCATTGTGTTAAAACATGCATTACATTTATGTTATACCTGCATGGAATGTAAAAGAACTTTTATGCTAATTATCTGATGATTAAAAAAAGCATTTTCATCACAATTTCATTACTAACCACAGAGTATAATTACTCTGTTCTGACATTTCATTATAATATGTTGTTATCACTATTATTGTCACTTTAGAGGAGTTTGTCAGCTACTCAAGACAAAAATTACAGACACTCTCGTAACAGTCACACACATAGTCCTGACTCCAGATTAGGTTAAACCTGATCGTGGATACCAGGAACTACAAGAGACTTAGAGTCCCACAACACCCTGACCCGAAACCCATCTGTGGATCACACAAACATTTGTATCGGTGCGGGAATCGCAAGTAAATAATAGAGAAGTCTGAGGCATATATCAGCCTTTTTTTATGAGAGTATGTTTGAGTATTATTTTGTATAATATTAGTAATGGAGTAAGTTCTAGTCGAAAACAATCATGTTCATCTGGCAATTCACCCTTTATAGACCGGTGATTTTCTAATTTGAAACATAATTAAATTATAGTAGAATCAAACCCATTGTAAAAGGAAGAGAATACAACAAAATTGATAGGAAAAATAAATTAACGGCGATCTGAGGTCGGGAAGTGGGAAGGGGGGGGCTTTTAAGGGTAAAAAACGGTTTATCTCGATTTCCGGAAAAACTACAAGTCCTATGGAAAAAAGTTAAATCGCAAAGTTGTAGGTAATAAAAAGATCTACAACTTTTGTATACACACTTTCTTCACATAACCTCAAAATATATGTGAAAAATTCAAATAACCAAGTTTTTTGTATCTATTATAATAAATCATTTTTTTTCACGAAATTTGGTGAAAACTTACCTTTTTGTATCCCAAATACACTGTAATTTTTTGATTTAAAATATTTATTTTTGCACCTTATTTTGACTTAATATCGAAAAAGCAGCCTAATTTTCAAACGAAAATTCTCACGTCAAAATATGAGCTTTTTTAAAAAAGTGTTGGCTTCTTGTTCATTGAATTCTCTACTTTCTGATGGTGTAAAAAAATATATACATTACTATGGTAAATGTGCTCAGAAAATGCAAAGAAACGAACTACTAAATAACAGGTAGTAAGGCCCAGACCCACCTAGCCCCTTCCCCACTTCTTTATGATGGGCTAAAATTTTCCGTAGATCACTCAGGTATATAAGTTATATTAAAATAACAATAAAGAGGCATCTACGCATATAATTTAAAGAAGATTCTACAACTTACTCGAAATATTGTAGATATGTCTTATTAAATATTAACTTATAACTTTACATTTTCTGAGCACATTTACCATAGTAATGTATATATTTTTCTACACCATCAGAAAGTAGAGAATTCAATGAACAAGAAGCCAACAGACTTTTTTAAAAAAGCTCATATTTTGACGTGAGAATTTTCGTTTGAAAATTAGGCTGCTTTTTCGATATTAAGTCAAAATAAGGTGCAAAAATAAATATTTTAAATCAAAAAAATTACAGTGTATTTGGGATACAAAAAGGTAAGTTTTCACCAAATTTCGTGAAAAAAAATGATTTATTATAATAGATACAAAAAACTTGGTTATTTGAATTTTTCACATATATTTTGAGGTTATGTGAAGAAAGTGTGTATACAAAAGTTGTAGATCTTTTTATTACCTACAACTTTGCGATTTAACTTTTTTCCATAGGACTTGTAGTTTTTCCGGAAATCGAGATAAACCGTTTTTTACCCTTACAAGCCCCCCCCCTTCCCACTTCCCGACCTCAGATCGCCGTTAATTTATTTTTCCTATCAATTTTGTTGTATTCTCTTCCTTTTACAATGGGTTTGATTCTACTATAAATTTGTTTCTATTTTTACCATTTTCAACCGGATAATCACCCGTCTATTAGTAGTGTGTCAATGTATACTTTACATATTATACGTACATACGCAGTCGTATGTTCAGTCCGTCTGTTCACTTTGTCAGCCAACCTACGTCAGAAGTACTAGTTCAGCAAAGGTTTTGTAAGCACTGCCTTTCATTCTTGCCTGAATTTTCTTGTCGTGTTATATCAGACAACGCTACTTGTTGCGCGTTTAATCGCGAATGAAATTTAAAATGTACTCAGCTCAATTTAGTTTTATTTACGTAGAGAGGTATATTTTTGACTAATTGTTTGCTTACAGGCGCTCCAGCTGTATTTATTACAATATGGGTGATATCGCGATGTTTCGTCACAGTTATCCCTTCAACAGGAGCTGATGGCGTAAGTGTTGAATTTTAAAGTTCTATTTTGCATAATCGTACATGAGAAATGTTATATTTATGATTTTTTTTTTATAAAATACGGAATTGAAACTCCTTAAATCTAATAAATTCAGCAAAATAAAATCTATATCTCAATTTTAACTTGATGTGGGTTGAACCTTTCTGTAACAAGTTGTATCAGACTCATCTTATTGAGATAAAATGACATTGTGTTATCGGGTACCCTTCCACAAGTAAAAAAGTACCTATATATGCATGTATACATATGAATACATATGTATGCATAAAAATATTGTACTCAATTAATCTAAATTATTAATTCTTCGTTTTTTCTTTGGATGTCTTAATTTAATCTCTTTTCAGTTGTCGCTGACAGCTGAAACAAAGATGTGCATATGGATGCATGAACATCAGGTGGATTGGATTCACAAAGCACCAGCACTAATAGGTCTCGCACTAAATCTATTTTTTCTTATTAGGATAATGTGGGTGAGTTGATTACTTAATTTTTTATTGTAAATAATTTTAATGTCTTCTTACGCGACCGAGATATAGAGACAGCGATGCGTATCGCGAATCAGGTGATAGCGACACGTCCGATTTATATATTATTTATTATTATTGTTATTATCCGGTCACGTGTCGTGCGTGTCTGTCTCATAATTGCGTACAAAGCGGTCACGTCACGTGATACTTTGGTCGCGCACCTCAAAATAGGCCTTTACTGTCTCGGTTGCGTACCTCAAAACTAAGATTAATTCTCTCAGAAATGTGCTATAAGGTTACAGGAAGCAAGAACAAATAGTAAACAATTAAGGCCGCATTACCGAAGATATTGAACAAGACTTAGTAAAAATGACGGTTCTTGAAACTGACAAAATTATTAGGCAAAAAATAAGCTAAAACAATTAATTATAATACAATATGTCTTCCACTTACCCTTGATATTACATTTAGTGATCGTAAATAACATGTCAATAAAACAGGAATAGAATACGCCTCCAGTAGCGAATTACTGCTTCAATTTCTTCGTACCGCAGTTCAGTTTTATATTTACCAACTAATGGAATTACCGAGCGAGTGATTTCCTTTGCCGGATATTGCCTACTGTCAGTATTTCTCTTTAAGCTCTTGAGTCTTTATATATAAACGAACATACTGTTAACAAGAAATATCTCGTAATTATTACGTTTTATAAAATTAATATAGGAAAGAGCTAATCTACTGAATACTGAATGTTTATTATTCTATGTAACTCAATAATATTTAGCAACGTTTTGTGATAAATATTGCTATTGTTAATCCAGTAAATATTTATACTTGACTCTATTGATCTATGGAAACAACTTAGTTTGCTAGCATTTGCTCGCGGCTACGCCCGCACGGATACCCATCTAAACTTTCAAACCCTAACTCGACCTCGTAGGGGTAAAATTTTGAAAAAACATCGATGTACGTGTAAATTTATTTCTAACCAGAAGAAGGTACATAATATTTCGTGCTTCTTACTTTCAAAATCACGGACTTCTATACAACCGTTTATCCCTTATTTTACCCCCATAGGGATGAAATTTTAAGTATTCATTAGCCATTTCAATTATTTATGTACTCAGTAATTTTGTATTCACAAAGCAATTTCTATACTCAGTAACGTGGCATGAAGCATTAACGGGTTCAGACTATGGAAATAATCACAGAAAATTAAAATTCTGAGTGCAGCGGTTAAGGAAATAAAGAGCCTTTATAATTATCATTATTTTTTTGCAGGTACTAATAACAAAGCTCCGATCCGCCAACACGCTAGAGACTGAGCAGTACAGGAAAGCGACCAAGGCACTTCTAGTCCTCATACCTTTACTCGGCATCACAAACCTCCTTGTGCTGTGCGGCCCCAGTGATGACTCCTGGTTCGCATTCACGTTTGATTACACGAGGGCACTGATGTTGTCGACACAGGTGAGATAGTTCAGACTTTTTTCAGACACTTAGGTATACTATTAATACTTTAACTAGGTTGTAGGTACATTATACACGAGAGGCCTTCTCGGTTGGTAATGGTGGGTACTGTTTTGGTTTGAAGAACATTGAAGCTAGTTCAATTACTGGGCGTTATGAGGCTTAATAACTTATTTTTCGGCGTGACGAATGTAGTAGAGTAGTAGTTTTTCCATGTTGCTAATACTAGTCGCCAACAAGGTAGTATCGTCAGCATACTGGACATTTTATAGCCACCAATCGTAACGACTTCGATCCTTTATACAAAAGTAGTACGCATTATTGCGTATCTTCAAATTAATTGCTTATAAAACATTCTAATTTATTACAAAATTTTAAATTTGTAAAATATGTACATCTATTCTCTGTAGGTTTTATTTAAATGTTTTTTTTTCTATGCCCCACTCTCGTCCCTCTGATATTATTTTTCAGAGTTTTTACTCATCTGTAAATTCTCAACATGTTTTATAATAAAAACTCCGTAGTAATGCAAGAGTAAAAAAGTATTTATAAAATATATAAGTAAGAAAAAATAAAAGAAATAAAAGAAATGCACACATTATAGTGTTTGTCTGCATTAATACGGCTATAAAGAGTACAGAGACATTAAAAATTTAATTTTACACAATAAAAACATACAATTGTAAAAACAGATCACACATCTTGTGATTGTCAGTGTCTCTGTACTGTCCTGAAAAATCATTCGTCCGACAACTACACACTTGCTGGTGGGAGGATACTTGTATCCGACCGGATAGCGACCACCGTACACTGGTGCTAAAACCTGCCATAGTGGCCCGCCTTGTGTGGGTCGCGTTCCAGGGTCAGCCAGTGTATATCCGGTTCTCCCCAGGGGGCTTGCCCCCTGATCCTAACCCTTTTCCCATCCCTTTTCCTTCCCCTCCCCCTTGGCCCTTTGGCAGGCCGGCATGATCTTGCCGACCAACGATGGACCATTGTTTATCGTTGGTCGACACTTTTCTTGGATTGCGCTACACTTACCATCAGGTGTAGCGTAGTCACTTTGCCGTGCCAGGATAAAAAAAAAAAAAAAAAACAGTAAAACAAATTATAAAATCATTATAAGTATGCCAATAAAAACACATTCTTAGAAAAGAAGCTTAAACAGTCACAGTGCATACTTATTACTAAAACACAGTTTTTACACAATTATTAGGATATAGCATGTCTCCTTCTCTAAGAACACACTTTCCTTGGCAACTAAGTTCTCATAATATCATATTAGGAAGCATAGTTGCCCCGGCTATCTATTTCTCGACAACACTTTAAATGCTATATCCTTACAATAGCTCAAAAATTTACGTCTTACTGCACCGGTCTCCAGTATTATGCCTAGGTTCTCTGTACAAATTTTAATATCAATTTCGTGCTCAGCTTTCAGACGTTGATACAGAAATACTTATTTATATGTTGACCTTCCGAGTTCCGCTCATTTACCTGTCAATCCTGTCCATCCAAAGGTTACCTGGAAGAAATTGCACTTAGCGATAAGGCCGCCAATTGTACTTCTATTAGTTATTTTAAATTGTCTGTATTTTCAATACCTTTTGTGTGACGTACAATAAATAAATTTTCAATATTTTAGTTTTACAGAATATCTCCAGGCTATAATACAACTATTTATAGTTTGTTTCAAAATGTAACCGTTATTTATCGATGTCAATATACACCTAAAAGTGTGTGTCTAATGGGTGACTACTTATTTTGGTTACAAAAATTGAACATTTTGAAACAAGCCCGTAATCTAAAAACACACCGAATAATAGGAACACAGTTCTAATAAACTCACTTTGTTAACGGACTTAGAGACTACTAAAACAAGCTTAAGCTGGTCAAGTGGAAACCGCAAGAACAGTATCTTACGTTCTTGTACCGACATTCCCTGATTATAACAAGTTCGGAAGTTTCAACTCACGGAAGTTATTGCCATAAAGTTGACCCATACTAAATTTCAACTAAATTAAGTTTTACTATGTACAAAAACTTATAAGTGTTACTTATTTTATAGTATTATAGTATATTTCCATGTACAAAAACTAAATAGATCTGATTTTACCCCAAGTAGTTATTTAAGAAAATGTTAAAGAAAATAAAAGATAAACGTAAGAAATCATTATGAAGTTCTTATCATAATTCTATCATATTTTGACAGCCTACGTGGCGCAGTGGGCGAGTAAACAGCTGTGAAGTGAGAGGTCGCGGGTTTGATTCCCGCACTGCGTCAAATGTTTGTGTGATCCACATATATTTGCTTCGGGCCTGGGTGTTTTCTCTCCAGACAGTTTGTCGTCATACAGGCGGTCAGTCATAAAAACTGAAATCCAAATCGTTCTGTAACATGTGTTAAAAAGTATGGGATATGGATATGGACTGAAGTGGGATAAGGGCAGGTAGAAGAAGAATATCTATCATATTTAAAATGATAATAGGCTTGAACGTATTTCAATGAAACAACGAGTTTTTCGCGAGAATAATATACTTTAGCTTTAATAATAACCTAAAAATTCTCTGAATTCTAAATAGAAAATTATAGCTTTAATGTTTGCAATAGAATCTTTCTTTGTATATTCAATTTCAATTTAACAGGTCAAAGAGTCGCTGCTAGTTTTCACTATATAAAAGTATTTTATTTCAATATGATCTTGGTTTAGCTGGTGGATGGGTACTCCATATTTTTGTACCCGATCGGATAGTTACCACCATAATGAACAACATTTTTTTGTCCTGACTCGGCAAAGTGACTACGCTACACCTGATGGTAAGTGTAGCGCATTTCAGGAATAGTGTCCACCAACGACAAACAATGTGTCCATCGTAGGTCGCCAAGATCATGCCGGCCTGCTTAACTACTTCTTCACACTCTATATTATAGAAAGCAACACACAATAGTGACTCGTTCAGACGAATCGCGTTCTGGAATCAGCCTGTATATTCAGTAACTTCAGGCCGGCATAATTCCGCCGACCCTTGAGAGACGCAATGTCTCTTGAAAGCCGACATTATATTTAGTCTGTACTTAACATCAAGTCTATTATAGTCACTTTGCCGTGCCAGGATAAAAACACGTTTTAAAATGTAAACCGCCTTTATAATCCATAAAATACAATTTTTACATTACCTAGGATATTATAACTACGATCTAAATTTGAACGGTTGGTTTCTCGGATCAGGTACAGTCAGAGACAAGTTATTTAAATGTAAATAACTAGCCTCTGGTACAGTTTAAAGCCTACGGCGATAAGTTCCCTTTTTTAGCCCCGCCTTATGAAACTCTACGAAAACCTTATCAACCTCCATGGCGTAAAAAGAGAATAGCCGGCTGTGAAACCAGAGGTTGCGGGTTCGATCCGGCATCAAGGCAAATGTTTGTGTCATACACAAATATCGGGTCGGAGTGTTGTGAGATCGAAAGTATCTCGTACTTCCCGATACCCACGGCGCAAAACTCATATCGTACTATGTCAGGGCTATGTGTGTGACTGTTGGTGTAGAATAAAAAACGTTACTATATACATATTTTCTAAGGAGACGTAGATCGTACGTTATTCGGATATTTAGTATTCAAAGCCAAAACTGAGCTCAAATTATAGCTGCGAAGTAATGAACTTGGATTGGCGAACACTTTTAGGACACCCTAAGGATTCCAATGGAAACTTATTACTAGACCTACACCGTATGTCTGTTTTATCTTTAAAGGACTTTATCCACGGCTCTATATTTTGAATTGGAATAGGTAGCTGGCTTAAAATTGTACCGAATATGTATTTTTATGGTGGGTATTCCTACAAGTAATAAAAAATAAAAAGATTTTTTAGGAAAGTGGTACGGCGAAGCATTAGAGTTCAAGTTTGGCTCGCACTTATCCAGTTTTTTAATATAATATTATAGCTAGCTATATAGTATGTCGTGATAGAACAAAAGTTGTTCCTTATGGGGTTAGCTATCTAATCCTGTGAGGTTGTTGGTGTTTTCAAAATAACCCTATATAATAGCGATTGTAATATAACTTTTACAGAGATATGTACAACCAATAAATAACCTCACAATTAAAAATAAATAATTGGACATTATAAAAATAGAACAATAAGCACATGTCACAACTGACTTATTTATTTGTCCAGTTGGCTTCATAAATTTGACTATTAAATTAATTTAACAGGGTTTCACGGTAGCCTTGTTTTACTGCTTCATGAACACTGAGGTCCGGCACGCGATTAGATACCACGTGGAACGATGGAAGACGGGTCGGACAATAGGCGGTGGCAGGCGGCGAGGCGCTTCCTACTCCAAGGACTGGTCTCCACGATCCCGGACCGAAAGCATAAGGTAAAACTTACGTATGTTTACAAGGTCCCACTATAATTGGTCCATATTATGCAAAGGTAATAAGGTAGATTGCTTATGTGCACATAATGTTGAACATAAAAGCAGAAAAGTCAAAGAGCAACTCAAATTATGTATAAAGAAACCTTTAACGCGTATGTATCAGAAACGAAACAGTTTTTTAAAATCTCTTGTATTTTTTTAAGATTGAAATTTATGTAAAATAAATTATAATGCTATAGTTATTGGAATTATTTCATCACGTAATTACTGACCATATTTGAGGACTTGCTAAGAAACTACTTATAGTACTAACATGTCCCATTTTTATCATTTCGATGAACCATTATTTTACTACGTATGCTAAAATCTAAAGGAAATAATTTATTGTTTTAAAGGGTCATCTATGATTATGTTATTTTTATGAGTTGCTGGGTTTTATTATCTCACCGGTGCTTACGCATGTTATTTTGTATTAGATTCACACGCATTTATTTGGGTATTTTTTTATAACTTACACACAAAACAAAATTCCAATGCACGCCTGTTTTTCGCTTGTCACGCAACATTTCCAAATCCATATTTGATCACGTCTTTTTATTTTCCAATAGGCTCACAGTATGAAGAAGCCTGGATTCTGTTCGGGATATATCCAAGGAATTTGCTTACCGGCACGGACTTTTTGCATTTACGAAGACATTTATAGGAATACGATAAGATGTGGATTTGGACAGATTTTTTAATTATATTTTGTTGTTTTGTTCATTTTTAATAAACATGTATCCAGCTTTATTTTAATGTTTATTTTTTAGACAGCTATGTTGCATTATAAATCTACAACCAATATAACGAGCATGTCAACATTATCACACTAATATTATAAATGTGAAAGTTTGTTTGTTTGGATGTTGTCCGTGAATCACGCTGAAACTACTGAACGAATTTTGATGAAATTTGGTATACAGACAGGGTATGAGCTGACTTGGGTGATAGGATACTTTTTATCCCGGAAAAAACAGACCACGCGGGCGGAGCCGCGATCAAAAGCAAGTTTAAAATAAACTGAAAAAGAAATACCGTTCGCATCTAATCCATCACATTATGAGCGTTAAAGTTATTAGTTATGTAATGGTAAAATTAAAAAAAGAGGATTTAGACTAATTAATCCCTTGTTTGCAATACATATTTAAAGTAACCGACGTAAAACTTTAATACAGTATCATTGCTTCAAAGAGTGCTCCAGAGCGAAACTGGTATAGGAAAATCAAAACACCCATTAGTCACTGTAAATATCTACATATTCATAAATGATGTTAACATGCTCGTAACGTGTACAGCATCTGATTTAATTAATGCTTTTCAATTTTGTCTATCATATGCTCCATAGGAATGAGCCGCATGCATAAATATAATTTCCATAAGGTAAGCATGATCAATTAGTTTTTATTTGCATATCAACGAAATATTATAATATAATATATTTAAAAACTAACAAACTCATTTATGTGTAGTCCGGACCCTATATTTGTAGATCCTCTACTTTAGAATTCATTTCTAGATGTACTTTCTTTGTCAATTGATTTTTTCCAATCTTTACTTTAAAAAGGATTCCCCAAATAGGGTAAATTAACATATTTATTCATAAAACGAGTTCAAAGAAGGAATGGAATCTTGTTATCCCTTTAAAAGAAATTGTATGCTTATTCTATTTAAACATTTTATGATCTCATTATTTTGCAAGCATTATGAAATTGGATTATTACATTTCTATGGAAATTCTTGACAATGAGTATTGTACGAATAAATTTTAAATTGCTTATTCATTACATACGCCCTTTGATATGATAATTATTTAGAAATTTATGAAATAATATTTCAGAATAAGAATTTAAAGATGCCTCTTTGTATATAAGGCCTAATTGCTCTCATTACAACAGTGGGAAAGTATATTAGAGAACTGATATTAATATTATATTATATATAATTAGTGTTAATGCTGATGGGAGTTGTACCTACCTGAAAAAACTTTATACAAATATGGTAAAAACCCGCAACAGTTCTTTCGAGTCGCGTACCGGATTCAGTCTGTGTATATATAGTAACTTCAGGCCGGCATAATTGTCACAATAAAAAAACATCGTGACTCTCGGTCGAAAATGTATCTGGACTGCATTGAACTTAACACCATGTGCTGTGTATTCAAGCAAAATATATATAAATACATATGGGTACTAACATATCCAATATAACCTATATCAAGTATTTCCTTACGCACCCTATTAGTTGACATAAAGTATCATTTTACGTAGTGTAAGTTATTTCTCCTGGCTGTATATAAATGACCCCAAGAATAGTGTCCTTTTCGGCTAATGGAAACTGAACTATACTACTACTACTACTATAAAACAAAATGAATCAGTATAGGTACTTATTAACTACTTAATTCCCTTATTTTGTCATAATGAAACCACGACTATGTATTTAGGATCTGCGTTACAATAAAATAAAGTATAAGCAATTAAATTTTGTTTTTAATCATATGAAATTAAAACGAAATAAAATGGCTCCTTATTTCCTGAACTTGTATTCACTAAAGTTACAAGATTTTTTCAAAATAACATTATAGACGGTTAATTTTAATTAACAAAAAAAAATAGACTTTTTAAATATATTACGTCTAAAGTACTTAAAATTTATAAATAAATACTATAATATTCACATAGATGATATTAATTAGTCAAAGGACGTTCTTGCGTTTTTGTTTGTGAAATGCATTCCACGTACTTAAATTGGTGCTTCTATTACCGTTAAGTAATTTGTAGCATAATGCCTATGATTTCTTGATGGTAAAAAATTAACAGTATATAGTTAAATAGCTTCAGTGGAATCACTGTCACCGGTTTATATCTTTCCTGCCATCCTTGGTATAAATATTTTGTGTTAATTTAAATGGCAAAATTTCTGTAACTTCATATTTTACGGCACAGATTGTACAGTCACCCATCGAAGAGGGAATCTGCTGCTTCCGAAACCACCACTACCACTCTACTTGTGCCACGGACCTCGCTCGCGCCACCACTTGATACGAGACATCTGCATGCTGTAAGTATGTACAGCCTGTACAAATATGTAGAACTTTAATAAAATGGAGTGCTGGTAGGGGGTTGCCTAATACTTATTTGTACCTAGATAGTGACCGTACATATAGTAAAATTCCGCCACAGTAACACGTTTCCGATTCAGCCGCTGTATATTCAATTATATCAGGAAGGCATAATTCTAGCAATTGTCGAGTAACACAATGTCTCTCGACAGTCGATATGCTATTATTTAGACTGCACTGCACTTACCATCAGGTCCAGTGTAGTTATTCTGCCGTGCCAGGAAAAAAATAATATGATGAAATTACTACAATGTGCTTATAGTATTTCCCGGAGACCACCACTTCACGAGCAAAATATTGGCATAAACGTTGAGAATATTACTGGTTTACAAACATGTTTTTTTTCCTCTTTGAAGTAACTATAGCAAATATATTACGTAGTCACTTTCTGAATGTCAAACATAAAATATGATTGGAGCGACTTTCGAACCTTTTTTTTTTATCCTGGCACGTCAAAGTGACTACGCTACACCTGATGGTAAGTGTAGCGCAATCCAAGACCGACCAACGATAAACAATGTGTCCATCGTTGGTCGGCAAGATCATGCCGGCCTGCCAAAGGGCCAAGGGGGAGGGGAAGGAAAAGGGATGGGAAAAGGGTTAGGATCAGGGGGCAAGCCCCCTAGGGAGAACCGGATATACACTGGCTGACCCTGGAACGTGACCCACACAAGGTGGGCCACTATGGCAGGTTTTAGCACCAGTGTACGGTGGTCGCTATCCGGTCGGATACAAGTATCCTCCCACCAGCAAAAAGCAACTGAATCCTAAAATACTTTATGATGCGCAGGATTACATCACTAGTGGTAGCGCCAGCGGCGAGCAATCCCCAGTTTGAGGAGGAGGGCGGGGGAGGCTATCGCGACTTCGCACCCTGCCCGAGGAGGACGCCAACGAAGCGTCCCTCCCCGCCTCTCCCGCCTCTTCGTCTCCACTATGCCCGACAGCTTTTACTCCTCAAAATGTCGTCTGGCCTTTCAAGATCTCTAACGATTATTCCAACCCTGTACCTCACACGTCGCCTCTAATGGACAATGTGAAACATTCTAAATCATGTGACATAACACTAAGTGATCATAAATCGAATGGACCATATTCTCTTGGCAATCGATCTGATACTTTTTCTAATGTGTCCACATCGATTTCTGGTGATTCAAATCCGCGTAAGAGTTTTGATAATTGATTGCATTTAATTATGTTTATTGTGTTGAAATATGTACCAGTAGTTGTATTCGAGCAGAGCTCAAATTAAAGTAGAATATTTTAACATTGATGTCTTATTTATTACATAAGTATAAATGATGTAGTTATGGCAGCTTTAGTATATAAATTATTATTAATGTACATATTCATTAAATAACATGCTACCAAATATTAGTTTAGTAACTTATATGTGTTTATAGTGTATAATGAATATGCGAACTTTCGCAAATATACTTATCTATGCTGAAATCTTTATGATTATTATTCACAATAAATATTTGTTGTAGTTTAGATATAACTTGTTTACAATAAAGTAGAATTACGGGTTTAAAAAATTAAGGTTGTAAACCACGTGTCATCGTAATTGGAAGTATCCAAGCAACCTTCTCATTCTTAATCTAAGGCTGCGTTTAGACGACGCGAAAAATTTCGTGCGGCCGCCGCGCGGCGGCCGCGCGGCGGCTGCACGAAATTTTTCAGTCATAGCAAATGTATGTCTTATTAACTAGGACTTAACGTTGAAATTCTTTGTGAGTAACCAACCGCGCGGCCGCCGCGCGGCGGCCGCGCGGCGGCCGCACGTCGGCCGCGCGGTCGGCCGCGCGGCGGCTGCGCTCGCGTTTACACGATCGCTCAGTCGCCGCGTGGTTGGAGCGTTGCGAAAAATTAAACATTATGGCTTAGTCAATAGAGTTTACATTCGTTTTTCGAGTGATTCGAGCGAGGCGATCGCGCGGCCGCCGCGCGGCCGCAACGCGGTGGGATTCCTTGTCATATAAACGCGCCCTTACACCTGAGAAAATAATTATTCTCCTATACGTTCATGAAAGCCCTAATTGAAATATCCATTTTTGGTGCATATATTCGATGCTTATTGATATTTATTTTAAGTAAGGCAGCCGTAGTGTAGATCGCCATCTTTACCATACCTACACGTGATAAATTCAATGTCTTCATTGCCTGTATTGTTAGTAAACGGTATCAGGTATTTAGTTATGTAACATTCATAAATTAATTTAGGTAGCCAGTCTGTAAACGTTCTAAGCTTTAAAAATGAAACTATCAAATATTCGTACAAACTACAAACTCTTCCACGTCTATTTTGAATATATGCAGTTATTTAATATATTTAATAAAATACATTTACATACTGTAAAAAATATATTTATTTATAACGTCAAACCAATTTAATGTTGCCAAAGTGTAGAATTATTATTAGTATTTAATCAGTTAGTGATATAAGAAGGAAATTGGGAAACAAAACGCTATTTGTATCATAAAATTGTAGCATATCGTAATTTTAACATGTTTAGATGTTATATCTTTAAATGTTATTGATGTTACGTGATAAAGTTTTTTGTAAAATATGAGTCGAGCGTTTCTTATACTTTGCACCGTTTATTCAGTTTTGGAAGATGCATATATAATATTATGTAAATTAATCGGTGTAAATACATAATAAAACTCTAAAATATACAAAAAAATTAACACAAACCATTTAGAAAACTATGCGTTACAGTGTTTTGTAACTTGAACCTTTGGAATATATTATATATTTTTATGATATTTAGATAATATTTACAGCATGTGTGGCTTAACAGACAAGGTTTTGGGATTGTTACCTTATAACGTGTGTCTCCATTTCACCGCACCGCGAGGCGTGGCTGTAACAAACACGCGTGAAAACTCTCAAGTGTGGACTGTTATTAAATGTTACGACATTAATATCACGGAACGATCCACTCTGAGGCCCCGTAATATTTCACCATTACATGTAATTTAAGGTTTTGACATTTTTGTTTTAAATCACGGCAAAATGACAATAAGTACATGTGACAGCCACTCGCGCGCCCGGTGCAACTAAATATCGCGTAATTGGGGGCGCACTTTTAGGGTACCTATCCACTTAAGCTGAGAAAATAATCTAGCTGAGTGGAATAGGAAATTATGGGTTTGTAAAAAATACACATGTATCTTTTGTGCACTATTACTCGTTATTTTTTTTAAATCCTCTCCGCTTTATTTTACTAGACAGGCAACCAACTTTAAAATCAAAATAATCCTTTCTAATTTTTATCGTATTAAGCCGACAACTCTGTGAAAATTTAAATAACATTATCAAACAAACAATGTGTTTAAAGTCATATGTGCTAATACTTGTTTTAAACTGCACACAATACCTACTACATATATAAATCTAAGTACAATGTATGTTTACTATAATATCCGATATATTTATAATATTAATTAATCATTAATGGGTCGAATAATACCAATGTATCTATTTAAATAGATCCTGTTACCTACTGTAAAATTACATAAACGTAAATTAGTGTTTATACATTTGTCATTTATAAAATAAAATTTGATTTTATTACTGTACAATACTACACAACAGCTTTTTATTTTACACTATAAAACGGCCAAATCAATTACAAGCGTGTTGGTATTTATTTTTTTTATGTTTAAACATCGGCAAACAAGCAACTGGGTCACCTCATGGTAAGTGATCTCGAACGCACACGAACACCCACAGCGTCAGAAGAATCATGGACCCTTAAAGGTAAGGGGAGGGGGATTTGGGCCTCCGGTAATCTCACACACTCTACGAAATGTAACAGCGAGCCGCAACTACACGTCGGTTTTCTGTGAGAGTTTTTTTTTTATCCTGGCTCGGCAACGTGGCTACGCTATACCTGATGGTAAGTGTAGCGCAATTCAAGAATAGTGTCGACCAACGATAAACAATGTGTCCATCGTAGGTCGGCAAGATCATGCGGCCTGCCAAAGGGCCAAGGGGGAGGGCAAGGAAAAAGGGATGGGAAAAGGGATAGGATCAGGGGGCAAGCCCCCTGGGGAGAACCGGATATACAATGGCTGACCCTGGAACGCGACCCACGCAAGGTGGGCCACTAAGGCAGGTTTTAGCACCAGTGTACGGTGGTCGCTATCCGGCCGGATACAAGTATCCTCCCACCAGCAAAATACCGGTCGGCACGGCTCATTCATGCTGTAAACCGAAATTATTACCGCCTATTTATTTCAAAACTATTTATTAAATTAGCAGATACACAGCTAGAAATCTGAAGGAAGCTTGACGTCAACTAGGCGGTTGTTCATAGCTCAAGAATCTATAAGAACAAACTCTCAAGAATAAGTTAGTGAGACATCTATAACTTACTAGAATTTGCTCACGGCGCTGGTCTCTTCTATCAAATATTCTTTTCTATCAAATAAAAATTGCTTATAGCACTCAAGGATAATCTAGCTTAATATTATCAGTATGGGATTTGTTGTTCCAGAGATTATCCCGTACAAACAAAATCACACACTTTACCTTATAGTATTATCTGTTATGGAATACGCAGACGACGTCACGGGTAAGAACATTGTATGAAAATGATAACATACACATTACTGAGATGGTGAGAAGTTAAAAAATCTCTCAACTCGAAATTGAACCCAAATCCATTCGCCATGACATGTAACGCATGTGTTTTTTAGGATCGAAAACTCAAATAACAGTTGTGATTGTGATATCTATAAACTATGTAAATAAAGCAATTTATATTATGTATGTTGTTTGTTTGACTTTCACTTAAAAAATAAACATGACCAGACAAAACAGACCTTGCTTTCCCATATTTCATTAAGTATAATAAAAAAAAATCTAATTCACATTGTGCGTAAAATATATCGTGACCTCAAGATTGATGGAATGTTATTAAAATTAATGGATTCGTGAGATGTTTTGTGAGTACACGAACCAAATTAAATTCGAGTCATTTTCACAATGTTGATTGATAGGGTTCATCAAAAAAGAGTGTGGAAATAGAAAAGAGCTACGAATAAAATCTGATACATTATTTAAGGGTCGATTTTGCAATGCCTGAATAAATTTTAACCGCCAGATATGTAATGTATAACAGGTTTAAAATAAGCTATTCGAAATACGCTTGTCCTAGCGATTCGCTTGAAAATCGGATTGTGGGCATACGGTCCAATCGATTTTCGAATCGGTTCGTATCTATGCGATCCGAACTGAGGATCGATTCAACTCAATCAATTATCAAACTGCGGTCCAAGCATTGTGTTTGGACACGATGTAATTAATATAGCTGTGTTATTGTTGGCGGTCAAAGTTAGATCTGCAACGTTAGTACCTATGTTTATTTTACAAATTTCAACAAAGTATTTACTGGTAAAATTAATGTTCCTCAAAAGACCAAAGATATACAGTTGGCATCTTTAATATACATCATATAGGTGCCATTACCATTAATTATTTCATAAAGTTCATTTCTAATATAAAAATTAGACTTTACTTAGGTCCATGTCATTTCTGATGCGAATTTTTGTGGTTAGCATTTTAATTTAAATAAATGTAATATTTAAATGTTTTATTGACATTCGATGTTTTAATCGATCTATTCAAATCAAGGCGTTACGATCCACAAAATCGGATCGAGCTCAAAAAAGTATATCCCTAGCTTCTCCGTACAAGTTGGCAGCGTGATAACTTTGTATTTTGTCGTCTTATATTTATCTAATAAATAACTTTAACTTTAGATAAGCAATAAGTTAAATAAAATAAAAAAAGATAATATATATCAGTTGCGTAACAAAGCCAGCAATCCAAATAATAACATAAACAACTCTACTTCAAAGGTTTCATAAAAAAAAATCTACTCTTTAGAATCCGGTTAAAGTAAACAAAACACTTCTGCAAATCCACAAACGAATAATAAATACACATTTTTGAACATGTATGAGAAAGCTTATTGAATTTCTCCCACAAAAGTAGCAATTACAATAATATGAGCCTTGTGTACAGCTGTGGCGAGGACAATAACAGCACTTTGTAGTTATTAGTAGCGGGAGAAAACTTACGTTCGCAAATACTTTAATATTTGTCTACTACAGACGGCGGCAAACTAACAAGTGCGGCACCTGTTAGTAAGTGACTATACTGATATTTATAAGACTATCTATATATCTAATATTATTATCTAATTGATAGATTATTAAATTGATCATCACCTCATTAGTCTAGTGATAGCCTATATAACCGGATAAATCATGAGGCCCTGACTTCAAATCCCAGATTAAGCAATCACAATTTGTGTTAGAGTTTTCGATATGAAAAATTACTAATGAGGGGCCCAGGATTTGAACTTGTATCTGGTATAGCGTTATGCTCTCGCCTCATCACATAATGGGACTGAAATATGCTCGGCGTACCGTTGGTGCACTAATCTTACCACTGCTTATCGAGGACTAGAGACATCATGTAGCTCAAAGGACAATAAAATTACAATAAGATTCAGTAAACGATCAATTAACAAAAGAAATGAATAGACGTAATACCATATAATAAGACATTTTTGTCTCGTGAAACAATCTTGTTCTCAAACAACACGATTAGATTTATAAAACGGTTCTGAACAAACATTGCGGTAGTAAATTTCGCCTGGGAAATATACGAGACACTTATCCAGCAATACGGTCTTCCCGTGGGACCGGTAGGAAAGGCAACCACAGGCTGTATTCAAAGTCGCGAACTCGATACCATTCTAGGTTTTTATATATTATATTATAAGTACCTGGGCGACCGAGCTCTGCTCGGGTGAAAAAAATTAAAAAAAAAAAAAAAAAATTGTGCGTTCGGGACGCTCGACAGAAGTGATAATTTAAACTAATGTGGGTTAAAGTGAGAGCGGAAGCAGCCTGCCTACTGCTACCGTATGCGTGAGAGAAAGGGAAGCCAGACAGAGTGGCGCCTTAACGCGTTACGTTACGAAGTCCGGTCAAAGTCGTGTCAAAGTCGTCGAAGTCCGGTCGAAGTCCGGTCGAAGTTCAAACATTTCTTATGAAGCAGCCTTCTACCTTGCACTCATAAACCGAGGCAACGAAGGCCGACCGAAGCGGACCGAGACGAGAGATCGCACGACGACAGCAATAATAGCATATCCCCTTTATATGCAATACTATTGACTAAGTATAGGTAGGTACATTTTGAAGCATGCAACCGGGATAGAAAAAAGCGACCGTTTCCATACAACTCATCATCATCTCAGCCAGTTGCCGTCCATTGTTGAACGTAAGCCTCCCTGAGTGAGCGCCAACCATTCCATACCTTTAGTTTTATACAAATGGATTTGCCGCTATTACCAGGCTCGCGTCACGCATCACGGTCTTTCTGTAGCGGTCGCGTAAAATCAGGTTAAAATTTTAAATAGACTATGATATAAAAAAAAATGATTGATTAATATTTCTAAAACAATACAAATAATGTATCTCTACAATACTCAAAATACACTTAAGACAAAATATACAACTGACAAACCGCCACTACCCGCCTTAAGTAGTTAACGTTTCAAATAAAACTTGATTGTAAGATTATCTTTAGTACTGCTAAGCGGTAGTAAAATTCGCTACTCTGGCGTAATCAAGGCAAACTTTCTTATAAGATAAAATATATCCATTTAATGTAGTTAATTAGAATTTTCAATTATTTTAATATTAAAATTGAGATAAGAAGTACAGTAGAAAATTTTAGCTCATACTTCATAATAAGTCAAATTACCCCGACGTAGATTAGAAAAATATCCGTAAGTTTTAAACGGCCACACGCACACACACACACGCACGCACACACACACGCACGCACGCACGCACACACGCACACACGCACGCACGCATCATTCTCTTAGCTATCTATACTAATAATAAAGCTGTAGAGTTTGATTGTTTGTTTGTTTGTTTGTTTGTTTGAACGCGCTAATCTCAGGAACTACTGGTTCGAATTGAAAAATTATTTTTGTGTTGGATAGTCCATTTATCGAGGAAGGCTTTAGGATATATAACATTACGCTGCGTCCATTAGAAGCGAAGCATCAGTGAAAAATGTTGCAAAAACGGGGAAAATTATTCATATTTGAAGGCTTCCGTTGCTAAGCTACCCAAATAATATTATTTGAAGGCTTCCGTTGCTAAGCTACCCAAATCTATACTAATATTATAAAGCTGTAGAGTTTGATTGTTTGTTTGTTTGTTTGATCACGTGGGCGGAGCCGCGAGCAAAAGCTAGTTATTAGATAAAATCCTTATAGTTGTCACCATTGGTCGCACTAGCACCATTAAATGTTTAGTATTGCACCAAACATACTCAGGTTGTTTTGATCAAAACAACATGGTAATCTAATTAAAAGTTTACAAAAATATTCCCAAAAATCTATAGGTCTACCAAAAGTAATCCGAAAGTTAAAATAGAATGCGAATTTCGCTTCGGAATGTTAAAGATGTGATCTTTATTGACTTTACAGTCCCATCAATTTGTTTGATTGCGCGATTTTACGAGTACGAGTTTGTTCGTACATTTCTATAGAATAGACTACAACAGACATGTAGTCTTATACTTATTTGCTTACTCTGCCCATACTTCACAAATGCCGTGTGTTTTTTATTATATGTACATTACATACGTACGTTATAATGTATTTTTTTTAAATCCGAGCACGACAAAGTGACTGCACTACACTTGAACGAGGAACTAGTCTCAAGCGTGCGAGATGTCTCGACGCCAGTTCCGTCTTCATCATATATGAGCCCGAAAGGCTGATTAATTATATTCGCTAACACTCATTTAAACCCTTTTCTCACTTTAGTAAATAAAACAAATGTAAAAAAATACTTTACAAGTTACCTGAGGTTACTTAAGTTACTTTAATAACATTTAATAATATGAAAAATTATAAAGAATTTGTTTTCGTGTTATTCACTTCTTTTTAGTTTGCATCAGGGCTCCAAATTCTTGTATGCCCTAGGGCCCCGGCATATGTTAAGGCAGCCCTGCCTGAGGGGGTCATATTAACCGAGCTTGATAACGATCACAGTACACATAGTAAAGTAAGTATAAGAAATTTTTCTTTCTTAAGACAGGGTTCAATTACGTCAAGCGTCAGTGACACCTTCATTTATCAACTTCATACTGAAGGCATCAACGACACCGTGCGTTAGGGTTCATTAAGGAAATAGAAAGGGGAGGATTTGGGCCTCCAGATATCTAACTCACTGTATAAACGCAACAGTAAGCTGCTACTTCACACTGGAATCTTTCGGAAAGTGGTGACAACCCGGTCAAACCGGCCTATTTAGACAGTCGATAAAACTATTAACAGCGTGGCTCTACCACTTACAAAACTACCACTACCACGTTAACAACCGCTGATTATAATTTCCATTTGCAAATATATTTAACTATCGACTATCGACACGCAAATCTAACTGAATCAAAAAGTGGCTTAATTCATAGTTTTGTATCAATGTCAGTTAATAAATTCTTGCAGTAAACCGACGATATTATGTCAACTGTTAAAGACTATGATGCCCTTCCCTATACACAAGAGATAAAAGATAGCAAAATAATATTCTCAAGATACTTCATGGGTATTGGAGGAGAAAACATTATTTCCAATACACAGATCTGTTAGGTTAATACCGTTCTGTATACACGCGTAACAGGATAAAGAACCGTAAGCCCTTCGAAATGTATCGACAGATCCCTAAGGAATGGTATCTGCGCTAAGTGGGTCTCAGAAGGACGGGAATAAGTTACAATAAAGCGTTATGTTAAAGTAATATGACTTGAGTGTGAAGAAAACATATTATCTATAATACTACAAATAAATAAAATTGGTGTGTCTGTTTGTAATATTAAAATAACCGCTTTTTACTAAGTGCATTTGTATGTATACACGGTACATATACCAAAACAACATTTTTTTCAATTTTTGTCTGTCTGTTTGTTTGTTCCGGCTAATCTCTGAAATGGCTGGACCGATTTTGACGGGACTTTCAAAGGCAGATAGCTGATGTAACAAGGAGTACATTTGGCTACTTTTATTTTAAAAAAAATGTTTTAAAAAAAATAGAATCTCACGAAAAAAATTAACTTAAAAAGTAAACTCTGCGAACTGAAAAATAACCACGCGGACAAAGTCGCGGGCAACAGCTTTCTATAATAATAACATCCAATACAGATTTTTGTCTGTATTACTTTGCGCCTGCTAATCTTCTGAATGGATGAACCGATTAGAGTATGGTTTTCAATAAAGTGTGAGTCGTGTGTCTAATTCGTCGTGTGTATTGAGTTGAGTTTTAAATGTAGTAGGCCATTAATATTACAAACGTGAAAGTTTGGCTGTCTGTGAATTTAGATTTTATTAAACAATACCTCTTTATTGGCTGTATGAATTTGGAAGAAGTTTAGCACACCATAAGCTAGATAAGGACATAGGCCCGAAAAAACAGGTACGCGAGCGAAGCCACGAGGAAAAACTAGTACTACTTACGGCGTCTATTATGATATTTGTTCCACTTGTACCAAACGCTTCGCACTAGCTAACCAACAATTCGCAAGCGATACTGAAGGGAAAAGCTAGTAAGGATGTAAAATAAGCATGTTATATTGTATAACATGAACTATTCACAAGTTCGTAAGTTATGTGTGTAGATCAAATACTGGAACGACCGACAAATATGTGACATGTGTGTACAATAATGAAATGAATATTATCGTAAAGACAGAGTGGTTCATTTTTGCACGACTCACTATGTGTGCGTGAGCTTGTAAATATGTAGTTTTGATTTATGTAACAATGAGGCGTCTGATCCATTAAATCTATTCACTTTATGCACGTTACATGACGTACAATAATCCATTGAAATGACTATAACCTACATAATAAAACTATAATACAAAATACTTTTCATTCCTAGATCCTAGTTGTATGATAAAATACCAGAACACGCTGAGCTCGACAAATGTGATAAATCGTCGGGAAGTCGTCCAAGTAACGAGCGGAGCTCACTGTATCTTGTTACAAACTACGGATTACATCGTATAAACGGACTCGCGTATTGGAGGTGAAGTATTTTTAATATCACTCGGGAATACAGAAAGGGCAAACATTGTCTTAAAAGATTAAAACTTTCTTGAGAAATATTTTATAATATTTAATGACTTAATGTTGTATAGATTAAAAAAAATTATAAATGCAAATCTCCTGCCTTACCTTTTGCCTTATTGCCTGTGTGAGACTTCCATGAGCGATAATTACACGATTTCTACTTATTTTTCTTTTTAGTATTGTCTGTTGGATATATTTAAACAATAATGTTTTTGAATAAATAAAAATCTCTTCAGTACGTAAAATCGGGATAGTTGTCAGATAACAACTATCTCCATTAGGATTCATCATCTTGAAATAACATATTCCATTTAAAAATTACAGATCTTTTTCTAATTCATGTCAGCGATTTTCTAACCATTAGATTATAACTATTGTTAGGTGTTAATTTTTATTAATTTATGCGAACGGTGTTTATAAAATTGTTGTCGGGTAAATACGCCTAAAATAACGTATAAAAGAGTGGCGCACGACTTGTCAGGGACTGTTCGTATTCAGACGTCGCGTGGTAAGGACCGTCGTGGTCGTTATTATCGTAGTCAAGCCTTTTGCTTGGCTGTCCGTTACTGTAGTAGTAATTCTGTCGTAGTTAATCATACTAAGCGTGTATACAAGTGCAGTTAAAGTAAAGCCTACAATTGGTTAATCCTGACACGGGTTTGTTCTCTGTGAATAGAATTTGGTTTGAAAGTGATCATGTTATTTGTGCCCTATTATTTTTTAAAGTCATTTCTCATTAAATTTCTAAGACTATATATTATGTTATAATTTATAGCAGGTTCAATGTGCATACCTACTTTTAGGTTTGAAAACATATCTATTTTATTAATCGTTTAATTACAGTTTCGTTACGGAAAATTCTATGGAAGCATAGTTTGTATAAATATATGTTTTGTTTTATTTCTGTTGTTTGTACAAGATATATCGATTCAAATTACCCAAAATAATCCTTGTGATCCAATAAAAACGTGATATATTACTTTTACAACATTCGATATAGAAAGTTTAAAAAAGAAAAATTAAAAACGCTGCCGCCGCGCTACATTTCAGCCGCGCGAAGACTCCATTCCGGATTTTTGTCTATGATTCCGATAGATTTTTATACGGAGTAAATTGCCAAGGTCATTGGCGTAGGGAAATACTCCTAAACAAATCATACGTTTTATTTCTAGACTTACCCCTCTTAAATAATTGTCTGAATAAAAAAATAAAATTGAAATAAAAATGTTGAATAAAGATTTTTATTAATTTATTAATCTTTGAAGAACACTAGAAGCTAAAAGTGCAAATAGTTTGACTCTAAAACTTTACCATTAATTTCTGAGGCCAACTTTCACAACGATCCACTAAACTTGTTTAAAAAACATCATATCGTGCGAAAAATTGACGTTAGTAAACATTATTAATGCCTCAATACAATTATTAAGGATTGTTGTGGAAGCCAGCCATAGTATTTTTAATTAAACACAGCATATATTTTATAAACAACCTGCACAACTTTTCCAAAAGTCTCTCTATTCATAATGAAAACACCGGCTGCAGTCAAACACAGAGGTCGTTGTGTTAGACACAACATGAGTAAGACAACCCGCGCTTGTCTCACATCCATTAGTTCCCATCCACATGTATAAACAGCTGTCGACATATCCAGACCAGCTGTAATTAGTAACTCGCCACCAAAACAGTACAAAAATAATGGCATTATGCCGGTTACTGCAGTCAAAACGGAATTCCACATATCCCAAGAATTCATCGTCTGCAATGTTGTTACCAATACAATTGTCATGGTGAGGAAATGTGCTCCGAATATGAGTTTGTACAGCTCTTGGATTTTGTTGTGATATTGCATTAAAAACTGGTGATGCTTCACACAAAATCGTAGTTTTTCATTTACTATTTTATGTGCTTCTAGTATTGTTGCGTTTGTCAGGATCTGATGGATGTCTTTCAACATTTCGGTAATGGCATAGAAATGCACAAGTTCATGGGCACATAGTGTTATGAACAGTACTATGTAACCCGTCTGGTTAATACCGGAGAATGCGGTGCCGATGCATGTCAGAGCAAACGTTATTTCGTAGTACGGTGTTTCGTATTTCGGACTCAGACCTGTAAAGTTGAACATCTTTTATGCTACATGTTTAATATAAGATTGCGCCTACATTTGGGACATTTCGACGTCCGAAACTCCATGAGTACGCCTTACGGCCATTTTTAATAAACGTAATAAAAACAAGTGTAGAGAGTTTTCAAATGTTAATGTCACGAGACGATCGATTTTGCAGTTTCTTTGAACGTAAAAAACCATTTTTCGTTTTACGTCACAAGTCTTGTTTACTTTAAGCATAGGCAGTACGAGAGATAGCCAAATAAAAATGGCTAAAACCTAATGGTTATGCTGTTGGCAACAGTGGCTTTACTTTATAAAGCCCCTGTGCATTATTTTAAAACACAAAATAACGCACAGAGATTCGGTAATTCCACTGTTGCGGCCATTTTAAACATGATACGGGAAAACATAATGATGGATTTATCAATATCCGCTTGTAACGTGCTTATCGATAAAACCATAGAGTAAATTTTCAACGGATTTATAAAGGCTGAACGGATTTTCATAGAATATAGCTGTATACAGTAGTGAGTGTAGTAGTAAGTGTAGGCACTGCAAAAATAGTACGTATATTTTTTACTAGCCCTGTATTATATACGTCCCACTGCTGGGCACGGGCCTCCTCTACGGAATGAGAGGGATTAGGCCTTAGTCCACCACGCTGGCCTAATACGGGTTGGCAGACTTCACATACCTTCGAAAATCTTATCGAGTTCTCAGGTATGCAGGTTTCCTCACGATGTTTCCTTCACCGTTACAGCAAGCGATAATTAACAAATAATATACACGTAACTTAGAAAAGTCAGTGGTGTATGCTCTTGGGACTGGTTTCGAACCTGCGACTTTCGTTTCGGCAGTCCATACCACTCCCCACTGAGCTATCGCTGCTGCTGTACGTGTTATTTAATAAAATTAAAGTATGGACTTCATGGACACTAGTTACCATAAGAATCTCCAGGCGTAGTCGGGAGGTATCTATCGTTGCCGAAGATCGTGAACAAGAAAGGTACCAGCAGGTACGTTGCATGTACTATCATTTGGTTAGCAACAACTAACCACGACACAAAGCGAGCTTTTTGTAGAGTCTTCAGCACCTTAACATGTGACGGACTGTTCACGGGTATCGATGATAAACCATTTTTACACATTTCAAATATTGTTCTGAGACGTGACCTGAAATTATGATAGGATTAAATAGGTTTGAAAAAGAATAGATTTTATAGAAGTTAAACTAAATCGCTACAACTATTTGTATGAAAATTAAGGGATATTTTATGTATAAAACACGCACCATACGTCTTATCGTTATCACCGACCTACCACGACCTCAGTGCCTGAAGACTAAAGTCTTCAATCAATGTGTGTTACCAGTGATGACATACGGCACTGAGACGTGGCCTCTAAATATGGGCCGTATAAGACGGCTCACAGTCACTCAGCGAGCTATGGAGAGAGGTATGCTCGGTGTTTCTCTACATGATCAAATCAGAAATGAGGAGATCCGTAGAAGAACGAGAGTCACCGACATAGCTCAGCGGATTAGCAAGCTCAAGTGGCAGTGGGCAGGCCACATAGCTCGCAGAACCGATAACCGATGGGACAGAAAGGTTCTGGAATGGAGGCCACGTACTGGCAAGCGCAGCGTTGGACGTCCACCTACAAGGTGGACAGACGACCTGATAAAGATCGCAGGAAGTCGCTGGATGCAGGCCGCTTCCAACAGGTCGGTCTGGAAATCTTTGGGAGAGGCCTATGTTCAGCAGTGGACGTCTTGTGGCTGATGATGATGATGATGATGATATGTGCTAAGCGTTATATTTTGTCAACGAAGTATAAGTTGAATATGGATTCTACTTACAATAACGCCATCCATTACAACCACAACACAATAAATTCAGAATAATACATCACCTCGACGTCCACATAAATATATACTTGGACAGCGGCACGGAGGTGGCGCTGAGGCAATTAATGGCTTTGAACGTCTCCGATTTATCGGGGAACACTTGCGTCAAGTAGATTATTTGACTAAAAAAGCCGACGTACACAAATGTGCCCCCGAGTAACACAATCGCAATCACAGACATCACTGAGTAACCTAAGAACAAAACAATACAATCTTAACTAATATATTCTCAAAACTATCTCAACAAGGCTTTAACCGACCATAATATTCAAATATCAGTCATTGTTAATTATTGCTTGCTTTAACAGTGAAGAAAACATTGTGAAAAATTCTCCATTAAAATTTCGAAGGTATGTAAAGTTGGCCAACTCGATAAGGCCAGCGTAGTGGAGTAAAGTCTAACCCTAGATAGGATTAATAAGTTAATTCACTAGAGGGCTCATGCCCAAAAATGGGACATACATATGTATTATACAGATGTTTTTTTTAATTAATAGTCTTAAGCATAAGAATACTAAACTAAAAGAGACAAAAAGAACTCGTTTTGATCATTAACTCTTTTTGCGCATTTGGCTCAACTTGTGGTGGGCTAAGTTACTACCACAAAATAGATGATGTAAAGTTCCTTAGTAAAAGATGTTCAGCTTTCTTTGGACCGGTTAGTAAGATTGCTGGAGGTATAAACTCAAATCTCTATTCTTTCTTGAAGGTCAGCAAGGTATAGCCCATAACTTACCATCAAGTGACCCACGTGGCAAATCGATGGGCTTTTACTAAAAAAAATCCGGCAACATCAAGTGAACAGTTAGAATTTCTGTAGTCATCGTTTTGGGACTACATAGAACACAAGTCAGGCTGCGGTTAGACGACGCGACAAATTTCTTGCGGCCGCCGCGCGGCGACCGCGCGGTGACCGCGTGCTAACTGTTCAGTCATAGCAAATGTATGTTTTATTAACTAGGACTTAACGTTGAAATTCTTTGTAAGTAACTAACTGCGCGGCGATCGCGCGGCGGCCGCGCGGTCTCATCGCTCGAATGTTGTCGATGTAATCCCCGCGCCCGCGTCCTGCGGGGTTGTGTTCATTCAAAACTAATGTAAACTCTATTGACTAAGCCATAATGTTCAATTCTTCGCAACGCCCCAACCGCGCGGCGACTGCGCGGTCGTGAAAACGCGCCCGTACAGCGACCGCGCGGTCGCCGGGCCGCAACGCAGTGACATTCCCCGTCATATAAACGCGCCCTCATTATCCGTTACATTTTATCCGTACGAATCTAAAATATTAATAGTAAGCAGGTAGATAGACACGTTCAGTTAATTTAATACAAAATATGATTACGTTTTTAGTTATCACTATAAAAAGCTGTTTTGCAGCTTAAAACGCCAAAGTTAAAACTGTGAGATTTAGATAAACAAATCTAATGTAATATTTCAAGTCTAACTTGGACCCATTATTTGAGATATAATTATTAAAAGAAAAGAATTACAAATATAAGTTTTAATGCAATAGAAAACATAGATGTAGATAATCCATAACACTTTCCTTCAATATGTTTCAGATTATCAAGATAGGCACTTGATGAATAGGTAGGTACTCACTTTTTCCTTCATCCCCAAAAACGTTATGGATGCCGACTAATTGTTGAATTATATTAATCATAATTTTTGCTGCTTCAATAGGATCATCATTTGTATGCGATAATTTATAGAAAATCTTTTTTATATTTATCATCCTCAGTCTATCTAACAAGCGATAGATCCGCTCCCTAGTTCCAACATAAATGATAACTGTTTTCCATAAGACCGATTAGAGTTATTATACTAATTTAAAACAATCATAATATTGTACCAGTTGTTCAATTGTATTAATTGAATAATTGCTTAAAAACAATCACCGAAACAATTTTTTTTTCAAATAATTACTTAAAAACTAATCGAGCAATTTTCACTATATACAAGTACCTACCTACTAAAAAATTAAAATCTCCCCTGGCACAATTCCATTGTGTACAAGTAACGAACTATAACAATTTATTGGACGTTATACTTGACAAATAAAATCTAATCGACACTTCAGTTAATACAAGTTTTCGACAATTGCGGGTTTACTACTCTATACCAATATATAAAATTATTGTATATTCAAATATCTAGTCTTTCTATTCTAATATTATTGACTAGTCATTTCTTAGTACTAAAAACGTACATCACCGATAAGGATAAAATCACCCTTTCAAGTTCGTTAAATCGCTTCGGTCCCGAAAGGAAATCAAATTTAATACTCCATAATTGACTTACTTTAATACGGATGCATATAATTAGCTATACCCTTTCGAAATTGAAATTCATAGATTGATAACTGTCTATTGTACACCAATAGTTTAATTTAGGTATACATAGAATAGGTAATCTGTAATACCGCTGATAGTGGTAGCACACTAGTCGGGGCGGTCCATTCTTACTTCACAAATAACAGCAAAAATAGAGCTAAAGCGTGGCTTTACCACTTTTGTGTGGTAGAGCCGCGCTGTAGAGAGTTATGTCTACAGCATGAATGGGCTGGCTCGACCGGGTCGTTACCACTGTCTCACAGAAAACCGACGTAAAGTAGTGGCTTGCTGCTGCGTTTCGTACGGTGAGTGAGATATCCGGCAGCTCAAATCCCCTCCCCTTCCCAATCCCTAATGATCGCTTTCTTTTAAGGTCGGCAACGCGCCCATCATTCTTCTGGTGGTGGGCGTACATGGGCGGTAAAGATCACTTACCATAAGGTGCTGTTTGCTCGTTTGCCGTCCTATGCTATAAAAGAAAACTTACATGTATATGGAATAAGACAAAACAAATCAGTTATGGTACATACGTTAATCTATTTAATACCAAATGTTAACACATACTCTCTAAATATACTGATACATAGAAGTAAGACATTGCTGGCATACTTTTACGAAGACAGAAGGAGAATTCCTAGAAGTCCTTTTAATGTTAGACCCTTTTGTTCTCCCCCAAGTATTTTTACTTCAGTCAACCGGTACGAACAGATGAGTGCATGTATGCACGTTTTATTAAGTTAATGTCACATTTATACATTTATAAGTTTTTCTATGTATAAAAGAGAACTTATCCATAATAGATTGGCTAGAATTCCGAGCCTTCCAATTTAATTACGTTTTACTCGGCCTACATTCTGCTAACTAAAATAAAACCTAGTTACGAGATATATTACCTTGTTAAACATGGTTGGCTAAAATAAAATTTACAATTCACTAACTTTATTAAGTTTTAGCAAACGAATTTTTAGTTTTATGCGCATATTTATTATAATTACCAGAATATAAGTATTATAATAATATTATAATATTATGAAAGAGTTCTATCGTAGTTTACAGCCTGCGTGGCGCATTAGGCGAGTAGGCGACTGTGAAGCAACAGGCCGCGGGTTCGATTCCTGTACCGAGACAAATGTTTGATCCACACAAACATTTGTCAGTGTGATTTTTTTTTTTAACATATTATTTTAAAATGTTGTAACGCGATGTTACGCTAATCCCATTGCAAATCGGATAAGAGAAGGCGAAAAAAGATCAAAGGGCTCTACCAGTAGAGTAGCAAACCCTTCAATTTCCGTCAAAAAAGTTTAGTTAGTATTTAATTAAGAAACATAGTTTTGAGTCTTTGACACTGAAACATTTTGAAAGCGAACTCTTTTGCTCTATTTCAAGGAAACATAATTATTTTTGAATTGAAACCTTCGTTCAGAAGTGCAGGGATGCACTATCGTTTATTATGTTTATCTCAGGTTAATATTGTGTTTTTGATAATGTAACGGCAGTAACAGTTAACATAACTTTAGTTGTTTGGATTGGTAACAACTTTCAGATAAATATTTGTAGGTTATTGGAAATGTCCATAAATGAATAGATTGATTTTAAATGCGATTTCTTTGAAAAAAGGTTCCCTTACGGTTGGACGAAATCTGTTCAGCTGTTTGAAAGTTGCAGATATTTTTCGAATTGACTGATTTTAAATTTGGTTTTAACATTTTATCTAAATATATAAAACTCAAAGTTGACTGACTGACATAGTGGTCTATCAACGCACAGCCCAAACCACTGGAGGGATCGGGCTGAAATTTGGCATGCAGGTAGATGTTATGACGTAGGCATCCGCTAAGAAAGGATTTTGATAAATTCTACCCCCAAGGGAAAAAAGAGGGGATGAAAGTTTGTATGAAACTTTGTCAATTTCAAAAGTTCACGCGGGCGGAGCCGCGAGCAAAAGCTAGTTTTGGTATAAGTAACTGGAAAATGGGTATTAATATATTATTGTTTATAATAAAAAGTATTCCGTTATCATACAATAAGCTACGTAAAAAGTAGGTACTTATATAAAGAGAATCGATTATTAGGTAGAAGCAAAATATATCTTGATACAGTTATCGAATTGTTATTCCTATAAAATACAAGGAGAAATAGATTCTGTCTGTTCGGAGCAGCAATATTTTTAATTTCCGCCCTCGTACTCAGAGGTAATGGGACGAGTCGACAGGAACAAAAGGTAATTGTCTGCACTGGTTACCACAATTCTTAACTCCCGTGATGTGCTGCTCTTATTGCGATATTCTTTAGCGGAATTCAAGTAGCGTACATAATATAACATTTATAATTGCTGTAAGTGAATTTTAGCTAGCTTTAGTAGTTTTTGAGACACCATGAGAGGTAATTCTTTTTTTAAATTTGATTTATTATTATTTAAGGAGAGGATTTAAGCAGGAAACACTGAAACTGCTGATGTCTGTAAGGAGAATCTTTTGTACCGTAATAGGAAGCTGGCTGAAATTTTCACAGAATGTGTTATGATGGCGAATTTGTAAGTACCTAAATAATTGAAAAAAAAAACAAAAGAATTTAAGCGTGTGGGTACAGATTCCTCAGTAAACGAGTAAAAAGTTGACTGCTGTTTATATTAGCTTCTTATCTTTTGCGAATTACTTTTCGCTTTTCGGAATTATCCTTCGCGCTATTTGTTCAAATAACAACAACCTTATAAAAACCAAAGGGAGCTGCCGACACGAGAAGGCGTATCACATTGCCTATCCACGTCGAGACGCTCAAAAAATATCAACTTTTATTGGTTTAGTTTAGATCCCGAAATAGAACGTAATCTTCGGCCTGTTTCCTGAGTTTGTATGGACTGCAAAAGCGAAAAAAAAACTTTTGCTCTATCAAATCTACTTAATTAGTGCCTACTTAAAATGATGTCTTTTTATTTTATTTTTATTTAATCGATTGACGAGACGAGCAAGGTACTCGCCTGATAGTAAGCGCCACGCCTGTCCATAAACAGAAGCAACACCACACAGAACTTTGGATTACAAAGCACTGCATGGCACTGAACTGCGCTCGTCGTCCCGAGATATGTTAGGTCTCACAATGCCCAGTGATTTCACTGGCTTCAATGTCCTTCAAACCGAAACAACAGTGCTTACACACTGTTGCTTGGCGGCAGAAATAGACAAAGCGATGGTACCAACCTAGACGGCATCTCGCATACGAGGGACCTATACCGATCGAGCCAGACTATTAATGTAGTAAAAAATATAGCGTGGCTCTACCAAGTAAATATAAGGGTTCACTACCATTACCTCCACACTATATGAATAGAAGTAAATTAACCATACAGTCCAATGTGATGAACCTATTTGCCGTTTGTGTAGAAGTAAACAAGTTATTCACCCATCCTTGACACCAATCTCCTCAAAAATAAAACTGGCACGTTCGGAAAGTCTGTCAAGCTTACACTTTGATCCGTAAACAAATAATCTAGGAGACATTTTAACATTTTGCCCCGCCGACGACTGAATCTCTCAATTAGACAGGACTCTCAGCTGGTGATTAAATAAATTGTGTTCGAACAATTCGACAGTTAGTTTTAATCATTTGTTATTGCTGTCTTAGTAATGGTGCTGCCACACCGGTGTTATAAAATGTTATATAACATTTTATAACATTAAACATTTATTAACATTATCTAACATTGTTATAAAATGTTTGTTAACAAATGTTGTATAACATTTTATAACATCGGTGTGGCAGCACCATTTAGTAAACATTTCTTAACAATTTGTAACATTTTTGAACATTCTTTAACCGCGGGCGGCGGTACTTTTGAGAGCGGCGCCGTCAAAGAAGCCGTCAAAGAAAAAGGGCCGATGTCATGTTTTCAAATGTTATAAAATAAAAAATGTTAGAAAATGTTAGAAAATGTTTGCAAACACTTTCCGTCGGTGTGGGAGCACTTAAAACATCTAACAATTCTTAACAAAATGTAACAATTTTAATGTTAGAAAATGTTTGTTAACATTTTATAGCATCGGTGTGGCAGCACCATAAGTCATCGACCTTATCGGGAATATCGTTTTTTTCATTTAAAATGACGAGACGAGCAATGATCGCTTGATGGTAAGCGGTACGCCTGCCCATAAACAGAAGCAACACCACACAGACCTTTGAATGACAAAGCATTGCATGGCACTGAACTGCGCTCGTCACCCCGAGACATAAGATGTCAAGTCTCATAATGCCCAGTAATTTCACTGGCTTGTGTCCTTCAAACCGAAACACAACAGCGCTTACACACTGTTGCTTGGCGGCAGAAAAGACAAAGCGGTGGTACCCAAACGGCCTCTCGCATAAGTGGGACCTACCACCTTGTATCTCTAGGTATTTGAATTGATTGCACTTTGCATATAATATTAAACTTGAAATATCACTTTGATTGATACATACCTAAGTATTATAATCTTAATATAGGTAAGTCGTTCAGTTTTACACAAATTGTGTACAGTACTTGATAGGACCGTTTTTAGCAGATTCATTTTTGTTTTCTTGGTAAACTAGTAGCGGGTATATGGGTGAGTACATCCACGCACATTTGAAAGAGGTATATTTGAAATGTGCGTGCATGGCCAAATCGAGAACACGTGAAAAATACTAGTCTCGAAACCGATTTTAATGGATACTATAAACTGCATCATTACTTTCGAAAAAATAATTTTCATGGCTAAGAAACCCGTTGATTTTGAAAAAAACACTATAATTATATAATTACACCATCCGATAGTGACAATAAACAAATTAGGAAGTCTAGCAGGTTCCATAATATCACAGCATTTTTTTTTACACCCAACAGTTGCATACATAGTCCTGATCCCACAGTAAGATACAAGTCTTGTGTCGTGGATATCAGGAACTACGAGAGACTTTCGATCTCACAACACCCAGACCCCGAAACAAATATTAGTGGATCACACAAACATTTGTCTCGTTGCGGGGATCGAACCCGCGGCCTCCCACTTCACAGCCAGCTATTCGCGCCATGGAGGCTGTTAACAACACAAACTTTAACAAACGTTACAAAATGGAATAAAAAAGGCGAAATAGTTACATATCGTGTTTATTTATTTTTGTCGATATAATTATTACTTCTTGTACTATTTATTGCATTAACAAATTTGAACACAAACATACGTACACAACCACTCATACACATATGTATGTACAAAACAATTAATGAGAAGCCTATTTTGGACAATTTTATTTGACTAAACCACCGTGAAGTGGAAAAAAATGGTGACCGATGTCAATGCCAACAGACGACAGAACTATGCCATCTATTGTCACCAATATAATTTGAACCCTATGACATGTCTTTGGTCGTCCTCTGATGACGGTGACCGAAGGCCATTCTCTTGGGTTGGAAAGGCATGCCTCGAGGCTCCCGTTTTGTACTCGTTATCGCTATCTCGGTATTGAGTAAGTCTTCTATTGACTGAAAACAATAAAAAAACACATATGATTATCTCTAACCCCCTTATTCAAAAACATTAGGTACCTACAATGAGGTCTCATAGTGTGCGTTGAATAGGAACTATTTCTGTATAGCTACGTTATTGGTGCGTGGTTTATCTGAGATGGAGCCATTTACGGCCTTACGGCAACTTTTACCTATTATACATGATAATTAATTTATAATTTCATATCTGCTGTAGAGTGCGGTGGCAAATTGTGTAATTAATTGAAGAATTTAGAATGTGTGAAAATTGTAAATCGACCAATTGGCGTTTGACGACAAAGCCACTAATCTCGTCAAATGACAGCTGTCATAATGGAACTACGATTTAATTGAACGTATAATAAACATTTATAGTACAAGATCCCGGGGAACATTGACCTTCACCCATCTGTTTACCGGATCAAAATAACATTTTAGGGTATAAAAAGTATTGCTGAACACATACCAATAGGGTTACCTAAAAAAATATGGTCAAGGATATGATTAATTAAAATTAAAAAAAAAAAAAAAAATTATAATTTCCCTGACTTACTTACCAAAAAAATTTAACCTTCAATGAAAAGTGTACAATATATTCTATCTGTAAAAAATAGGTTGCCTATCTTTTTCTGGCCACTACTACCTGGTTGCCGTGTGCAAACAGGTAACTAAAAAGTGATCATTGCGCTCATCTAGCTCCTAGTTTTTGCAGGTAGTATACATTGTAGGTTTTCATTGAAGGTTCATTTATTTGTTGAGCAAGTCAGTGAAATAATATATCTTCTTTTTTTTTTTTTAATTGGCAAAACCTATCCTTGACCATATTTTTTTAGGCAACCCTATTTGTATGTGTTCAGCAACACCTTTTATACCCTAAAATATTATTTTCATCCGGTAAACAGATGGGTGAAGGTCAATGTTCCGCGGGATCTTAGACCATTACGGCTTTTGTCAATATTTCAGACCCGTCATACAATGCGCATAATCTTTAAGAATACATATCTAATCTTTGTACGTGCGAAATAAAGAGTATTTTTGGTAAACAAAATGACATACCTGCTTATCAATTAGCCCTCGATCTTTGAGTGCCTTCTCAATATTTTCAAACTCCTTTTGTAAATCTTTATTATTACACTTGTCAACTGCTTGTTTCACCCTTGATATCTGCAATGAGGCGAAATATTATACCTGTTGTTTTTTTTTACATTAAACAAAAAAAAAATATTACTCACAGTGTCTTGGAAATATGTGTGTTTATCCTTTTGTTCGGGCGCGTCTATTTCTAAAACCCCTCTTAAAACCGGTAACGCGTCCTCGACCCGGCCCATGTCTGCTAAAGCTGTGGCCTATAACATCAAATATTAACTTATAGATAGCTTGCAAAATGTAGCAAATTATATTTTTTATGTATGTGGGTACAACAAATACTAGTATTACCATAGCTCGTAATCATAACAAAGATAAAGAGTAATTGTCATTACATAAACACAGCCTAAAAATTATACAGTTTGTCACAGGCAAATGTAAAAATTAAATGTAGCCATCACGATGAAATGAGGGCGACACGTATACATCGGTTCATTGTGATTGGCGGAATGAAGTAGCGACGGACGCCGATGGTTTACGCGATTGGTTACTCAATCGAAGGTCGTCTATTGGGCTCTCAACTGCCTCCAATACTGTCCATCTATGCTTACTACTGCCGGTAAGTAACTATCGACTCAATTCCTAAGCATTGGCGGATAAAAATAAACAGCTATATACCCGAATCGCTTTACATTAGCAACAATTTTATTGGCATCATTACAACCGGGTTCGATCGCACTTGTCTGCTTTTTGTCAACATCAAACTCGTTAACATATTGTACATTTTTGAGACTGTGATATTAATATATTTTCAAATGATTAATTTTAGACACATTATGTTATAATTTTATATCTTCTCCTTTTATTGAAACAGTATGAAACATTTTCTAATTATATTTGTTTACTTAGTAATTATATGGTGAGTTCTACCTTGATATTTCTGATAGTGACATAGTGTTGCTTCTGTGATGATATTGACTCGAGGGCAATGTGTGGCGCGCCTTGATTCAGTGCAAGTACTGAAAATAAAAAAAGATAATTTCCACTACAGGGCCAGAATACAAATTAGCTTTCCAAGGGTCGGAACTAAACTTTTCAAATATTACTTTATCTCTTTCACACATGGATTGTATACAAAAAATACGAAACTATAAACTTTTTTCTATTGGCCTGAATGAGGAAATCATTGGGAGGGAGCATTATTTGTTAGGATCCATGAAAATAATACATATTCTATGTAATTATGAGCTACCTCTTACCATTTAAAAAATATAAGCCCTTTAAAGAGTTTTATTGAACCCGTTGGGTACGGAACCCTATAAAACCTAGGCTAATAATATATTATGTAGTGTTATTATATACTGACCAGCAAAAAATGCGCAAGCCCTTCTGAGAGGCTTTGTTCCCAATGCTGTCATATCAGTCCATAACTTAGAGGCATAATCCAAACTTTGTGGTGTATTCTGCAATTAAATAAATAAAAATAATGTGGTAACAATAATGTTTTAATGTAGAAATGTTTAAAAGAGAAAGGGGTGCGATCTAGTTACGGGGATATCGATTTTAGGATCAAAAAAGACACTATCGAGTAGAGTTTTGTTTTCCGATCCCCACCATGCCACTCTTAATGCTAGGTAATATACCATTTTCGATATAATCGAATGAAACCATCTCACCTAGTGTGTGTACAAGAGAAATTATCGTTACACATAATTTAACTCTGGCATTGATGAGACCCTCCCGTGACCCGCTGACTTCACTTGGCTCTAACTTGCGAATTATTTTTGAGGGCCAGTAAACATATATCCCACCTCCATTCAGAAAATTCGCAAACCATTAAATGGCACCAAAACATAATCTCATGAAAAGCCTCTATGAATAATCCTAGCATATAAATTAATATAAATATCAACCTGTTTATAACATGCGGCCAGTATCAATACGACTGGATACTTAGGATACTTTGTCATGTTTATTTGTTTCTCCTGTACCCTCTCAAACACTTTATACATCTCATTATACATTTGATGACTGTACAACAGGTCCAAAAGTATTTGGAATGACACCAGCTGATCAAAGAACCCATCATTGTGTGGATCTTCAAAACACTGAAAAACATGAGAAAATATTATTATATTACCCATTTAAATGACATTGTATTATGTTATGCATATGTTTATCAACAAATAGTATTTCAGGAATATAGTAATTTGATAGAGGAGCTAGGAGTAAATATCATTGATTTACTGCAAACAAACAAACAACTAAATCTAAAAGTGGTTTAATTCATAGTTTTGTATTTGTCAGTTAAGTTCTTGCAGTAAACTGTCAATATTTTCAAATTACTCAGTCAAAGAGCAGAATTATAAAAACTAACCTTTAGAATATAACATATTATACAGGGTTATTTTTAAAACACCAGCAACCTCGCAGGGGTAGATTCCTAAGGTTATAAGCTACTACTTTTGTTCTACGACTTTTGATAATTTGTTAGATTTTATTTTCATACAAAAATAAGTATTCATTTAATTTCCGTCTTGAATATTAACAACGCGCATCGCAGATTACGTAAACAAATACGCGAAGCGTGGGGAACCGGGCTAGCGGCTTTGAAGGTCAACGCTCGAGCAGCTGACGGCCGCTTTGATGTCGCGCGCACACGCCGCGCCACGCCGCAGTCTACGAAGAAAAACATGACACAACAAAAACTTGTAAAATCATTTTTTTTTAAATATATTGAGTTATATCCAAACTCGTAGAACAAAAGTTATTCCATATGAGGTCAGCTATCTGGTCCTGCGAGGTTGCTGGTGTTTTAAAATTAACCCTGTATAATTGCATGCATAATATTGTGACATTTTGGATGATTTGTTTGAAAACCAGGTCTTCAAGAGACTTTTATGTTTAATATGGATCTAGTCTAGGATATAAATATGATACTATATGGCAGTCATGTTTGATATTACAAACAAACTGTTAATAACTGAAACACATACAAAACAACTTGGCGAGGCTGAGAATAGACACATCAAATCACCTCCCTCCATACCTATTATGCTTTAGTCTCTGAAAACAATAGCGAGGATGCTACTTATCCTTCAATTATCAATCCAGCCAAGGTATTTTGTACATTATGTAACTAATAATTACCTTTAATGCCTCATTAGGTGCATCAAGAAAATGAAACATTCTCATTACAACTGGACCAAACACAAATGAACCAAATCTAAACTCAGATATTTGTGAATTAAATCTGAAAATATAACAATTGTTAAAATTCACACAAATAAATACTCCAGATTGTACTTTCTTAGATTGAGTTGAGAAGTAATATTATGGTATTGAATATGTTATATGTTTATGTAGGGTCTTACTTATAAATGTTACTTAAGCATTGATTAGCTCTTTTGTCTTTATCTGTCTACACAATTTTTAAAGTAGCTATAAAGAGACTAAAACAGTGTTTTAACCAAGCAGTGCTTAAAAAGTTTATAAGTAAGGTCTTTAACTACATAAATCAGGCCTGTAATCAAATTTCTTTAAACATGTGTGCCACTGGAACTGATCTTGAACATATAACATGCATGGGTAATCAAAATAATTAATCAATAAATTTCCAAGGCATTTCCATTTTAACATTTTTTGATGGACTCCAAAAAAAATAACTATGTGACTACACTTCTTATTTTTAATATTATCCATAATCAATCTAAAAAAATCTTACTTTTTAACCATATTCATGACAAGTTCTACATCAGTAGGCTCAGCTAAATGTACCATATTTTTCAAGTCTTCAGTAAAGATCATATTTTTGGGATCATTAACAAAATCAGTCATTTTTGTCTTGAATTTGTCAGTAAAACTGGCAAATTGTTCCTTGACTCTCTTTCTAGTTTGTAAATAATTATCGACACCAAGCGCTGCAGAAGAGTATAGTTGGCTAACTGAAAATATGCAATTGAACCTCAATGTTAGTTATTGATCACGCCATTTGTTTTACAAATAGCGCGTACATTTTGATATACGACTGGCACAACATTATTTACAATAGGTAATAAAATAAAATAGGTAAAAGGACAATAAATAAATAGGACTATAAAAGCGCATTAATTCAGTAACGCAAAATACTTTTCTTCTTTTTTTTTACCGTAGTCTAACCTTGTGTAAGATGTAAATTCCGGCATGGTGATAAAAACCTAAAATTCGAATTGAATGAAAATTTAAGTAAGGAATTTATAAGTAAAGACATTATTATAAAGAACTATATGTTGCCGATCTAAACTACAAACATTAAATTTTAAAACCCAAATAAAACTTTGAGGTTATCCATAGACCATAAACTTTTATTTTCTTTTATTGGGAAGATTTGGAATCTAACCCATACAGCCTCATCATATGTGAACTCAGAATTCCCACCAAAACCCAAGCATTACAGTCAACCTGGGTAATTTTGGCTCACTTTAGAGGTAATTTATAGTAGTACGGATTTACTTTTATTGTTATTTGTCATAAATGAGTGTTTCTAGTGGGATATTGACCTTTATAATCTAAATTCCTGTGTTATTTATCAAAACGATAAATAAAAGACCCTTAAATTACCAAAAATTTGGTGAGCCAAAGTTACACTGACATTTGGGTAACATTAATAAGTATGAGGAGTTGATGAAGAAAATCTCTAATTTATGTAGTTTTTTTTACTCCTCGGTAAGATTAGCTTGTTATATTGATAAAAAAATACATTTCGTTTATATCACTATCTCCTTTTTAGTGGCAACGTAGGGTTGCCATATTAATACAATATTAAACTGCCTGGTTTATCGAAATCAACTTCTATTTTATGGACCTCTTAAATCAAGTTATTATTGTATTAATCAGGTTTTGATGTACTTATAATTATTGAGCAATGCCTAAAATAATAAAAAATAATAAAACAAACTCAATCACATATAAAAAAGAAACATAATATCGGCTCTCAATTCCCCCATACCATGTATAGAAATTGATCATCAATCGCATAAGAATCGCCTCGTTTTGTGATTTTAGATCCTCCAAATCGACTAACTATATTTCGGGGGTGACAATTAAATATGTCAAGCTTTGATGGCCACTTCCACCCTTCAAAACTTTTTTGCATAATTGAAATTTTCACGCATTGTCTGTCCTCGCCCCGAGCTAATGTTACCCCAAATGGTCTGAAAATGAAAGGGCTCGAAGATTAATTAAAGATTTTTTAAAAAATCTATCAATATCGCGGGATATTTCAGTGTTATTACATAAAAAAACATATGATTCTTCAACATAAAACTGAACTCGCCTTCTGTAGTTCTTCTGTAGTAATCGCTATACACAACTTTTTAGCAAGTATATTTCTAACTCTGTTTACCGCCCAAATTTTGAATGGTGAGAAAAAAATATATATTTGATAAATATCAATTGTCACTGCAGGTTTAGTTTAAAAACCCTTTTTACTTTCATAATTTAAACAACTTATTATTATACAGTGTATCAGTAAGAAGAGAAAAAATTAAACGTTCAAATACAAGTTAGTGAGTCAATGTTACATTGAAAGCTAAAGTTACCCAGGTTGACTGTAACCAATTTATGTTCTCTGATCTGTTACATAACCATATTTTAACACGCTTTTATTAGCTTCATACGTATGATAGTATGTAACGGAAAACTTTGAACATGATTTTGACCTCATTTGTTACTTATTTGTGACCAGTTTTGTGGACCTAATGAAAAAAACGTCAAACCTTCAAAATGTCGGATTAAATCGAAATTTGGCATACTGATTAAGGACCGATGACAATTCAATATTTGAAACAAAAAAAATATTTATATTTTTTGATTATAATACTCTCCACCAAGATATGCATGGAATTAGTATGTACAACTGTAGTATACTTGTGTGTTCAATTTACTTAAAGAAAGTTATCTAAGAAGTATCGTACTGAAAGAAATTAAACCCAAAACTCTAACAAGCCCTTCAAATCGATCACACCCGTGTTTCATCGTTGTTGAAATACCTATCACATATGACGAGGCTGTATGGGCTCCCTTTGCCTTTCCAATAAAAGGCAAAATATAACTTTAAAAAACTCTGGTCTCGATAATTGCAGATATAGCTTTGCCTTATAATTTAAGATAATTTCAATATGGCTTCAGCTTTATTACTTAAGAGAATATCAGACATGGCTTGGGCCTTACTATTCAAGATAATCGCAGACAAGGCTTCGGCCTTTGATATTTATTGAAGCTTTTGGACGTGAAAGAGAAGTAACAGCAGACTAGGCTGCATGGCTGTCCTAGGCCTTTGCCTTCTAGGGGTGCTCGATATATATCGATATGTGATAAAATATCGATACATTTATTCGATATATCGAATCAATGCGATATTATCGAATCATTGAAGTCGATATATAATATCGATATATTTTATCCGATATATCGAATCAATGCGATATTATCGAATCATTGAAGTCGATATATGATATCGATATATTATATCTTATATATAAGGATATCGTAGAATATTTAGGAAAAATCTATCGGATGTAGCTAAAAAAAAAAAAAAACGACATCAAATACCAGAATAAGTATTGAATGTTGTTTTTTTTTTTTTTTTAGCTCTTCGATATTATTTTCGTTAATCATTTTCTAATAAAGTCTTTTCCTTCCTACAATTCGATATATCGAAAATATCGATATTTTTGACCGATATATCGGTATATATCGATACAATATTTCGATATATTATATCGGAAAAAATATCGATATTTTTTGTACACGATATATTATATCGGAAAAAATATCGATGTTTTTTGTACATGAACATCACTATTGCCTTCTCCTTTAAAAAACAACGATGAGAGAACGATACAAAAAAAAGTACCCTGTGATTGTTCTAACTTCTAGTTTGTCTCTGATTGTCATCAATTGTCATTTTTTACAATATGACGTGCATTTGAGGTTTTGTAATTTTAGACCTAAAAATGTGATCTGTATAAGTTTTTAAGATTCAAAACTCTAATATTTATATAATTTATAGATGGTTTCGTGATATATATTACGTTAAGACTATAATACTTGTGTGTATACATCACGAATCGTCAAATGAAGACTATTTTTGCAATTTCATTATCAGTCCTAAACCCATTTTGTGAATGATTTAAAACAGAAATTGTGAAAATTGTAGAGATCAATTTTACGAAGCTTATTGCGGTTCACTGCAATTGCAAAAATATCAGCGTCGATATAAAAATGCGTTATTATGTAGCTCAAGAAAATTAACTAACAATCTGAGGTTCTCTGAGGTTGAAACAGTGGTGTTTTCTTGTGTTACATAGTACAATTGAATGCAACGGTGCTCATATCATGAATTGTATTCCAAATTATAAAAAATCACATACCTTCTTTACATATAAACAACTATAATTAATAAGCTTTTGTAAGCAACAGGTGAATTCATTTTCTCCATACATACCAATGTGAATCTGAAAGGTTAGCTATAATGGTGTTATGAGTCTACTATTTAAAGATTTTCTAGAAATTAAAAAAGTTGTTTATAATAATTATTTTTGTTATATCATTAGCTGGGTGACAATATGCATAAACTACTCTGAAGATGCTAAGCACAGGTTACATTATGATTAAATTAATATTGTGTAGTCATCTTCAAATACATTGCTCTGTACAGTATTTGTTAATATATAATGGCTCTTATATAAATGCTTGAGCTTTATTGATTTACTTGTAACATAAAAGTTTGTACTAGCACTACAGCCTTCCTCTTATCAAAACAATGATATTATTTGGACTCCAATAAACATATATCAATTGTATTAAAAACTCTATTAAAATTATTAAGGTTTTTGATATTTGAGTTTGTATACACATGGTATTGTTTTTGATTATTATACTTTATTATTAGACAATTTTAGTAGCGGGCCAACTTTGAAACTCGGCATATAACCATCTTGGCTATAATGCTAATAGAACAAATTTTACAAATTTCAATAAAGGTAATTGAACTTAATAATTGTAATTTGTAGAATTTGGTTGTTTTTATCCCTATACATATTATGTTTTCAGTATCCATAGGGCTGTCTTAGGCACATAGATTTTGGATCATTTTCCAAAAAAGTATCACTTTTTCATGTGCATGAATATTTAAATTATATGTAAATAGGGTAATTGCGTATCAGTATTTTAGGGCCCATTCAGTTTGGAAGCCTTAGTGTTGTGACCATCATGACTAAATTCAATTTAAATTGAGTTTATACCTTTCTTTCATTATGCAATAATTATAAGTGCTTTAATGTCATGCTATGAGTACTGTTTTAATTGGAAGGGTGACTTACCGGAAGAGTAAATTCTGCATTTATAAATCATTATATTCAATTGTATGTTGTCTTGTTTCATTAATCTTTTAAATTTTATCAATTTTTCTAGCTAGCCATGATATACAAAAGCCCTCTACCATGGATAATACAACTACATAAATAAAAAGATGTGATAATTGATCACACATTATGAGCGGACAAGACAAATTTAAAAACCGAGGATGTGTAAAGATGAAAATGATATTCATCCCACACAACATGAAAAGTAAACAACTGAGTAATGTTGGACCTCCACAAAGATGATAATACACAGGGTGGAAATGTAATCAAACGATATAGTTCACAATCAATTTTGTAAAGTGCACTGTGTCAAATTCATGAGGCATGCTATGTTATGTTACACTATAGGTGCATTGTTGTACCAATAAGTATTATATACTCATGAAAGTGACAATCACATGCTTAAACTACATAAATAAAGTTATTAATTCAGTATTAACACATTAACTAATTCAGTTTTATCTTTACAGATCCAAACAGGATTTCAAAATTAACAATAAAAAGTTGTGTACACTTGTATTAAACTGCTCATAGGAATGGCAGATACACGTAATAAACGCCGTAAAAGCAAACCCTCTAGGCATCACAGAGAAGAGGAGAAACATAAATCCAGGTCCAGAAAACGAAAACTTTCAGCTGAATCCAATACACCACCTCTACCTTCAGGTGCCAGCATAGAAGAATTAATAAGAGAGAGGGAATCTTTACAGAAAAAACTTAAAAAAATAGCCAACTACACTGATGCAAAAAAAAATAATAGAAAAGAAGCTACTAGAGATAAAAGTAAAAAACGGAAACATAGAAAGAAACGACTTTCAAGAAGTGAAAGTGATTACAAAGAAAAACATGTTAAAGTATCTATGCAAGAGCCTTCACCAGAGCACAATGTGGAATATGCACAATCAGAATCTGAAGATGAAGAAACTATTATTGAACAAAGAAGAATACAACGAAAACAATTGTTAGAAAAGTTTACTATTTCACAAGATGAGAAAATTAATAAGACAACAGAATATAATTTAGAAAATAACAAATTTCCAGAAGCCAATAATCTGCCAGGTAACTCAAAATTCCAGATTACAAAGTTTGAGAACAAATTGAATGATATGTTCTCAGAGAAAGATGATTTTGCTGACAATAAATTTAGCAAAGAAATGCTTATTACTAATGTTGACAATACTTTGCAACTTAATGATAATTGGAGTGATTCAGATGGATATTACAACATAAGGATTGGGGATGTTATTGATAATAAATACACTATTAAGGATATATTAGGGCAAGGTGTCTTTGCCAATGTTGTCCGTGCACAAGATAATGGTCAAGGCAATAATTATGTTGCCATAAAGATTGTGAGAAATAATGATTTAATGTATAAAACTGGTTTAAAAGAAATTTCAACTCTCAGACAAATTAATGAGGCTGATCCCGACGGTAAATATCATTGTGTTAAGTTTTTCGGAAGTTTCATGCATAGGGGGCATCTGTGTTTGGTTTTAGAATCACTGCATATGGATTTGCGGTGCATACTAAAGAAATATGGCAGGAATCATGGTATTAATTTAAAAGCCATTACAAGTTACAGTAGACAGTTATTTATGGCTTTAAGGTTGTTGAAGAAAATTGGTATTGTACATGCAGATATAAAGCCGGACAACATTTTAGTAAATGAAAAGAAAAATATTTTAAAGCTGTGTGATTTTGGCTCAGCTGCAAGAGTGATTGACAATGAACTAACTCCTTATTTGGTTTCACGATTTTATAGAGCTCCAGAAATTATACTAGGCATACCATATACACACGGCATAGACGTATGGTCGTCAGCTTGTACAATTTATGAAATGTCTACAGGGAGAATATTGTTTACTGGAAATTCCAACAACAAAATGCTAAAATGTTTTATGGATTTAAAGGGTAAAATACCAAATAAACTAATAAAAAAGGGAAAATTTAAAGATCAGCATTTTAATTACAACAATAACTTCTTACTTCATAAAAAAGATGAAATTACGGGAAGGGACAAAGTAGTAGAAACGTCACATATCAACCCTGTCAGAGATTTAAACAATGAATTGAGAAAAAATTCAAAAAGTTTGGGTGATGAAGAAGAACGAAAACTACATCAACTGAAAGATTTATTAGACAAAATGCTAATGTTAGATTCTGGCCAAAGATTATCTATTACTGATTGTTTGAAGCATCCATTTATTCAAGAAGAAATAAAAAAGTAATTAAATATTTATTTCTTTTATTTGATAATTTATTAAATAAAAGTCAACTATTCAAATTAAAATAGTTTATTTATCAAGAGACAGAAGCAACAAAAATATATGCTATCAACCAAAATATCACTTAGTTTCTTCTATTTGGATTATCACAATACAAAATGAACATGTTAACATTATTGATAAACAAAACTACAGAAGATTATGTAAAGAATTGACATGATCATGATTGTAGATGTGGTAGGATTCCATATTACATAAATGAAGAAACTAAAATAGTCGGGCGAGCCTCATCTATCTTACAACCAACGCATTTTCATAACTATAAAAAATATATTCGTTTAAAATATAAATATAGCCATCAAAATAACTAAAATTAATTACATGTTCACTACTGCTTACGCACCAATACAAAGAACCATATCTAAATGATGTAACAACTTAAACGTGAATAGTACGGATCACAGACATCTTACAACTGCGTTTAACACACGATAGCAGTTTCCTTATTAGGTATATAAGCGACCACTTGCACACACAAAAGAAAATAATAACAACGTAATAATAATCACAGTAGGTACATTTGCAGTATTTATCGGATAAATGTCACCCGTGACTCGCATGGTGTTTACATACCTAGGTAATTAGTTCCTCTACAAGAGTACATAAACCAATATATCTGTAATACTTTTCACAAATTTAAATAATCATATTTCATATGAATAGAAAATTGACATTCCAAGGAATATACTTATATGGAGCAACGTAATACTTAAATACCAAAGATTCAAATTCGAGAATGTCAAGATTATATACTGACTATCTACTGTGCTCTCAGTGGCTCATTTGAGGGGCTACAGGTATCGACATGAGTCGTGAGCATAAACTTCACGCAATAGTTGAATGTCTAATTACTAAAAGGGCACATGTCACATTTCTAAGCAAATTTTTTTTATATTCTTTATCGCTTGGCAATACCTAATTACACCGTTTTTTGTCAGAATAGCTTAAGTGCGATCTTTACCCATGGAGTTACAAACCTACAAAAATACTGTTTAGTATTAAACGGGCACTTGTCCATGGACATGAGCCCTTTTAACAAATAATTTTTGAACGCACCATACAAAATGTCAATGTCATTTTGAGTGGTAGAGCCACGCTGTAGACAGTTTTGTCTACAGCATGAATGGGCTGGCTCGACGGGGTCGTTACCACTGTCTCACAGGAAAACCGACGTAAAGTAGCGGCTTGCTGCTGCGTTTCGTACGGTGAGTGAGATATCCGGAAGCCCAAATCGCCCCCCCCCTTCCCAATCCCTAATTATCCCTTTCCTTTAAGGTCGGCAACGCGCCCATGATTCTTCTGGTGGTGGGCGTACATGGGCGGTGGAGATCACTTACCATCAGGTGGCCTATGCTATAAAAAAAAATGTAGTTTACACGCCACAACAAGATATTGTCTACAACTTTCAGTGCAGAAGCTCCGCACTGTGTTGTAGCCAAAGAATTTATTGATGGCTTTAGGTCAGCAACATTTGAATTGCGAAAAACAAACATAAGTCCTATTACTCTACCTATCCACAAAAAGTATACAGGTCCAGTTCCTATAGCTAAGAAAAAAAAATCAGATTTAAAAACGTTGAAAGAATATATCCCTGTTGAGCATATTCACTACTGGGGAACCATTTACAGTCGGCCTGTGGAGTAAATTTATTATTTTAAGTGATAAAGAAAAGTAATACATGCAATTTATTTTCTTTGATGTTTGAAGTCTTGTTCACATTAGGTACTAAAGGGGCATATGTCCACTTGAAATATGATTAAGTACTAAAAGGGAACATGTCCATGGTTTTTTTTATGTTATTTCTCTTAATATATTGAAAAATATAAAAATATTTTGTGTTGAAATACCATGTTACCTAATTAAGAAACATAAAATAATTAAATCAATATATATTTCCATTCCATTATATAAATATTTAGTATTTTCTGTCTCCTGTAAAATTTTTACTTTTCAAATATAGAGGACTTGTGCCCTTTTAGTAATTAGACATTCAGTTCTTTGATGGCTTTGATTGGCGGAAGGCCGAATGAAGCGCGGTGCGCCGACACTTCACGTAATTGGTTCGATAGTCGATGCCTGTCTATTAGGCCGCGGACTCGAAGCCAGCGGCAAGCGGCGGCGGCGCGGGTGCGGCGCGTTCAAATGCATGGATTTAAATGGACCCGGTCTCGAAAGCAGCGGCGCGGCGCGGGCGCGAGGAGCGACGTTCGAGCGGCGCGCGCCAAATGAGCGGCAACTGTGCGTCTGCATTGACGTAGTGCTGTGTATTTTCAAAAATGCCCGCCGACGTGGTGGAGCAAATTATTTCAATGATTTTTTATATGGAACATCATATTTACAACAATTTCGTTCGCGAACAGACACTAATTTCTCATAGTACAACACTACGCCTCTCAAGCGCCGCGCGATCTGCCCGCTGACTTCGAGACCGGGTGTCCGCGGCACCCGCGCCGCCGCCGCCGCCGCCCCGCACCCGCTGACTTCGAGTCGCGGCCTTAGACACAACTTCCTGCTCCACTATCTGTGCTTACGACTCGTGCCGGTAATTATATGTACAAGGCGCCGGGTTCAGACATAAGTATTTTAACATTATTTTTTGCATTGACATTATTGCAACAGAGATTGGTCTTTTATATTATCATTAGGTAGACATTGCTTGAATCGATGATTATTAGAAACAATTATTCAGAACAATACGAGATTTATGTAAATAATTTGAATTGAATTTCTCATTATTTAATTGTAAAGTACCTATTTTAGAAGACCTAAGATAGGTTTAGGTCTTCTAAAATAGGTATAATTTTAGATAAAAGCCTTTTAATACTTAGATGCGAACATAACAAAGGTCTATGCATTCTACCACTACATTTTGAGTTAAATTTTTTATACATCATTGAAGCCTCTAACCGAGAGCCACGATCTCGATCGGCGATAATTGTTTCTAGTAGGTATATTTTGTATGGGACGCGCGCGATCTTACACGATCTTCGCAGTAGCGAAGATTTTCCTAACAAAATCGGTCCAAAATTGGCGGAGAAATCGATTACTTACATACATAAAATCCCTCCTTTTTTGAAGTTAGTTAAAAATGGTGTGGACGTGGGTTGAGGACCATAGATGAATCAACTCATGAGTACAAACGATTATCGGTTTTTACCGCGAATTCAAGTGCACTTGTACAAACGGCCGTAGCATAGCCTCCGTTTTTCAGCATTTCGGACGGTAGGTATCAATTTCTATTACTTGTCATGCGTAGTTATATGCGTATACGCACAAAGTTACTTGACCGCACTGGAGTTAGTTACTTCAGCTGTCCTCTACGCCTCCCATTACTCTATTGTCTCTGAAAATAGTTCCTAAGCCGCTTGTGACTAGCTGTTATTTTGCTCGTAGATAGATACCTATCAGCACCAGGGACCGAAAACCCCTATAAATTACGGTATCGGTATCGAAAAATTAGGATTATTTTTTAAATTTAGGTTACCGCTATCTGGGTAACCAAGATAAATAAACATGTTACCACTGTTTTAGGTTACCATTTTAACGGTATCCTAAAAATAACTTAATACACACAGAGGTACCTATTGCCAGTCCTTTATCATATGCCGACGGCACGTGTAGTAGTAAGTAGAGGTAATGATTATTTCGGTAACCGGTGAAAAATTTAATAATAATAAATATATTACGGTTACCTTCAAAAATACCGGTAAAATGATTATAGGTTATAACCGAGGAATACAGGTATTTGTCATAGCGGTTTCGGTCCCTGATCAGCACCAATAATTCCGATTCTGTTGTCACCAAACTCTAAGCTAGCCTAAAAATTTAATCAAGTTTGATCTTGTCAAACCACATTTCGTATTTAGAAATTGCTTAGTCTCAAGAGACACGAATAAATATTTTAATTTGATAGAATAAAAATTATTCAACTTGGTATGTACATACATATATTTGCATATTTGATTGCGTTTTTTTTTTAGTTAATTTAAGTATTACTTAATTTAAGTATTGATCAGAGACTTTCAATAATGTATTCGGTATAATAATCAAAGAACCTGATTTACTGGAACTTTAAATAGGATGTAAATATGGTAGACCAAAATTTTGTTCTCATCTGATGATATTATTTGGCATGTCCAAGGGGTCCAAAGGCAAATTGCCCAAAAATCCATGTTCCGTTTGCAATTCAAAATTGTCTTAACTAATAAAGCTACCTAGATTTTTACATTCGAAGCAAATTCCCGGCACCTTTAAATCCGCTCCTGGTATATTAATTAAAGTAAGTAATAAAATAGTTCAGTAAGTTCAAGGATAAAAAATGAAGTTGCCCCAACAATGATAATACTATCGGCGACTTATCAATGAAAATGATATATTAAATTCGTTCATTCTACTAACGAGAAAATAATGTAGTTCGAAATTTACCTACCATGCTACAGATAAACAAGTTCAAAAGCAAATAAGATATTTATATTCGAGTTTCAAATTAGATTAATTTATTATGTGAGAAATAACTGAATTTATAAACTAAAATCACAAGATAAGTCACTAGTGTTAGTAACTTTAAATATCTACAATTCATATAAGTAGCTATAGTTTAATCTAATGTCAAATTTTATGGATGGATCCATTACACAAAGACTATAATTAGCAGAAATGGGATGTAACGCAGTCTCAAGTTATTCGATTTGATCACTGGCTATAGCTATCACAAAAAATGAAGTCTATGTCATGTCGAGATTCTATTAACGAAATGAATATCAGTGACAAAACGTTTTTTAATTAACCGTCGTAGTTTCTATCATTACTCAATGCTAATTACATTAATATTAGTTTTTCTTTCTTTGGATGTGTGGAGTTCAATTATACAGACTTATACAATAAGATTATTGTTGTTATGTCGAAGGTATGTTCTGACTTTGAAAACCGTTGATCGGCGGTGCCGTGTCTATGGAGTGTGCGGAGGCTATTGAGTCGGGACTCTGGAGCGAGGCGCTATACACTGGGTTCATCGGAGTCGTGCCGCCAGCCTCGAAAAGCGTGCTATCGTACACGCTATTACTCTGCTAAAAAATAGTCTGTTTCAATTTCCCATATTCGAAGGTTATTATAGACATACACCCGTATTCATAAACCTTATAATGAAAAAAGTCCATAATAGAACGTCTCAAAAACATACCTAGAGTAGTACCGTTTTTGTCACTAAACAAAATCGGACCTATATCAAAAGGTAATGCACAGAAATCTACGCATAGCAGAGATGATTATATCTGGATATTCTTAAATACAGGCGTTAATTACAACAAAATTAACACTGATATCGACTATTTAAAATTAACTAGTTTTCTAGGGTGGTGCAAAAAACTTCGGTGGTTTAATTTGCTTAGCTTATGGCAATCAAATCCACTCGGCTTGAGCATTTTATTATAATTTTAAAAACAAAACTATAACGATTTATACAACGAAGTGTTAATATATAGAAAAATTATTCCATAGCACATCTATAAATAAAACGTATAAAAACTATCTATGTGTGATAATGGAAAAAAACAATAATGTATTATAAACAATAACTTCTTGCCAGTAAGTTTGAGAGATATAAAACCCCATTTATAAATAATGCTGACATGTAATAATATGATCGCGCGAACACATACCTAGGGGCTATTTCTGTGTACATGATTGATAGATATGGGCAAACACGATTATAGACATCTACCCATAGCAAAGGGCTTAAAGTTATATGTTGTCCTTGAATACAGGCGTAAGTCTACATACCTAATACAAAATGTACACTCTATAAGTATATTCACTTGATAGCTTATAAAGTGCTTAATACCTGATAAATATAGTCTGAATCCGTTTTAAGCGAGCTAAAGCTCTGTTGGTGCGGCAGAGAAACCTGGTCATCGTCCATTGGCTCATCCATCTGAGCCTTGTACGAGAACATGATGCTCGGCTGTGACACACTGTAAATTTATATTTCACACGACATTACATATGTAACTTTGAAAATGAGAGGCCGTTTGTTAAATTTTAGAGTGGTAGACCCACGCTGTAGAGAGTTTTGTCTACAGCATGAATGGGCTGGCTCGACCGGGTCGTTACCACTGTCTCACAGAAAATCGACGTAAAGTAGCGGCTCGCTGCTGCGTTTCGTACGGTGAGTGAGATATCCGGAAGCCCAAATCCCCTCCCCTTCCCAATCCCTTATTATCCCTTTCCTTTAAGGTCGGCAACGCACCCATTATTCTTCTGGTGGTGGGCGTACATGGGCGGTGGAGATCACTTACCATCAGGTGACCCACTTGCTCGTTTGCCGGGCTATGCTATAAAAAAAAAATCCTCAGATTGAGATAAACGTTTTTATGATCCATTGATATATTTCTAGAGTACAGTGATTTTGGAGACTAAATTAGGTATCTTGGCACAATCAATGATAAACACTAAAATAACGGGCCAAAAAAATGGAATGTACCGTTACACAATAGTATTGATACAGTGGTATTGATAACATTTAATGACCAAAATCTTTACATAGTATAAAATGAAATTAGCTTAGATCTTTTTAAATATTTAACGGATTTTAATGCAGTTTTCAACAATAGATAGAGTGATTCATGAGGAAAGTTTATATGTATATCACGCTATGACCTATGGGAGCAGGATAGTAATGCGGGTGAAACTTCGAGGGACAGCTAGCAATTTATAAATCCACTTAAAAAAACATTGGTGGTTTGAAAACTCTTTCTAACACAAGTCCGCTGTCTTATAATCATTGTGTATTTCCTTATACCTGCATATACAGCTATTACTCGGACATTTATCGCAGAAATTTGATCTGCAACCGCTCATTTTACATCCGGTGTTCGCCCGCTTGTTCATAAAGGTAGTCGTCATTGTACACGACAGCAGCAATCAAACAATGTGCACTTATTTAGATACATTATGCTTGGATATTATTATATTAACAATTATTATAATGTAACATAAGCAAATGCGCCTTATGTTACAACGTTAGTTTACGAGCGCAAAAGTTGTAAAATGTAGATAATGTACGAATTGTAAACGTTTTATCAAAATTAGATTATGCGACTCGACCGGGTCGTTACCACTGTCCCAGAAAACCGACGTAACGTAGCAGCACACTGCTGTGTTTCATACGGTGAGTGAGTTCCCCCTTTCCAATTCCTCAATTATCCTTTGCCTTTACGGTCGGCGACGAGGTCATGATTCTTCGGATATTGTGGGCGTACATGAGCGGTGGAGATTACTTACAATCAGATGACTCACTTGCTCGTTTGCCGGCCTATGCTATTAAAAAAAAATGTTATTTCCTATAGCGTGCCGTTTCTTGCGCTGCTGGATTTGAATATAGATAATTCAAAAAGTTGGTTTCTATAATCTAATAAAATATGTATATTTCTTATACCTGAAAAATTCGCTCAAGAATGTGTGATACACAAGCGGCGTATACAGTGAGAAGTAGAGCCAAGTGGTGACATCGACGACACAGAGGCCAGACTGCATGTCGCCCCACGCTAACAAGCCCGCGCCTACAGCTTGCGTCGTGTCGAGTAGCGCCAACAGTAACACGTATAAATAGAACGATAGTTTCGCTGGAAAAAATAATAAATGTTTATTTATAAACAAACAAATCACAATAAAATTGATTGCACTATCATAAATCATTATTCATATATTTTCTTTGTTTTTTTGAATACTCAAACTGATTAAAAAGGTCACTTAATACCTCAATCATAATGGGTACATGTACGGGCATGATTCGTGAGCGCAATCATATCCATCTGCACATTAGTTCATTAGTTATAGGTATAATTGTTGGAACGAAGAAGCGCGGTGCACCAACACTTATCGCGATTGGTTCGTTGATCAATCAATTCTTTAATATATTCTCATCTATTGGACTCTCAACTGCCCTCACTACTGTCACATCTATCCTAACAAGACACGACTCATGCCGGTAATAAAACGTACTCCGGTTCTATCTTCAGTATAATGGGCATATAAAAGTGACATATAAATATTGTGTAGGTAATTCCGCATACAGAAGCAATTTTGCGGTATTTAGTTCTTATTATCCTCTCTTAAATACTCCCAAAAGTGGACTATTATCCCTCCTGCCCCCCGACCGCCTATTCAAAGCGATAGCGATAGCGATAGCAATGCGCGAAAGCGATGACAATGTATTGTCTTAATTACTTAAAAATTACTGTCTGTTTACTGTCAAATGTATGGATAAATCATTCGGTCAATTTTTAAGTAATTAAGATCGTTAATTTTTAAGTAATTAAGACAATACATTGTCATCTCTTTCGCGCATTGCTATCGCTATCGCTATCGCTTTGAATAGGCGGTCGGGGGGCCGGTGTCTGATGTAACAGCTCTGATATGTTGAGTTTTATAATTCAAAAGTTTCACACCACAAAATATTTACATTTATTTTCAGAAATAAATAAATTTATAAATTGAATCACTCACTATTGTCACAATTTCCACATTTACTTGAAATGACAATCATTCTGATAAACTTAATCATTCAATAGCAAATAAAAAGCGTTCAATGTTATTTATAGTTAATATGGTAACAAAGAGGAAATATGATTTGTCAAAACATTCTTATCGACAATTTATTATTTTGTTTACAAGTAGAGATGGCTTTCTTTAAGTGCGCTAATGTGTCTTAATTAGACTTTAATGAGAGATTTTGTAGAAAATTATATTTTACAACACCATTATTATTATTATTATTACTGGATAAAATGTGTTTACTTTTATCTGACCTAATTAGTTTTATAACTTGTTTAATGTACAATAATGTATTAAATACGAGATAAATTGATTCCATTTAACAATAATGAGTGATATTAATAAATATTATTTTAAATCAATCAAATGCGTGTTTAAGAATTAGTTTTTTGATTGCAATTAATTAATTGAGTAATTGTGTACATATCCAATTAATGCAATACACATTTTTGACCATATGTTTTTTATTAATTGGAAACTGGTTTTCTGTTTCCTAATCAGTATGCAGAATATGATTGTTGTAACCATTTAACCATAAATATTCATGTACAAATTCTACAAGGTTTTTGAATCTACTTAATACATTTAGATATAAAAAAAAAAAGTGTGCGTTTCGGGACGCTCGACAGAAGTGATAACTTAAACTAATGTGGGTTAAAGTGAGAGCGGAGGAACCTGCGTACTGCTACCGTATGTGTGGCGCCGTAAAGTGTTACGTTACGGCGCCACTCTGTCTGGCTTCCCTTAACGCGTTACGTTACGAAGCCCGGTCAAAGTCGTGTTAAAGTCGTGTCAAAGTCGTATCAAAGTCGTGTCAAAGTCGTATCAAAGCCGTGTCAAAGTCCTGTCAAAGCCGTGTCAAAGTCCAGTCAAAGTCCGGTCAAAGTCCGGTAAAAGTCGTGTCAAAGTCCTATCAAAGCCGTGTCAAAACCGTGTCAAAGTCGTGTCAATGTCCGGTCAAAGTCCAGTCAAAGTCCGGTCAAAGTCCTGCCGGTAAAAGTCGTTTCAAAGTTTTTTTTTTATTTTTTTTTATTGCCTTAATAGTCCGGTCAAAGTCTTGTGAAAGTCCGCTCCAAGCCGACTGGTCACTGTGTGGCGCCATCTGGGACTTCGAAATTATCGATGTTCCAGGGAGGTCAGCTAACACTGGCTGGTCGATGGACCGCTCGCGTTACGGAACGTTTCGGTTCACCCTCCCATAAGAAGTTATCACTTCAAAAATTACAATACAGATTCTAGGACATTCACATTAAAGTGAATTTACAGTTTGTAAAGAAAACTGTTAAAAGGAAAGTTGTTTTTATACTCACTTGGTAGTGCCAAATAATCTCGTAGTGGTATCCAGGGCAGTAACAGTATTAAAAAGTAAATCAAAGCAAAGACAACAGAAGATATGAACCAAAACAACATCCCTCCATGTCCGAACAAATCATAGTCTCTGGTGTCTATGTGAAATATGTCATCGGGCATCACAATCTCCAGAGTGCCTTGGGTTACAGTAAAAGCCAAGGATATGAGGGAGGTTGCTAGTAGTACATATCTAATGCTACTGCGACTGTCCAAATGTCCTGAAAATGTGCAAACATATAGTATAGTCTCTGCTGGTAAAGATTACCCAAAACATATTTGTAACCAAATGGATAGTGACTACTTTAAACATTGTGTAAAATCTGGCCCAGACTCATATAATCTTGAACACAATCTTTTGATCGTCAACATTATATTTGGTCTGCACTGTACTTACCATCAGGTGCAGTGTAGCCACTTCGCCATACCAGAATTAATATGGTTTGTTTAATAAGAAAAGAAAACATGCATTCACATATTATTATAGTTTAGGTAAATAGCATTAATTTGAATCACATGATTTTATATAACATTCTCCAAATGTTCCTGTATATCTGATTTATAATAAGTATTTTTCTATTACAATATAAAATAAGATAATTATCCACCCATAAATTCTTACAACCTCAAACTTAACCTTCCAAGTCTTGCCACTGTTGACTTATTATAATAATTGTTACACTCTACTTGTCAAATAAAATTGTATCACAAAATCTAGAATCTTAAATTATTTTTAAAATTTTCTGTGTAATGTTAATGCATTATTATTATCTAGTGGTCAACATTTTATTGCACATTGTGTTATGTGTAACAGACCATAAATGTATTTGGATTTTTTGTTCCCATATGAAAAATATGCATGAATTTCAAAATAAATCACAGTACAGGGTATAAAATAGACAAATAGATTATACAATGACACAAAAAAGCACCAAACAATACTGTTCTACTAACCGAATGCCAGTCCAAATATAACAACGCTCATTTCTGTTGCAAGTAAAAAGAATCTGACCATAACCCATAGTATCTTGTCCACCAACCCACCAAGGGGTACTGCAGCATTCACGGTCATGGAGACGACGCATCGCACCAGACTTATGATCACATTACCCCATACCAACGTGTAGAACGTCAGAAATATAGGACTACTTGTAGCACGCAACTTTAGCTGAGCCTTGTTGAATCTTACTACTAAGAATAACACAAATAACGCATTCGGTATCAATATTATCAAATCCCATATACGGACCCTGCGAACAACATAAACATCAGCTAGAAACTAGAGTACTCAACAAAAACAAGACAAGGCCACGAGACACGAACATACCTCGAATTATTTATCTCGTAGTATAACACGTATTTACAAAAGGTGTCCTCTTTTACGGGAGGGTAACCTGACCCATTGATACCATACATTTTTGGAATTCACTGTTTTGCCATCAGTTTATTACGAAAGCCTTCGAAATCGTAGTGCAGCATAACACATTTAACACCCCAGTAATCAAGTTAACGGAATAGGACCACGTAATGTCAACTTAGTCCTAACATTATGAACATGCACACTATTTCTTTACTAGTGATTTGACGCTTTCTAATTCAATTTACAATGACGACATTAACAAGCGATCACCAAACGCAATAAAATTCTGCACAATACTTTTTTTTGTTATATCCCACTGACATTGATAGTAGTGTGCTGTGTGACCATCATAAAATTCATTATTTGCCTTATTTTCACTATATAATTTACTCGACAAATGTATGAAAACCCGAATAAATTTTATTTGTTAGAATACATATTTTCTAAACACATCCAAACTTATTTGTACTCAAGAATGCCTCTATGCAGTGCGTTAAATTGTAACCAGGCACAAAATCTGTTTCCTAAAGACTCGAAGCGCAAAAATCAATGGGGAAACTCACTTACCATCAGCTGACCCACTTACTCGTTTTCTATGCTATAAAAAAATTCAATTTCAATAAAGGCGCGCTATGCGTGGCTAGCCCTGTAGGCCATTTGGATCATTCCCCGTGAAATTGAATTTAATTCACTTTTCTCATATCCCGTACCCGTCTTTCTGCCTTTTCTGTCTTTCGTTACATTTCATATTCCTAAAAGTGTCAAAAAATATAATTTTCGCGAATTCTAGCATTTTATGTAATAAAAACATACTAACGTAGGGTAGACATTTAATGAAATCAGTTAAATTATTGACTTGAGTCGTTTTTAACATGATAAACAAGCTTCGATTTTCGCTCGAAGAACTTTTTACTTATTGACCCCCTACTAACCTAATGAGTATTTGAGGGTTATTTCTCCATGAATGCAAGGAATTTTTAAAATAGGTTGATAAAAAAACCTCAAAGAAAATTCTTTTTTGAATTCCTATATCAGAAATGAAAATAAATAAAGATCGAGGCTCCCGGACAAAGAAGCCTGTTTCACTGTTTGTTTGTTTATACATAGAGTCAATTTCTTATAATTTTAGGGACCCAACGGTAAAATTTGGCCTTACTGGCAGCCCTGACTGTCGAAGTGTTTGGGCATGTAAATAAAAAACTATCAATTTACATCGTATCGGTACGTTTAAGAGTATCTATCGATATATCGAGGAATATCTATACTTCGGCTTGATAGCCATATTCATTGTTCAGAATATATGGAGTTTACTCTTGTAATTTTTGGTCACCAGAATTATGCCAGCCTGTATAAATGTCTCTTCACACTCTGAAGAGGGAAGAAGCCAAGCGAAGGGCATGCGATAGGACAGATGGATGGCCAATGCAGGCACAGGGATACAAGGATGTGCCCCTATACCCGCCCTAACTAACCATCAAGTCATGTCGCAAGCCCCCGAGAGAACTGGATATACACTGGCTGATCCTAAAATGCGATCCACACAAGGTGTGGGTCACTATGGCAGGTTTTAACACCATGTGTACGGTGGTAGCTATCTAATATGTAAATATCATAATTTCGCTAGTACGATCGCGTATCCGATGAGTAGTATTATGCGACCTATATTAATCGGCCGATATATTAGGATATCCCGATTCATCGGATTACTGATACATGAGTACATGAATACATTGAACATCATTATATTATGGATACTAATATAATGGTTTCACCACTACTCAGCGTTGCCATTTTAGCGATTTTATCACTAGATTTAGTGACTTTTGGGGTATGACAGTGATTTTTTGAAAAAAAAATCGCTAAAACAATATTTAGTGATTTCTAGTGATATTTGGCGATTTTCGAAAAATTGAGAAGTTAAACGAATTATTCTTTAAAAACCAAGTAAATCTAATGAAACTGATCCATCTCGGCCTACATACACGAATGTAGCTAAAAAAAAAAAAAAAAACAACATCAAATACCAGAATAAGTATTGGATGTTGTTTTTTTTTTTTTGAAGTGATAACTTCTTATGGGAGGGTTAACCGAAATGTTCCGTAACGCGAGCGGCGGCGAGCGGAAGGTTCTAGAATATTCGAGAACCTTCCGTGAGACGTCACGCGGGCCAGTTGACCAGCCAGCGCTAGCCGACTTCCCTGGAACTTCGATAATTTCGAAGTCCCCAGGTGGCGTCACACAGTGACCAGTCGGATTGGACGGGACTTTGACCTGACTTTCACAGGACTTTGATCGGACTGTGTTTTTTTTTTATGGTCAATAGACATGTTACCGTAATTTTGTTTTTGATATTGATAAAAAATGACGATATTTTACTTTGGAACATGGTGCCGTAAAAAAAGTACCAGGTTCGCATAAACGCGAAGAGAGAAGAATGTCCATTTTTCATGGCGAGTAGCCGTAATTAATAAACAAATGACGATTTCGACAAAGAATTTTTGACGTGATAACGTCTTATAATTCGATAGAGCCGGCTGCACGCACGAAAAAACATGACTCATGCGTCGTTACCTCGCTAGATGTCACGTTCCATTTAAGGCTTGAAGTGCAAGCGAGAGCGCGGAACGAGCGACAAAGAAGCACAATCGGCCTTTGCGTTCGGCAGCGTTCGAGATTTAAAAAAATTAAAACATAAGTATTAAATCTTCCACATATCACAACAACGTGTCTGAAATGACAGGTTAGACCAGCCATCCGTCAAAAGGAACATTTTCTCCTATATCAAACACATTGAGGCGGGCTTTTTAAAACTAGATTTACGAAAAGGACATTGTTCGTCGTCCATACATAGTTGGCCTAAGAACCAAAAGGTAGGTGAATTTACTTTTTGGGTTTTAGATATTATATATATTTGATTGAAACTATATTAAAACTACGGACACTTGAGAATTCCGAAAAATGAATAAAATACTTTCGGATTTTGAGGTTATAATTAGGCCAATAAATACTATCAAATATTAAACAAATGAAATTAAAATTTTCTTTTGAAAAATGCTACCATTCCATCAGTATTTTCTTAAGACGTTATCACGTTCAACTATCGTCAGTAAACCGACTTTACAGACAACCGATTTTTTTTTAGGTTTTTTCTTATTTGGAACATGTTGCCGTAAAAAGTACCAGGCTCGCATAAACGCGAAGAGAGTAGAATGTACTTTTATCATGTTGAGTGGACATGTTGCCGTAATTTTGTATTCTCGCATCTTGTTTGGTAAGTTTTCACTTCTGTCGGCACTCCCGGAGTGCAACCCGTATTTTTTTTTAGCTAATCGATATAATTTTTGTAAATTATTTTCGCAATTACATTATTTTGTTACACTTATCGTGTAATTTCCTTTTAAATTATTTAGTGATTTCTAGCGATTTTTTTTAGTTCCAAATAACCCGGTATCTAGTGACTTTTGAGACCAAATCTAGTGCTTTTTTTTTCGGCGAGTTGGCATCACTGCCTCTACTTGTCAGTGTCACAGTGTCACTTGTCAGCAGGGTTGGATTTTGTACTATAATTATAGTATTTGTACTATAATTTCACCCTTTGTACTATATACTATCCACATCTAAGGATAGTACGCTAAAGTACTATAATTTAAAGTTTTTTCCCGAATGCTTAGTTTTACGCCATATGAATATTTCGACGGTGCGTGTATCCGACCGAATTCTGATCTTGCGATGTTTTCTGTGTCGATGGCCGGGGATTCCCCGATTATGTGATGATGTCCTAGAATCCTAGATTGTTTAGTACTTCCACATTCAAATGCCGACTGCGAATATTCTGATGCTGCCACACCGGTGTTATAAAATGTTATATAACATTTTCTAACATTAAACATTTACTAACATTATCTAACATTAAACATTTACTAACATTATCTAACATTGTGATAAAATGTTAGAAAATGTTTGTTAACAAATGTTATATAAGATTTTATAACAGCGGTGTGGCAGCACCATTTAGTAAACATTTCTTAACAATTTGCAACATTTTTTAACCGCGGGCGGCGGTACTTTTGAGAGCGGCGCCGTCAAAGAAGCTGTCAAAGAAGAAGGGCCGATGTCATGTTTTCAAATGTTATAAAATGTTAAAAAATGTTAGAAAATATTTTCCGTCATGTACCGTCGGTGTGGGAGCACTTAAAACATCTAACAATTCCTAACAAAATGTAACAATTTTAATGTTAGAAAATGTTTGTAAACATTTTATAACATCGGTGTGGCAGCACCATTCAGTAAAGTGAACCTTACCAAGAAATACGAAACAAACTGGCAACACAATCCATAGACGCTATATTATTGTCTTGTGACGCTATCAAAAGCGGTAGCAAAAGTGGGAATTGTACTGATTTTATTCCTACAGAGGATATTTTGATGAGATTAAATGCCAAGGATGAAGATCTAGCTAATAGTAATATTCAAGAACTGATAAATTTAGAAAAGGAGTATATTTGCCATACCTGGTGTTGATTTTAATGACTACATAATAAGTTAAATTAAAAATAATGAAAGTGTACTATAATTTTGTTAAAAATACTATCCTTTTCATTTTTTTGTACTATCTTTTTCAACGTACCTAAATCCAACCCTGCTTGTCAGATTGATTAACGTCATATTTTCTACGAAAAGTTTCTGTGTTTATCAGGATTTCAAAATTATATGTAAGCGTTACCGCATTTTCTAAAATGCTGTGGTATGTTAACGCATTAAATAATTGTTGGACGTGAAGTAAATATTGTTTGTAAATAACCATACTTGCTGTGGTGTAGACTTCTTACTGAAAACATTTTTATTTAGGTGAAATTCAGTGTTATGTAATCTTTAGCCACTACTAAACATTCTGAGTAAGATTCGTACAAGTTTATATCCAATGAAATAAACAGTTGTTTACTAAATAACTAAACTCAAAATATATTAATCAACAAAAATGTCTGCAAAATACAGACATTTCTGGAAGCAGTTTTCTCGCATGACGAAAATTTTGACGCCTCTTCCAGAAGCAATTTTACGAAAAACCAATATAAACCCTGTTGGTGTTGTATCAGTTCCCTGCTTGATGGGATTTTCATTGTTTACATGGCTTGGTTTTGAAAAGAAGGCCAATATGGAAGAGGAGCTGATTCATACGATAAAACATAGCATTTTATTTATCCAAAGGACTGAATACGAAAAGGCAGAACAACTTCTTCATGTAGCTTTAAGACAAGCACAACAATTGCATCACCAACTAGGTATTACTTACATTTATGACATCATGGCTAATTTAGCTCTTGAAAGAGAACAATTGGATAAAGCAAAACAACTATTTGTTGTAGTAACCCAAAGGATAATGCAAGAAGGGGCTTCTGAAGATGACTTTCGTGTTGTACATTTAAGTGCTAAGCTGGCTCGTATCAGTCATTTGAAAAAGGAATATGAAACAGCTCAGTTAGGGTATGATTGGTGTTTGAAAAAACTTAATGATGCTGTGAAGATAGAACCTACAGATGATAGAATCAAACTATTAGCACTCACAGAAGATTGGTATGGCAGGATGTATCTTGAACACAACCAATTTGAACAAGCTTTGAACTTGATGGTAAGGTCATTGAACAGAATGAAAGAAGTATCTGAAATAGAAAAAGAGCACATTGCCCTCCAATTAAATGATATTGGTACTGTATATGACCATTTAAAGAAAACTGATGAAAGTATCAATTATTTTAAAGAAGCCATAGATATAGCTAAACCTCTTGAAATGGATTATTTAGGCTTAATGTATGTTAATCTAGGAAGAGCTTTTATAAAAAAGAACTTAATAGATGATGCTAGAAAGAACTGTGGATTTGCATGGAGACTTGGTGTCATGTCCAAGAATGAAGACATTAAAAATGAAGCAGAGTCATGTATTCAACAAATAAAAAACATTAGTTAGTTATTATTGGTTTTATTGAAAATTAATATATTTCACTGGTGATAGTAATTAATTATTTGTAAATAAAACTAAATACATCATGAGTTTATGTCCCTGTAAAAATTGTGACAGGAGCATAATAAATGTGTTGTATTTATGATCTTAATGCATTACTATGCTCAACCATAATGCAACAATCTTATTATTGAGCATTTTCTTTTGTAACACTGAATGGTTCAGCAACTACTTCAGTTTCAGTGTCTGCAATAACAACATCCTTGACAGGGCGGTCATTAGCACCAGTTACAGTTTTCTCAATCTTGCGAATAACATCCTGTGAACAAGAAAACAAACTATTACAAAATGCCTTTTAACATTTCAATGAGAAATTAAAACAGAAGTTCATAGTAGTTTAGTAATTTTAAAATTTAAAACTGTATTGAAAATAATAATGAACTGTGATTAATTTCGTTTGATTAACAACATTTAAATTAGCATAAAAATATAATGTGCTTTTTAACAAAATGTTGATCAAATATGAAAATTGTTTTTTACATACCATTCCTTCCAGCACCTTTCCAAATACGACGTGTCTACCATCCAGCCAAGGAGTTTTTGTGGTAGTAATAAAGAATTGAGATCCATTTGTGTCCTTGCCAGCATTGGCCATTGATAACCAACCAGCTCCATAGTGCTTCAGCTTGAAGTTTTCATCAGCGAAACGCTCACCATAGATGCTGCGTCCTGAATTTTTATTTGTTTGTCAGAATGACTATATGAGCATGCCAGTTATCTGAACAATGGGTCCTACTTATAGAGTTGCAAACATCATTGTCCATCCAAAAAGTATAGCTTTGAAACTGATGCAAAATTTTGAAAACAAAAAACAACACTTATTTCAAAGAGATAGCCAATATTTTTGAATTGAAAAATTTAGTTTTCCTACTCAGTAGATTTCACCCAATTTAGTTTCAAAATAAAATACTAAAGACCATAGCCGACAGTGCTCAGACACTGATTTACGCATATCATACATATGCATCATACAGGCCTGTAATACCCGAAGGGGAAGACAGTGGTGAAACCTGTACACTCGCATTTCGCCGAGTTTATTGCCGTCCTACGGTGGTGACAAGCCTATCGCCCCACAGGAATGGATAACTCCCAAGTCCTAGCACAGTGGTGACTCATTAGTTACTACGTAACTAATCGACGGAAGCATTTGTGTGGTAGTAGAGGCAACCACACATGCAAAGAAAAACTTGATCTAATCTACTTGGTCGTCGGCTCCTTGGTCAGGCTAAGTGCCTTTAAATCAATTCAAATTGATTCCATAGCTGCTCGCTGAATACAAGCGTCAATGATTTGGAGAATGGTGCTAACCATCTGAATTACACTTACGATTCCGCAAATAAAATTTTAGAAATCGCTGATCTAATGAATACATGGCCAACGCTCGAATACAGACATCAGCACTGACAATTAAAACCCAGCCATCATGAAGGATGTGGATCGCAAATGTTAAACACTATTATTGAAGTAATCTTTCAATAAAATATGTTAAAAAATACATACCTCCAGTACCATCACCCTTGGTGAAGTCTCCACCTTGAATCATGAAGTTATCAATAACTCTGTGGAACTTGCTGCCCTTGTAACCCTCGCCTTCTGGTTTCTGTGCCAGCTGGAAGAAGTTCTCACAAGTCTTGGGAACAGTTTTACCAAATAGCCCAATAACTACTGTTCCAATGTCATCACCTCCCATAGTTAACTTAAAAGAGACCTGTGTGACAAAAAAAAATGTGATAACAATTACTACTTTTATTTACATTAATGAACAAAGTAGTAACTTGAAGCAGCACATCACAGAGCAGCATGTCATCCGATTGTTAAATGAAAAATCAAACATATGTGCCATGCGGCAAATCGAAAATGTAGAATTGTATAGTTTAAAACTACTTCACCATACAACTGGGAACTAAATTCAAATTCACTTTGATATAAAGGCAGTTCCTAAATCCAAGACTATTTGCCATACAGCAACTTGTAACTTGCAATCGTGTGTGAATGAATATGGCAAACAAAATTACAGAGAATACAATACATACTTATAATTTTTTATAATTAATTAATAAGCAAAATAATGTAAGAAATAAATTTACAGTAACCATTCAGTAAATTGTAAATATGTTTTAAGTTGTACATATTGTGTGATTTGTTGGTTGTCCAAATAAAAATCACACAAGTAAAATGAAACAATTTTGTTGACATAATATGTTTCTAACAGGCCTTTTGTGCATATCAAGTATCCAATGTGTATATCAATTGCTTCACAAAAGCATCAATTTATTATCTAATGCATATTCTGTATTCACGACATATATAAGTAGAGTTTTCCTTTATGAAGAGTCCAATGGACACAAGAGTGAAGTAGGACCTATTTTAAATCAATTGATACCTGTAGCGCACATCGTTTTGTCTGACTTTGTAGACAGCCACAGATTGTCTTGTCGATGTTTAATTTGTTTAGTTTTGAACATAACCTTAATGCCTGTATACACAGGCAACATAGCACAAAACCAAAATCCTTTTGATCTTTATCAAACCTATTAACCGAAATTATTGCAGTAGGTAGTTGTATTATACCAACTGTAATTTTTTTATTGAACAGGTGCATCTTAAGCTATAATTATTATGTTTCTAGTTGGTACAACTGGCTTAATTATGCAAAGATTTAAAAATGCTCATAATAAAATTGACTCCTTTCATGGCGCAGCAGGCGAGTAGCCGGCTGTAAAGCGAGAGGCCGCGGGTTCGATCCCCAAACAAAGACAAATGTTTGTGTGTTCCATAAACATTTGATTCGGCATCTGCGTGTTATAACACCAAGTCTCTCGTAGTTCCTGATAGTAAAGATACAAGACTCGTATCTTACTGTGGGGTCAGGACTATGTGTGTGACTGTTATGTGTATTTATTAATTATAAAATTAATTTCAATACCTACTAGTCAACATTTGCAATCTAATCTTATGAAGGTAGATAGGTACCTATTAACAAATTTAATTTTATCATTAACCATTGTATTTTTAACAATACAAAAAATCGTCACGTCATCAAAGTTTTAGCGGCGAAAGGAAGTTAACAAAGACGTGCAATGATTTTATTACCAACCGAAAAACTTACAACGTCATACAAAAGGTCACCGACCGGTCATCTTAAGACTGTCGGATGCAATTTAAAATATTCAACATACATAAAAAAAAGTTTTACACACCTTATGGGTCACTTTAGGACCTTTTGGAGCTTCATCGGAGTGGGCAGTCGCTATAATTAAGAGAATACCGAGGCCTGTTGCGAAGGCACCCATGATTAGGATAAGTTTAATCTTTTTCCTTGCTATCTTTACGGATTCCCTCCACGAACCTATTTGGCACGATTAAATCCCGTGACAAATGAAGATCTAACTTAAAACTATCTAAAAGTTAAAATAAAAAATAAACAGCCGGAAAGTGGCCACCCGTGTTAGCTTCGATTTGGAAATTGAATTGAATGAACAATTTACTGAATGAAATCAACTAGAACCACGTCATACTGAACGGTTAACAGCGGTAGCTTCCCTTAGTAATCTGTGCCAGTGATGAAAATGATCGTTACATAATTAATATTGATTTCTCCGATAATATGATATTTTGATTCGATTTATATATCATTTTTTTTTAAATTATTGAAATCCTTTTTCTTGTTAAAAAGAACCAAGTTCTCATTAATTGTTTACAATCTAGCCTGTACGACTAATAAGCAATTTTAACGTAACTTAATTTTCTACGTAATAGGTTTAATTAAACTGAGAATAATGTCCTTAGAATTTTTTTAGTGTCTGAAGGCGGTAGCTTCCCTAAGTAATCTGTTGTCTGAAGCCTTCCACGCAAAGCTGCAACCAGCGATTGCGATAGGATCGCGCGCGATCTTACCAACGATTAAGGTAGCTTCCCTTAGTAATCTGCAGATTAAGGAATCTATAGATCTTATATATTCGAGGTCACGGGGTCCACCCCAGATAAAATATATCAAAAATAAATTAAAAACCGCGATAAAATCCGTTTGAATTCGTTTTATTTCAATGGTGGACGCTAGACAGATCGCACAGATCTATTCGCATCGAATAGATCGCGGCTGTGTGTACCACAGACTACTTAGGAGAACTGACGTTGTGTGTACTGTGTAGAGACAAGAGATCTCAGCCCGCAGGAATATGGAATTAATATCTCAGAACATGATTACTCCAAGGAATTAGTATGTGCAGTAGGTACATAATAACTCGATGCATGGGCCAGCTACGGCCGGCGCGGTCTATGTATCCTATCTTTAAGCGCATAGAGCTCTTTATAGAGTAAAATTGTTCTATGTCTCCATATTCTACACCGTAGGTTTCACAGCTTTGTTTAATACCACTACGTAGACCTACTAGTACTAGTACTACCTACTATTATCTACACGAATAGGACAACTTGTTTGACCTACCTAGAACATATGAACATATGTTGGTGGTTGGATATTCATAACTGCCCAGATAGCGACCACCGTATATATGGTGTTAAAACCTGCCATTGTGACCTACACACTTTGTGTGGATCGCATTCCAGGATCAGCCAGTGTATATCCGGTTTTCCCGAGGAGCTTGCGACATGGCTTGGTAGTGGGTTGTAACTGGTATCGGGGTACATACTTGTATCCCTGTGCCTGCATTGGTTATCCGGTTGTCCTGTCGCATGCCCCTCGATTTGCTTCTTCCCGCATGCTTGCTTCTCCGGAGTGTGAAGAAGTATTTAAACAGGCCCGCATGATTCTGGTGATTTTTTGGACTGCACTACGCTTACCATCAGGTGTAGTAGAGGCACTTTGCCGTGCTCGGGTAAAAATTGTTTGGTATACATATTAGTGTTATAGGTATTAAACTGTTGCGCTAATTTGTACAGTGTACCTTTATAATGATAGATTGTTAAATTAAAAAATGAAACGACATATTTTAATGAGTCATATTTATAAAAAACAGTTAATAGTAATTAAAAGTTATACTATATTTTGTAGGCCCAATCTCCATTTGGGGACCTGTCTGAAATAAAACCAAAGAATTAAAATAATTATGATTACAATTTAAAAAGTACTATGGTCTGTCAAGTATCAATAATCTTACAATTTGGATAAATTTGCTGGAACATTAGAATAAAGTTGGGAATGTCCATTTTTACTTTGATGTCTCCTTAACCACTGTTTCGTTGGCTTCGTATATGCAAAGGGTAATCGGTTTTTTAAATTTCCATTCCCTGCGTCTTTATTCTTGTCGCAACCACCAACATTCAATGTATCCGTTTTGCTAATAAAAAACATAGTTTAAATTAATTATATTATGTCACTTACTCTAACATATCACTTTACATACCGAAGAAGTCAGTTACTAGTGCACAGTGCTAAACTTACTAATTTCCATTTGAAGTTATTTTCCGAGCACTTTCTGCAACTGTAACATTAAAAAAACGGTCAAGTGCGAGTAGGAATGTAACACGCGTATGTGTCTTAGGGTTCCATAAATCACAAAATAAATTTCGTTGAATCTCTTTGTTGACTGTAGTCCCTTGTCTATTTGTTAAGGCCTTCTGGCTCAGAATCAACTTAAAATATCGAGTTCAAATTAATACGAAATACTTAGATCCCGAGAACGTTTAATATATTCACCTCGAGATACTTTAATAAACTTGTTTTCTCGTGCTATTTCTACATGTCTATCGAAGAGTGTGATAGTGATAAGATATCGGTGGCTAGATTTGGAACTAGTCGAAAATGTATAGATAATTTGTCAAAACCGTAAATTGACCTTACATTTTAACAAGCTTTCAACAACAGCGCCACCCATCTCGACAACATAGCTGTGGCACTGTAACATACCTTATTAACACCAGGAGAAAATGAAAGTCAGCTCATTGGCAGCGTAACTACTAGAGCTTAAAACCATGAGACTCTGGGTTCAATTTCCAGATCGAGCAATCAGAGTTTTTGATTTGGAAAGTATTCATTAATTGCTCGGAATTGGAATTTGTGTCCGGTAAGGCAAGAGGATGACCAATTCATTACTAGGTTGCAATATAAATATGCGTGCTACTGTCGATCCTGGCTATCTTGTGTCGTGGCTATCAGGAACTACGAGAGACAATCTCACAACACCCAAAACCGAAAACAAATATTTGTGGATCACACGAATATACGTCTCTCTATTGTTTCACAGCCAGCTACTCGCCCGCTGCGCCACGGAGGCTGTCAAATTAATACAAAGGTAACTGGCATTTTTGTTTTTGCAAGGTTTTTGTCTGGCCTACCTCGGGGTAGGAAGGACCGTTATGTCAAACTCAAATTTTACAAACCAGCATTAAGCCGACCGCGCTGGAAAAAGATGGGAAATATTGAGACGACGCGACCGCTAGACCGATTCCCTCACGCTATATATACCGTACACCGGAATAACAACCATAGCACCGCGAAGGTCTTTGGCGCTTTAGAAATAGCCCCGGGTTCCAGAGGTGAAAAGTGCCACGGATACGCTTCTGAGTCTGACCAACGCTGTATAGTGCCAGGGCCGAATTCTAGATAAAATGAACAAGACTGGCCAATGATTAAGCGCAAGATTCTATAATAATTAGCATTATATAGCTGTTTACAACACTTGGCTTTGATCATATAATTATAGGAACATTGTTGATCAGCTCTATTTGATTCATCTATTTCTTACCACCCTCATCGTGATTAATACATTTTGTAACTTTTTGCGCAGTGTATTCTTTTTTCTCAATGATTTTAGTTTTGATTAAATGTTTCTTTCTTCTCCATTTTTCTATAGCAATTCTTTGACGTTCTTTTAGGTAGGTATATTTTATATACCACTTACAATGTGAAATAAGGTCTTCTTCTGTGAAATCTGTAAACAAAATTAATTCATAACATTTAAGACTTACATTAAATAAAAACAAGCAATGTTAAAATAAACTAGTTATAATCAGTAGCGTCTTAAGCCATATAGATGCCCTAAAGGACCCCTGTAGAACACCTAAAGTTTCTCACCCTTTCATAAAACCACTGCTACAGAAGTTTCACTCCATTTATTTGCACTGAGCAAATAAATGAAGCTGCGCCAATTTTTTTAAAAAGAGTTTTGCTTAAAAAAATAGACGTTTTGACATTTCAGAGCACATTCAGCCCACAGGGCCCTGGGCTAACGCGTCGCGTGCATTCAAGACAAATACGAAACTACCTATAATACCTGTAAACTTCAGAAGTTCGTGTAATAATGAATGAAAAGCGTCAGAGCCCATCACATTTGACATATAACTTTCCAAAGTATTGGTACAATCGATTTGGAAATATTTGTTCCATACTTTAGTAAATATATTATGGTAATATTCATTCCATCCCCCGCACCGATTTTCACTATTTGTCATGAATTCTTGGAATTTTTGAACTTCCTGTAAATGCAAACGATATATACTTGCTTATTATGCCTGCCTATAAGGACTGTAACTTATAAAAATGATTTTGCATGAAGTTGGTACAATATTCATAGTTCTCCGCCTTGTGGAATGGGGGTGTTTGGAGAATTCCACCATGGTATCCCCTGCCTGTCGTAAGAGGCGACTAATAGGGGCCATCGGGGGTCGCGGGCACGAGCGGGGGGCTGTCGTAGCGCCCAATTAGTACCTATGTACGTGCGACCCCGAGATGGACGGCAGCATGGGTGGTCGACCTCGTTGCTACCGTTGACGGTGAGCGGGGGCTTCTGAGCCTCCCCAATAGGAGACCGGCCGCCGCAAGGCGGCACCGCGCAGTGGCGGTTCCGGCTGAAGCCGGGTTGCTTTTGGCCTCAAGAACCCCGGGGCCGTCCCTAATGCGCCGAAGATGGTCACCGCGGTGTTTTAGTTGGTAGTTACCGGTATAGGTTGTATATCGTGTTAGGGACTCGGCCCAGCGGTCGCGTGGCTGGGTCGTAAGGCCCAACATAACCGTTCCACCTCCACCCGGTGGGGCGGTAGCAATAAACATATTCATATGAATATTTTTATATAACAAATAAAAATATTCATAGTTCTAGTAGGTACATCTATATATAACTCGGTCCAGAGGTCGCCCGAATGTTTCCATCTCTCCCGGGCCGGGCGGCTTAACGCTGGGTCGTAAGGTCAGTAGAACCCAACATACCGTTCCACCTCCCCCCGGTGGTAGCGATAAAACGCTTTTCCCCGCAACAACAAAAAATAGGTACATCTATACACTCTCCGCAGTATCAGTTGGTATACGCGGGGAAAAGCCTACATGTGCGTATGCTAATTACGCATTCGCGCTATGTTTTTTTGCTCTTACTCCTGGAGGAAGATCAAAAAACACTGATAGAAATTTAGAAGTCTAATTTCTCAATAATATGATTTTCAACTATTCCCTTTACTGGTAAATATCAAAACGTCCTCTCAAGTCTTTGTTTAGTTGTGTTATGTGAATATTGTGACGACTGTCTGCAACATAATTTTTTTTCTAATTTACTCACCAAGCACTTGAAAGAAGAATTAATAATGTCCTTCACCGGACTATAAACTATGAGGTTGTAGGTCACAGATTTTTTTCTATATTGACCTTTTATTTTACCGAGAGTAGCAGGATTTTCATGAGTCTGCAAATAAACAAACAGACTTAGAAATTACTTAAATAATGTATAATGCATTACATACTTCAATATGTATTTGCGAACATTTTGTGTTAGTAATTCCTCGGAACATTTTAACTTGCTTAGTTCGAATTGCAAATATTTTTTTAACGATTTTATTTTATCTTCCAACTCCAAGACAGTCATCTTGATTTCAGCGAAATCTGAAAAAGTAATGCAGTATTAATTGTTACCAAAACCAAAATTACTAATTCAGGGCTGCCTTAGACCCAGTCAGTGCCCGGACCATATTATTATATGATAAAAACGGAACTGTACCCAATTGTTGCAATATTGCTATTATATAAAAAAAATACTTATTATTCTCACCAATAGACTTTAAAACATCTTGATTTGAGATATTTGTCTTAACGTCTTCAAACAATGTTTTAATGTTTTTATAGGACTCTTTTAAATTTGTTTTAAATTTATAATATTCCGAGTCATTACTAAAATAATTTGCCAAACGAACACCATTATTATTAGAACTAATTGATTTACACAAAGACTGATGAATATAATTTTCTTCAATTTGCAATCGTTTTAGCCTCGCTAAAATATGATCATCAGTATTGTCAAAACTATTATCACTATTTTCTGAAGTAAGGGTTTTATAGTTTAATTTTGAATAAAAACCACTTCCCTCCATTATTTTCTATGATAATACTATCTAATGTTATTGTATAACTATATGTAATTAATAATTAGTTTAATAATTATTTTATTAATTAACACTTGTAGTCCACTGCATAATATTAATAGCAATTAAATAAGTAGTTTCACAGACGTAACGGCTAACAATGCTATTATTGATTAAATATCTGTTACTATGTAAACAGTTTGGGAAAATGAAATTAATTATTTAGACAAGGAGTAAAGATTTTAGATGACTAATATATGTTTATAATATATTCGCATATATTCTATCATTAATAATTTAAAGTCATTCATTTAAAAATATCTCAAATTAATCGACTACAAACATGGCTAAAGCTTTTGGATCCTGTAGATTAACAACAGCAGGCAGCGCTATTTATTTATATAACTAAGATTTGCCATTCCAACATTAAGTCTACAGAGCGGTCACGATTATTTACCTTGGATTCATGTAATATTAATATTTATTTCTGAGTGTGTAAAGGTGCTGTTAGGGGCAAAATAACTATGAACGTACTGTAGTACTTTAACTGTAACTCAACTGGTCCACATTAATTCGTGGCATCATAATTGATGAAATATTGATTTGAGATATGACTTCGATACTTGATAAAATATATCGATACACCAATCTATTGAATCAAGAGTGTCACCAAAAATATCGGTGTACTCCAGAAAAAGGTCATTATATCTATATATCGGTATTTTTTCAACAACCCCAGTTCAATGTTCTTTAAAAGGTTGCAAATCGCCAATCACCGTAGAGGGAGTAACTACCAATCACAGTCGCAATAATACTATAGATAATATTACTGTGATAATACTGTATCAATCATTCATACTCGATGACCCGTTCATTCAAAATTATTTGTTTGTGTCACTTCAAATGAATCAGTAAATCAATAATGTGATTGACTATTCACGTGCATTATGTGGCTGAGTCGATAGTTAATACGATTTATCAATTGGCGACCCGTACAACAACTAAATATAGGAATCCGAATCATTCAAAACGAATGATTTTATTTTAATCATCAGGTCAAATGAATGACTCAATCATGATTAACACAGTATTGACACAGATTCATTCTAAGTAGTCTGTACTCTGTAGTTAGGGACTAGGGTTCACTAGGGTTGTCCCACAGACTACTTAGAGAACTGACGTTGGTTGTCCGTTGTTGAGGGCTATTTATTATTTTCTAGGAATGGATTGAAAGGAATTATTTCAAAGAAATTAAGTTCAGCCAACATGTTTACGCGATCCCGATTTTTTCTCACTAAAGCTTTGCCTTTACGAGTATGTTTAATAAGTGTAAATATTGTATTGAATGTACATATGTCAATATAACCTTTATTAAATTATGGTGCCATTCTTTCAGAGTGTCGGAATATCTGAATATCAAAACAATGCACGGGTACTGTACGGTTTAACAGCTACAAGGACTCGTTCTACCACTCCACTCAATACCATTATTATGTTTGTTCCACAACAGGAGGTATTTATTTATTATCAAATTGAAAAACCCTACTGCTGCTTTATACCATTTATTTAATTTTACTGGCTGACTATGTTTTGCTGGCTGAAGGGAGCGTCCACCTTATCAAGAAAGTTTTCAAAATGTCGATTTACATAGTAAAATTTCATATGTATAATTAGTATCTATTAAGGTGGATATATGTGTGATATCTACTACAACATCAGTGATCTGTGATCAAAATCCATATCCATAAAATACTACAAGTCTACTAAGGGTTGTATGCCTTTTTGGATGAAATGGTTCCACTAACGTGAGCTGATCTGTACACAAATACACAGATTGTATGCCACTCATAGATAACACTTTTTGAAGGCTTTTCAGCCTTCGTGGTCGGGGTGGATGGAGTTCATAGTTCCATTCCAATCGGTTTAAATTCGTTTTATTTCAATACGTTTACACATTCGTGTAAATGTAAGAAATCATTATAAAAATATTAGACCATAATTTTGTATGTTACGTTACAGGCATGGATTGTAGAGCGCATGGGAAAATTCCATAGAATACTTGAGCCAGGGTTAAATCTGTTGTGGCCTATTTTAGACAAGATCAAATATGTACAAAGTCTCAAAGAAATAGCCATAGATGTCCCCAAGCAGAGTGCCATCACTTCTGATAATGTTTCATTAAGTATTGATGGTGTGCTGTATTTACGAATTGTGGATCCTTATTTAGGTAAATGCTTTTTAAACTTCAACTTTAAAAAAAAATATAAGCATTAATGACACAATGAGCAAGTTTCTTGTCTGATTGTAATAGGCATGCCCACCCATAAACAACACCAATCAGAACTATGAAAAAGAAAGTACTGCATGGCAATGAAGCCAGCAGAAGCAGAAGCAATCAATGAATGGCCTCCATGTATCTCACTCTCCGTAAACGCAGCAGCAAGCTGCTCTGTTATGCCACTTTTCTGTGAGACAGTGATAACAATGTTGCAGATGATTTTATATTTTAATTCAGTGTTGATTGGGTTTTCTAGAAAAAACAAATAAATGAGTATATAAAAAGAGTTGTTTTACTAAATATGTTTCTAACACTTCATTTTCAGCTTCATATGGTGTTGAGGACCCAGAATTTGCTATAACTCAACTTGCCCAAACTACAATGCGTTCTGAAATAGGTCAAATCTCATTGGACAAAGTATTCAGGGAGCGAGAATCACTTAATGTTTCAATCGTGGAAGCTATCAATAAGGCTAGCGCGGCTTGGGGTATTACATGTTTGAGATATGAAATTCGTAAGTAAATGTTTTATTATTAAGACATTGATGAAGTATAGGATGATAGAATACATTCGTTTTGTTAGCTTTTCAGTATATTTATAGTATGGCAAAGTATCAAAACCGAACTGTAATATCATGGGACAGTCTTACAATAAAAGGGCCCTATCTTTTGAACGATAAAAGGTAGCCAGGTGAAATTTTGCTCTGAATATTGTGGTGGCTATTCTAAAAATGACAAAAAAAAAAGGAAAATATTTAGGGCATACTAACGAAACCTAGGCGTGCGAGTTGAACTTTGCTGGTTTTTATCTATGCATTGAAGGTGTTAATTTATGCACATTTGACCCTTACCTTATCTGTAAAATATTATTTGGCTTACTTTTTGTAGGTGATATTAAGTTGCCTACAAGAGTGCACGAGGCGATGCAAATGCAAGTGGAAGCGGAACGGCGAAAGCGGGCCGCCATATTGGAGTCTGAGGGTGTGCGTGCTGCCGACATAAATGTTGCGGAAGGACAGCGGCAGTCAAGAATATTAGCATCAGGTATAAAGTTATCTATTTATTAAGTATGTATATCTATACTATACCCACCATGAGTATAACCACAGAGCCAGTTGTGGTTTGGTTTTGTTTGATCCATGCACTGGCATAATCATAGATCCTGATACTCACAACACAAGCCTTTATTAATAAATAAATAGTAATGTCAGCCTTGTATCATATTTGACTCAGAGTTGCGCCCGGGGCTCTTCTATTCATTAGTTAGGATTAGTACACTTACTGTATGTCATACTCATAGATTTATTATGCACTTTTGGGATTTCAATTGTTACCATGTGATTTAAAATCGTCAAGATTATTTCTGTATCTAGCAGCAGAGCATAGCACTGTAGCTGGCCCTGTTTGTGGAAATAATAACATTTTAAGAAATTATTACACTAAATTTGCACCCGGCTCCACCTGTGGAGCAGCATTGGTTACAGACCAGAGAGAATTGTTATTTTGTGTAATATGCAATTTCCCAGACTGTGTAGCAGGATATTTGGACTTATGGTAATCTAGTCCTGGTGATCATCCATCAAATCCGATGAAACAAAAGCGTTTATCTATGATTTTGACTTTTATTAATCCTAAAAATATAAGAAAAGGAACAAAGTACCCTCAAATATCATGTTTTACATATTTTATTAATTTCTTATCAGTATATAAACCCTTCTACCACAAAGGTAAAAGTAAATGTGAGTTAATGTTGAGGCATTTGACGCTGGATTGCAGAGGCTGAAAAACAAGAACAGATCAATAAAGCCACTGGTGAGGCGCACGCGATGGTCGCGGTGGCGGATGCGCGCGCTCGTGGTCTCAAACTCATTGCCAACGCTCTTGCTGATAGGGTGAGTGTATCATCATCATCAGCCACAGGACGTCCTCTGCTGAACATAGGCCTCCCCCAAAGATTTCCAGACCGACCCACTTCTAGAGTGGTAGAGCCACGCTGTAGACAGTTTTGTCTACAGCATGAATGGGCTGGCTCGACCGGGTGGGTCGTTACCACTGTCTCACAGAAAACCGACGTAAAGTAGCGGCTTGCTGCTGCGTTTCGTACGGTGAGTGAGATATCCGGAAGCCCAAATCCCGTCCCCTTCCCAATCCCTAATTATCCCTTTCCTTTAAGGTCAGCAACGCGCCCATGATTATTCTGGTGGTGGGTGTACATGGGCGGTGGAGATCACTTACCATCAGGTGACCCACTTGCTCGTTTGCCGGCCTATGCTATATAAAACCTGCTGGAAGCGGCCTGCATCTAGTGGTCCAGCGACTTCCTGCGACCTTTGTCAGGCCGTCTCTGTCCACCTTGTATGCGGACGTCCAACGCTGCGCTTGCCAGTACGTGGCCTCCATTCCAGAACCTTCCTGCCCCATCGGTTATCGGTTCTGCGAGCTATTTGGCCTATATCTATGCTCGGTGTTTCTCTACGTGATCAAATCAGAAATGAGGAGATCCGTAGAAGAACGAAAGTCACCGATATAGCTCAGCTGATTAGCAAGCTCAAGTGGCAGTGGGTGAGTGCATAGTAAACATATAAACAAGAACAAGATCAATAAAGCCACTGATGAGGTAACGGTGGCGTATGTGTACAAGGTGCATGTGGGTTTCCTGATTGTAAGTGAACTGAGAGTCATGGATGCGTTGCCGATGTTAAAGGAAACGAAATGGGAATTAACGTTAATCTCATTCACCATGCGAAAAACAGTTTGCAGTTGCTTATTTATTATTATTATATAGGTCCACTAGATGACCCGGTGAACTTCGTATCACCTACATAATATATTTGTGTAAAATGTGGTCAAAACTTAATACAAATGTTTTATTTACATTAAATGCAATTAAGTGAGGTACTGCGCCATTGCACGTGAGGTAGCCCGTCGCACATTTAATTGACTTCGACGACCTAAGTCAGGTCGTCTCCCACCTCCCTCCGGTTGGACAGTCCTGTCTAGTGTTGCCCAAATGCAAGAACAAGACGAGACTTAGCCAGTCTTGGTCTTGGTCTTGCGCCAATACACCTGGTCTTGGTCTTGGTCTTGGTCTTGCGCTCCCAGTCTTGGTCTTGGTCTTGGTCTTGCAGCAAGAGTCTTGCAAGTCTTGCAATTACCTATTAGTCTATTACTATTTATTAAAGTTTACTTTAAATCTTAAAAAAACGTATTAGAATTGGAACATTGTGAGCTTGAATTAACATAGCCATAGTAAAGATCAAGCAGATTAACAAATAACTGAAGATTTAATAAGAAATTCGAAAAATTAACTGACCTATATGTCGTTTTCCATGGAAGTAACTGTTTCTTAATAAACATTTATGATTTATAAGCTTACATTTGCTAAAACATGTAAAAAAACAAATTAATTACAATAACTTGACTGTATTTTAAAGAACAATACTTATCTGTCTAAAAAGAGATTGAACCCTCAACTTATAAGAAATTTAATAAAAGAGTTTTACGATTTATCATTTATTTGAACAAAAAATAAAATACAACACTAATCAACAGCTTTATCATTAGGTTATGATACTTTATATCAATTTTTTTGACCAACAATTAATACAAAGTAACCATCTGGCTGACTCATCATTTAACCTATTTCTATGTTTTCTAATTACTAATGATGCTTTAGAAAATAACCTCTCAGCAGGTACTGAAGTTGCAGGTATTGAGAGAAAATCACGGGCCATTTTCGATAAAATCGGATACTCTGTCTCATGCGTCCTCCACCAATCTAAAATGTCTTCCGAGCTGGCAGTTCTTGGTTTTCTCAGGTACTCCTCCAACTCGTCTATCACTAAGCCTTGAAGACAAGATCCAGATGACGTCGAGGGACATTCATAGAGTTTATCAAAGTCTATTACGTCTTCATCTTCATCACATACTTTATTTTCTTTTTCTGGTAATTCCAGAGATTTGTTCAGTGAGTGTAGATTTTTATATTCTTCATAAAGTTCATTGAACTTGCGCAGACTTTCTGTTTTAAGTTGCTTCCCCCACATTGTCAGGTCAAAAGTCTGAGCCTTATGCCTTGGGTCTAAAATTAAAGAAGTACAATAAATCCAGTTGCTCTTTTTGTAATGTTTAAGCATTTTGTCTCGAGCTGCTTGGAAAGCTAGAATGAGCCTTTCATCCACTTCAGATCGATTAGGTTTCTCATCTAACTGTTTTACCATAGATTCAATTTTATCTAGCAAAAGATTGAATGATACAATGACTAGCGGTAATGTAACATATTTGTCTCCACCAAGTTTTGTACTTAAAAGTTTAAAGTTTATTAGAAATTTATGTAATTTTTCGAGTACCTGCCATTCATTAGCTGTGATTTGAAAATCATTTAATTCGGTGACAGAACTGCACAATATGTCAATGCCCGCTCTCACTTTTAAACCAAATCCAATCATATCATGTGTGGAATTCCATCTCGTTGGACAGTCAAGAATGGCATTTAGATTTGATGGCACGCCAGCTGCTTCACAAGCAGACTGAAACTTCTTCTTCACTATCTCACTTCTTTTTATTTTACTGGAAACACTGCGTAACTTTGTTACAGATGTACGCGAGTCAGCAATATTTGGTGCAGATTCTTCATCTTCCTCATCCTCAGTTTCGTCTGCATAGTCTTCGTACTGCTGATCTTGCGCGTTAGTGTCAGACTCACAGTGTAATGCTAAGGTCTTTAATAAATCTTGTACACCAAGGTTTAAAATGTGAGCAAAGCACCGGAAATGTTGATTGTCTGAATCAAAGTGTGGCGGCAGCTGTTTGCCCAGTTCATACATAAATTTGGTATTTGCAGTTGCGTTGTCGACCGTGATACCTTGTATTTTATCAATTATGCCATATTCCAATAAACATTCATGGAAAATCGTTGCAATATCTTCCTCAGTATGTCGACCGCGTGATGGTATAAAATCAAGAACTACAGATTGATACTTCCATTCGTTGTCTATATAATGAATAGTAACCCCGTAGTAACTCCTACCAGCAATTGACGTCCACCCATCAATGGTAAAAGACATTTTAGATGATAATTGTTGAAGTCGTTCCTTGAGATTCAATTGGAGCTCTTCAAATCGCTCTTTGACTTTCCTTCTAAGTGTAGACCTTTTAGGAAACACCATATTAGGGCAAATACGTCGAAAATATACTTGTGTAGCTTCGTCATCGAAAAATGAGAAGGGAAGATATTTTTTCACCACCCAATCAACTGTAGCTGTCGTGATGTTGTCACTGCTGTTTTCCGACTGAAACAAAACAATAAATCTTGTGTTATTATTTAAAACATACAAGGTTTGAGCATATAAGAGGAGGAGGTATGTTGTTGTTAAATCGAGAAAATCGTTAAATTGATATTTGTTATATTAAGGTTGCACTGTACTGTAATTTACCAAAATAAAGTACTTAGTTGTTACTGGCCGATTAAATGAAAATATGGGTGTTTATAAAAAATATTTAAGACGATAATTACATACTTAATATGTCGCACCCCTAGATGAAAACACCACTAACTCAAAAATACTTACGTAAGTTAATGGCGTTTTTGAAAGTATCGCATGAATAGCTATGCAGAGTTAAAAAAATATTCTTACCTGTCCACTTCTTCCAGCGGTTACTAAAAAGCTTGTGATATCTCCACTTAATTTTGGTTTAACAGGAAGAAATATTTCTGATTCCTTTTTGTGGAAAGATATTAGATGTTTCCTTAAGCCTGAAGTGTTTCTGTTTTTCATTTTTATTTCAATCTTTTTATGTTGGCACAATTTACAGAAGGCAGTTTGGGATGCATGAATTATTTCGAAAAACTCTTCAAATTTGCTTTTGGGTCTTTTAGATCTGTGACTCAAACTCTCGTTACTCGGACTCGAATAATTTGAATCTTCGTCACTCATATTAAATTGTACACGTGATACGTTTTTAGAAAACAACAAGAATTAGTAAAAACAATTATTAAGTTAGACTCGAAGCACAGCTCAATTGGAAATGACTGGAATTAAAATAATTCCTTTATTTATAGTACGTTTCCTTGCTTTCTACCGCGCCGCCTCGCCACGTGCCGGCTCTATGAAAAGGATGCCGCCGCAAATCAAATAATGCCGCGTGCGGCGTACAAACACACACTAAATATTACCTACTTGTACAGACGCGACGCGTGAATAAAATATATATAAAGAATTAGTGAAAATCACTATTCTTTACATATAAGTGAATGTTTTGGCGTACATCTATACTAATATTATAAAGCTGAAGAGTTCGTTTGTATGTTTGATGACAGAAGTTTTAAAATAAATAAATAAGTCCTGAACGTCACTATACCTCCAAAGTTACTATTCCTCGTGGACGAAGTCGCGGGCACAGCTAGTAAATACTTACTCTCATCATCTCTCTCAGAGATATTCGGGCTGGTAAGTAATACAAAACTCTTATCGCAGGCTTTTTATTTTATTAGTAGGTAAGTACCTACGCTTTTTATATTATTTTATTAGTTTTGTAGAATTTTTTTACACGTTTCAAGTATATTTAAAAGTGGCTACAATATTTATTAAACGGGTGCGGGGTGATATTTGAACACTTTTTTGCTATTTTTTCTTGTAAAAACTTAAGAAATATAATGACTAAATGTACAATAATAGTACCTAAGTAATTAGTTTAAAACCATATAAGTAATCAATATTATAATATATACTTACTAGAATGAATTAATTTGACATCTACTACCTATCCTTACCATTTTATCCCAATCATAATACTACTTGCGTGATCAGTATAATGTATTCATTTTCATTCTAAGCACTCTGAAACTTATTTATTCTTTGGAACACCTGTAGGTACTCTTAAAATTCGAAATTATTTTGCACGAGTATACCTACGCCTACGCCCTATGGCGGCAATCAAATAGTGTCAAATGTTATGATTTCGGCGTGGCGGCAACGATTGTTTTAGATTTCAAAAGAAGCCGCCGGCGCGTGTATCGTAACCATGTACTTCCGAAAAGCGGCAAATTTCTTTGAGAAGTAAGTACAAAACCTTTGAAGCCGCATTATCAAAGTGCCGATGGTTAAAACATAACTATGCATGCACTCAGTTTGATTTTAATAGATAGGTCCAGTTTTTGATACCTATTCTTTGATACAGTTTTTTGCGTCTCATAGAATTTCTAAGCGTACCTACCTATACACCGAACTGTTACACCTAACTACTCAGTGAAATAGCGCTAAGTCCTAGCTGCAAGACGCAAGAGTCTTGCAGGCTATGTCTTGTTCTTGCTCAAGTCTTGCACGGTCAGTCTTGGTCTTGGTCTTGCTAAAAATACGCGGTCTTGTTCTTGGTCTTGGTCTTGCAAAAACGCAAGAACAAGACCAAGACTGCAAGACCAAGACTGAATTTGGGCAACACTAGTCCTGTCCCCGTCCCGTCCCCGTCCTGTCCCCAGTGGCGTGCACTCCATATAGGCAAAAAGGCACTGCCTACCCTACTTGACAACAAGGTTTTAATAATGTAAAAATAAAATTAAAAATAAAGCAAATTCATTCACTAGTTAATAAAATAATACAATACGTATTTAAAAAGTTCAAACTCGGTACTAAAATCTAATCGCGTCGACGCAAGGAATGCAAGACAGAGCGATTAGGCAGTATTGCCGAGTGCCTACAGTCCATTCATAAATTTTTGCAAAAGTGGAGTATTTTCGACTCTATCGACCAAAAATGTGTAAGTATTATGAATGACATCTCCTGCGGCAGGAGGACCAATCACAGCTCACCTCTTTTTATATTGGTCAATCGTGACGCATGACGCAATCAATCATTCCTTTAAAAATTTTGTCACTAAGTCACCATATTTGTTTTGTTCATTTCGCAATCTTTGTTTATGTTTTGATTTTATTGCATATAATTAAGTAAGCCGTTTTAACACGTGAAGTAGTATAAATATAGTAATTTATTTGTGTCTTATTTGAATTAGTGTATTAATTATGTGTTTCAATCGTATATTTACCTATTTTATTCAAAATGTTATTTTCGCAATTATCCTCACTGTCCTGTCTCACTGTCCTGTCTCACTGTCCTGTCTCACTTTCCTGTCTCACTGTCCTGTCTCACTGTCCTGTCCCTGTCCTGTCCCTGTCCAGTCTAGACGCTATACGACCCGTCATCACGGCAAGCTTCGCAACGACAACCATCCGGTTTATACCTGCGCTTATAGTACCCAGGAACAGTTTGTACTGGAAAATGAACATTCCAAAATCAACAACTACTAATAATTTAAAAATTAATTAAAAAAACATTGTCCAGCGGACAAAATTGTGAATCTAAACCATTCTCAGATCCCCTTGAACACACACAAAAAATTTCATCAAAATCGGTCCAGTCGTTTAAGAGAAGTTCAGTGACATACACACTCACAGAAGAATTATATATATAAAGATTGAGACATACACACGCACGCACCCACGCTCACACACATACACGCGCGCAAAAGAGAAGTCTGAGATGCGTGCACGGAAGTAGAGAGTGGTACGAAATTTAAAGACTGAAACGCGGGTTCGAATCCCCAGACAGAAGATTTAATTGATTTGATTTTTCTAAGTTACGTGCGTACAGTGTATTCATCGGTAATAAAGCAGCATACCTGAGAATTCTTAAAAGAATTTCGAAGATATATGAAATCTACCAAACCCCATTGGCCAGAGAGTTATATTTAAGGCATAACCCCTCTCTTTTGAAGAGGAAACCCATGCCCAGCTGTGGGGTAGTATTATACAGGATTGATATTATTTATTTACTCTTTATTGAGTTATGAACATACATTTTAATGTAAACTTTTTTTTTATAAATCAGGATAGTAAACATGCCGCTTCGCTCACTCTGGCAGAACAGTACGTAGCAGCATTCAACAAGTTGGCTCGGACAAACAACACACTCATATTACCCGCCAATGCAGGAGACGTGTCTAATTTAGTTGCGCAGGTAATATAGTAGGGCCTACAATGTAAATCATTGAAAAATAAATAAAATACAAATATAACAATTTCTATAGGTCTCATTGAAGTGTTATGTTCAGAGTACTTTTTAAAGTCGGTTTTTAAGTTTTTTTTATTTTTAGTGGTATACAACTGTGATATGTAAATTCCAATACCAAGAAGACAAAAATTGATGAAACTCACACGAATTCTAGCATACGAGATATAAATAAATGTGTAGACAACACATGTTATAAAGTTTTACCAACTGTGTAAATTATGTTTTGTTTGTATTTCTTCCACCATATGATTGTGAATAAAGTTCCGTTTACACAGAGTCTATCGCAAGATAGAGGTGAGAATATAATAGCAGGTTCACACGGTTCGATTTGGATAGTCTGAACAGACTTAATTGAATTGATCAACAAAAACCATATATCTTGTTGATTCCAATAAGTTTATCATCCAAAATCATAGCGTGTGAAGTCGCTATCCTACTTCCTACTATTGTACTATTATAAATATAAATGTTTGGATGTTTGTGAGTTTCTGAAACTGGGTGTTTGTTGTCATATCACGCGTTAGCGGTTGAACGATTTTTGGTTAAACTTATTATTCCGGCTAAGGCCGTTCACGGGAGCAAATGCTGGTAACAGATAATTCGTTTACAAGGCCTCATGCAATTTGATAGCGAGAGTTGCAAAATGCGGCCTCGTAAATCAGAACTGCCTGTTACATTATGTTACATCTATGTCTTATGAAAAACTCCGTGTAACTGAGGTTATTATTGGTAAAGTTTTGGATAGTCTTTTATGTACGTGTTAAATTATTTTCCACCTATTTTTCCTCTCAACAGGCGATGTCAATATACTCAACGGTAGCAGCACACAACATCCAATCTGCACATACCCAAGCGGAAAATCCAGGTAGTTCTACAGAATATGATGGTGACCTAGTCAAGCTTAGTGCGCTCACAGAAAAAGGAACAACACTAGCCGGACAGGCGGTACCGCGTGAAGACGATAGTTTAGCCGAATATTTCTCAGATGACGAAGAAAGGGAGAAGGCATTAGAAGCACAGAAAGAGAAAAAAGACCAGCAATTAAGTAAGAATACCAAGAGTAGTTAAGTTTGTTGTTGAATAAAAGCAAATGATCGAAATTGTGTGTTGATTTGTTCCAATCACAGATTAAGAATCATAATATAATAGATATGACATATTAGTCGATCTGTAAACACACTAATTAGTGTGATATTTTTTATAAAACTCATGTTTGCGGCAGTAAGGTCTACATATTATCCAGTCTGTAGTGCAATACATCTTTATGAAATGTCAGTGCGTTATCGAAATAGTATTGTCATTTGCATATTTGCAAGGATAAATAATATATTATACAGTCAATTGGCTTATTTTTAATGTTCTTTGTTGTTGTTGAAACAAAGTTGTTATATTTTTAGTATAGCAACCTACATTGGGGTCGCCCCTTTCACTAGTAAAAGAGCTCTGACAGCGGTCAGACAGCATAATATATTGCCAACATGTTAAAAAAACAAAATGCATTGGAACCGGTTATATACTCGCAGATCAAATACATTGATAGCTTAAAATAGTTTCAAAACAACAGAAAGTTCTAACATTGTTACGAGTTTATTGCTTGTTCACTGTGATTAAGTGATCATACGAGACAACTAAATAGATATTTTTTGATACTGATATGACACTTTGATTGAATGTTTGGTAGGTACAACTGTGGCGCGTAAATTCCAATAACACAATGCGACAAGCATTCTGTGTTATCTTTTTGTAGAGCTTAATTTTTTACTCTGTACTCCGTCATCAGGGTCACTACACAATTTAAAATAACGACGCCGATTAGCTTTGTGTAATGTTACGTAAACGCCAATGTAGGATTTTAAAGCAAATAGTTGACAAATTAGGCAAATATAAAAAAAGCATTTGGTGTTAGTAGTTGCATAGTTTAATATTTAACATATTCCATTAAAAAAAGTGAAACATTTATTTCATTACTTTCTTATTGAATCATTTGTAATAATTATAGGATGTAGATTGTAGTGGCATCAAATGTAGCTGTATATCTATTAAAAACAAAAACCACACTTACAGTTCCAAAACAAACATTGCACGTACACTTAATTCTTGTGCCAAGACCAAGTGTGAGATCTTGTGCACGCGCATTTTTTACCCAACGAAATAACAGGGGAGCGTCTCAATTCGGCGCGTATACTTGTTATTGTTTTTTATCTTCACTCGATGTTAATGTAAGACGTCAATCGAATACACGGAAAATGTTTTATCGTCTCGTCAATTATTGTAAAAACACCTAAAAGTGTTTCAAGGTTGTTTCTCATCATTAGGTATAGTGCTCTTGTAAAATTACAGGAACTAAATAAGTGACACGCTTGGTTTATTATTGCCTCAGTGAATCTGAGGTTTTAAATTAAGATGTACTTATACTACTGTTTAGCCCACAACCATCCCTCAAAACCCACAATTCTATGAAATGGTGCTGCCACACCGATGTTATAAAATGTTAACAAAAACATTTTCTAACATTTTTTAACATTTTATAACATTTGAAAACATGACATCGGCCCTTCTTTGACGGCGCCGCTCTCAAAAGTACCGCCGCCCGCGATTAAAAAATGATAACAAATGTTACAAATTGTAATAAGAAATGTTTACTAAATGATGCTGCCACACCGGTGTTAGAAAATGTTTTATAACATTTTATAACAGCAGTGTGGCAGCACCAAAATATAGTCACACAGTCACACACAGTTGGATAAATTGGCATGAATAAATATTTATATATAAAAATACAAAATTTATTTTCTGCTATTAAATGCTAAAATTAATAAGACTAGCATATTTCTAGTTTTAAACAATATAAAAAAAACACATAATATTAAACTTCAAAATCATCAAATATTCTAATTTTGTAGTAGGAAAAATATAATATACTTAAATATTATTAACTTATTATGTCTTACTGCTATTGACCGCATCCAGCTAAAATATGCAATGAAATTGTTTGAATCTATTTATGGATATTATAATATCCTTAGATTTACATAATGTGTCGCATCAAATAAATTATCTCACTAACGTGTAATTAGCATTTTTGCCGAATAAGCTTACGAAATCCGATAATAGTTGCTTTATGATTCAAAACAATGGGGCATAAAGGTCATCCACCTTGTAAGAGGCTAGTTAGTTATTGGGTGTGGTTAAACGACTTGTGATATCGCGAGCCCAGCTACGGACGAGGCGCAATCTACTAGTGTACAAATGACTCCGCACGCCATATATTATTCTACTGACTCGTCAAAGCTTGGGTACTTTTCAAGAGGCACGTCGCTTATGTGGCTCAGATACTTATCACGGATCGTTCAACTCTACCATTAGGGCTCCCAAACACAATACGATTATAATAATACGACGTCGCGTCGTTTCACGATGCGACGTCGCGTCGTGGAAACCTACGACGCGACATCACAACGTGCCCCGATGCACGGCACGACGCCGTCGTTACAATAACGGGTCAAATACAATTGTCGTTTGTTGTTTTTATATCTTTATTCTTGTATTCTTCAGATGTTTTGTCCCATAGAACGGGAGGCTGCTCGATTAGGGGATCTTAAATTATCGACCTCAATATCGTCCGTCATCTTTGAATTGCGAAAAACAACTGTGGCATCGACGCAGGAATGCATTGTGAGTGTCTACGACACGACGTCGTGTCGTGCATCGTGGCACGTTACGAGGTCGCGTTGTAGATTTCCACGACACGACGTCGCATCGTGGTACGACGCGACGTCGTATCGTGTTTATGTGTGGGAGCCCTTACAAATGCTTTCATCAGTATCAAATCTTAATCGATCGATAAAACTAAAGTATTATATATTGGGCTCAAGGTATTTTAACAAACTTATCCCTTTGATTAAAATAACTGACGGTTCCCTCGTCTGGGTTGTTGTTTGATGGTGACGGCATTTTATGTAGGCTTATATACGAAGGCGACAACTCTGTCCCATCAAACTGTCTTAAGTGAATCTGTAATAAAAAAGAATTATATTTCGATTTATATCCATATCCCAGTAATAATGCTTTGTTATTATTATGGATTTAAAATGTTATTAGAATTCAATAGACCAGAAATAATTTGACCACTGGTTTTATCATCGATGATAATAGTTGCTCAAAGATATTGGTGGACTTGAATTGAAATGAAAGGAAGTTAACAATAAGCGCTAACCCTGTTTCCTGACAGGGTAGGCAGAAGTGGAACTAGTGTACCCATGGTTCACCATGGTTCTCCTTTCTGTCCCATGATGTGATATGCGATGAGCCTATCACCATATTGATAAAAGGAAGCTATGCCTTATTATGATTTTTTAAGTCATCAAGAATTTGGGGGATATGTTATCTTAACAACTTATCTATAAAATAAAAACAAAGGATTTCATCAATATGCAAAATGCAAAAAATAAAAGGTCAAATTCAAATTAGACTTACTAATAAATGCAAATTGACCTCATCACTTCTGCTCAAATATGGAAAGTTACCACCATTCTTCAAGTGTGCGAGTTTGGCGTGAGGGTACGATTTATAAAGATCCTCTCTCACTCTGGAGCTCAAAGCACTCTCATCCCACACATCCATCACTGTGATTGGAATGTTATTTAATAAATGCGGTTGTACATAACATGGAGTACAGTTTATTGTCAGTCTCGAGGCCAACTCGGATTGTGTCAGTGATTCCAGCTGTAAACAATACCATTTCAATGTAAATTAGTATTATAATTATTTATACATCTGACATATAATAAAATCGTATACAGATTTCGATTGTGCATGCTAGGCTCCATAGTGGCTGGATGGATTTTAATGCAGGTGTCACTATTATGTTCAGCAGAAACTCCAGTAAACATACAAGGCTATAAACTACTACTTGTTATCCCGGAAAAAGGCCTGTGTGGGCGTAGCCTCGCGGTTATAGCTTTTGCTCGCGTTAAGTCTCTACCTCAAAGTCCCGGGCATAAGTAAACTTATACTTACACCTCTATAGTATTGAGATGAAGAAATATTTTGGATATATTTATTTATTTTATTACAGCAACAGATTAAATATTACACAAGATATCTCTTACAATAAATATATACAACTTTTAATTTGCTCAATGCTCAGACGTCTGAAACAGGTTTTATTGCCTAATATTCTAGTCTATTTATATAATCAATATATCTGTAGTATTATAATCAATGTGTCAATATATGTTATTTCACTACATTCCACTTTCACAATTCTTGTATGAGAGCTATTGAGTGGTGACTTTGTTGTTGCATTACATGAATATTTTAGTCACTTTAGAATCCTAAACTATATTACAGATTGTAAATATGTTGACTAGATGGCAGGTCTCTCATATGTTAGTCCTCCTGGTAGTTCTGATGGTAGACACAACCACTGTCTATTTCTACCATCCGACAGCAATATGTAAGCACTGGTATTTTTCCATTTAAACAACATTGAAGCCAGTGAAACTACTAGACACTATGCAACTTTATTTTTTTCGACTCAGGATATCAATTGTCAAGTGCAAGAAATGTCATGCAGTACTTTGTATACTCAATGTTTGTTATGATGTTGCTTAGGCTTTTTGATCACAGTTGTGTAATCATTCAATCTTATAAAAAAAATAGTAACATTCCTTCTTTATTTCTGCATAGATTGATTTTGATGTCAGGGTCTGCCTTCCTATTTAGACATTTCCACTTTGCCCAAATTTGAGCACTTTCCCTAGAGATCATTGCCATTAATGTTTCCCTTATACAACAAACAAGTACTTTATGTGTTGTTTCCTGGCTGATGTGTATTATGAAGTAATATGTTAAAAACAATCTATGCAATAAATTATAACATAATATAGTAACATGTATGTTCTTACTCTCTCCACCATGAAGTCAATTGATTCAGCCATTCGTTTGTCCACCTTGTCTGTTGTGAAATTGCCCATGAGCATTCTTTTCAACACTAATGAAGGTAATAGCCAGAACAATGCAGAAGAGTCATTGTACTCAAACACTGATGTGTCAGTGAATGTGTTACAGAGTATTAGAGATGCCACACGAGGGCAGTTTCTTGTCAACTCTGTGAACTTCTGGGCAATGAAACCACCTGCCAATAAAAAAGTAATACTTTTAATGGTTTGATGGTTTGGGATTACATACTATAGTTAAATGTTCTTTATTGTTTCTTTCTTGTTATGTGTCTAGTGAATGCACATCTATGCCATAAAAGTCAAAGCTTTAAAAATTTATATAATTAAAAATAACCAGCCAAGTGCAGCATTTTTGTGAAATAATTTGGTCCAACTTAAGTTAGTTCACTCAGCCTCTATGCCTCCCACTACTGATTAGTACTGAAAACAATAGATTTGATGTGGCTTGAGATAAACCTCCGGCTGGCCAATTTATTTTGCACATATGGTGCTTGTGCTTTTTTAAATTTACACCTTTTTTAAAGAGATGCTCTGATATGAATGAATATCAGAAAATTCCACATTACTATTCAGTTTTTTACTTCAAAACATATGCTATATGATAGTAAAGCCATATGCTATACATATTGATTTTAAAATATACAAAAGGTAAAATAGGTACATTTTACATAAATTTGGAAAAAAAACTTATTTCAGATATAGCTAAACAGATAGAAAAATAAACTTACCTAAGGATGCTCCAAAGATATGGACTTTATGTAGTTCTAGATAATCTAAAAGTCTTTTAAAACCGTCACACCATTCTTTCATATTCCAATAAGGTGGAGGTTCTGCTGCTATAACCCTCACACCCCTAGATGCTAAACCCATCACTTGTTTGAAAAATATATCGGCCGTACCAGAAACAGGGGGCAAGCATACTAAGGGGCAAGCCACTGATTTGGGGCCACAGTCAAATATTTTCCATGCCTGTATCGTAAGAGAGGAAAATCAAATGTATCACTGTACAATGTATGTAATATTCATATTATTTTTCAGTTATTTCTGTGATAATTAATAAAAGCATATTTGAAATCATTTAGGTAGTGCACACGTTTTTATGAGTTTTTGTTTACCTTGGAGTTGTCTGTGTCAACAACTATTTTTCTTAGTGGAATACTACTTCGGAAACTTAAGTACTCATTAGATTGTGACAATTCACTTATATAACTCATTTTTAGTTTATTTTCGTACTCTTGGTAACAACAATATTGTTTTATTTACGAGAAATTATTGCAAATTTAACATTCCGTGGTTTACAAATCACTGACCAACACAAATGCAGACTACATAGAGATCAGCAACATTTGACAAATAAACTAGAAACTATAATAGAGATACTATGCAATGGCTATGCAATAATAAAATTTTATGAAATATTAGATAGCAAGTAAATACGAAATATATCTTTCTTCTTTCGTCCCTGTGGACAGGCTATAGTCTTTCGACCATAGTGCCTCGTTCGTTTTACGTGTAAAAAACGAAATAAGACCAATTTCGAATGACATTTAACTTTTTGTGGCAGTTTTTTAGGGCTTCTAAGTTGCAGTATCGCTATTTTTTAGAGATACATCAATATTTTTAGCGATATATTTTTATTCGATATATCGAAGTTTTATCAAGTATCGATATAATATCTAAATCGAAATTATAAATTAATAGTTTGCCATGAAATGTAGACCTAAGAGAATTTTAAGATTCCAAAAAAAGTCATACTAATAGAAATAAAACTAATTAAAACGGAACGTTTCGAAAGCTTTCAGGCTTCGTGGTCACGGGGTGGACTGAATTGTGACTTCAATGAGTATTATTCGCGTAAACATAACAAATCATTAGGCCATACAAATGTCAATATATCGATATTTCTCACTTTATCTCAAAATTGATATTCAATTTTTTTTTATAATTATCGATACGATATAAATTGATACTTTTTATTTGGTTCTTTGGTCATAGTTTTTTTACACTTTCGCAGGCCTATTCCAGTAGAGCCGAGGGTATCCAGATTGAGTTTCTGAAATCCCCAATAGTAGACGAAAATAATTCCAACTATTTTGGTATCCCCAAATATCTCCATATCTTTTCCCCATAACCATATATCACAAGCTATTAATATATTAGTCTAGGTCACAAGCTACGACTAGGTTGTCTCGCAAAAAATCGACGTAAAGTAGCGACCTGCTGCTGTGTTTCGTAAGGTGACTGAGATACTTGGATGCCCAAATCCCCTTCACCTTCCCAATCCCACCCCATTTCTTTAAGGTCCGCAACGCGCCTATGATTCTTTTGATATGGGCGATGGAGACCACTTACTATCAGGTAAGCCACCCAAGTAGTACCCACTTGCCCTTCCGCCGGCCTATTCACCCTATTATCCATTAAAAAGGAATTAGGTACTAACCATAATTATATTGAACTAGATGACCCGGTGAACTTCGTATCACTTACATATAATTGTGTAAAATGTGGTCAAAACTTAATACAAATGTTTCATTTACATTAAATGCAATTAAGTAAGGTACTGCACCATTGCACGTGAGATAGCCCGTCGTACATTTAATTGACTTCGACGACCTAAGTCAGGTCGTCTTCCACCTCCCCCCGGTGGGACAGTCCTGTCCCTGTCCTTTCTTGTCCTTGTCCTGTCCTGTCCTGTCCTGCCCCTGTCCTGTCCTGTCCTGCTCTGGCCTGTCCCTGTCCTATCCTGTCCTGTCCCTGTCCTGTCCTGTCCCTGTCTTGTCCTGTCCTGCCCTGTCCCTGTCCCTGTCCTGTCCTGTCCCTGTCCCTGTCCCTGTCCCTGTCCCTGTCCCTGTCCCTGTCCTGTCCTGCCCTGTCCTTGTTCTGTCCCTGACCTATCCCTGTCCTGTCCTGTTCCTGTCCTGTCTGGTATAGCGTGGCGACCGTCATCACCGTCATCACGGCAAGCTTCGCAACGCCAACAATCCGGTTTATACCTGCGCTTATAGATGTTTCACATCAAAAAGACATCAAGTGTTTCATACCCAGGAACAGTTTGTACTGGAAAATTAAGTTGTCGTTTTTAATGTTTTCCTTTACTTATTATTTATGTTACTCATTTTTTCTCACCGGGTAAACCTTCCCTGAACTTCCACAAATATTTCAAGATCAGAATTAGCCAAATCGGTACAGCCAGTCTCGAGTTTTGGCGAGACACACGCACAGCGATAAATTTTTATATATATAATAATAATAATAATATAGATAGGTAGATAGATATATAGATAGATAGATTGAATTTACCAAAAATACTCTCATCGTTTATATACATGAACTACAATGCATCATTTCTTTAGAATCAATAATTGAACCATTTACTAAATCCTACTAATATTATAAACGCGAAAGTTTGTAAGTATGGATGGATGGATGTATGTTTGTTACGCTTTCACGTAAAAACTACTGAATGGATTTTAATGAAACTTTAAAATAATATAGCTTATACATCATAATAAGACATAGGCTACTTTTTAATCCCGGAAAAAGCAGATCACGCGGGCGAAGTCGCGAGCAAAAGCTAGTACACTATATTATTCTATTTTTCAGTTATATAATAATGTACTCTGTGATTCTATTGAATTACATCAATCAATAGGTCGCAACCTATTGGACGCCGAGGTGTTTCGAGCCTCAGCGTTTTCTTTTCTTAATCTCATCAAAGAGAAACTTATACTTACCCTTCTGACACTTAGAAGTTATCTCACCTATAAGAACGTGAATATTGGGGAAGGCGCCTGATTTAAAATCCAGCCACTGGTGTCATCATCCATGCCATCAAATTTAAGGCACTAACCAAATATGATCGTAATCTTCAATGTAAGTGTGTAGAGGCGGAAAATATATAAAATAAAATTAAATAATCCAATCTCTGCATCCAAACATTCTGTTTATTAAATATCGTTATGTAATTAATAATTAACATTCTTCGACGTGAATTTTACTACAATGATTTTCCAAACAGCTTATCAAGTAACTTAAATCTAAGAACTACCTAATAAGTTATGGACGATTTTAGCATATTTTTACTGAAAATTTTGACCAATTATGCTGTTTAATTACGTATTAACATTGAGACGATTACCACACACTGTCACGGTCAATAATATGTGACATAGCTTTATCAATTTAGAAGCCAATTTACTGATTACAAACTAAATCTTACATATATCTATAGTAAAATTTAACTTAGTGCACACTAATTATTAAAATTCATTTTACTTATACAATTTAAATTAATGTACATTACAAATAATTTCCTTTTTATATCTTTTTCATAGTTCATAGCATACTATAAGCATCTACAAGTTTTATATTGTTGCTATAGTTTGATGCTTTTCTATATAATTGTAATAAGATTTGAGCATCCTGAATCAATATATTTAATCAACCTGATGATGATAATAGGTAGGTATAATGTACCTATGTATACAATTTAGGGTGAAATGATTCCACTAAAGTGAGCTGATCACCCTTCTATCCATCTCTCACATGTTTCCATCATATATTATATTGAATTTGATATTTGACTATTATATTTATTTTTTAATCAGACTAAATTATGAACCATTTTATTATATTTAATCTTATATAATGATTATAATGTGAATTTATTTATTTTCATATGTTATACAGCAATGATAACAGATCAAACCTAAACACATTCAATTACAAAGATAATTATTAGAATACATTATGAAAAAAAATGACCTTTCAAATAATAGGAAATCATTTTCTTAATCTGCACAAAATCGGTCCAATTTTGAATATAAATATTGAGTTTGAAACTATTAGGCTATGGGCACTATACATTATAAAAGCACTCTGTATTGGATATTCATTGGCATCAGTTCATGTAAGCGCTATAAAGTTGGGCCTACATTCAAACTAGTTATTAAAAAAATAGGTGAATATGATTGTCGTATGTATTATTTTTATTATTACTATTAACTATATAGTACAGGCAAGTGGTACGGACATTGTGAAAATTGTCAACACACAAATGCATTTTCGAATCAAGCATTATGTGAGTTTTGACTCACTCCCGTTATAAACAACTATCATTATATCTTTCTCAGAATAGCCAGTTAACATACTAACACTACAGATATAGTAATATTAAACTAGCATTTACAATGTTGATGCGCATCATGCGCTTTCTGAAAGTTAGATAGACAAAACTCCCTTCAATGGTATAACATAGTTTCAGTTGAACATTTACTATATAATTATGTGAGCATACAGTTCATATGTAGTATGTATTATAAACCAAAGAAAATCTCTTTATCTGAAACCTACTAAACAAAGTGATGTAAACACCTACTATGTACACACTAAAAAAATAATATAAAGGCAGATTCTGGAAACTATATCTTGAACACAGCGTAAAGATCGAAATGTATGCAGTTAATAATAATTGTAAGCTGTTGACTGTATGTTAGTAGAGATATTATTCACATTGTACAGACAGATCGGGTAATTTTTGCATGTCTTGCTAAGTGTGAATGAGGTTGTAAATATGTAGTTTTGATATGCGACAGTGAGGCGTCAAGAGTCATATCGTATACATTCAAGTTAATAATGTCACATACATTGTCTCTGTACAAACATATCACAAACACGTAGCAGGATGTGCAAGAATGAGTTGAAATATCTAAAGTGTGATATATGATCAGGGATGCTTATGTTATGACAGATATAGACATAACATATATAACTAACAAATAAGTCGTAAATTTGATTAGATTAATGTGATGTATTATCTTTAAATGAAATTTTCTTGATCGTTGTTTGGGACCAACAATAAAAAAAATATGTTTATACATACGCCCTCACACCACAATCCCCGTAGTAGTTAGTGGGCAGAGGTGTAACCAGTACATCCACATTTCGCGGATCTTATTTCCGTCCAATGATGTAATACGGAGCGAGCCTATCGCCATACCGGGCATAATTCCAAATACATGTTCATATTTATCTATAATATCTGTTTCGGGTCAAGTGTTGTGAGATCGAAAGCCATTCGCAATTCCCCACACGACACAAGATAATTATATTTTACCATGTTTCATTACACTGTGACTTTACCGTGGAGTCAAGACTATGTGTCTGACTGTTGGGTATTACTAATTTATCTAATACAGTTGGCATCCTCATACTGTATGAATTATATCTCAACAATAATACCAGCAATGAGTGTTTAAAACACATCACTCTCATCACAACAGCTAAGCCCGAGAGCGTTGCCTTTAAGTACGTCATCGTGAAAGCGACGTGGACTTTAAATTGGTCATGATTGATAATTATTGCCGTTTCAATATAGATCAATAGGAAAACAAAAGCTTGATAGTGTAGCGATGTATGTTGACGTGTCATTGAAAATGTTTTTGTATATTATTAGGATGTAAGTTCTTGTAGGGTTGCCACACAAAGCGATGTGTTGACAAGGTGCATTCTACTAGCTTGGCGTGAGGGAACCATTCTGAGAAGTGGCGAACACAACCATCAGCAATGAAGAACATAAGAAGGTAATAATCTTCTTGAATATGTATACAAAATAAATGACTTTTGTTCGTCTTCAATGCTTGCTTGCTTTATCCGTTTGTGATGCAACTTAGGTGAGCTATTTATTATGCGTACACCAGGAAAGGTTTGTTTTTTTTTTAAAAGATGTACCTATATACAAAGAAAACGAAAGCAATGCGACGCAAGCCGGGCACATCTAGTAGTAGATAAAAGAACTAGCTTCAGCTTCCCTTTTACAATATTCACTCTCGCCACTGTGTGTTAGTGAACTCTGCTGGACCTTGTCTTGATCTGTCTGCCATGAATCGTAATAAACGTAGTATTATTTTATTTATATAATGAAGACATTATAATATGTAGAATGATAAAAGGGACACGTCGCATATTTCAGCAAAGGCAGGTCACACCGCACTTAGAAACAATGGTAAGGAATAAAAAATATCAGAATTGATTACAGGCTTAATATATACCAACATGATAGGGACTCGCAATATTGAACTTAACATACATAATAAGCTCACGCCTTTATTCCCGAAGGGGAGGCATAGGTGCAACTAGTATACCTATGTTACAGTTAATGTTTATTTCCGTACCATGATGTGATAAGAGGCGAGCCCATCGCCATACCAGGCACAAATTTCAATCACTGGCAATTTGAGTGATTTTCTGAATCGAAATTCAAACACAAATTTGTGATTGCCCGACCTGGGAATTAAACCCAAGACCTCAGGGTTCTCGGCCTTAATACGCTCTACCGCTGTACTGATAAGGCGATATGTGTAATGAACGAATTACTATACTGTCGGCATTTCTTGGCGGTGCATATGTTGAATCGTGATCATTCTATAATAGCTCTTATAGAACAGTTTGAGGCACGCGAACGAGACATAGGACCGCGATGAGCGTAGACATCAATGCGATCACTTTGTATGCCATTATATAGATACATTTTGAGGTATGCGACCGAGACAAGAGACCACGACGCACTCGAATATCCATACAAATGTATAGTCTCCTGTCTCTGTCGCGTACCGCAAACTTACCATGAGCGTCAAGTTGACACGATACATGTTTGAAAATCCAGTGGCCTCTAACGGAGGTGTAGTATTAAATATTCCGCATCGATTTATCGAAAAAGGTATCGCTCACACCCATCGACCTAAATAAATACATAGAGATCATGTAAGTACTTCAATCTGTATGAAAGAAAACTCGCCACAATTTATTTCGCGATAAATGTCTACTGCGCACTATATCGTATAGTGCGCGTGTGCGAGAAGTCAGCACGATAAATAATTACCGGCACGAGTCGTGAGCGCATGGGAAGGTAATGGGGCAGCGAGCGTCCAATAAACGGCGGGCATCGACTAGCGCGCTCCTTCATTCCGCCAATCAGACGAACTACTGTTAGCGCTCACGACTCGTGCCGGTGTACCTGTAATGCGGCATATTTAAATGTTAGGTATTGGTGAGCATTTAGAGCCGCCTGGCGGTCCGTACTCGTTTGCAGGAGATCGCGTGATAGGTGTTGGCTGGTGTTGCGTGCGGTGCGGATGGTACGTGCGGAGCGTGCGGTACGTGCGGTACGTGCGATGCGTGCGGTGCGTGCGGTACGTGCGATGCGTGCGGTACGTGCGGTACGTGCGGTGCGTGCGGTACGTGCGGGGCGGGAGGGGCGCGCGGCACGCGGGGGGCGCGGCCTCACGACTCTCCGTTGCCGCTGTCATCCCCGTCGCCGTCACCGCCGTCCAACTCCTCGTCGGAGTCGGTGTCGAGGTCGTCGTAGTCGTCGTCGTAGAAGTCGGTCATGTCCAACTGAAAAGAAAGAAACATCAAAGTTGTAACGCTCTGTGAAACTCTATGTGTGGTTTACATAGAAAAAATCCATAAATATATGCGTCGAAATGAGAACCTCCTCTATTTTTTCGTCTGATGAAATTACCTGCAAGGTTATTTCACAGGACAGCAAACGAGCAAATGTATCACTTTTTGTGCTTACACACTCACAGCTTATTGGTCTGCAAGAGTCCGCCTAGGTAGCTACTATCCGTGTACGGGTTTAAATAAAAATTGAAGCCAGTGATATTATTATGGGACTTACGCCCGTATACTGAAACGCTACTTAAGTATTTAAGATCGTTTTAAACAAGTTAAGTCCCTCTTAGCTGTCAAAATTGTATGAAAATAAGTAGCCGTTAGCCGTCAGACACCTAAGTAGCGTTTCAGTATTCGGACATTAGCGTCATAATATGCCGCGGGGTGAAACTTAGAGATTCAAAGTTCTATGTGACGTTTCTTCTGCTTATGGGCAAGCGTGGCGCTTACCATGAGGCTATGGTAAACGCCAGCGACCTGCTCAATCAACGCCGCCGAAACGATTTGGATGTATTTGAATAACAATGTTCTATAGTGGCAATGGATCAAAATAAATGGTAGAGAAAGAGTTCTATTCCAGAAGTGCGATGGTGTAGTTTAGAAAAAGTTTTGTTATTTCACATTATCCATGTAACTAAATCATATGAAAATATAACACGCAGTGATACACTGGCCCTCGTTTGTAAACTCTGCTTGGTACTAGACGACCTCGAAAATTGACGTACGAACTGAATTTAAATATGTTTGGCAAAACAACAAACCTGCGGCTCTTGAGTCGTCGACTTGACTTGCGTTTTAATGCAGTAATCTTCTAGCGTGAGGGGGACAACTATGCCTTCCTTTTCCGCATCCATGCGCGCCACTTGAGCTTGCTTTCTGGAAATTGAGAATTAAAATTTCAATCAACGTAGCGTATCGTAATTACGTTGTGTTATAAAGCCACGCTGTAGACTTATTTGTCTAGGTCTAGAGCATGAATGGGCTAGCTCGATCGACATAGTAACATTATATTACATAAAACGGACATGAAGTGGCTTGCTGTTGCTTTTCGTACGTTAAGATGTCTTTAGACAAAAATTTACCTCCCCTTCTCAATCCTGTCTTTTCCTTTATAGGAGGCAACGCATCGATTCTTTTAATATCGTGGGTTTTCTTGGGCGGTGGAGATAATTACCATCAGGTTACTTACTTGTTCGTTTATTCGCCTCTGTTATCCTACTAATATTATAAACGCGAAAGTTTGTAAGTATGGATGAATAGATGTTTGTTACTCTTTCACGTAAAAACTACTGAATGGATTTTAATGAAACTTTACAATAACATAGCTTATACATCAGAATAAGACATAGGCTACTATGTTTTTCAAAAATCAACCCCTGAAGGGTTTAAAAAGGGGATGAAAGTTTGTATGAAAAACCTAAATCGCTGAACCGATTTCAATAAATTTTGGCACAAATATAGTTGATGACCCAGAGTTATACATATGGTATTGTTTTCTTTAAATTTCAACCCCTAAAGGCCCAAATAAAGAAGTTCAACAATGAAAGTTTGTATGAAAGCTTTTTGATGGCGAAACGAAGTTCGCGGGCACAGCTAGTGTAAAATATATTAAAACTTAGTCGCATAATACTGTCGTAGTTTATTGAAGTCATAGCGGCAATAAGTTGTTTGAATCTCAGAGGCGAAGTACGTTGGGTAACAAAAATATCGAGTCTACTGTCTACGTGTGGAACACACTGCTATTAGTTGTGAAATAACACCAGAAACCTTATGAAATATCTAACACTAGACTTACACGAAAATAATATAATGTAGGATTAGTACATAACGTCACAGTAAATACATTTTTGATTACTTTGCCTGCAGCTTCTTTTTGACGTGAAACTTCTTTAGGACCATTGTGATTTGAAAATTCTATGAAACGAAAAAGCGAAAATCATAAATAATAGTGTAAAAAAACCAAAAAACACGCTTTTATAGAAAATTCAACAAAAAAATAGGAAATAAATTTTAAGAAAAAAGACTCCTGCCGGCAGTTATCATTTTCTCTTACACGCTTACATACAAATATTTGTAACATTTTAGAATTGCATAAAAGACTCATGATTATGCACAATAACAACATAATATTACATATCATCAACATAATATTATAAACACACATTTTCGTCATCATATTAAATTCGTAATTTATTTTCCTTTTCACTAATACACGCTTACCACACCACACATCACAGTCAATCACATTGAGGCAAGTATTAATTAAACAGGCATGTTATTTGCTATAACGTCTTTATATAATAACTAATCACCTTAGAAACCATGAAGGTGAACTAATAAATGTATCAAATATAACAAACACTGAGACCGTATAAGTACAGTTTGAGATATTAATGCGTTATTGAATAATGAAGCTAGTCTTGGATTCGTTGATTAGTGAGTGTTAGCAAGTGATTATGAGTGTCGCGTCTCGTTGGCGCGGGTATTTTTTTTTTTTTATAGCATAGGCCGGCAAACGAGCAAGTGGGTCACCTGATGGTAAGTGATCTCCACCGCCCATGTACGCCCACCACCAGAAGAATCATGGGCGCGTTGCCGACCTTAAAGGAAAGGGATAATTAGGGATTGGGAAGGGGAGGGCATTTGGGCTTCCGGATATCTCACTCACCGTACGAAACGTAGCAGCAAGCCGCTACTTAACGTCGGTTTTCTGTAAGACAGTGGTAACGACCCGGTCGAGCCAGCCCATTCATGCTGTAGACAAAACTGTCTACAGCGTGGCTCTACCACTCAAGAAGACTCTCATTTACCTGATAATGTTCTCATATTCTTTATCTTTGCCTTTGGAGTCGCGCCAGCGGCGATACATTACGCTGGCGTCCACGTTCGCCGGGCTGAAGGTGTTGGGCTCGTTGAGGAGGGAGATCACGGAGAGCAAGACTGTGCGCACCGACTGCGTCGGGTTCCAACGCTCACACGGCAGCTCGCCAGACTGCGGGTCATCCACTGGAGGATGTAGGATTGAAATGCAGAGATCGCCATTCTAAAAACAAAACAATGTTTCCATTACATATATTTTTCAATTACAAAACAGGGCTGTTTATTGCACGTATGCCAGTACGACTGTTGAATTTGGCATTAATTATTGACTATTAATATCTAAATGATAGGATAAACATGGCTACGTACAAAGAGAAAGAAAGAAGGAAGGAACGCAAATAAATATAAACAATAAACATATGATACCAAACACGCAGTCAGATCGGGGCCATCCACTTAGGTACCTACCTAGAAGCAAGCCATCGGATCTCTTAGTATACAGGGTTATTTTTAAAACACCAGCAACCTCGCAGGGGTAGATAGCTGTCCCCATACGGAACAACTTTTGTTCTACGAGTTTGGATATAACTCAATATATTTAAAAAAAAATGATTTTACAAGTTTTTGTTGTGTCGTATTTTTCTTCGTAGTATGCGGCGCGGCGCGGCGTGCGCGCGCGACTCAAAGGCGCCGCTCAGCTGAGCGGCGCGTTGACCTTCAAAGGAGCTATCCCGGTTCCCCACGCTTCGCGTATTTGTTTACGTAATCTGCGATGCGCGTTGTAACAATCAAGACGGAAATTAAATGAATACTTATTTTTGTATGAAAATAAAATCTAACAAATTATCAAAAGTCGTAGAACAAAAGTAGTAGCTTATAACCTTAGGAATCTACCCCTGCGAGGTTGCTGGTGTTTTAAAAATAATCCTGTATAAGTATCTTAGTAGTATTTGTATATAAATACAAAGTACTTAATGTTTCATATAGAATTTCATATGTACCAATTTCATTAAATTGAATTAATATGTTTTATTCGTAGTTTGCACACATCCGTGCCCCGGCTGGGTTGTGAGTTAGTCACTATTCACTGTTCGTAGGTTTAAAATGACCTAAAGGCACAGAGCTCTGTCACTGTTCGGTGGGATCACGGATGTGTGAATAGACTATACTAGACCATATTTTATAAATTATAATAAAACGGACGTGTTTATTTAAAATTTCGTACGAATATGTTCATGTTATTCACGTAGTCTGCATTAAAATTGTAGTAGGTCAGAGAGCCAATGAGGCATAAAACTAGTTTATCAACAGTGGCTTTCTCTAATTACTTTCCTATACCGTGACTTCCTGATAAATTTATAATGACTTACGAAATTTTGCTGCGGTGTTTTTTTATTGAGGATAACTAAGCATAATAATTGAATTAGATATAAGTGTTGTAGCTAAGGGCTGGTCGCAGATGTGGCTGCCAGCAGCACAAAAATCAACGCGGGTCACTCGCGGACACGCTACCTGCAAGCAGCTGGGCAGCGGGCATATATTAAGGACTTGTTCACAATTGAAACACGAGTGTATGCTAACATACACTTGATAACGATAGCCCTTAAAAACAACCTTTGAATCAAAAGTATATAACCGATTTCTGTACATATATTGACCGACTTGCGCTAAACAATAGTTGCTACCTATATCTTTATTACGCTGATCCCAAACGATTGGAAACGAAACCACCTTTACACACCTTGCAACCGTAAGGCCCATTCTGAGGGGGAACAGTGGAAAGAGTTACAGACAGCGATCACCGATTAAACTCGGTGTCACTTATGGAGGCCGACGCTTAGGCAAAGGACGAGGTTAATGATATATTGTCACTAAAGACGAGGTGGTGTGGCGAAATGGTCCATAAATTAAATAATAAGCTTTTGCTCTCGAATTCGCCCGCGTGAGAGTTTGTTTCTGCGTGATGTTATCCCAGCTTATTGCCACAGTTTTCCATCCTACCTAAATGTTTTCACTTCACCCGCTCTTGGGCATATACTTTAGTAAGACTATTGACTCTGATGTCTCATTCTAGTAAGTCACTCCAGCACTTACAGTACTACTTGAGCGTTGTAGTATTACTTACGTCGTACTGAATCAAGTTGAATGAGAGGTACCTTTGCTGGTACTTATTTAATTTTAATTTAAGTAATTATAGGAGATATTTGTATATAAATATTGTTTGTGATAAGTTTATAGTGCCAGCAATAAATGTTTCTTTCTTTCTTTCTCACTTTACGGGCCCTTCGTACACCTGGTACGATTTGGCATAGGATCATGCAACTGACCTCCTATGGTCTCTTTAAAACATGACAAACCCCTTAAGCTATACCAACGTCACGTCACGGACGCCAAGGCTGCCGCCCGCATGAAAGTATTTTTGTTTTTAATTAATATTGTTTAAATTTAATTACAACATTATTTTCTTTTCTTTTATTAAAATTAATTGAAATAGCACTATAGCAATAATGTAGTCATTAGGAATATTGGTGAAAGAATTGACTTTTCATCTCTTTATAATATTAGTGTAGATTCGCCATTAACTTAATATTTCGGTTTTTTAATGACGTGGTGATACTGTATGTAGTGGAAGATGCTTGAAATTAAGATTAAAACATATTATTGGCAATTAATGAAAAATACAGAAAGTAAACAATGACTAAATCTCAAAGCGCGTTCATGTAACGGTTTTACAAATATGCATATTACTGTTTACTCTGTAACCTTGACACGTTCATTTGTGTTACATACACTAAAATATTCCGGCACAAATAAAATTATATCAAAAGACTAGGTAGGCTAGCTAAAAATGATAATTTAAGCTGGCATATAAAAATATATAAAATACAAAATAAATGTTTGGTGGCGTTCATTGTCTTTTAATGGCAGCGGACATATAGATCTGTGACTAAATAGTAGTAGTAGTGTAGTTTGTGACGGTTAAGTCTTTTAGGTGACTTTTATCACTCAGAAACGACTGCATTCGTTTTTCGTTGCATTCGTTCGCAAACGATTGACATCACTGAGACGGTCTCACAACAAGTTTCGCTATTCTTAGTTTGTCTCATGAACACACACACATAACAAACAGACAGGCATGTACGTGATGCATTCGTAAAATTATTTCCGATACTGGTGTTGTTCCGTTATACTAAACTTGCATATGAAAAAAATAGTCGTAGATTTATTATAACAGATACTTGTTTCCAGAGCGTGTGTAAATTTATCATGAATATACAATTTGAATGTGGAACGAACACGAAACGTTCCAGCACGGTTATACAAGACACTTACAGAGACTGCCAATAATAAGGTTTCGTCACTTATTACCCGTCTATACATTCTATCCTTAATCGTGTGCTGAGACGAGACTATGGCAATGCAGTTTAATATAAACCATATTAAAATTTGATTTGCATCTCGTGGCGTTGGTCTACCACTTCTTAGAGATGGTACAACGCCCATGTGGTACTATATCGAAAACATGGCATGAGTCAAGCATCGACAGATAGTAGTGGTGGCAGTTGGGAATCCAGTAGACGAGGAGCATCGATTGACGAACCAATCGTGTGAAGCGAAGGAAGCGTGGCGTCGTCGGCACATCGCGCTCCTGTATGTCGCTGACTAGACCTACAAATGAACTACTGCGCAGATGAAGATATCGTTACCTATAGGTAGTATTTTAGCAATAAACAACAAATGGCGTCAATAACTGGAGCTCTTAATAAAATTGGTAACTAATCCATTAATCCATGTCGTATTTAGGATATCTACCGGCTGCACGTCCTGAAGCCGGTTTGATATTTGTCTCGGACATGAGTTTGCGTAACAACTATGAACCAACTGGCAACGAGTTATTAAATCTTGATCCGATTTTATGCTTCATGGTTGTAAGGCAGATTTCGTTTTCGTTGCGTTAGAAGCGCGTAACACGAAGGTTATGTAAAATCTATTGTTGCTTCCCTCAGTTTGCAGATTGCCTTCACAATGGTTACGTACTCATAACGCGGTAAAAACATATCGATTAAATAAAACATTCGGTAATACAAGTGGTTTGAGCCCTAACGTGACTAGACGAGACAGTCAATATCTATTTTATTAATGATGTACTTCAAATATAAGTTGGGCAGCATAGTTTTTCCGTTAGATTACTAGAGTCCAATGCTTTGGAATCGGAAGTTGAGTACGTGTCCATTTTGTGACGATCGATACCAGTTATTTGAGTAACTGCCGTAAAAGTAATTTCACTACCTTCAATGTGTCGAATAGTCTACCTGCAATGCCGGCTCAATTCTTAGAAAAATGGATGAACATTATTCAATTCAACATAATTCAAGTGAGCTAGACATGACCTTAGTACTCACGTCCCACGTTGCTTTCCGTGTTTTCGGAGCACATTACTTTTCTATTGTAACTCGATTTTGCGGATGTCTAAACTGAATTTATATTCTTACGTGTCACACATTTATTACCCGGCTAACGATCAATCAGCAGCAAGTATCAATAAATTCATTAATCATACTGGGTATAGGCGCACAATACATTTCCTGTAATCTAAAGAAGGATGTTGAGGATGTTGATTTTACCTTAAAAGTAAAGGTCAAAATAATACGTGATATTTACTCAGCGTATTGGCATAAGATTTCTTTTAATTATATTGCAATTAATTGTTATATGAAGTATAACTCAACTGCGTAAACAATACCTACTAGTTATTACGTTCACATTCAGAATTCACAATATGATATCATGAGGTGTAAGTTTCTTTAAGGTGATAGCGGAAGTGAGCGATCATGCGCGGTGTCCGGAACCGACAACTATGTTGCCCTTGACAATCTCTGTATCTGCAAGCTATCCAATTTAAAACTCACAATAATTGACCGACATACTGCTAATCGGAAGTTTGAAATTTGCGCAATCCTACAGTATACTCTTGTGTTCACATGACCTACATATTGCGATCGTGATAGCAGTCTAGCGGTTTGTCTGTTTTTATAGTTCTTGCATTATTTTAGAAATACTCATTGCATTACATTACTTAGATATTACATACATATCTACATTACATGCATCTGCAATGAATGTTTCTGTATTTCTTAACACGTCAATAACTGAATGGCGGTATAGTCATATCAGTTTCAACCCTCCACATAAGCATTTCTGCGTCCCGTTGTTGTTTTTAGATTGCATTATTTTGCCTTTAGATTTTGCCGTAGTTATTGTCTTGGTCCAAGACAAAAAATAAGGAACCTCGGTCCATCAACGCGCATACTCGATTACGACAATTATTTGTTTACGGAAGTCATCAAAGTGCAATGGGATATTTCTTTTAAAATAAAAAAAAACTTTTACTGAATCACGTTAGCAACACAATATATTTCTCAACAATATAATCACGTGAAAGTGAACGATCTTACCTAACGGTATTTTTTGGCGCATGATCCACTAACACGAGGTTTGAGCTTTTTGTAAGGATTACATTCTTAAATATCATATTTAAGATGTCATTCCACCGCTTCATTTATCTCCGCAACATATATTGCATATAAATGATGTAGGTTATTATAAATACAGGTTTGACTATCGTATTATTAGTTTTAATCCATGACGGATCGTACTTATAAAACAAAGACACAATTCGCTGTGTACATTGTTCACCTATCGCGAGTAATATTATATGTAAATAGGTAATTCCTATTAACAATGGTTGAAGGAACTAAAGAGATAACGTGGTATTGTAACATAGTCACGATGATAGAGCAAAAGAAGGCGCGGACACCGGTGTGACGCCGGGGGAGCGACGCCCTCGGCTAAATATATACCATCGGATCATAGCGCTCTTCCTCACAAAGAAATTGCGTGTGTTCTGACCTCTAAATCGGGAAACACTTCGAACACGATGTTTGTTTATACCACCATTAATGGAGATATGAACGTCTAAATTCTCATCGAACAACGTACCTATCGATTGAAACTGCGCCGAATGGCGATCTCGCGATGATAATAATTATTTTGGGCAATCGTATGTTTACATTGTGCTTAAACAAAAATAAAATGTATAATCGGTGTCTGGGATTTCGTCTGTCCATTCATAATACGTTCCTACTGTTATTTGCATGTTACTCAAAACAAAACGAACGTTTTTAAATTTTGTTTGTTAGTTTGTCCGTCATTGCATGTTAAGCTCCGAAACGGCTTAACTGATTTCTATAGTTTTTAACAGCCATGTAGAGAATTTTGACAAACAACATAGCTACTTTTATATGATATTTCACTAGAACCTGATCACCGAGTAACTGGATTTCTGGAACTATAAAAGCTAGAAAGTTTTGTTTGAACAGATCTGATTCGAACATTGGGCAGTTAGACAATGAATTTAAAAAGGCGTAACAGGATCTTGGTAACTATAATAGCTAAAGACGACAGTTCGACGCATATATCGAAAAACTCGGGCAATTCGATAATGCATAATTTGACATTGACCTGATGATGGTGATAGGAAAGTGACAGAAGCACAGAAACTAAAGAAAAAATATGGACCTATAATACCTAGAAACATATGGTTTGGAATCATACAAATAATACTCTCGGACAGTTGGGGCAAACAAAATCAAACCCTCACCATGTTGATGAAAAAAGTAACGAAAAATCTGGAACTATCTTCATGAACTATTGAACGACTTAAGTCATATTCACACCACATATCTGTTTTGTTGCGACGATGGTTCATAGCTATATAACATCACGCTATGGCCCACGGGAGCGGAGCAGTAGCATGCACGCGTGTGAATCCGCGAGGGACATTTTAAGGTTAAAAACAATGAAACATAAGTTCACGTCTGTGTCCCAAATAAGTAAACACTAGTGTCTACTAGTGACTTTGACTGAGCTTTCAAGCTGAATTTCGTCCCAGACAGCATATCAAGCACAAAAGTGTGATTTTTGAATCGAAAATTAAAACACAGAATGTGATTGCCTGACCTGAGATTTGAACCAGTTAGGACCTGGTTTTTCAGCCAAAGGTGATGATCAATAGATAATAAACAAATAAAAAGTACCAATTATATGCTGCAGACACAATTTTATAATTAATTGAATTGGTCATGACGTGAAGACCTTGACTAGATCACTAGTCGGTTGAAAGCCAACTGACGTACATGCCGGCTTAGGGAAGCGCCTCCGCATAGTATAGCGGCTGCCGGCGGGCCATTTATTAGTTTGTAAATTTATTTTACATCGGTCACTATGCCAATTTTTCCTCTAAGCCAATAAATGTTACTGCGTGATTGATAGTTGTAACTAAAATCCAAGGCCATTAAGAGAATTGGACCTACTTACGCAAACAGGAACCAACCCACAGCAAGTTCAAATGGAGATCCTGATTTAGTTTTGCTAAATTCATTAATTTAAATTGATTTTAATACTGTATTTTTTGCAAAATCGTACACGGAATATATTTCATACCCGATTTTCCAAAAAACTACGAGATTTTGAACTCGCTGTGGGTTGGTTCCTGTTTGCGTAGGTAGGTCTAATTTTACTAGTGATTATTTGCATTAGAAGATTATCTTTATTTAGATGTACGCTGTTATCAATAACAACCACATCGCACTTTGGAAAAGTCATTAAATCGTCAACAATAGCGCGGTTAAAATCCTTCCTGAAAGTAGAAATGAATCAATCTAATAATCTAATGAATCAATCAATATTAAAATATTGATTGATTCATTAGTTTTGAGAAAATTGAGACTACATTTTCCTAGAATTATCCATTAAACATTAACAGTTTCTGCTTTAGGTCCATAACCTTTGCAGCATTAATTACGACCAGTGCCACTGTAGAAACAATCCAAAGGTAAAGTCCGTCAGACGATTTAAAGAAAACAAAATGAGGCAATAGGTTGTAGAAACTACATGCCAAGGTTATTGACGTTGTAGGATAATTTGCCCTCTGCTTGTCAATCAATGACCTGATTAACCCTTTCGATACGCATGACTATCAAGAAACCACGTGCCCAATTAAATTTTGATATTGAAATGTTGGCACAGTCCATCAACTGCTGAGATGAAATCGAGTGTCCGTTGTGTTATTTAAAGATTCGCATGTGAATGTAGCACAAGTTCAAAGCGGCAACGACGCAGGTCGAGAGGAATAAGGTTAATTACCCCCAAGGCCGGGGGATTGCCAGGCACTGGCGAGCTGATCACCGAGAAAAGTCCCCTCTAGGAAATCAAAGCACACTCTTTGAAATAGCGCCAAATTGTATTTTGGATGTTTTAATTCGTAGTTTGCGAATCTATTTTGATGATGATACGGAACGTCGTCATTATGACGCGTCGCTGCTAGTAAATTGTTTAGTAGTACTTAGCTTGGCAAAATAACTGTGAGCACTGAAGTACAGACTATTATTTTTTGTTAAAGAACAACTTAGTTCAATGACTACGAAGTGATTCATATGCGTTTAAATTAAATATTGGTCGGTTACCATTGGCAGTGGCTTCATGTAAGGTCGTTCAACCGCGTACTAAGTACATCCTGTTCGGCGCGGATCTTTTCGTAGACAGTTTCGTTGTATAAATATGTTTCCATAAACACAGAAGAGCTGGCTGTTCAGCTGATATGTATAAATCTCCTTTTTCGATGGTAAAAGTGAAGGTTTTAATCCTGAGTTCTGAATGAAGATCTGCATAAATATATCGCAAATTTGTGTACCACACCCCGATGAGCTATCGATGCTATTGAACATTGAAATTACATTTTCTATTTATTGGGCTACATTATCACAAAGACCGTAAGTATATTGAAGCAAAAGCAGATAATATTATGTATTTTCAATTAGTTTACCAGAACCTTCCTTTTGCGGGGGCGTTGAGACAAATGTTATGGATGGATGTTTATATTTTCGGAAATTCTATAAATAACAACTGTTTCTTAATATTGTGTTCAAACCAACGTGTTGTTGTTGTGATTGCATACCTTATCACAGTTGGCTTGAAACGTGCCGATTTGTTTTGGTGGCTTTACTAAATTATGTTTTAAAAGTATTCGTTTGTAGACAGTGCGGAGGCCGGTTGAACGCGTCACACCGTGAATCAGGCGTTAAGAATGATGATGCCGTATCAATAGTTACGTACCTACTTTATGTATTTTGCGTTGACGGCACACTGTTGACTCTTCTACAAACTAACGGTATCCACCACCGCTCGCTGAGAAAGTACTGGCCGGGCGTCGAGCCCGTGCAATTTCGAAAAATTATAAAATTGATATTATAAGAGAAACAGACCGTAATTATTGCGATTTTACTATACTTCCTATATCATGACAAATTAGTATCAAATAAATACATATAAGAAATACTTTAAAAACTATGATCTGTATCCGTGCCATCACATCTCCTTATTTCGTAATATCAGTATTATTAGTCTTTTTTTAATAAGCTTTCGAAGGCGGATTATGAGCGGACGGCCCAACTGAAGTGAATACCGTCGCCCATGGTACATCAATAACGCCAAGGGCACAGACAAACCGCTATCTACTACGAATACTTTTTAAGCCATAATAGAAAAAGTAAATGTTATAACGCTGAAGAAACACCGCGAAGTAAAGTTCATTCCAAAGTCTGGAAGTGTCTGGAAGAAAAGACTGCGGCGGATGACCGATGCAGGCACAAGAATACAAGGACGTACTCCTATACCCGCTCCAACCAACCCTCATCTTCAATCGGATATACACTGGCTGATTCTGGAACGCGATCCACACAAGGTGTGTGGGTCACTATGGCAGGTTTTAACACCATGTGTACGGTGGTCGCTATCCGGGCGGATATGAATATCCTACCACCAGTAGACTACACTGGACCCGATCTTAAGTACAGTCCAGTCTAAACATAATGTCGACCGTTAAGAGACATTGTCCAGCCGGGTAACAAGAATAAGATTCCCCCCCACCAGCAAACCTGATAATAAGCAAACAGCAGATCCTGAAAGACGACGCGACGATCGGGGCACTGTATTTCGGGGTATGGGTGATACATATAATTTGTATTGGTAGAATAATAATTAGTAATAAAGAATATTCTGTCCATCTGTGATATTCGTGAGAAATTTGAACTCTACTTCTTTTCGCGCAAACTTCGTATTTTCGGGGTAAACAGGTCACAGGTATAAGTACGTTGATCAATTGAATAATGACAATTCAAACAAAGAAATTGTGTCAAAGTTGAAAATGTAACTTACTAAAAGTGGGCCAAACCACGTTGCAGTGTGAAATGTTTCACAGTGGGGGTCACAGACGTCGCGTTGGGATCGTTTTGCAACCAGCAACGCCGCCTAGGAACACATCTTATTACGTTCAATTTTTACGCGCTGACTCAATTACGATTCTTTGAAATACGTTACAATAAACGACTGATAGCCTCGTAACGTGGCCGGAGATACCAGGTTTGATTCCTTCACTAAGACGAATGTTTGTGCGATTTAGAAATATTTGTATCGGTTCTCGATGTTGTGAGAGAGATCGACGTGGAGGGTCTCTCGTATTTGTCTATTTAATTTTGTACGCAAACTGTGGGAGCCGTTACGGCAGACTACTCACTTTATCAAGTATACATTTAATCTAATTGTAATAGTCACCTCATTGGTCTAGTGGCTGTCTACTTAGGTTGAGCAACCGCGAGGTCTTAGGTTCGAATCCGATGTCGGGTAAACATACTTTGTTTAAGTATTCGATTTGAATACACGAAAGTTGCCCGGGATTAGTATTAGTGCCCAGTATCACATTATGGAGCAAGAATAAATTGAACCGTGTTTGCAGCATTAGTTGCACCTCTGCCTACACGGGGTTACAGGCGTGAGTTTAAGTATGTATGCAATGGTTCAATCAATATAATCTGATAATGTAAACTTCGAAGTTCATAACTCAATAAATCAGCGACATTTCTTGTAAATTCAATCAATGTGTGGTTAAGTCACGAAATCACGCAAAAAAAATTGAATATTAATTAATGATGCGTCACGGGGATAGTCGGATGTGAGGCCAGGCTCATTTGGTTCAGTTTAATTTCTATTTAATTTACTATGCAATTGATGTCGCATAAGTTTTGATATTATAATAGTTTTCAGTTTTTAACACACCTACATACATTTATGGAGGAGTTTATCACACGACAGAGGCGAAAATATAGGCAATAGAAAAATCTTGTTTACGAGGTCGTGTCAAAAGTAGCGGGTTACTACTGCTTTTTGTACAGTGAACATAACTTAAGGTTTTCGACTAATATTGAACTAGAATTTAACACACTATAGGAACCTATACATATTCTAAGCAAGGTTTTGATTTTGGAGTGATTCAGCTGTCGAAGTTATTTACTCAGTCTCACACGTCTAAGACGGAAACAAAACTTGTTTGTTTGAATAAAAATAATAACTATACTTTATTTAATAGGTTTACCGTTAATCTTCCTAAAAACTATGAATAAATAATATATTAGAACGTTATAATATAAAACCACTATAGAGGAGCTACATACATATACGTCTTTAATCCCCCAAGGGTAGGCAGTGGTGTAACCAGTGCAGTACACACACATTTCGCCGAACTTATTTCCTTTCCATGAGTAATAGTGGGCGAGCCTATCGCCACACCGGGCATAATTCCAGACTACGGGCTGATACTGAGCATTTCGTGATAGAAGAACTCAATATCACTTTTACAAGGTGGTAGGTCCCTCGTATGCGAGAGGCTGTCTGGGTTGGTACCACCGCTTTGTCTATTTCTGCCGCCAAGCAACAATGTGTAAGCACTGTTGTGTTTCGGTTTGAAGGACATTGAAGTCAGTCAAGAAATTACTGGGCATTATGAGACTTAACATCTTATGTCTCGGGGTGACGAGAGCAGTTCAATGCCATGCAATGCTTTGTAATTTAACGTTCTGTGCGGTGTTGTTTCTGTTTATAGGCAGGCGTGGCGCTTACCATCAGGCGAGCGCCTTGCTCGTCTCGTCATTCAATCAAATAATAAAAAAATAAACCCGACCCGGGGATCGAAACCGACACCTCAGCGCGTACGCATAACAATTTACAACTGCGTCGCCGAGCCGATAGAGGAGCAGTGATTGGTGAAACGTATTCCCTAGTATTTAGGTTTGCGTTGCGCCAACAATTGCTATTGTTTGACGGTTTTTCCCTGTAAGCATTCGAGTTTTAAATCTATTGTCATAATTTATATACGGACATAGCTCAATGCCTCTAAAGGAAATATTCGATTAAATGTACAGTCACCTCGAACTGTGCACTGAGGTCTGGTATTTTTTTATTTATTTTATTTAAGGCCTTAGGCCACCCTAGAGGCTGAAAAAAATAGGCTTTTTGGGGATTTTTTTCCAGAAAAACTACATAATAAATCAAGATAACAGAAACGTGACTTTATTATCTATATCAGTGACTGCTTACAATATTTTTTTTGAAGCGATTCATTACAAAATAGCGGCTGGACAGCGTTTTTGCGACGACGCCTTTTTTTTTTCGGGGTCCACGGCCGGACTAACAGCTCCTGTAATTTTTAAAATAATAATGAGCAAATAAATTTCCCCATTTATATATAGTAATTGCTATAGAAGTACGTAGGATTTTTGCGATATATTGATTTTTGGCCAAATGGCAGCCTTCTAAAGTGAAAAGTGACAAACTTGCCTGAAAAATTGTCAGATAATTGTTAATAACAAATGAACTACGCAATATAAAAAAAAAATCCTACGTACTTCCATAGACAATGTATATTTCAAGATATTTTCAAAATTTCAAGTTAATCGGTTGAAAATTGCTTGAGTTACGAGTCCGGCCAACTTGAAAAATACAGTATTGAGATAAACGCGTCTATAGTTTTGAGTAGTAGAAAATCATGAATAATTTCACAATACCTTTAATCTGCGATGCCTGCACCATACAATTGGCCTTCCAGATTATCTTCCAGCTCTTGCATTTCTTTTCTGCTTGATCTTGAAGCGATTCTTGCCTCTTTTACCCGGTCGGACAGCGATCTTTCTGCAAGCTTTATGCGCTGTTTGTCGATCTCCAGGCACATTTCGTAGCTGTTCGGGCCGATTTCCAAGTTCATTGCTTTGATTATGTGCAAAATTGAAACAAACCCGTCATTGAACACACAAACTGCAATATCCGTGGCTACATCCAAGATTGTTTTACCACTTTAAATAGATTTCGGGGCCAATGCTCACACAGTGGAATTGAAGCTTTCATTATTGTTTTGTGTGTAACCACCGATGCCGGTGCATCGGTGAAGATCTTCTAACTCGGTAGTTAGAAGATCTTCACTGGTCAAGTAAAGTTAATTATACGATATCCAAACGCTGGAGCCACTTCAATATCATATAAATATTCCGATTGCATTAGTTTTTTTGCCAATGTACTGGCATTCAAGTCGTCTGGTGCTTCTAGCTCATGGCGATTCAATGGTCTTCTTCGAGATATTTTTGGTCTATTTCTATTGCAAAACGACGTTTTTATTCCTTTCTTCGCACTGTACACTACTTTATCACTCATTGTAAAAACTCAATAATTATACAGGGAAAAAGAAATGGAAGTTCACAGAAATATCGAGGAAAACAAGTGTTCGTCGACTAGCGTCCTTCTCAAATGCTTGGCTGTGCCCAACTAACTAAAAGAGACGTTCGACAAGGATAAACTCGTCCAGACTAGTCAGGAAATAAATATTTTCAATAACATCTGCCGTATACCTGCTCTAACGTACCTTCCCCCTAGCGCTCACAAAAGGAGCTCGCGGCGGACTAGATGGCATTGTACTAAAATTCGAAAACCGAGTACCTATAGGTTTTTCCCAGCCATAATCTTCTGGGACATCATTTTTGAGGTCCTAAGGGACCATTTGGAATTATAAAAAAAAAAATATTTTTCGAAAATTCTAGGGTGGCCTAAGGCCTTAATAAAATGACGAGACGAGCAAGGCGCTCGCCTGATGGTAAGCGCCACGCCAGCCCAGAAGAAACTGAAGCAACACCACACAGAGCTTTGAATTATAATGCACTGCATGGCACTGAACTGCGTCGTCACTTCGAGACATAAGATGTTAAGTCTCATAATGCCTAGTAATTTCAATGGCTTCAATGTCCTTCAAACCAAAACACAACAATGCTTGCACACTGTTGCTTGGTGACAGAAATAGACAAAACGGTGATACCAATCCAAACGGTCTCTCGCATACGAGGGACCTACCGCGAGGGACCTGGTATATAAGCGAACGATGCACCGATGTCTATCCTTGCAGTAAAAGTTTTACTGCAAGGATAGACATCGGTGTTTTACTGTAAAACATAAAGGCGCTCTGCATTATGCGTGAAAATTGTACACTCATAATATCCATGAAACCTTCTTTTGTGACCGTGGGCTACTTTGGCAGCTTCCTTAATATCTTTTCGATCCTGGCGATTGTGTAATTCGCAAGAAAACAAAATATACTGAGCTTGTTGGAACATTAGATTTCTTACATTTTAGTTGTTGTTTAAAGTTTCGTTTTTTGTCGATGGTTAAATTAGCTGTATTATTTGGGAACACCCAAATACTCCGAAATATTTTATTCCGAATTTCGATGTTCCGATGTTCAAAAGTCCGAATTTCATAATACCTAAAAATTATAATGTCTATTATTCAAATTTACGAAAATTATTTTACCGAAAGTTGTAAATACGATCTGTTTGTTTTCCGAATTTTATATGTTCGACGAGTGAAATGCTCGATGGGTTCTCGGTCCGAAAAACGACATTCTGATTTTCAATATTCCGAATAAATTGCTAAAATCAGGATTTTGATTCAGTTATAATCATTACATACATTTGGGTTAGGTTAGGTTAGAACTGTGACCATTAAAGCGCGAAGGCGAGCGAGCGCAGCGAGCGTGCCGCGGTAGCGGCCGCCGAGCGCCAGATCCTCTCTATTGTTGGTGAATCATTTGGGTTAGGTTAGGTTAGAACTGTGACCATTAAGCGCGAAGGCGAGCGAGCGCAGCGAGCGTGCCGCGGCAGCGGCCGCCGAGCGCCAGATCCTCTCTATTGTTGGTGAATCATTTGGGTTAGGTTAGAATTATGACCAGCGAAAAAAATATTTTTATTGGAAGGAAAGTATTTTTAAAACGCATTTGACATTAGTTTTTTTAATTCTACCTCCTCATACTATTATTATATTTCTCTTTGACAAGAAATTATGTGTTGATTTGTCTTTCTATTCAGTTGTACAAGGCGTAACTTTTATTTCGGAATTTTAATTAATAGGTATTTTAATAATCGGAATTCGTATTTTTGATGTTTCGAATTATCATTAATTTGGACTTTTTGTTATTCGATCTATTGAAACTCGGTATTTTGAGAATCGTAATTATATACGTTAGGAATATTGAAATTTCGGAATTATAAAAATAGGATAAATGATACATCGGAGTTGTTAAATTCGGAATTTTGAACCATTCGGAATTATGAAAATCGGTATTTTGAAATTCGTATTTGTGACTATCGGAATAAAGTTTGTCGTATTATTGTAGTGTACCCGTATTATTTGCTTGGTTATTTCAATTAAGCATGAAAACAGTGATCTAATAATGAATATAAAGTACAAGAATTATGAAATGTACAATTTTAAATCCTTTAGCCTATCGTGTCTCTATCACCCAGACACTACGAAATTAGTTCATAATGACCTACAAAATATATTGAAGGAGAAGCTAATTGAATTTAATCAGCAATTATAACCGTATTATTTCGGTAGAATAATTATATATTATGGAATAATGATTGATCTTTTTTTAATGATTGACTATATTTTATATATGCAGACTATAATATTGAAAATCTAATAAATACTCAAAGGTCTATAGTAGAACCAATAGAACTTAAAAACCACAATAAGGAAGGTTTCTATGTTTAATTTAATGAATTATTTTAGATACACAACGAAACAGCAAAAATAATTAAAGGAATTTTGTGAAAACTGTATCAAAATTGATTGTAAAATAATTTAAAAAATGCCAGGACAGAAGTACTCTAAACAAGGTGAGTAAGGACGTAGCAGTCGGAAGTCCGTTGTCTCTGCCTACCCCCATTGGAAACCGGCGTGAATCTATGTATATGTATGTAATAATTAAAACTAAACTTCAATGTTAACTGAAAATATAATTCGTCGATGAAGTACCAATACCTCCTAAGTGTTGAGAATCTAATTTTACACCAGACTGTTTAAAATAAGGTTTTTTTTTACAAAAACTGTTTAAAATAATGTTTTATTTATTTTGATCAACTATTGATAGTATATAGTTTCCAATACATTACCTTTTTATTAGTTACTAAGGGATGTGGTTTATGTTTAAGCCTATTGTAATAAAAAAGTAATTTTGGACTAAATTGTCAGTTAGGAGGTATTGGTACTTCATCGACGATATAGAATATGCTGTCAAAACTGAACGCTTAATGATCGATTAACAACAGCGCCATTCTTGCACTATCTCATAAATATTTAAATATTCAATGGGCATCTGATTTATATTCATTTTATAAGTAGGTCTAGGTATTGTATTTATTTTTGATGTTTGGAAAAATCATGTAAAGTATGTAGGTACTTAGAAAAATACAATTTCCTCAACAATTGAATTTTTGCAAATTCTATATCTGAGGACATCGTTAGGCATTGGAAAGTTGAATGTATACGAGTTGTGTTGTGAGGTAGCTCATGCATTTGTGTTACAAAACAAAATATGTAGTTATGGCGTCTTTAATGTTATTCTAACAAGGAGCAAGATTTTTCAGAGCTTTGTATATTTTAATAACATCACCTCTCGTCTTATACTCTCCGTATAAATGTTTTATTCAACTTGCATTGATCTTAAATTTTAATAAAAATCCACAGAGAATCTTTTACTGTTTATCCATGTGTAGTTGGCATTAAAGAAACTTCTAGAATATACGATAGATATTTGAATTATGTTCACACACTTTATATTACTACAAAGCTGTTTCAGTTCTGAGTCACACTATGGGGCTGTTGATAAAATAACGATATATTTTTAGAAATATCGATATTTGCAACTGATATTTTTGGAACAATATACCGATTGTTGAATATTAAAATCTCACATTTGCGTCCGATATTTAAAACAATAAGGCTGCCTGTCCATTGAAGCGGTGCGAAGTAGCGGAGCGGAGCGAGCGAGTATTGTGGAGCGGAGTTGCGGACTGTGTCTGTCCATTGACGCGGAGCGAGGCAGCGGAGCCGAGCGAGCGAGTATTGCGGAGCGGAGTTGCGGACTGTGCGGAGCTAGGCGAGTTCACCGATAGGCTGAAGCCCCGCTCCGCCGCCTCGCTCTGCCGCCTCGCTCCACTATCCCGCACCGTTACCATGCGCAGCCGATAATGTATGAATTTTTAAACTAGCTCGCAAATCCCTGTCCACTGGAGCTGAGCGGAGATCATATGCAATCCTATTGGTTGATATTTCTCCGTTTCTCCGCTCCGCAGCCTAGCTCCGCTTCAGTGGACAGGCAGCCTAAAACCCGCTTATTACCGAATAAGGGGCAGTACGCACTGAGTAGCAAAATGCTCGAGAATGTTTAATTGACGAAGTTTAAATAGCGTGCAAGAGATTTGCTGACCCTAAGACAGTCTATTCTGTTTTATTCATATTTGTAAATGTTACTAATATTAGGATAGGATGATAAAGGTGACGAAATATCAAATAGAAAATAAAATAGTTTTGAACTTACCTCATAAACGTTTGGATGCCACACTTTTGTTAGAAATCTAACGGTAGGCGGTGAATACGGATAATCTGGAGGGAACTTCATATGTGCCTGTAACAAAAACCATACACATCGATTAAGAAATGATAAGTATTTAAATAAAATATATAATTACATGCTTAATAAATTGCAACAGAAAATATTCTGTCAGTTAATTAATGTTAATAAGTAAAATTAAGTCTTTTTTATATAATAAGTAGTCTAAATAATACAAGGATGGTAATAATGCCTAATGATTATGATGAAATATTTGGTTAAAAAAATTTAAAACGTTGCGTTTCAGCTAAAGCAGTATAGGGTACAACGCGCCGTGTCGAGTTTAGATGAGGTGTATAGAAAAAGCTGCTTCCAGCAACAGTGTGTAAGCATTGTTGTGTTTCGGTTAAAAGGACATTGCAGCCAGTGAAATTAATGGACATTATGAGACTTAACATCTTATGTCTCGGGGTGACGAGCGCAGTTCAGTCCCATGCAGTGCTTTGTAATTCAAAGTTTTGTGTGGTGTTGCTTCTGTTTATGGGCAGGCGTGGCGCTTACCATCAGGCCATCGCCTTGCTCGTGTCGTCAATCAATCAAATAAAAAAAAAAGACAAGATTATTTTAAAGTGGAATGATCCAGTTGAAGCGGCCGGTGCTTGAAACGATCATGTTATTTTGCGATAAACACCGCAGAAGTTTTATGACATCTTGTATGGGGGCACCCAGTGCCGTCTTATGGCCGGCGCTCATAGACGGCATGGCACGGCATGGCAAAGGATTTTATTACTAATCAAGTTATTTTGAATCTTATTGCCACGAGTTTAGAATTCACGTTACTTTATTTCAATACCACAGTACCGCGACGTGCCGCGGGATGCTGTGGCATGACGCGACGCGCCGCGGCATCCCGCGGCGTCCCGTGGCATGCCGTTTCATTCCACGGATTGCCGCGGTGCGCGAGAGAGAGAGAGTGGCTGGGCATTCAGCAGGATGCCACGGCATGCCACGGGACGCCGCGGGATGCCGCAGCATGACCTGCCGTGCCATGCCGTGCCATGCCGTCAATGAGCGCCGGCCCTTAGAACATGCGTTAGGAGGCTCACAGTTTCTCGTCCTTTTAGAAAATTAAATAAAAATACTTTCTTCTTCAATTTTATGTCAGTGTTCATTAGTTTGGCTTGCAAAATTCTGATTAGACGAAAACTAATTAACAGACAAAAACGCGACTTTCATACTTTCAAGCTTTAAGAATTTAATTATATCTCATTGAAATCAGAGTTCACTTTATAATGGTTATTAAAAAATATAACCGCTAGCGGGATAGCACCATTCTCGAGACATCCAGTGCAAGGACTAATACAAAGTGAACCCCGTTTAATATAAATTTGCATCTTCGACTACCGTCACCTAAGCGTGGTAAACACCAGTTTTAAAATAATCATCATAAACTTTTAAACATCAACGGTCTTATTACAAAACGAAGGATAGGTATGTGGGAGTATATAGTAAGACTACGTTTTGTAATAAGTCTACTCATAAACTTGCTAGAGCAAATCAAAACGACCGCGCCGAGCCCTTTATTATTAATGTACCAGCTTGAAATGGGAGGTCACCTTATATTGGCTGTTGAGTAATGTGGTTAATTGTCAGTTATTTAGGAACACTGTAGGCTCTTTATACTAATAATAAATAATAGTAATAAATATGCTAGAATATTGAAACGCAACTCAAGCACTTAAAATCTTCAACATGTTTAGTTGACTAAGAAGAAATATCAGTTGCAATCGTGATTTTTTATAAAATTAAATAACCCAAGCTTGCATACTTAAAATTATAATTCATTGTTTCATGACTGTGATTTCTATATGTTGGAATAGATTTTGGATGATAAGTAATGAAATACTGAAAACAATGTAAATAATAAAATGATACCTATGTATTTATAAATCTGGTATAGATACCTATTTTGGTAGCATTGTTTTATACGACTCATGAATGTTGGACAAATAAGGTCGGAATAAATATTGTTTGAGAATTCATGAATGTCATATCTGTATAAACACTGGTCATGTGACAGTAAACTTGTACCTTGGGATTGTTCCCTGTTATAAAATGTTTACATACATAAAGGTAATGGGGATTTATCTCCAAAAGAGTAGGCAGAGGTGCAACTAGTGAACCCATGTTATATCCAGACCTCAGTTCTCAGGTTTACGCCTGATTTCTGAAAGGCTGATCAAATTCATATCAAGTTAAAATTGAGTTCCTAGAACTGGGTTCAATGATTTTGATTTGACACACACTGTTAGTTAACAAGGCTTTCAAATATATATGACAAGTCCATAATATGATAAACATTATTTTAAGTTTCTGGAATGGTGCTACCACACCGGTGTTATAAAATGTTATATAACATTTTCTAACATTAAACATTTACTAACATTATCTAACATTGTGATAAAATGTTAGAAAATGTTTGTTAACAAATGTTATATAACATTTGATAACAGCGGTGTGGCAGCACCAGAAGATTCATAGATAATTCTGTTGTTGAATGGTCTATCAATTACTAAGAAGCAATTAGTTGCAACTTAAATCCGAGAATAATGAATGTTTCACTAAACATTTCAGATGCTTGAATACATTTGACACCTCTGTCAAAATCGAAGTTCTGTGAATAAAATATTGATTTAGTCAGCCTTCGAGAGACTAGGTATAAGTGCCACTAGACTAAGGCGATAAAATTTTTAAAAATCATATTATACTTATTTGTAAATTCTGTTTCAATTGAATTTAACAGTGGTTACATACTATTTGTGTAACAAATATGCAGTAATAAGCCGCATGTCACGCCAACATTTTGAGTGTTGTGTGGCTGCAAAAACAACTACGTATTTACCAAGCCATTACTGATGTCGCCTTGCTTGCTAATAGATTCAATTGAAACAGAAATTTTAAATATGTAATGTTTTATGGATAAACTTTAAATTTGCAGTTTTCTAGTAATAATTCTGTATCACATTTAAATTAATAATTTTTCAATTTTCCCTTTACTTTGTGCTAATTTCTTTCATGATAAAAATGTGGTCAATATGGTCAATGGGAAGCACATTAAAGGTTTTGATGTGCTAATTTGCAAGTTGCAGTTACATATATTATTTTACATTAATAAATTAAATGTATAGGCAGACGTAAAGCTGAAGGCTTTCTCATTAACAAAAAGTAGTATATGTTTAATATAAAAATAATAAAAATATGTGACCTAAATGGCAGTATCCTTTGGTTGAGTTAACTTAGAAACATTTTCTACACCTTGAAGAGAATGTAGACCTTAGTATTTGGTATTAGTTTCAGGTTGATACCTGTAGATGTTCCTGAGAAAGTGGTTCTTGAGGATAAAGTGTTCCTATGAGGGTATTTTTTTTTTTATATACAAACCTCTAAAAAGAGAATCAAAACAGACACATTATATTTAGATTACATTTTACTTGGCTTCACTGAAAGTCTGTAAGTCATGATTAACATGAAAGGAATGAAACATGAAAGTATTTAGAGACTTATGGGTGATTGGAGGCAATGGGGAGGGAGAACTTCAGGCTAATCAAGTTAGTTTGTGCAACATTGTACCACACTTTAACAAATTATGTATATCAATACTTTGTTAAACATATTAGTTTATTTTTACTAGGGTAAATTCTGGAAAAGATGTTATTTATTACAATGTGCCTGAACATGTTTGAAATAATTATTTTTACATTGTAACTATACCCACCACACAATTCCGGATTGTGGTATATAAAATATCTTCTAGACATAATAGTATCATTGCCGCAATGTTTTGTGTTGCTAAATTGTACTTTATTGCGCGTGTGCAGGCGCTGCCAGCGTTATTGCGTCTGATATAGGCTGCGAATGTTGTGATATGTCAGAACTACAATTTTTATAGTAAATTGTGCACTCGTTGTTCATCGCATTACGTATTTGGTCTACAAGATGACAATGCTCTTTGTGCTCTTTGGCTGGAAAAAAATGAACAACTCACCTTGAAATATCCACCCTGGTAAAGCGTGTCCGGCGGCCCAAAGATTGCCACTTCCCATTCAAACAAATTGTCCTCCCCCAACAACTTCACTCGGAATCCTTCCACGGGCTCTTCCTGGAGACTCTTGTACTCTAAGGCCAAAGCCCTCAGCGCGGAGCTCGTTGGAACCGTGTTAGACATTGTCAAGAACTATTTTTCCAAAAGTCACTATATAAAAGAGATTCTATTAACATAACACTGCGGAAATCTTCTCGCGGTCCACGTATTCACGAGTCATTTCAACCAAGTCACAATAACAACGAACTGTGAATTTTGGTAAACATAACGCCAACGTAAAGTAGGTACGGATTTATGATTCACACACTTCAAACGCCAATACTGAAACAGTTACGACAGTAATCAACGTTGAAAAATGGATAAAAGAACAGTCCAGGCCACACGGCGAGTTGTTCAACAATGAGAAAGCAATGCAACGTACAAACAAACGCGATTCCAAGGAAAACGGCTGCGTGGTACAGCTGCTGCCTGGGTTGCCCGAGCGAATATTGTAGAACAGCTGTTATTTTATTTCCGTGCTTGATTGCGCAGTGATGTGACGCACAGGTTGATATCGACTTTTGTACTTGCTAGAGCCATCTAGCGGTTGTCAGTTAATTGAATAGGATCGCAACTACTAAGTCCTAGTCCTAATATTGTGAGGGTATAATTTTATTGATATTATATAATGCAGATGGCGCTCGCTTTTTATTAACTTTGCTCCTAGATGTCGCTGTTTGGCCATTTTTTCATTGCCTAACGACAATTTACATTTTGATACAATATGGTTTGTACAAGAAAATAAAAAACACGCAAAATACATACCAATGTTTCCAGATCATTGACGTAAAGATTTTTTCATCATTGCTCCAGATTGGTATCTTTCCCAAATTTGGGGAAAAATATTTTTCTTGAGGAACTTTTGGTGATTTCGTTTCACAAAAGGCGAAAAGTTTCCTTGGCGAAAATTTTTATGGAAGAAAATTTCGCTACCGCGGAAATTGGAGGAGAATTTTAACAGCTTAGCCTTACTTCATATGCTGTGTACGATATATTATTTTAAACAAACATACAAAAATAACACAACAATTACTATAATACAGAATTTTAAAACTCACTAGATGTCACTCTCTTCAAATCACTGTATGAGAGTTGTGTTTGCTGTATAAAAGTGAGTAGATTTGTTCAATAAACATTGACGATGATGAAAATTGTATGGAAACATTGAAATAAGTGATTTATGCATTGTACTGAAAGGAGTTAACACCAAAACTCCGGCGAGACCTTGAAATTGACTGCACCCGTGTTTCATCGTTCTTTTAAAAATAACTTGAGAATAAATTATACTTGACATTGGTAAAATGCATAATAATGCGATGCCATAAATAAAAAAGAAGAAGATTTATAAGTAAAAAATGCGAATTCATTTTGGATTCTGTGTTTTTGGCGGGACTTCCAACCATGCCGTTGGGGTTCGGGATTATGAATAATTTAAAGAGTAAATGATTTATTTATTACTTTTATAGGACATATATGTACCATTTTTAAACCTTGTTAAATTGTATGTACATACTTAATTGAAATTATTATACTTGTATTACTTATAAAAATAAGGCAGTAATTTTATGCAATGAAACTTTATAGACTAGACTTCCCTTGGCAATTCCGTTTATTGGGGTATTAAAAAAACACAAATGGCGGAAGTTTCGAAACTAAAGTATTATTAAGATTTTGTCGCTTGCTTAATATTGCATATTAATAGTAGGTATATATCCCACTAGATATTTTTGAAACGTTACTACTACTTGTGCGACAAAGATTACGATAATAATGGTTAAAAAAAAGTATCTGTTGCCTGGAAGATATTTGTTTTTTAGTGATAAGGCCGCCACACACAAATGTGCCACACATTTATGTATTTGCTGTTTTTTGTCTATTATTGTTTTCTTTTTTTATGTGTCTACAATAAAGAGTTACTATCTATCTATCTGTACTTAGACATTTAAACAATGAGAAATATTTTTAAATATATTTGGTTTTGCTGTTGGTTTGCTGCACATCTGCCTCAGCATGCATTATTAAATTATAGCGTGTCGCCGTGAGCATGTTTCTTTAAAGAACTACTTATATTTAGTAATAGCTTAAGCTAATTTAACAACAATTTTGAAAAAAATACAGTTTGTGTTGGAATACTTAAAAAGTATTCTTAGATATCTAAATAATACCAACTGATCAATTTTGTAATAAATTAACAAGCCTTTGGAATCAACGCAATGAATGTTACTTATAGTAGGTATCCGTTATTGATGTCAACAAAAGTAGTTTAAGGTAAGTTTACCAATTTTTTTCGGAGAATTATTCAGTAATACGACGCCAAAAATTAATAAGTGTTTTGGTAATGTTCGGTATTATGAATGATTTTTATGAATCTACGTAATCAATGAAATGAATGCCCGGCCATATGATTCTGGTTAGTTAATAAAAAGAGAGAAATGGGTAAATGTGTATATAATTATTACATGTCCGTATCAGATAATCATTATCATAAGTTCGCATTTTTGAAAAAAAAGCCTACATTTCCGAAGGGTATAATTTAAATTGTTCAAATTAAAATCGTTTATTTGATAACTAGGCCACCAAATGGCCACCAAGGGAATATTTACACGACATGCTAAAACTATACCAGTGCTTCGGAAATGCCCACTGGTCTTTACACATTGAAATAAAACTAAATGAAACGGATTTTATCGTGGTTTTTTATTTTAATTTAGGGCCCGACGCGACGTTTGAAAGCTTTTCAGCCTTCATGGTCACGGGGTGGACTGGCAGTCCAGTCAAATTAAAATAAACGAATCACGATAAAATTCGTTTAATTAAAGGATTTTAGAACAGCCTTCCCTTAAAGGGTAAAATAGGGGATGAAAGTTTCGGTAAAGAAACCGTACTATACAGATTTTAACTTTAAACTTGGGTACTCCTAAAATCAAATAAGCAGTAGGTACGTATTTCGCGGTTTTCAAAAATCCGCCCTTTGGAAATGAAATGGGGTGAATAAAACTCCTGCAAAGGCTATACGATGAGGCAATAATTCAAACATATGGGATACTCTAGTAAGTGTGAAAAGGTCGTGGCGTTCTTTTTTTCTATTTTACTTTGTTCAGGTTCAGTTGTAGTTATTTATATAGTGATGTAGTATTATTACACATGGTCTCAATAACTCCTGTTAATGATCTTCATTCTTATCTATCTTTTGCTCGCAGCTACGCTTGGAAGTCTTTCCTGTCTTATTTTCAGGATAAAGAGTAGCCTATGAAAAGTGCGTCAAAATTGACCAACTATTACGGAGATTAGGCGGGATAAACAAACAGAAAATTAGAAAAAGCGTGTTTTGGTTTTATTAAATATAAATAATGACATTGTGATGAGGTTTAAAAAAGATATCCTGCCATCAGACCTATCAATTTTAATGTATTTATTATTAATTTTAAACAAGATTATTTGTGTGTATAGATATAGGTTTAGTGATACTTGAATAAATAAATAAATACACCCAACAGTCACATAGTCCTAACCCCACATTAGGGTTAATCTGTAGGGACTTGCGGTCCCACAACACCCAGACCCGAAATCAATATTCGTGGATCATACAAACATTTATCTCGGTGCGGGAATCGAACCTTCTCGAACATCTCGCTTCGCAGTCGATTACTCGCCCATTGCGCCACGGAATATGTCAAAAATAAATGTTGAAATGAAGGAAGGATATGTGAATTATGTGTAAAAATGGTGTGCCGTCAATTACGATTATTCATCTACTGTGTAGTTTTCTGAGTGGTAGTACGTAGTGATGCTGATATATTCATAAACGATTAATCAATGTCACTCCATGACTCGTAATCGGTTAATTAATTTAGATTAATCGTAACAGAGAGTTGCCACTCCCGTCGGTTTTATCGGATCATAGTGGTACTATCCCGGCCTATATCATGCTGTAGACAGACGGTTCTGTTGTGATAAGACGCTGTAGACAGTTATACAGCATGGTTCTACTGTTGACGTCACATCTTTACAAATTATTACAATAAGTTTTTTTGTCACCTCATTGGTCTACTGGCAGCTTACTAATGCTGAGAATCTAACGTCCTGCGTTCAATTTCCAGTTCGGGCTATCATAATTCTTGTTTGAGTTTTCGATTCGAAGAATTACACATGAATTGTTGCCTGGGATTGGAAATTGTGCCCAGTATGGATACAGGCCCGCTGCCAATCACATCATGGGAAGGAAATAAGCTCGGCGAAGCGTGGGTGCAATAGTTGCACCACTGCCTACATCTTTGGGGACGAAGGCGCGAACATAAGTTTAAGTAATTTACAAAATAATATTGAAAACCACTAGTCAACAATGTCAATGTTATTTAAAGTGCAAACCAAGATTAATGGACTTATTTGTGCGAGTTGCATACAGCGAGGCGTACAGGCAAGACAATCACGTCGTGGGCGCATGACTAAAAGCAACTTCGCCCACCGCTGCCTTGTATAGTCAACGACAACTGGGCCTTGCACAACCCACATTGTTGACTATCTTGACTTGTTGATTTGATAAATTTCGCTAGACATGAATGAAATCTAAGATTTGAAGTACGAAAAAGTGTCTAGGGTATATTTAAAAACGATTTTTCGGTTTTTTGTTTTTTTTTTAATTGCCTGAATGATGAGATGAACAGGTCGCTCTTTTGATGGTAATCGTCACGCCTGCCGTTAAACAGTGTCTATCAACCCTACACAAAACTTTAAATTACAAAGTAAAATATGACATTGTATTGCACAGTCGTCATCTTGAGACGTGAGATGTCTCATAATGTAATTTCACTGGCTTCCGTGTCCTTCAAATAAATAACTGCGCTTACACGCTGCTGCTGTACAGAAATAAATTAAAGGACGGTACCTACCCAGAAGAGAGAGGCCTCTCGCATACGATGGGCCTTTTTATAGCAGAGGACAAACCAACCATGTGGGATACCTTGTAGTAAATGATCTCCACTGCCTATGATCACCCATAACATCACGACAATTATGGGTGCATTGTCGAAAAAAGGGGCAGAGAGGGGATTTGGGTCATCATAAATCTCAATCCTCGTCTGAAATGTAACAGCAATCTGCAACCACGTCGGTTTTCTGTGAGACAGTGCTTCATCCCCTGTAGGCCGGCCTATCCATGCTGAAGACAAAATTGTTTACAGCGGGGCTCTACCACTTCCACCACCTAGTAGATGTTTGAGTTTGCGTCATCTATAGGTTGCTAGAGATACACATACATCCACATTTCTCGAGCAGTATTTCCTTCATATTAAAATCAGTTCATCTAAAAAATATAGAGTCTGACTCTATCGCCTCGTTAATCTGGGGTAAAATTCAATTCGCAAAACAACATCATTAGTCTAATAAGTGATTATTTTTGTTACTTATTCATTAGAGTTTAGAAAACAATACCATTATTTATTGTATCGGCGAAGTGATTTGTTTAGTCTTCGTAATTTAAGTGGTAAGTATAAGAAAACCGACGTAAAGAAGCGGCTTGCTGCTGCGTTTCGTACGGTGAGTGAGATATCCGGAGGCCCAAATCCCCCTCCCCTTCCCAATCTCCAATTATCCCTTTCCTCTAAGGTCGGCAACACGCCCATGATTCCTCTGGTATTGTGAGCGTACATGGGCAGTGGAGATCACTTACCATCAGGTGACCCACTTGCTCGTTTGCCGGCCTAAGATATAAAAAAAAATGTGCAATATTAAAATCATGAACTGACTTCGATGTGCACCGTAATCTCCACAACCACTCAAACAATAAATAGACTTGACCAAGCGAGCGGAGCACCGGGCTGAAGCTAATGCATACGTATTTACTTTATATTTCCCCAATATGACAGTATGATTTGTCCTAGGACATGGTAGCTACCAGAGGCCTTATTCTCTAAGACCGTCTGCATTTATAATTTCCCTACATTAGGTTCCCGCCACCACGTTATGTTATGTGTGTATGTGGGGTCATAGAGAGGAAGGTAACTGGTGGATAAGTTCAATTAAAATTGCGTTTCATCGATCTTCATCTATTTTGAAAATACGAATGTGTGATGATCTAATACAGATTTGTTACATTAGATCACTAACTAACTAATACAGATGGCCAGACAATTTTTGCATATTCGTACATAACAAACATTGCCGAAAACCCAGTAGGTATTTAGAATTCGTATAATAATTTAATGTAAATTTAAAGTAGGTATACGTAGAGAATACCCCAGTATTTACTACTTACTGGTACTTGCACAAAATCAGGTCACTGCAATCGATTGCAGTAACTGCCAAAGCGCATTAAGTCTCGTTGAGGCAAGTAGTTGATTCTGGAGGTTGTGCTGCACCAAAATGCTATGCAAATACTGCCGTATGCGTGTTTCATCGAATTTTTTTATGTATTAAGTACCTATGTCGTGTTCAAGGGATTTGTTATTTATAATAATATTTATTTTTTAATTATAATAAAAAACCGATGCTTACCGACACGAAGAGGTTAAAAAAAAATTAAAAAGCCTAAAATAAAGTTGACCAATATTGAGTCACTGCTATTGATAGCACCGATGGATAAGTTGATTAATTTTAATTTTAGTTCTTTAATTAGGTCTTATTTTTGTTAATTCACAATTTTTAGTGAAAGAATAACCAAAATTGGTGCATGAATACTGAAGTTGTAGTGTTTCACCCCTCATTGCATATGCTATAAATAACTAAAAGTAAGTCGCATACGGGTATGTCTATGGAACTAATTTTGAATTATAGACAGCTTATATGCTATCGAATACAAAAATTATCATCAAAATAGGTTATATACGTGGTTATACATTAAATTAACCTCCTTTTTTTAAGTGGGTAAAAAACAAATATTCGCATTGAATCGAGATATCACCAGATTTTTTCGTCTGTTAAATTTAAGGTGTGTACATACTTATTTTCCCAATAATACTTCGTATTTCTACTACTATTATACCTATATGTGAAAGTTTAAATGTTTGTGAATTTTGATGTTTATTAGTCTATCGCGTCTTAACGACTGAACGATTTTGGACGAAATTTGGCAATCAGGTAGACTATGATTTGAATTAAGACATCGGCTACTTTTTATCCCAAAAAAGATCGTTAACGCGGGCGGAGCTGCGAACGAAAGTTAGTAGGTCTATATTTAATTATTATTCACATCTAATCATTGAGGTTATATTCACATCAAATATTCATTTTGTCGAGACGTCGCGTTGGTTCATAGATAGATAACACCATGCTATAACCCACGGGAGCGGAGCAGTAGCTTGCAAGCGGGTGAAACCGCGAGGGACAGATAGTATATATGTAATATCTTTTTACCCATGGTTTTAAATACTTATGTGATAAGTTCTTTTTTGTTTTCATATTAACCTTATGTTTTTATAATAAAAAAATTAACCGAATTAAAAAAGGAGGCGGTTAATTTTATCGTTTTTTATGTATGTACTTACATCAATTTCTCCGCCAATTATTGGACCTCCATACAATTCGATTGTCTTATCGTATTGGAATTTACATGCCATAGCCGTACCACAAAAAAATATAAAATTAGTTTAAACTAAACTTAAAGACCGGTTAAAAAAATAACACTTAAAAGTATAA